>CM045749.1:13681728-13709228 GCA_024760905.1 Plotosus lineatus
ATTTTCTACCCTTTTTCTTTGAGTCATTTCATATATAAATTTATTTGAGATTCTATCACTGGGTGTCATCATTTTCAAATAATTTTCATGTAGATGATTATCTGGATGATAAGTTTCTGAAGCCAAAAAAAAAAAAAAAAAAAAATTATACAATAACCCAGCAAAACCTCCATAATTTGAAAAATGTCACAATGTTAAAGAATCTTTAAAAAAAAAAAAATGAAGGATCCAAATTTTGATTGGGATCATCTCCAAAAGCTCAGAGAATTTTTCTTATTCAAAGACTTGCATCTCGTAGAAAATGACTGAGAATTCACAGATAACCTTTCGCAAACTAGTAATAAATTCAGAGAGTGCAGGACCCCCCCCCATCCCCAACAAAGGATGTTTTCAATTCATTTTTCAATTCAGGCTGTGGCAGTTGATGTACAATTATAGTGCCCTCTTGTGGCCTGTTCTATAGTTGTTTTTGAGCACTGATTTTTTTTTTCCTCACAGCACATTCTGTGTGATTTCCAATTCTTTGTGCTCTTTAAAAAAATAGTTTTTGAGTCATTGTGGTTACAGACACACAACCGATCTCTTAACCCTTCTTCTTAATGGAGGCAATACCAAAGTAAATGGCACTCCGCTGTGTCTACAGAAATACAACACTTTCCAAAAATTACATGATGAAAGAAATATTTGAAAAAAAAACCCTAGATCCAGAATTTGATTAGGATCATTTCCAAAATTTAACGGAGTCGAACTTTTCCAGAGCACCACCTCTGATTAAAATGTAATTTTTCAACACACAACTTTTTTTTTTTTTTTTTTTTTTTTTTTTTTTTTTGAGTAATCCTGTTGAAAAATAAACAAAGAAACTGATGGTAAAACATTACCTTCTTGATGAAGGTAAGAAAAAGATTTGTATGAAGATGTGTCCGTGCTACAACATCACTGTTAACCCAGAAGTGTGTCAATATAAATAATACAAGTGTTTCTACATTTATCCCAAAGAATGGCAAACATACATACAGTATTGTACTGAATTATATTAGGAGGAGATCCTCATGAGTATTCATCCTCATTATTATTCACCACGCTGAGATGGCTAACTCTGTGAAGCATTTTGTTATTTTATCATTTCCTTCTTCTCCTCAAGCTGTGATCGCACAAACGTAAACTCTTAAAATCTTCAAGATAAAGTGCTTACTGCTTTATGATCAAAATGTATTTTCACTTTCTTGGATCGTATATTGAAACTGTGGTTTGTGCCAATGATGGCTGATTTTCATCATCAGAAAAATAGTCTGTTTTTTAATTTAATTTATTTATTTATATATTTATTTATTTATTTATTATTTGTTGTGAAAAAGGATGGTATAAGAAATTCTGTTTATTTTCTTATTCTGCTTTATTTTCTTCATCCATTTGGTTATAATGTCTGGGTGAAAATTCTAAAATGAGGAGTAGGCAGGACATCATTATGGCTCAAGAGAAAAATCGGGAGAGAAACTGAATTGTCTGACAATAAAATTACTGCACCTATTTAAAAATAATACTAATAATAATGTGGCTTAAACATGCAAGCATAGAATTTCAATAAATCGTGAATCCTTTAGTGAAATCATGAGCCTTAAACAGAAGTGCACGCAAGAATTTAGAGCAGGTCGACAATTTCTCCTTCATTAAGTACAACTCCCGGAGCATAACCCTTTTTTTTTTTTTTTTCACTGATGTCTGTCATGTTTCAATGCCTAGTGTGAATAGTTTTGGTGTGTGTGTGTGTGTGTGTGTGTGTGTGTGTGTGTGTGTGTGTGTGTGTGTGTGTGTGTGTGTGAGAGAGAGAGAGAGAGAGAGAGACTCCTGCCTTTTCATTCCACATATTGAATGCTCGCCAGAGACGCAGTGGGAGATGCTGAGGGGTACGTCTCGTATTGAGATTTGTTAGATCTCATCTGTTTTTATATGGATAGTAATGGCAGGAGGCTTGTCACTGTCAGGGAGGAAATGTGTCAGCTTTCAGAGGAATAGAAAAGAACAGAGATCTTGTGTTGGCTGCATGGAGGACAATGTGTCAACGTGTCCTGAGATTTCATCCCTTATTTCACCTGGACTTGGAGTTAGACAGTCAGAAGTGTGTGTGTGTGTGTGTGTGTGTGTGTTGCATCAGATGAGGTTCTCAATCTTGGCACCATAACCCGTCATGGAAGGGCTAGAAGATTCTGTGAGGCCAGGAACATTCAGCCGGAAACAAAAATGCAGGAGACAGAGTGTGATGACAACGGATGTGCTTTATTGTTCACAGGGAAGGCACTAGAGCACAGGGCAATCATAGTCATTGTTAGAGATGCGGAGAAACACGGAAATCATAAACTAAGGGAACTGGTGGAACACTAAGCTGAGAGCCAGAGAGATCACGAGGAAGAGGAACAATCTTCAAGCACTGGGAGGAGCACTCTGCTTGTCTTTATAGCCCGTGATTAAGTAGAATCAGGTGTGTGTGTTTAGCATTCCACCCTCATGTGACAGCCACGCCCCTGTCCAGCACCTGCATGCATACATCCTTCTTGAAAAATTAGCATATTGTGATAAAGTTCATTATTTTCTGTAATGTACTGATAAACATTAGACTTTCATATATTTTACAATCATTACACACAACTGAAGTAGTTCAAGCCTTTTATTATTTTAATATTGATAATTTTGGCAAAAAAGTAAAAAAAAAAAAAAAAAAAAAAAACATATCTCAAAAAATTAGCATTTTTCATCCGACCAATAAAAAAATAGTTTTTAATACAAAAAAGTCAACCTTCAAATAATTATGTTCAGTTCTGCACTCAATACTTGGTCGGGAATCCTTTTACATAAATGACTGCTTCAATGCGGCGTGGCATGGAGCCAATCAGCCTGTGGCACTGCTGAGGTGTTATGGAGGCCCAGGATGCTTCGATAGCGGCCTGAAGCTCATCCACAGTGTTGGGTCTGGTGTCTCTCAACTTTCTCTTCACAATATCCCACAGATTCTCTATGGGCTTCAGGTCAGGAGAGTTGGCAGGCCAATTGAGCACAGTAATACCATGGTCAGTAAACCATTTAGCAGTGGTTTTGGCACTGTGAGCAGGTGCCAGGTCGTGCTGAAAAATGAAATCTTCATCTCCATAAAGCTTTTCAGCAGATGGAAGCATGAAGTGCTCCAAAATCTCCTGATAGCTAGCTGCATTGACCCCGCCCTTGATAAAACACAGTGGACCAACACCAGCAGCTGACATGGCACCCCAGACCATCAGTGACTGTGGGACCCCAGGGATTTTGATCTTACGTCTAATAACTGCAAGAACACAAGCCTTGCCGGACTAAAAAAATATTTATAAAATATAATAATTCAAACAAAAGTAAACAAGTCTTACAGTCATATCTTATCACATGAGATGAATTTGTGTCCTGTGTCATTTCTACCTCATGATCTGATGGTTTGAATAGGTCTCACACACACACACACACACACACACACACACACATATATATATATATATATATATATATATATATATATGCGCAGCAAAAAATTTTGGGTGTCCGTCCTGTTTTTCAAAAATCCAACCTACAGTAAAAGTCAGTGTTATGTGGGGTGGTTTTTTGTTTTGTTTTTTTGGGGGGTGGTATTTGTTTTCTTTTTGTTTTTTTATTACAACCCCTTTCTTTGTATGGTTTTACCACATGAATTTATGACACGATGACCTCGGAGTTTTAAACCTTGCTATGTATTGCTCAGCTTTAGAAATCTATGGATACAAATTGATCAAGCACAATGTTTTGAAAGGTATTGTTTTCCAACACTGTTTGTTGTGAGTCTGTTTACTTTATAAGATAATTCAAGAAGATCTAAAAATTTGACTCTGTATATATTTTTAAATAGTTTATACATGAAAGTAGGTTGTACCCTAAAAATAAAGTTATAGTATAATAAAGTATAAGTATATTTTGTGTCACACAAAAGTGTGAAAAGAAAGATTAATTTATTTTTTATGATAGTTGCATAAATATTTTTATGCCATTTTTATGCCAGTTGCATTTTTTTTTTTAATCCTTGTCCAGTATATAAAACAAAATTTTACACAAGACACTGCATGAATTTTTTTCTACTCGGTTTGACTCATGTTTTAGCTAAACTATGCTACCTGCTTGACTTTATTGTTACATAATAAAATGTCTGGCCAAAAAAGAAGCTCCAAGCTGGTCAACCCCCCTTTTCAGCTCAGGTCCACCGCAGCACATTTAGTGTTTGAGAAACCGTTTACTGCTTGATTGCATCTTACTCAAGCAAATAAAAACTGCTGACTGACGTCACCTTTTGACAAAAAATATTTAACAAAAAAACCAAAAAAACAAAGACAACTGAAATGTCAAAAGCTATATATATATATATATATATATAAATATATATATAAAATATATATCCTCAGGAGGTCTGACTACTTCTCATGCACTGAATGGAATATTAAACTTGAGCTTTTGATTTTCCACCATATTTTAACAGCGGTGATCCAGCTATCGTCCCCAGAACTGTAGCTTTAAGAAGAGGGAACTGCGGCGATTTGGATTTAAGATGGGGCGAGCTATTTGTAGAAATCTCCTTCCACAGTAGGGTGGCACGTATCATCTCCAAGGTTTGCTTTTCTATAAGACACTCCATCTCCCACTGCTGCCAGCCTCATCTTTCGGAGAGACAGAATGCAGCACTGTGGGATTTTGGACTTTTATATATATTGCATATAAAACGGCACTGTAGCATGTTTAATTCTCAGTGGTCAGAAGTTGCTCTTCAACTTTGACATAACAAAAAGGTTCTTTTATTCCAGGTACAAAGTTTTGGTTCAGAGACAGTTCAGATATACAGTGATGGACCCCCATAAACATGTTGTTGTTGTTCTAGTAAAGTTTTTTGTTTGGAGACTTTTTTGTTGACACAAAGGCCAGCTAATCAGAAGGCCTAGCACACTGTATCTCACTAGCTTGTCAAAAAATAAGGAAAGAAAGAAAATGAAAAATGTGCTAATATCAGTGAGTGCAATACATGATTTAAAAAAAAAAAAAAAAGTATTGTGCTTTTTAAACTCAGCTGTGAAGATGTTCATTTTAGCTTTCAAAATTGATGGACTGACAACATCTGGAGAAAGTCTGGAAGTGCCTTTTTTTTGTATCTTTAAATAAATGGGAAAAAGACTGAAAAAGAAACTCTAGTTTATACACATGAGAGCTGGCTTTCTTTTCCTTACCTTTACTGCAATCTTACAAGACTTGAGAATACAATTATGATTTGTTTCAGAAATAAACATGGATTAGGAGAGCACAGTCATTTGTTAAGAAGAAGACGAAACGTTACATAATGCACTTCATTATGGAACATTTTATGTAAAATGATCACGCTAGTTTCTGTAGATGTATTTACTTATTTCCAAGTTTGTTCTGCTCGATGGTAGAAAATTCAGCTTTTTTGTAATGAATAAATCAAATAAATAAAATCAAAATGATCTGTATACAGTATGTACAATAAATAATTAAGAATAGATACATACACACACGCACACACACACGTATGTATGTATGTATGTGTGTGTATATATATATATATATATATATATATATATATATATATATACATACCTACATACATACATACATACACACAGTGGTACCTCACCTATTGAAATTAATCCGTTCCAGAGGCAGTTTTGTAACCTGGATTTTTCGTAAGTAAAACCACATTTTACATGTAAAACGCGTGATTCGTTCCAAGGCCCCCAGTACTACCCCCTAAACCCTTTAAACGTTCTAAAAGCATACCTTTTAAGGTATTTACTTCATGTTGACCATGTCTTCTTAGCAAAGTTATAATCTTTCAAATGTTTATGTAAGGTTAAAAGCCTGAGCCAAAAAATAAAGTTGCAATGAGCACACTCAAAAACCTCATGAAACAACAGTAACTCTGTCCTTTACATAAAAAGCATCATGGGTATTATGGCGATACAGCTCCATAGTAGTCAATGGGAGGGAGCTGTGGCATCCCTCCTAGCCAATGGGAGGCCGGTTGGGCGGGATGTTGGGAGATAGCCAATGGGAGGCCAGCAGGGTGGGATGTTGGGAGATAGCCAATGGGAGAGCAACTCGTGCATTGTTTGAGTTTTTGAGATGGTGCTTTCGAAACATGAACTTGTTTTGTATCCAGAGACAAAAATTTAGGAAAATGTTTTTCGTAACCTGGATTTTTTGTTTGTTAGGACTATCGTAAGGTGAGGTACGACTGTATATATTTATTTATAAAGTGATCTCTCAGCTAACGAATTTAATCCATTCCGAGGGCGAGCTCGTAAGCCAAAATGCTCATTAGACGAAATAGTTATTCTCATCAGAAATAACAAAGACCAATTCAATCCCCTCCCAAACTCATATAACCTGCCACAAACACATATATTTGACCCAATATATTTAAGATAAACAAGTAGAAACAATAAATATTTCATAATAATAATAATACGTGTACATTAACATTAATAATAATTATTAATAAATAATAATAAAACAAGAATAAACAAGTCAATTCGCCCTTCTGATCATGTGGCAAAGATGTCACGTAGGCAAGCAGGAGGTGGTGTATAGCAGAGGAGGAGGAGGAGGAGGAGGAGGTGAATGAGGCATAAGGAAGAGCAGAGAGATGAGGATGGTGCACTTGTACTTAACCCTAATAACACTTCTTAGAGACACTATGGGTGAGGCATAATAAAAAAAAAAATAAAGGTTAAAAAAGTCACAAAATCACAACCACAGAGAACAACAACTTTTGTATATATATATATATATATATATATATATATATATATATATATATATATATCGGATTTTCTGAGTAGATCCTTCCGTAGGAGAGTGCTCAATACTTTTTGGTAGAGCAAATAACAAAAATAAAAGGACAGGACAAAGACTTTCTATTGAAACTCCATTTATCACTATATTATTCTACTATAATCACCTGAAGAGAGAGGATGGTTTCACCACCCCTCGAAACAGATCTGTAGTGATAAATGGAGTTTCAATAGAAAGTCTTTGTCCTGTCCTTTTATTTTTGTTTTTATATATATTTCTATCTATTCCTATATATTCCCTCGCTACTCTGAACTTCAGTGCGGGTTTTTTTTTTTTGTTGTTTTGTTTTTTTTAAATATTCATCAAATTCAAAAGTAAGGAAATTCGGGAAGAATAGGGGAAAAAGTTAAGGAACATGCCACAAAACAAGGCCAATTATGCAAAAAAAAAAAAAAACAACCCAAAACTACTTGCATTTTTATGTGAGGTGCGCATCTGAGTACGTGCGCGTCTGTGTGTGTATTTATATTTTATTTACATCTTATGCATTATTTTTGAATGTTTAATTGTTATTATAAGCATTTATAGCATTGAATATGTATTTATTAATATTATATACACATATACATGTTCATATACGTCAGTTGGGGGGGTTGATCCTACTTCGTGGAATTCGACGGTCGTGGGAGATCTCGGTCCCAATTAATTGCAGAAAGTGAGGGATCCCTGTGTATATATACATATATACACACACACCATATATATATATATATATACATACATACATACATATATATATATATATATATATATATATATATATATATATATATATATACATATATATATATATATATATATATATATATATATATACACATATATATATACACATATAAGGTGGTTGGAAAGAATGAGTTGCACTTGCCTTTATTCATACATCACCCATATTTGCTTGAACAATTTAATTTTTTATGAAGCCAGCCCTTCCTGTCCCAGAAGTCTGTCTGTTAATCATCACATGTGATGTGGCATGGCGCAATCTTTCACATGTTGACAGTTTCTACTATTTTTTACAATGACAGGAATTTCTGTATTGTTCCTCCTTTGCATGCGTCTCAACCACAAATAATAAGTAATCCGATTACCTGAAAAAGTGCAATGGTTCAGAATTGTATTGAAAGATTTTATTCTGAGTACAGCACAAGAGATTCATGGATATTTTCAGAGCTGGTATCTGATTCCAAACTGAATTTATGAAACGTATATCCATTTCGTTACCGATGGTACTGGAATTATATATAACAAGTTGATTAAAGCGTGATATTCCGTTTGTAAGGAAATCATACTTAGCAAAAGAATTTTAGACATCTTTACACAACGGGACTTTTTTTCCACTGTGTTATTTATGCGACCGGCTTGAAGTAGAGTCGGCGGAGTGAATATACATTTTCTGTTTGTTGATATTCTGTACACTGATCATCCATTTGATTAACACTACCTTTCTGATCTGAGGCTAGGTAGCGTAGTACAGAGTAAGTTGCAATACACTATGTGCTCTGACTCCTTTCTATTATAGCCAGCGTTCACATTCTCTGCAGTTTGTGCTACAGCAGCTCATCTGTGGAGTCAGACTAAACATACTGGCCAACACGCCCCGCACACACCCGTGAGCCTTGGGTTCTCATGATGCTCTTGTCAGTTCATTAGTTGTCCTTTCTTGAACCAAGTTTGGTAGATACTTTCAACCGCATACCAGGAACACCCTACACCACCTGGCATTTTGGAGATAAATAGTCGCAGCCGTTTCGTCATCATAGTGCAGGCCCTTTCAGAGTCATTCAAATATTGACACTTGCTCATTTTTCCTGCTTCTATCACATCAATTTCAACAACTGACGGTTCTATTTCTGACTAATACACCTTGGTAGGTGCCACTGTAATGAGATAATCAGCTTCACTCACTAACCTATCAGTGTTAATAATGTGTTTGATGTTATAGCTGAAAACAGAGTCTGTATCGTTCCATCTTAGTGAAGAAGGAGCTGAGCCCCAAAGCAAAGCTCTTAATTTACCAGTCGATCTACGTTCCAACCCTCACCTATGGTCACGAGCTTTGGGCAGTGACCGAAACAACAAGGTCGCGGAGACATGTGGCTGAAATGAGCTTCCTTTGTCAGGTGGTGGGGTTCTCCCTTAGAGATAAGGTGGGAAGAAGCTCTACCATCCGGGAAGAGCTCGGAGTAGATCCGCTGCTCCTCTACATTGAGAGGGGCCAGTTGAGGTGGCTCAGGCATCTGGTCAGAATGCCTCCCGAACACCTCCCTGATGAGGTGTTTCGGGCATGTCCAACCGGGAAGAGACCCCGAGGTCGACCTAGAACACGCTGGAGGGACTATGTCTCTTGGCTTGTCTGGGAATGCCTTGGTGTCACATCCCCTGGAAGAGCTGGAGGAAGTGGCTGGGGAGAGGGATGTCTGTGCCTCTTTGCTTAGGTTGCTGCTCCCGCGATCCGACCCCGGAAGAAATGGAAGACGATGAATGAATGGATGAATAAGAACCTACACAAAATACACTGATCAACCATAACATTCATTCAAAGGTTGGTTTTGTCAAAATGTCATTTTTGTATTCGTGCCGGATTTCAACCACAGCAATGTTCATATAATCCCCTGATGATCATTCCAGACAGTATGTACATCACTCATAACTCACAACACGAGGGTCCCAGACTTAAATCCTATGTGATTCTTAAATCAGTGTCTCTGTAGAATATGACATGTGCCTGGGATTCCTCAGAGGCTTCCGGTCTTCTTCGTACCACCAAAATAAATGCACAGCAGCGGCGTATAAGCTACATTCAACCACCCCAAACTAAATGCTACACCTCTAGAAAAAAGCTTCAGAATGTAAAAAGTACGTTTTGCATTTCATCAGTGATAAACAAAGGCCTCGGACACGCACGGTAAGGCTTCCGGGTCAGCGGCTCTCCGTGCTGCTCTATGGCCCAATTAATTACAGACCAGAGAGTCGTGGAGGCCAGTGAAACATGTGGCCGCTCTAATACCAAGAGACATGCTTGCCCAGGGCTACACACTGCTCCCTCTATAATCCCAACAACACCCCAGAGGCCTGTCTCGGCTACTGTCTGTTTTGCTTGGTCTTGCTTTTCTGGTTGCGTGGCTGATTTGGTCTCAGTGTGAAGTGTGTTGGAGTGCATATGTGTGAAACTGCAAAGTATACGAGAAACTGTTGGTTAATTGTTTACTGCCATATAAGTTTGTGTCAGTTCATAATAAACAGTGTGAACTGGCATTTATTGCAAAGACCTTACATCCATTCATTAAACACAGCAAGCACTTGATTACTAGAGATACATCTGTGTCTGAGTGAGTTATGGATTTACTACAGTCACCCATTATATGCTGTTGCCTTTCAAATAAAACCCTCGTAAAAATCTCTCAGGAGTTTTCATGAAGAGGGTATTACAAATGAAGTGGATATCAATGAAGTGTGTGTGTGTGTGTGTGTGTGTGTGTGTGTGTGTGGTTTGACTGGGAAACTGTGAATGACTGATGTACAATAGTTGATGGGGGGAAAACTGTGGCTTTCTGCCCACGGTGGCTCGGCCTCATTAAATCTGTTCCTCCTAAAGGAACCCTACAGCAAGCATGTGTGTCCACACTCCATTCTAGCGATCTGTCTTTCTTTTTCTCAGCATCCTTACAGTGCTGAATTTTAGACAATTCTGCTTTCTATTACCACCTCTTATTCAGTGTGATGCAAAAATTGCAAATAAATAAATATATAAAATAAATGTTCTCCTTTCTGCATTTTAATATCAGCAATAAGAGAAAACCTCGCCGAACAACACTGTAGACCAATTTACCCATCTTTTAGTGTTCCGGCTAAATAGGATGATTAATCCATTGTTCCCAGAAGGAAAATGATCAGTGTAGAAAACGTCGTTGCTCCAACTTCTCCCCAGCTGCTGCACCTCCATCTTGACATTGAGGCAGTGTGTGCACTTAACATTGCGTTTCCAGGAAATGAGACATCCAGCAATTGGAAGGAAGTGGATGGATTTTATTTGATTTCACCCCAACCCAAATCCGAACGTCTTCCTGAGATTTGATTTCCGCTGATGTAGTTTCGACCTCACGGTGAAGTTGTGTTGTGCTGCTTCACTGATCTGCCCAACAGCAGAAATTCAATATGATATGAATATGCTACAACTACACCCTGATCTACTTGTTATAAATCCAACCACCTGCTGGACTGCTTCATGTCTTTGCATGGAGTTGCGATTGGGCTGACAGTTGATCAGTTTTCGCTCGGCGGATTAATTAGCATGTGCAGATGAAGTTTTCAGAAACAGGAGCAGGCTAAACTGCAAACACTGAGTCCAAGCAAAATCAAGCAAAGCTGTTATATAACTCTCCCGCATAGCATGCAGTCATGTGGTTAAAGAACAATAATAAACTTTATGTGAAATCCGAGGACAGAAAATGACTCATAAACAATAGAATAAAATAATTTAGTCATTCGTCGAACTCTTTAATCTGATTAGGGTTGCGGGAAGGCTGGAGCCTATCTCAGCCAACTCTGGCTGAATGTTGTGTACACCCCAAACAGCTTGCCAGTCCATCACAGGGCCGACACACAACCATTCACACATGGGGGGCAAACTGGAACAGCCGCTGAGCCTAATGTGCATGTCTTTAGATCACTCACACAGTCACAGGAAAAACATGGTAACGTCACACAAACACCCTCACAGAGCCTGACAATAAAGCCAATGGCCTTTTTGCTGTACAGTGGACATGCTAACCACTACACCATTGTGGCGACCAAAAAAAAAAAAAAACCCAAAATGTCACATATCTATCCTTTGGCAAATGGTCTTCGCACCTCTTGGATATTCAGGGATCCCTCCCTACTTTGCACTTCAATTCATGTGGCTTCAGTGCATCTAGGTTTTTCTAAAAAAAAAAAAAAAAATCATAGAATTAAAAAATAAGGAAATTAAGGAAGAATAGGGGGAAGTTAAGGAAAATGCCACAAAAACAAAGCCAATTATGCAAAAAAAAAACAACAACCCAAAACCTCTCATCAAAACTAGTTACATTGTTGTGAAAAGAGCATCTGCATGCGTGCATGTGCATCTGCATGTCTGCATGCACATCTGTATGCATGTATGCGTGTGTCTGTATGTGTGTGTGTTTATATTTTATCTACATCTTATGCATAATTTTTAAATGTTTAATTGTTATTACATCATTTATAGCATTGAATATGTATTTAATGATATTACGTATATACACATATACATGTATGTATACGTCAGTCAGGGTTGGGTTGGTGGGCGGCTCTACTTCCCGGATTTTGGTGGTCACAGGGGGGATCTCGGTCCCAATTAACCGCGGAAAGTGAGGGATTCCTGTATGGAATGTGCTGTGCATTCTGATACCCTTTATCCTAGCCAGCATTAGCATTGTGCCACCTCATCAGTGCCCCGATCTGTGAGATCAGATGAGATCTACTAACCGCCGCTTCCCATGCTCTTTAATAATCACTGGGCACTCATGATACCGTTTCCTGGTTATCCTTCCTTGGAATATCTTTGGTGGGCACTTACCACTGCATACCAGAAACACCCCACAAGACCGGCGAGTTTAGAGATGAATAGAGACGATTGTTTAGCCATCACAATGTGGACCCTGTCAAAGACAATCAGATTCTTATGCTTGCTCATTTTTCCTGCTTCCATTACATCGACTTCGAGGACTGACTGTTCACTTTCTGCCAATACATCTCACTCCTTGGCAGGTGGCTCTGTAATGGGATTTTCAACTTTATTCATTTAACCTGCCATTGTATGATGGAATCGAAGTTGTCTGAAATTACAGTCTGTGTTCATTCACTTCCATTTTACTAGATAATTCCTTAAGAAGGTTTTCATCTATAAATAACTATTGTTCTTAAGTTAGCTTTGATTATCTGTTCCATACTGTATATGCTGTGCGTATACTGTACGTGATTTTTTTTTTTTTTTTTAGTTTGACATGTTCAGACAAATCCAGTGTTAATCCATATGTGTGTGTATATACATAATTAATAAATTATATATAACATTAGGCAGTGGTGGCCTGGTGGTAATGTGCTGAATCAATGATCCCAATTTTGGAGTTTCAAGCCCCACTCTCAACGGGTTGTCCCCCCCCCCCCCCCCCCCCCAGTGCAACTAATTGGGTTCTTAAAGGCTGGCCATGTCTCTCACTGTCTATGGTGAGAGGTTCATGTAAAGGAATCATTGCTGGCTTTCATCAAGAATAGTTGCATAGCCGTCAGCGTGTTTCTGCCCTGCGATGGCCTAGCGAGCTGTCCAGGATGTACTCTGCACTTGTCCAGGCTCGGCTGAGATGGACACCATCCTCCTCGCGATCCTAATTAGGATTAAGTGGTTCAGAAAATGAATGTACACTGATCCCCCGCTACTTCACGCTTCAATTCATGTTGCTTCAGTGCATCGTGTTTTTTTTTTTGTTTTTTTTAAATATTCATCAAATTTAAAAAATAAGGAAATTAAGGAAGAATAGGGGAAAAGGTGAATGAAAATGCCACAAAAACAAGTCCAATTATGCGAGAAAAAAAAAAAAAAAACCCTAAACAAACAAAAAACAGTGGTGGTCTAGTGGTATGAGGCACTGGATCGCTAATCCAAAGGTTGGGGGTTCGAGTCCCACTCTCCACAAGGTTGTCACTGTCCCCCCCAGTGCAGCTAACTGGGTTATCAAAGGCCGGCCATGTCTCTCACTGTCTTTGGTGTGAGGCATGTAAAAGAACCATTGCTGACTTTCGACAAGAGTAGGCTGCAAAGTCGTTGTGTTTCCGCCCTGCGATGGCCTGGCGAGCTGTCCAGGGTGTACTCTGCCCTCGCCCTGAGTTGGCTGGGATGGGCACCAGCCTCCCCGCGACCCTAATTAGGATGAAGCGGTTACAGAAAATGAAAAAATCAAAAAATGAAACAAAAAACAACCCAAAACCTCTCATCAAAACTAGTTACATTTTTGTGAGGTGCGCATCCGAGTGCGTCTGTATGTGCGGGTATTTGTTTTATTTGCATCAATCATTATTTTTAAATGTTTAATTGTTATTTTAAGCATTTATTGCATTGAATATGTATGTATTTATTGATATTATATACACATATGCATGTACGTATACGTCAGTGGGGGGGGGGGTGATCCTACTTCGCTGAATTCAGTGGTCGCGGGGGATCTCGGTCCCAATTAACTGCGGAAGTGAGTTATCATCGACATAAAAATTCTATAACAGTAATTAATGAAACTAATTCAATATCAGGTGTGTTGCTGATTTTTTTTTTTTTTTTTTTTTTTTTTTTTCTGGTTGTTGTTGCTGTTTAAAAATATAATAGCATCAAGTCCAGCTTGTGCAATTTTACACATACAGTATCTACCAGGTCTCTTACAGGACCAGCCACAGGTCTTCTGGAAATGTTGACTGTCATATTTGATTCTTTATTTGTATGTCAATCACAGCAGTCTTCATTATATTTTTTGTCTGAAAAGTTGTCTCTTATATATAATATGTTGCTGTCTTATTCACATAATGTACATTTTTTTATGTAACATTTAATTTTGTGCCTGAAAACTTATGCCTGGGAATCTAAAGAGTTTTTGTACTAACCAGCTAATATTCAAATTATAAAAATAAAAATCTACAGCAAAATTTATAATACATACACAACCACACACACACACACACACACACATGCACGCACGCACACAGATACAACACTATAATCTATAATTGGGTGAATATTTGCATGACCACAAACTTAGAGAATGGTGCCAATTTTTGAGCTCACCAAGTGAATAAATGTATGCATACCTTTATTTCTCAGCTCACTGATATTCCAGGAGGAGAAATAATAAAACCAATCATTCATTTTAATACAAAAAGGTAATTACAAAAACTGGATATTGTTGCAGCAATTGTCTCATAGCAGGAATCATTAGTAAGCTCTCTGGTACCTACTGCATTTTTTTTCAAGCTGGGAAAAATCAGTAGGATTGCTCATTTTCATTATAAATACTAATAAATAAACATATCAACTGACACACCACTGTAAATAATAACATGATTTCTGAGACCATGTTGTTGACCGTTCATCGTTGTGCTTATTGTTTCAATTAATTCAGATTTTTTTCAACGCCCCATTGTTTTCACACTCATGTCATCACATTCTGACCCTGACACCGCATGTTTATTGACAGCCATACATCTCGTCTTCATTTGTCGGCTGTCCACGGTGGATTATAAACCATCAGTGGGGTGATGAAGAGTAATTAGACTTATTAAGACGTGCTGTTGTTTGTTCCAGCTATGTCACACGCTATAAGAATGCGGGTTGTGGACCCGTCTTTTTCGGAGGCCAGGTTGATGTAAGGCCGAGCCAAAGAACATCCTCACACTCCTGTTAAGACATGTTCTGGCGGAGTCCCGTCCTGAATCCCAAATTCATACGCCCTGACTTTGACACATCAGGGCTGCTGTTGAATATTTTAGAGAAGGTGCTTCATTGTTGAATCAGATCGAAGGTGGTGGTAATAATTGGATTTCTGCACAGCACTACAAAATGATGGCATTACAGAGACTAAGCTGTTGTCACAGAGTTTCATTGAATACTGATGACACCCTTGCAAGTTTCCATTGTTGAGAGCAAAGTTGGTGCATTGTTCGGCCTTCCTGTGGTCTTAATCCTTGGTGAAAGAGGCACAGTGAGGCCACTAATGCAGAGAGGATGAGGTCTGTTTGAGCCAGTCCCGAAAGCATTGCATTTAAATTGTATCCTTTTTACAGCAAATAACTCCCATCGGTAAGCTATACTTTTCCCATCGGTTGCTCTGACAGGACAGCTTCTTATTCACAGATCTTTTCGATCAGCCCATGGTGGCGAGATTTCGATTGAACTTGAATAAGTGTGAATGTGGTTTGCATTTAAAAAGCAACATCAGCTTTGTATAGTTGTGATAAGTGGAGAAAGCTGTTCAGGCTCCATAATGACCCTTGCTTTAGAATTGAGCAAAAGTTTGAGAAGAAATCTAGGAAAACATTAGCTTCTCTTTTCCCATCCAAAAGGCATCCGACTGCATTATAACATCAGCTTTCGCTGTTGCAGCACACATCAAGTCCGCCTTGTGACGGTACTACCGGAATCTTTTTCAGGAGTGGCTGACATCTTCTGTAGTGCTGCCACAGTTTCTAGCAGGAACCTTAACTTTTGCGGTGTTTTACATCAGTTGAAACTATTTCAGGCTGCATGAGTCAGACAGATTGCCCCTGAGTCACGATAATCCACCAGGTTGCTTAATATTCTGCCAGATTCTTCACTGCTATTTTGAAGAGATGAGCTGGCGACGCCCCAAACAAATTCTAATGCTGCTGAATTTTGATTAAAAGTGTGTGGCTTTTTGTCTTGTGATGAACGAATTTCAGTCCAGGTGTAAATCAGTTCAACTTGGCAATTGTATCCTAGGGTTGAACAATATCTTCCTGGCTTATTCCTCGCTGGTGTCTAAATATTAGCACACACACAAGGTAAACCTGTGTCATGTTTTGTAATGAGGAAAACATTGTCACAATGTCATTTCTCTGCTTTGCATGATTCAGTTAGTTGTCCAACATTAGGTGGGCAGCGGTGGCTCAGTGGTTGAAGCTCTGTGTTACTGATCAGACGAAAGAAAAATTATATTGGATGTCTTCGTATGCCGTAGCATTACAGCCACCCCCCCTCCCCCCCCACTTGAACTAACAAGACCAAGTCTTTTACCGCATCACAATACCGCTGTACACAAAAGAAGTTCTATGAAGGCATGGTCTGTCAACTCAAGTAGCCTGCAACTAATCTCAATTCCATTGAACCATTTTGGGAAAACCTGCAACACAGATTGCACACCAAGTTTTCTCATACAATATCCGTGCCTTACAGCAAGAATGCTCTTGGGGTTAAATGAGCACAAATCCCAATAGTCATGCTCCAAAATCTAGTGAAAATCCTTCCAATGGAATGGAGTTCATTTTAACTGCCAAGAATAAACTAAATCTGGAATGGTGCAATGCTCAGGTGTCCACAAAGAAGTACGAAAAAAAAAAAATCAATGGGTCATTTTATTTTTATGTACAGCTATGTAGCATATGTACATATTTCATAGCCAAACAAAAACATGAATATAAGCATTACTTCAGAGGAAATGTTCAATATTAAGTATTTCAAAACTGGTTTTGGTTTACTTGTGTGTTTGTTTGTTTGTTTCAATCAAAGGTCCAGAGTGGAACCACATAGTCAGAGAACATGACTTTGATAGTTGTCCAGTGTCCATGCCGCATTGTCGACTTGAAGAAAATTGGCTTACAGGCTCATAAACTGTCCGTCTTCCTTTTGGCTTTTTCCCTTTTACTCGGGAGTCGCCACAGTGAATCATCTGATTCGCACGTTTGATTTGGCAGAGGTTTTTACGTAGGATGCCTTCCTGTTACAACCCTTTTAGCAAGGGACAGAAACACGCTGATGACTTTGCAGCTACTCTTTAGGAAAATCAGCAATGGTTCTTTTACATGCCTCTCACCATAGACAGTGAGAGACATGGCCCGCCTTTGATAACCCAGTTAGCTGAACTGGGGGGACAGTGACAACCTTGTGGAGACTGGGACTCGAACCCCCAACCTTTGGATCAGCGATCCAGCGCCCTATACGACTAGACCACCACTGCCCCCTACAGGCTTATAAACTAGCACGGAATAATAAGAAACACAATTACCTTGGATAGGCAAATCAAGCAAAACACCATTCAGCAACACGGAACATGAACTTGTTATACTGATAAATAAACTAACAAGGCAGGTGATAGAAATGAATGAAATCAGCTACTGAAAGGTGATAAAATGGAACCTCGGTATTAATCTTTGCTTCTTTGACTCCAGACCACAGGCAGGAAATGCAGGGAAACGGGTTTATTTATTTCCTCCATTGCTGAATTTGATCCAGCCATTAAAGAAGTTTCTGGTTTCAGTCACCTGTTAATAAAGCTCGCTATCGGGAACTTCGCTTTTAGGCAGTGACTCACTAAATCATAATATTATTATGTGAGTCCGTTTTACATCTCATGCCTGTACTGTAACTTTGCATGATTCATTCATTTTAGGTTATGTAACATGGAACATTTAATTTAGTGTCTCAAAATTTAAATCCTAAAATGCTGAACAGGAAGAGACCAAGTTTGACTTTTCCTAAAATAATGTAAGGGAGAACTGTATTTGATTTTGTATTTTTTTTTCTTTATTTTTATTTATACTGTGGTATTCACTGATCAGATAAGTTTAAACATCTAGAAGCATAACCCAGATTATAAATTGAGAGTCAGTGTTTAATGTTGAGCGAATTTTGATCCCAATATCGCTCTCAAATAATTAAATGAATATCTCTTCATAATCAATGTTAAAATATTGTAAAATATTATATATAAGAACAGACCTCATTCCAATATAGTTTCTATTGAGACCAGTCATGATCTTTTGGTTTGGCTCTTATCATTTAAATGAATTGAAAATTCTACCTCTCAGGGCTATTCAAGTACAGTAATGTGAATTCCACAACCCATTGTTTCTATAGTTATGGAGTCATGTACTAGCCCCGATGCTTCTGATTTTTTAACAACCTTCAATGCAGCCATGTCTATTTTTTTCCTTTCTGTATTGGGCTCAGATAGCATGTAAATATCAATATATCATACTGTGTGCACTATTGAACTTACTTGCTAATCTTTGTGCCTTCTCTAGTCAGCCTCAAAATTGATATATGTGGTACTTTTGGGTGATTTATGAAAGATCTATATTCTGGCCATGTATTGTGGAGATTTATTTGGGAGGTATCTTTATAAGAAACAAGATTTTTGTTATTGGTTGAGATGGTATTAAATAACGATGTATTACATCTTGAGAGAGAGAGAGAGAGAGAGAGAGAGAGAGAGAGAGAGAGAGTGAGTGTGTGTTTATATATGTGCTTTGTTCTTACCTCTCATAACTAGTCATGTCAACTTGTTGAACTGATGCACTAAATTCATATAAATATTATGTCCACTGCTAGGGGGTCAGCGGTGATATTGGCTGAGGTGTGGTTTGAGCTGGAGCCAATCCTGGCTAATTTTATTGGAAAAAAGTCAGGATACATCCTGACCAGGTGGTCAATCTATTTTGGCACCAACACAGATAAACAGCAATTTATTCTTACACTCACTCCTCTGGGCACCGTTAAAGTGATCAGTTGACCCAGTGTCTAAATACACATCTTTGTATAGTGGTAGTAAACCAGAGAATCCAAAGGAAACCCACACAGACATGAGTAGAATCTGAAAAACTGCACAGATGTTACAATTTGCCCCAAATGTAAATAAGAGTGTAATGGGTGTTGTCTGTGCGGGTGTGTTGGCAAAGCAATGAACTGGTGAGCTGTTTGGGGTGCGCCCTGCTATCACCCTCAATGATGGCTTTGTTGGCTGAGCTAGGCTCCAACCTTCCTCCAACCCTAGTAAAATAAAGTAGTTAAATGAATGTTGGCCAGGAGGTTTGAACCCAGAACCTACTTGTTCTGGGGGAACAGTTCTGTATTTCTCTATAAATCAGAAGTTTTGTTTCTTTACTGGCTGTGACAGTTTTTCCACCTCAGTTACATCAGTCAAGTGCCATAATTGGTCTCTACCAGAGATGGCTGCTGGATTGTGTACTCATGAAGTTTTTAAATCTGTGTTCGTACCTGTATTAGATAATTTCCACCAAATACCGTATGTCCAATTTCCCAAAATACAGTAACCCCCTTTATCGTGGTTAATGGGTACCAGCCCCCCGCAAAATGCGAAAAACAGCAAAATGACTTCTGCCACTACTTAAGGACACCCACCCACCTATATATTGTATAAAATTTATATAGAAGTTAATTTTAAAGTGTTCTATGCATGTTAATGTCATACAGGCAATGTGTATTAATATATAAATAAATTGTACACCTTATAATGACAATAATATATAAATACTGTATCAGGTAGGTAAAGGTAAGGTAAAGTCTGTTGGGTTTTTACACCCGAGCCCAGTGGCTCATCAGCTTATCCCCGGTTTCTGTCGCGTGAAGCGACCAGGAGTTGAACTCCTCCTGGATGGGACGCTAGTCTATCGCAGGTTACCTTCCCAGTATATTTTAACTGGTACCCATTCATACTGCTGGGTGAACAGAGGCACTTGTAGTTGAGACCTTGCCCAGGGGTTTCAGCACAGTGAGGGTCTCAGTGGGATTCGAACTCACAACCTCCCAATCATGAGCGCAGCACCCTAACCACTACACTACTGGCCCCACAAATACCTGTATAACAAACCTTATAAATAACAAATCCATGGCCACTTCGAGAAGGAGAATCACTGGCGGCACTGGTGTGTATCATGTTAGTGTCCACACTCACAGGCGTTTAACTCTCTTTCTCTCTCTCTCTCTCTCTCCATTCACTGCATGCCCTGGTGAGGGGTGTAGCTGTTACCCGCAGGAGAAATTCAGAGAGCGCACCTGAAGCCACTCAGCCATCAGCCCGCTATAAATAGCTCCGTGCTCGACCAGTTTCCGCGTTGATACTCTCCCAGTGATTTTGGTTTTTGTTTTTCCCTCACCACTATGGTGAACATGATTTTTCCCACACCCCAGTGCTTCCCCTGAGCTCAATAAAAGTAATTGTTTCATGAGGGAGGAAAGGTGTGTTGGATGCTGGAAAATATAATCTCGGCCAATCGGAGAACACTCCAGTCAAGCAAGAGAACAGAACATGTTGGGTAGCGTAGTTGAATGTACATGTAATGCTGTAGAGTGCGTGAATTTTGAATAATCTTTAATTTTTTTAATTTCCTGATAGGGAAATCCAGCGATATTGCGGGGACGCGAAGTAGGAAACACGAAATGGCGGGGGAATCCTGTATACACAAAATATTAGCAGAGCCACCACAGTCTTGATCACAGTTACTGAGCATGATGTAAAGGCGGTTTTCTGATTACTTGCTCACATCCTCATAAAAGAGGTGGGGGGGGGTGTCACATTTGTGTAATTTTTTGGTTGCTTTCCCCAAGGTTGTAGTCCTCATGAACAGTCCTAGTCTC
The DNA here is from genome assembly GCA_024760905.1 of Plotosus lineatus. NCBI lineage: Eukaryota > Metazoa > Chordata > Actinopteri > Siluriformes > Plotosidae > Plotosus > Plotosus lineatus. Next base: position 13,702,790 of record CM045749.1, read on the forward strand.
AATCAATTTCCCTGCCAATCTATCAAAAAAAAAAAAAACAAGCTCTACTCATTTCTCTGTGTTTGTTAGTTTAAAACTCATGCATTTTTGTATCTGTTGGATCGACGGAATCATGATCAGGAGGTTGTGTATTTGAATCCCAGTTAGACCCCCACTGTGCTAAGACCCCTGGGCAAGGTCTTAGCCACAAATGTGCCTCTGTCCACCCAGCAGTATGAATGGGTACCAGTAAAAAAATACTGGGAAGGGAACCTGCGATGGACTAGTGTCCCATCCAGGAAGAGTTGAACTTCTGGTAGCTTCATGCTATGGAAACTGGGACTAAGCACCGGCCTGATGAGCCACTAGGCCCAGGTGTAAAAAGCCCAACAGACGATCTACTGTATTTCCCACAAGGGATATTATTACCTCTGCATTTAGTCATTTAGTCTAACACACATATAAACAGTGAGCGCACACACACATTCAGAGCAGTGGGCTGCCACCCACATTGAGGCACCTGGAGAGCAGTTCGGGGTTAGGTACCATGCTCGGGGGTTCAGTTAAGCCATGAAGGTGGAGGACCGGAAGGTGCAGCTCACTTCCCCTGTTGCCACACATTTTCCTGTTGGTTCAGGAATCAAACCTACAACCTTCCATCCACAAAGCAGGTTCTCTATCCATTAAGCAACAGCTGCCCCTCAATCCTATGTTATAGAAATGATTACAGACAATGCAGACAAGGAATAAATAAATGCGTCGGTTATCCATTTCTTTATTTACTTTAATGTTAAACGTGCCATTGTTTTCTCAGATAAGTGGAATTGTCACGTTTACTCCTCCTGTCCACTTTACAGCCATTCTGCATCGGTACCGCTAGTGGTGTCAATTTTAACCACTTGTATTATTCAGACCTTTATTTCTGTGCATTTTTGCTCTTCCTTCAGTGATGGTATGACCTTAGATGTTGAGAGAAATGGGTCAGTGCAGTGAGTCTTATTAATGCAGCCTGTGAAGCAGAAGGCATCGGGAGGGAACATCGCTGCTCAGGGTACTGTGTCTGTTTTGTTCGCTAGTGTGTAATTGCCTCTAATGGAAGAGAAGGAACAGGAACAGTGGCTTAAATTGGGAGAGTTAGGAGGTCATCTCTACAGTTAAGGGCCAAGGCTCTTAGAGTGCAAGGCTGCGGCACAGTTCAAAAATATATGAAAAAAAATCTGGAAAGAAATGCATTCATTTTCTAAGTTGATTAATCCTTATTAGGGTCACAGGGAGACTGGCGCCCAGGAATCGAACCCAAACCTTTTTGCTATCGGGGCAGACGTGCTAACTAATGCCACCACTATGCCCATGTAAGAAATAATGCTTTAGATTTTAATAATTCCATCCATCATCTATACTGCTTATCCATCAGATAGGTTATACCTACAACTTATGGTTGGAGTATGCAGGACGTATGAGCTATAGGACCTCGCAGTGCTGTGATTTATACTAGCATACTGCTAACTTGCACAAGACTAACCCATAACTTATTCAACGTCTTCTTCTTCTTCTTTTCCTTTCGGCTGTTCCCTTCAGAGGTCACCACAGCGAATCATCTGCCTCCATCTCACCCTATCCTCTGCATCTTCTTTTATTACGCCAACTGCCTTCATGTCCTCCTTCACCATATCCATAAATCCATTGCATCTTCTTTGGTCTTCTTCTCGGCCTTCTGCCTGGTAGTTCCAACCTCAGCATCCTACTACCAATATACTGACTATCCCTCCTCCGTACATGTCCAAACCATCTCAATCTAGCTTCTCTGACTTTGTCTCCAAAACCTCTTACATGGGCTGTCCCTCTGATGTCCTCGTTCCTGATCCTATCAAACGTACACCAGTGTATTCACCAAATTACTCATATGTCATAAGTATTCAGTGTGTGGCAGGGATTTTTTTTGAAAAACATCCAGCTCATCGAGAGTTTAAAAAGTCAGTGTTGCGATCCATTTCCATCTGCACCATATTATGCTTATTCGAGACTTACTTTTTGATTTGCAATCTGAAATTTGATGTGTTCTTCTTTATCTGTTGTTAATCTCCCTCGAGTGATATTCTGACATGCTTTTCTGGTCAACACAGTAGTAGAGAGTGGTTATTGTAGTTGATCTACTTACACTTGAGTGGCAACTTGCTGTGCACACGTTTCGAAGTAAATTCCATGTGATTTGTGCTATTGTTTCCTTTTTGTGTGATTCAGCTTTATCAATTGGTCTTTAAAGGTGCGAGCCATGTTTTTAGGCATGACGAATCCTACAAGTGCATGTATGCACATGGACATGGACACCACCAGGGTTTAAGAATGGGGCCGGAAAATGGATCACAGGCCCGCTTTAGGGGAGATTGTCAGGATAAATCTTCTCCCAGCTCCCTGCTCCGTTTGCCACATGATGGAAGAGCTAACTCATTAGCAGAGACCAAATCATGCATCCACTTATTTTCTGTGCATTATATTAAAGAATTAACTTTGGGGGGGAAAAAAAAAAAAAAAAAAAAGCAACATGGGCTAATATGGAAATCCCTTTCCCACATGGCACATCCATCCCTGGGATTATTAGGCATACCACTGCATTATTCAGTTTCTTAATGAATTCAGCCCTGAAAAGCCTTCAGAAACAAACGGCATCTGAAATATTCCACCCAGAATGGATGCGAATTGGATGTGTAATGAGCAGGAATCATAACGTTCTGCTTTACCGTGTTTCTATCTCCACCCCTATAGGATGATCATAGCTTATCGCATTAGCTGTGTGTTGGCAGCATATAAACATTTTTTGACCTTGATGTCCAAGCCCTGAAGAACATAAACATACTTTTTTAAATTCAAGCTGTTTAGAAAAGTTTATAGCATTGAAATCGGAGAAGTTTGGGGCTCTTTATTTTTGGGTCCCTCTATGAGGACAGATTTCTCCCTTTGAGCGTAGACTCCAAAAATAATTGAAAGGCTAGAGATGTTTGAAACTGACTGTAGCATTGTGGGCTGGAGGCATTTTTATATTGTGTCAGGATTTTGTTTGTGCAGAAATTAAGGTTCTTTGAAATGTGCAGCGCATTTATTTATTTATTTATTTTTAGCTCTTCGACAATGTGGTATTATTAATTGTTGCTTATAAACCTGCTCATTTATACAATTGTCCAATCTGACAATCATGTAGCAGTGGGATGATGCGTGGAATTGTCATTCGTCATTCATTTTCTGAACCACTTAATCCTAATTATGGTCACAGTGAGGTTGGCGCCCATCTGAGTCGACTCTAGGCCAGGGCGAGGTACACACTACAGTGCTTGCCAGGCCATCACAGGACCAACAGTCATACCGAGGGGTGATTTGGAACAGTCAATTTCCCTACTGTGTATGTTTTTGGACTGTGGAAGGAAACCGAAGTACTCTGAGGAAACCCATGGAAGCACTGGGAGAACATACAAACTTCGCACGGAAAAGCCCAGGTTGGGAATCGAACCCAGGACCTTCTTGCTGTGAGCCGGATGTGCTAACCACTATGCCACCGTGCCGCCTTGCATGGAATTGTGTGTCTCTGCGCGTGTGTGTGTGTGTGTGTGTGGAGGGGTGTGGGTGTGGGTGTGGGTGGGGGGGTTGTTTGTTTGTTTGTTTGTTTTTTCCCCATCATTCAAGAGCCTGGTATCAGTGAACCTGTAGAGTTAGATTCCTGATCAGGTCAGGTGTGAAACCGGATGAGGTCATCTGCTGTTGTCTAGACGACTGATGGTGGTCATGTAACCCAACCATCTCAAGAATAAGTGAATTGCAAATTCTGATAGGCTGTTGTTCACAACGCGGTTGTACGTATTCGTATTGGTTATTCGCTGTCCCTTATCCTCTCCTCATTTACACAGCCGCCAGAACTTCACCTCGCTGGACGTTAATATTATTATTTTTTTTTTTTTTGTAGCATTCTCTCTTCAATCCTGCAGACAGTTGTGTGTGAATTCCTATGAGACCTGCCGTTTGTTAAAAACCCTCAAACCACCCTATCTGCTGACACGACCATACCACAGTCAAAGTCAATGAAATCGCTTTTTTTGCTCGTTCTGATGTTTAGTCTGAACGTTCTTTCAAGTGCATGAATTCCTATGTAGACCTTCTATATATCACTGTAATACTATAACACCAGTTATGGTATATTTACATATGTATGATAAACTTTTTCATTGTGAAAAATTATTTTAGTCCAGCATACTATAGATGTTATGTGGGGCCGGTGGCATAGTGGTTAGAGTGCTGGGCTCATGATTGGGAGGTTGTGAGTTCAAATCCCAATTAGACCCCCACTGTGCTAAGACCCCTGGGCAAGGTCTCAACCACAAGTGTGCCTCTGTTCACCCAGCAGTATAAACGGGTACCAGTAAAAATATACTGGGAAGGTAACCTGCGATGGACTAGCGTCCCATCCAGGAGGAGTTGAACTCCTGGTCGCTTCATGCTACGGAAACCGGGGATAAGCACCGGCCTGATGAGTCACTATGGCTCGGGTGTAAAAAGCCCAACAGACTTTACCTGTACTATAGATGTAACTACTAAAAATGTAACCAGGCGGAACCAAACCTGATAACTTTTTTGTTATTAAAAAATGAAATGCATTAATGTTTAACCTCAATTTCAAATTAGAACAGTTGTACTGTAATATGTAAATCGTTCAGATGAGAAATATATGAAATATTTTTGTATTGTTTTTTTTATTTTTATTTTTTAAAATACTGTATGCTGTGATAATCCCTCAAGGAAATTTCAGACTCTGTATCTAACCCACCCAAAGTAAGGAGACGTACGTAAACAATGGGTACACACCCCTCTGAGCAATGGGCTGTAACACATTGCGGTGTCCGGAGAGCAACTGGGGATTAGATACCTTGCTAATGGGCACTTCAGCCATGAAGGTGGAGGAAAGGAATTTGCTGCTCACTCCCCACCACCACCACCACCACCACCACCACCACACATTTTCCTGCTGGTTCAGAAACATATAGCTGTGTTTGTGTAATTTATGCAACATTTGATAATAGAAGCAATACAGGGATCCCTCGCTACGTCGCGCTTCAATTCATGCGGATTCAGTGCATCTTTTTTTTTGTTTGTTTGTTTTTTTTTTTTTTAATATTCATTGAATTAAAAAAAATAAGGAAACTAAGGGAGAATAGGAGAAAAGTTAAGGAAAATGTTACAAAACTACACCAATTATGCAAAAAAACAAACAAAACAAAACAAAAAAAACCCGACCCAGAACCTCCCATCATAACTTGTTGCATTTTTGTGAGGTGCACATCTGCATGCATGCGCGTGTATGTATATGTATTTAAGTTTTATTTACATCTTATGCATTATTTTTTAATGTGTAATTAATATTATAAGCATTTTTAGCATTGAATATGTTTTTGTTGATATTATATTCACATATACAGTACAAGTACATATACGGAGGCGCAGTGGTGGTCTAGTGGTATAGGCTGCTGGATTGCTGATCCTAAGGTTGGGGGGTTTGAGTCCCCACAATGCTGTCACTGAACCCCCATCAGCAGTGCGGCTAACTGGGTTATCAAAGGCAGGCCATGTCTCTCACTGTCTATGGTGAGACCATGTAAAAGAACCATTGCTGACTTTCGTAAAGAGTAGCTGCAAAGCCGTCGGTGTGTTTCTGTCCCTTGCTAAAAGGGTTGTGTCAGGAAGGGCATCCGACGTTAAAAAAAAAAAAAAAACCTATGCCAAATCAACCGTGTGACTCGTTTGCTGTGGCGACCCCTGAGAAGGGGAAAAAGCCGAAAGGAAACCTCTCATACAAGTACGTATACAGTACGTCCGTCAGAGGGGGTGGGGGTAGGGTGATCCGACTTTGCGGAATTTGATGGTCGCGGGGGGATCTCGGTCCCAATTAACCGTGGAAGGTGAGGGATCCCTGGACTTAAAGTAATTTTTAAAAATACTTTTCCAACAGAGACTTGTTGGTTGCACATATTCATTAAGCCCTCATCCCATCTTTAAAATGATGAATTTATTATCCATCCGTCTCCTTCCCTCTGAAAATGTTCTTTATCCCTCATAAAAACAAATGTGCTTAAAGGCAGCAAGTTTTAAAAATAGTGATTTGTTTGCAATTATTTAAAATATTCCTTATGGGCATACACAGCTCCCTCTGAGAGTATTAGAACAGCGAGGCTGTTTTTTTATATATACACTGATGACATCGTCTCCCTTCGACAGCTCTCTGGTCTTCATGGTTAGAGATCCTTTATAATAACAAACACAGTCGTCACAGGCAAAACCCAGAGCTCAGGATCCCAACCTAAAATGGCTTGCTATTCATTACGCCACCTATTCATCAATCCATCCACCTAGTCATCCATCAATTCTTTCATTCATTTTTTTCCATTCAGGATGGAATGGAAAACTCGCCAAACTATCCATC
>CM045749.1:13714228-13784228 GCA_024760905.1 Plotosus lineatus
GCAGGAGGCATATGAAGTTTCTTCAAAAGAGTGGTTGTTGTTGTTAGGGGGACAGATAATGACTCTGTGTTTTATTTGTAGTCCATACTCCAAAAATAAGTCGCAGCATTAAAATGAAATCTTACATCGCCACTGATATCAGTGCAGCCATTTCTCTGATTTTACTTTCAGCTATAATATTTGAAAGGAATTTTCACAGACAGTAGGTTACTGTAATATTGTTTGACAAAAAGTATGTGTGCGCGTGTATGTGTGCGCGTGTATGTGTGTGCGTATGTGTGTGTGTGTATGTGTGTATGTGTGTGTGTGTATGTGTGTGTGTATGTATGTGCGTGTGTGTGTGTGTGCGTGTATGTGTGTGTGTGTGTATGTGTGTGTGTGTGTGTGTGTGTGTGTGTGTGTGTGTGTGTGTGTATGTATGTGTGTGTGTGTGTGTGTGTATGTATGTGTGTGTGTGTGTGTGTGTGTGTGTATGTGTGTGTGTATGTATGTGCGTGTGTGTGTGCGTGTATGTGTGTGTGTGTGTGTGTGTGTGTGTGTGTGTGTGTATGTATGTGTGTGTGTGTGTGTGTATGTATGTGTGTGTGTGTGTGTGTGTGTGTGTGTGTGTGTATGTGTGTGTGTGTGTGTGTGTGTGTATGTGTGTGTATGTGCGTGTGTGTGTGTATGTGTGTGCGTGTGTGTGTGCGTGTGTGTGTGTGTGTGTGTGTATATGTGTGTGTGTGTGTGTGTGTGTGTGTGTGTACAGTGAATCAGATACAGATAATCTGTCTGGTTTAGCTTGGTCCTCTCAGGTCCGGGATGAGGACTGCCGTTGGACCGGCATACAGGATAGTAAGCCTGTCTGGCATTTATGGCCTCCACCTCTGTGCAAAGAGGAATAAATTGAGTGGAAGGGAGTCAGAGTAAGTGAGAGTCCAAAAAATTGTAGTGCACAGGTTTGAGATTTCCCTTTACTGTGTGCTGAACGCTGAATTTTCTGCCTCCCAGCTCCTATGTGGTTTCTTTTTCATCACATTTTGCCCGTTTTGGGTTCGTAACTAAATGCCCTGGAAGCATGTGAACTCCACAACGAAGAGCGAGGTCTTGCTTCATCAAACACTTGGCCGAGGCTTGCAGAGATATGGCAGTGCATTTTAATAGGCTCCCTGTTGACAGAGCTGTGCTTTTGGTGTCGCTTTTGTTTGAGGAGGACTTTATTTTAATAGAGAGGTCTTTTCCAATAAAGAATGAGAAACAGAAATTATGTTTCTGTTTGGGAATCCAGCTGTGCGTGCGTTTTGTGTTGAAATGTGCCGAGTTAAAACGGGTCCGTGCTGTATTTTGGGCATGGTGATTGTTTATTTGTGGCATTAATGTGTTAACTGTCGGATGAATGATGACACGCGCATAATAGAAGCGGTTTGCACCGAAGGGCACCATTTTGGCTTCTTCAATATCGAATTACTCAGCTTTGGTCGTTTTTAAAGCCCAGCATTCTGCCACAGCATTAACCAAATGAGCTGCTTTGAGAAAGAGGCTCGTCAGTTTAAGGGCAGACCCTGTCAATAGCTCGCGGGATTACATAAGCTGTCTGGGAGAGTAATAAACTCAGCTGCGCGGCCTCGCTGGCTTCAGAATAATTGCGCCTTTATTACTGCGATGTTTGGTTCATCATCGGGGGGAAAAAGTTCAAAATGTGGTGCTTCCTTTGAGTTGATTTGAGTTGATTGAGTATTCATGCTTCATCAATTATGCATTCAGGTCATGTTTGTTTTTGGTAATATCTTTACCCAATGAATTAGACCTATATATTACGTTTTTTTTTCAGGTCCAACAAGCTATCCTTGTTGAACACTCCTTTTGAAATTGCTGCTGATTTCCTGACATGCCGGCTTTGCATGGCAGTCATTTCCGAATCGAGGCCGAGGTCTCGAGGGAGGCGTTCACTTCCTGTCAGCCAGTGTGAGAACGTTTGGATGTGAGGCGCACAGTGCCCTGTTAGACAGAGAGTCTGGGACACATGCTCAGTCATGTGAAGTTAATTAGACACTATGCAGGTCAACGTCTCGCCATTCTCTCACAGCCGACCCTCACGATTGTGATGTCACTCTTGTCATTTAATACAGTTGCTAATTTTGACAGGATTATTTATTTATTTATTTTTTTATTTTATTTTTTTTTGTAGTGGATATTTTTAATCATTTAATGCCATTCTGTCCAAACCTTAATGTTAGGTCTATTTATAAGCCCTGGTTCCTACAGATTACCCCCCCCACACACACACACACACACACACACACACAGGAGCATGAACCAGAAATAACCGGTGCATTTTCTCAACCAAAATGCCATGTTTTGAAAATAGAAAAGCTCGGTGTGTGTGTGTGTGTGTGTGTGTGTGTCTGGGGGGGGGGGTGTTGCTCAAAGGGTGTGTTCAAAGCACATAGGATTGTTCCCCCGGGTGCTCGGAAGCAGAACTGTACAGTACACTGACTACTTTAGCCAGTGTTTCAGCTCTACTACCGAACCCCATCATCACATCATAACAGCAAAGCAAGAAATCACGGATCTTTCTGCTAAAGTATTGAGCCGGTCCTTCAGGGGCAGGTTAGTGGCTCAGGGCGATCATGGTCTATCGCTATGTTAAACAGTAAGTAGTGAAAATGTGCCGTTCTTCATGTTGTGTTTATCTTTGGAGCTTTTTGTGAGCCATGTGACTCTAGATAACAGCAGTAGGAATGTCGTTGGGTTTTTTGCTCCTGACGCAACCTGTGTCTTTCAAGATATTGAAGAAAGGTGAGTGTTAAAATATTATTCGAAACCAATCAATAAATCGGATTTTACGGAATAACTTCGAAAGTATTCACTTTTTTTTTTTGTACATGTTTAATTTTCGTCCTGGATTTTGACGTGATAGTGAGATCATTGATAGTGATAGTCACATGACTGGGGACCAATGTCTACATCACTTTTATACGGAAATAAATTCCACAATCTTTCAGCCAGGTTCAGATGTCTTTTCCTTCTGGTTCTCTCCTCAGCTGCACTGCTGTGGATTACGACAGCCCAGAAGAACAAAACACATTGACAAACAAAAAATAATGCCCCAAAACCACAAATACAAAAAGCATCAGCAAAACACATCGATATACAATAGGTTACATCATATGCTTCATGCTGATGAGACCAAGTCTGGTTGAGATATTTATGTTTTTATAGTGAGTGATATTTCTTATTTTCTACATAACCCTGAATCGTTTAGGTCTTTTTTTTTTTTTTTTTTTTTTTTTGCATACTGTACTCATTTTAATGTTCTGCTGTATTTACATAGGATCTTGTGTATCATTACATGAATGCAACTCCATAAGATGTTAATGCAAATAAAAGCATTGATAGAATAATTAATCCGATTTCCTTTTATTATACATACAGCAGTAATATTTAAAAAAAATCAATGACATCAAAATCTTGAAAATAACAACAAATAGAGATGGGCATCACTCGGGATCACCGATACAATATTGTCATGATTTGTAGATGTTAATTTAATTTGTATTGCGATTCTGGATGAATCAGAGTTCGATAAATATGTTGATATGCTATTATAATTTTGTGCCACAATTTTAAAACCTTGAACCATGGAAAATAACTTGTTTTGTTATTTTTACACAAAATGAGCAAATAATTTCTTTCTACACAGGAGGCTGTGCTTCCTGCAAATGTTCAGTTCATTTTCTGTAACCGCTTACTCCTAACTAGGGTCGCGGGGAGGCTGGCGCCCATCCCAGCCAACTCCGGGCAAGAGCAGAGTAGCTCAGGACCCCCAGCTCAGGATCAGCAATCCAGCGCCCTATACCACTAGACCACCACTGCCCCTCTGTTATACGTACTTTGCAAATGTGTGAATAGCTTAGAGTGCACCACCTGTAGGACTAGAGAAGAACAGCATCATTTGACTCCCTAGATTTGAAACCTCAAAATGCTCATTTTGAGAAAAACCAAGATGAGTTTTTTTTTGTTGTTTTTTTTTGTTTTTTTGTTTTTTTAAATCAACAAAACTTCAGAAATAACATCTTTTTTATGAAATGAACACTGCAAAATTTATGAAAATTTCAATTTTTATAGCAAATCTATGACAACCACAGAAACACAGAATTGATTTCAGTGCATGGCCAGACAGCCAACGTTTTGAGATGTGAAAATTATTTTTATGCAAAAACTCTTATTCGAATTGCATACAGATGCTAATTTTATACACCACAGTGAGAATTTAGCCTGAAATGTCCTCAGTATATTAGATGATGTTTGTGTAAAGTCTGATTCAGAGCCCTCTGAGACACTTGCCTCATCACTACTAGACACATTACCAGACTGAACAAACCTCTTCCAAGGTGCCACAGATTTTTTTTTACCACACAGGAGGCTGTGCTGCCAGCAAATGTGTGAATAGTTTAGGGTGCACCACCTGGAGGACTATAACGGAACTGCATAATTTATCTCCCCAGAATTTTTTTCTTCTTTCTTTCGTCTTTTTCCATTTTCTCGGGAGTCGCCGCAGCGAATCATCTGATTCACACGTTTGATTTGGCATAGTCTTTTTTTTTTTTTTTTTTTTTTTTTGTACGTCGGATGCCTTTCCCGTTTAGCAAGAGACAGAAACACGCTGGCGACTTTGCAGCTACTCTTTACGAAAGCCATCAATGGTTCTTTGACATGTCTCTCACCATAGACAGTGAGAGACATGGCCCGCCTTTGATAACCCAGTTAGCTGCATTGGGGGAAATCTCCCCAGAATGAAAACACATAAATTAAAAACGAGTTTAAAAAAAGAAGATTTTTCGATAAAGTGTGCTGATGTAAGTATCACAATCGACTCGCAACACAATGGATTTTTCTTTTCTGTGTTTCACAAGAACCCCAGAAGTATGACAACAAATTGGACATTGTGAAATGTTGTACAATGTGGTTTTTATTTGATTTTGATTTTTTTTTTATTTGATTTTGATGTAAATTATTGCTTCTGCATTTAACCCACCCAAAGTGAGCACACCCATTGGAGTGCCGGAAGAGCAGTTGGGGGTTAGATACCTTGCTCAAGGGCACTTCAGCCACTAATAGGGAGGAAGAGAAGGTGTAGCTCACTCCCCAACCAAAACACATTTTCCCTGCTGGCTCAGGAATCGAACCAATGACCCAAAGCTATTGCTCTTACCATTGTTATGTTTTATACTTGCTTTTGTGATGTGTCTTTTAATTTTGCTCGTTGTTTGCTGTTGTCCTTTTCTGGTTTGCTACTGTGCACTTAGTGTGTTCTTTGGCCGTACAGGCCATTATAGTGAACATAATCTGCAGAGTAAATCACAGCTGAACCTACAGCGGGATGGTTATGAGTCATAACCAATAAGTCAGAGCTCTCATCCTGGATGAGTGTATCGGAATATATCACGGCAGCAGGATAGAAGGGTTTAGGAGGATTACGTTATCTTGGTCGGTCCTGGCGTTGATGCGCCATGATCTCAACATGCTAAAATATATGCGCGTGTCTCATTCGCAATGCCCGTGTCGGCCAGATTGCTTTCGTTTACTGTTTTATAGTGGACTGAATCTCCCTGGCTGTCCTCTCAGGGAGTCAGCTGATTAACCTTTTTAAGAAATAATTAAACCGTTGATACCTTCGTACCACATATTTCCAACGATAACAGAATATCTAAATTTGTTCACGGCTGGACTCTTGCATTCTTCTACGCACAGTCTATACTATTGAATCGCGGCACTTTGGTAAATTGCTCTGGATAAAAGCTTCTGTTAAATTGCTGTAAATGATGTTGGAGCTGTTGCAGTTCTGTTCGGCCTCATATGACTGATTGATGGAGACCTGCTTTTTTTTTTTTTTTTTTTCTGATCAGTACTCACTGTGCTAATAAACATGTTGAGGCTGTTTTACATTAGCGTATTGTGCATTTCCATGCAGTCAGCAGGTATTCCTGCTTTAGAGGACAAATGAGTGTTTGCAATTGTGTGTGATTTCCCAAGGGGCTTGGCAAGATGACTGGAGAAAGTCGTTATTTTTTAATATCAGCTGTATGTCATGAGTTGTTTGTCACGCTCTCAATTGCACAGAAGCGATGGGAAATGGGGTTACATCGAGTCAGCGTTATGTATTACTATGAAACGATGATGAGTTGTGCTCAGGCCATCAGTGGTATAATGTTGCATTCTGTCTAGAGGGTTTGATAGAAAGTGCTTTTATTGCCTTCGATCAATGCTGAGGTGGAAGCTGGCATGGCTCTTCAAGCTTTCTATAGCCATCTGAACTGTTTTGATGATATTGCAAGAACATAAAATTGCCATATTAAGTTGAATATAAGTGCAGGTGATTTGGTTTTTACATTTTTATTCTGGTCTTTGGTAAGTTTTATTCTGCAGACGATATTCAATGGCTCGTAATCTGATCATGTATTAATTTCAGATCACTGGCCTTTCTATGGCTTGGTCTATTTCATTATTATTGCTATTAGAAAGCATTTACTACTTCATTTTTTAAATTCTGATTCCTGGTTGTGTTGTGAAAGAACTGGGAAAATGAGCTCGTCCTTGCGGATGACGGCGCTAACCTTACTGAAGGCTTTTTTTTTTTTTTTTTTTTTTTTTCCCCCCCCAGTAAAGTCAGATACCTTTAATTCATAGCTAAGACAGAATAAGTGCGCACACAGCCGGCTCCCAGCAGGAGCTTAATTACCACGGTTTACTCTCCACATTGATTGGGACATGAGCTGTTTAACAGCATCTCTGTATTCAGCAACATAGCTGGCTTTGAGATTTGGTGGACAACGCGTAGATTAGCATAAGAAACCCCAATAAGTCGAACCAGCATTTTTGTTTTGTTTGTTCTATTGCACCAGCAAGGAAGTACAAATATATGTGCAGTTAAATGGGCTCTGCTCATATACTTCTGTGGTATAAAATCTCATTTTCTCTGTAAAAGTAATTATTTTCAAGATCCCTGTTTGTCCCAGGGGTGTTTTTTTTACTCCAGACACTGAAAGACCAACTGTTGCTTTACCTCCACAACCCAGTTAGAACACAATTGCGATGTGAAAGCTCATGACAGTTCTCTGGAAATGAAATGGTAAACAAAAACAATTCTTTGTTCTGAGCCTGTGAGGCACTACAAGAAATGTCTTGTATTTTGGAAACAAATGGTTAACTCGTAAAAGGAGAGAAGTCTACCCTGGTAAAGTGGCAGGTTTTTCTCGTCATGCACTCATTTACTGAACCGCTTAATCCTACAAAGGTTGGGGGAAAGACTGGAGTCCATCGCTGCCCTCACTGGCCAAGGGTGGTGTACAACCTGAACCACTCGTCAGACCTTCATGAGACCAGCACACACACACACACACACACACTCATTCAAAACTATTCACACTTACACTCGCAACTAGTGGTGATTTGGAACAGAAGATAAGCCTGGTGTACATGTCTTCAGACTGTAGGAGGAAACTGGAGTACCCCGATGAAACCCATGCAAGCATGGGAAACATGCAAGTTCCACAAAGAAACACCCCACTGAACCGAGTACTCGAACCCAAGGACCTTCTTGCTGTGAATCAGATGTGCTCTCACTAAGACACCCTACTGGTTTTTGTAATATAAACATCAGGACCAAGATAATTCCAGAACTTTCTTCACATTTATTATGACCAAGAACATAAAGAAAAAAAGATAAAATCTTTTACAGGAAGAAAAAAATAAAAAGGTAAAATAAGGCTTTTGGATTAGCCAATCACATTTAAAGTCATTAAACAGTAGACAGGATAGAACTCCCATCAATTACAGTGACTCTTATTAACCAGAAATAAAGTCCAGCTGTTCGAATAGGATTATTCCCGACATTAAATTCGCTACATCTTACAGCAAAAGCCATTTCCCAAACACCCAAATCTAGATTTAAAAGAAAACCCGACACCAAGCCTGATTACACTCAACAATGTGCGAAAATATGCGAGTGTGATGATAACTATTATAACATGGTCATAATTCCTAATTGCTGTTTGGTGGGGAAGCAACACTACAAGTCACAAAACGAACACTACAGTACACCCTTATTAAACTATGGTGGTGTTTAAAGTGAAGGAAATTATGAACAGTTCTAAATGTCAGTAAGTTTCAGCATCAAACCGTCAGATCTCATCAAAAAGTTAACGATGAAGACTTTTGTATTTCAGCCTGACAATGGCCCAAAGTATATCTCCAAATCAGCACAAGAATGGCTTCACCACAAGATGATTACATTTTGGAATGGCTCAGGCAGAGACCAGATCTGAAGCCAATTGAAAGTCTCCGGGGTGACCTGAAAATTGCTGTGTACAGGAGACAGCTCATGATCTGATGAATCTGAAGTGCAAAGAAGAGTCTGTGAAGATTTCCGTTATGATATGCTACGTTGAATACGGAGTGTGTGTGTGTGTGTGTGTGTGTGTGTGTGTGTGTGTGTGTGTGTGTGTGTATGTGTGTATGTGTGGATACCTATATATATATATATATATATATATATATATATATATATATATATATATATATATGTGTGTGTGTGTGTATACATATATGAGTCCACGGGCATGAAAAAATGTATGCACATATATGCATGTATCGATACCAATATTTAAAAGAACCCGCCCCCGAATACATAATGAACACCACCCCATCTAGAGGACGCCATGTTCATCGACATAGTACCGCCCCCAGCACTTTGTAATCATTCTTCTATAATCACCTGAAGAGAGAGGATGGTTTCACCACCCCTGGAAACAGATCTGTAGTGATAAATGGAGTTTCAATAGAAAGTCTTTGTCCTGCCCTTTTATTTTTGTTATTTGCTCTACCAAAAAGTATTGATGAGCACTTTCCTATGGAAGGATCTACTCAGAAAATCATATATATATACACACACACACACACACACACACACACACACACACACATACACACAGGGATCACTTTCCGCGGTTAATTGGGACCGAGAGCCCCACGACCACCGAATTCCGCGAAGTAGGATCGACACCCCCCCCCACCCGGACTGATGTATACGTACATGTATATGTGTATATAATATCAATAAATACATATTCAATGCAATAAATTCTTATAATAACAATTAAACATTCAAAAATAATGCATAAGATGTGAATAAAATATAAATACACACAGACAAGCCCGCACGCACGCAGATGCGAACCTCACATACAAATCTAAGTCGTTTTGATGGGGCGTTTTGGGTTGTTTTTTGGTTTGTGTTTGTTGAGGGTTTTTTTTTTGCATCATTGGCCTTGTTTTATGGCATTTTCCTGACCCCCCCCCCATTCTTCCTTAATCTACTTATTTTTTTTATTTGATTAATATTTAATAAAAAAAAAAAAACGATGTACTGAAGCCGCATGAATTGAAGCGAAGTAGCGAGGGATCACTGTACTGTATTTAGTACTTTTTAAACATCCCCCCGAACAAAATCTTTTACTTTGAATTGAACAGGTTATAGGTCAGGGCAGTATGGTGGCGTAGTGATTAGCACGTCCACCTCACAGCAAGAAGATCCCAGGTTCAAGTCCTGGGTATTTCTTGTTGAATTTGCACCCTTTCCTGTGCTTTTCTATGATTTTCATCTGGTTTCGTTTCATCTCATTAGCAGATCCACATTTATCCTTTGTTTGAAGTGAATGGTGGGTTGAGTGGTGTCTCTGTGATGGTCTTTTGAGCTGTTCGGGATGTACATTACCTTTCGCCTGGGTTGGCTAAGACAGGCTCTAACCTTCTTGTGACCCTATCAAGATAAATGACTGAGTTGTGATTAGGGAAATTAAAGGTCACATAAAAGGTTGAAAAAGTTCAGAAATTATTTTGCCTTATTCGTTCTTTCTTCTTTTTAAACATGGCGGCTTGATGTGATGTCATGTGTGTGGGTATTGTATTGCTGGCTGTTGCTCGGTGCCTGTTGCTGGTGAGCTGCACAATACTCTGTATGTCGATGGACAAGGCCCACCCTAGATTCATGACTACTTTTTATTTGGGTCACTACCATGTCAGGGTCACTTGTGTACTGAAAATGATCTATTGTCCAAATAGTATCTGCTCAGGAACGGCCCAGTGGTGTTCCATTTACACTGATGAGTGGAGGAGAAGATGGAATTGTGCGTCACAGTCAGTAATCGCAAAACCTATTATACAAAGTGCAATTATGCAACAAGTTTACTAGATAAATTGGTAACCTTGAGTAAAAGTGCATCATTTAGCTCCTGCTGAAGATCAACTCTCTAGTGTCGCTCCCTTGACATAATGAATCAGTAATAATCGACACGATCACCTTTTATTTTACAGGGTCGGCTATTCGGGAATAACCTTTCAAATTCCTACTAGTTGTACTATAACGCCACACACACAGAGACAGGCTCTCCTTAGCAGTAGCTATTTTATTTATTTATTTTTCGATAAGATTCAACTTTATTGTCATTACACATGTAATTCACTATCGAATACAAAAAAAAAATTGGCCTTAATCTTTGTTTTCTTTCCCTGTCAGATCCCATCTGATGCCAAGGCTGAAAGAGTCTAGGTCTCACGAGTCATTGCTTAGTCCCAGCAGTGCAGTGGAAGCTTTGGATCTCAGTATGGAGGAGGAAGTGCTCATCAAACCTGTGCACAGCAGCATCCTGGGACAGGACTTTTGCTTTGAGGTCAGTCCACCAAACTATAGGTCTTTCATCTCGGCTTATTAAACACTTGATGTATTGTGCATCGGTCATGCGGGGGCACATTCAGCCCCTTCGGTCAGCACAGTCAACATGGTGGTTGTTTATTGTCTCACACCCAGGTATCATGTACTGAATGTGTTAGTGTGGCCCCAAAGTGGGATTGACAGGTAAATCATTTGCATGTGGTGTTTACAATGGTAAAAGGAAGTCTGAGAGTCATGAAAAATGTCAACACAAGTATATCGATGGGTGACATTTGCATTCATGCTAACTGTGAGTCTGTTCACTGTGCCATAAACAAATGGTGCGGAAGAATACCAGGAGGCTGATTTGCCCTTTAAGTCATGCGGGGTACCTCATGTACACCTTCTCAAAGAATGACCTTTCATAACTACCACTTAATGTCTAAACAGAATACTAAAAGCATCCAGTGTGTGTTAGTGATGAGGGGGAACTTTTACTTTTTTGACCCATAAGCATTGTTTTAGTATGGAACAGCTGGGTTAGATGACAAATAGCGAGGTTAGCACATGCTTACGTTTTCTCTCTAAAATGCTTGAGTTGATGGCAAACACAAGGCTTTTGCAGATTTCTTCTCCTGATTCAGGACCCCCCCCCCCCCCTCCCCGCCGCCACCGCCACCATACATCATAATTGCACAGCAGTACCTCTTACCATTGCAGCCTAAATGTGTTGGAGCAGAGTAGGCAAAGACAACATGAGGGTCATAAATGGGAGGAGGAAGCCAAACAAGCCCTCCAGTTTATGACCCTCATGTTGTCTTTGCCTACTCTGCTCCAACATGAGGGTCATAAATGGGAGGAGGAAGCCAAACAAGCCCTCCAGTTTATGACCCTCATGTTGTCTTTGCCTACATTGCTCCAACATGAGGGTCATAAATGGGAGGAGGAAGCCAAACAAGCCCTCCAGTTTACGCACTCAAAATCTAAGTTTCAGGGAGAAGTGGGATGTTTTTGGATTAATGGTGCCTGAAATTAAAAATCTAAAAATGTCTCTAATAGCTGACATTTAAGACAAATAACAAACACAGGTAATTTAACTATCAAGACAAATATCAATGACATTATATTACTTTTCAATTAAAATCATAGTTGGCATTCGGGCATTATTGTTTAATTTTCCTTCCCTCATAAGTGTAAGCACTGAAAGTGTTTTCTAAAATCTGATCAACATTAGATTTGTGTCATTTTTGCACCACAAAATAACTCCGCGGCTGAAGAAAGAGACATTTACGTATCTTACAAGCATCAGAATTTAAAGATAAATACAAATAATTATGCAGAGCATAATATATAATATTATTATTTACTTGAAATAGTTACCAATTTATGCCATCATTGCAGGTTCTGATATTTTAAGTTTTGAGATATCACCCATGTTTATTCCTGGTTTATTGATTGGTAGTTTGAGATGACACCCATGTTTATTTCTGTTCATTGATTGGTTACCAGCCATGGGACCAGAGGAATCCATGGAAAATTGTAAATCTGTTGTGTTTTTTCACTCAAGAAGTTTTTTTTTCTTTTATCAAATTCATGGCATATATGGAGTTACTACTTGCAATAGTTTGGGCAAGGCAATGGTGGCCTGGTAGTAAGGTGCTGGATCACTGATCCCAAGGTTGGGGGTTCAAGCACCACTCTCAACAGGGTGTCACTGTTCACGGAGTACAACTAACTGGGTCATCAAAGGTCTATGGTGAGAGGCATGTAAAAGAACCATTGCTGACTTTCGTCAAGAGTAGCTGCATAGCCGTCAGCAAATTCCAAGGACAGTTTTTGAACACTTTAAAATTATTTTTCGTAGGTAATTCCCAACATTAGGTCAATTATAACACAGATTTCAAATTACAACACGGCTTTCAAATTCACCTCACCTCAACTTCTGCGAAGGGGGCTTCGAACAAGAAGTCTTACCACATATACTACACACATTATTTGTGGTATTCATGAAGCACCAAGGCCAGATGATGGAAATCTAAAATTATTTATTTTTTATTTAAACTCTCCAATATCTGCAAGGAATTATATTTGATTGCTCGAGCAACTTTCCTTAAACATCAATACCAAGTAAGTGTTGAGTTTCTGGGCTTTCAGTGTTTCCTCAAAAGAGATTAACCATGTTGAAATTCTTGTTTGTGGTAATCACACATATTCTACAGTTGCCAGAGACAGAAATTCACCTGAGAAGCACTGAGAGCTACTTTAGAAATGTTGTTTAGACTGAAAAAATGGAGAATATTTGGCAGCCATGAGCTTGAAGCTGTTTGCCTCTCACCTCACTGCACAGCTCCAACCTGATGTAGCAATCTCCTCTGTTTCTGTCCTGATCACGACTCTCTGGACCTGAGCATGGCCCAGCAGGCTGATCTGGCCTCAGTTACATTCTGACCAGCTGCCAGCTCGATGCCTCGTTCCAGAGCCAAAGAAGTAAAGAAAAAAATATAACAGTTTTTTAACAGTGAGAAAAATGTAATTGAATACAATGGACTTTTTTTTTTTCTTCTGTGTTTGATTAGTCAGTCCGATAATTAATCACAACTGTAGAACTCGTGATTATAGGGGTAATGAGAAGGGAAGAGACAGTATAATCAGACTTTGTGGATATTGCACTTATAATGTCCTGCTAGCAAAGGCTAATAACCAAATCTAAGAACCTTATGACTGATGACAGACCTATTAGACTCCGTGTTTCCATAATGTAAGCTCTACCCTAATATAATAGTATAACAGTCCTGTTTTAAAAAATGTTTCAATGAAGGCTAGATACACTGGTTTTCATATGACAAGATGCTTAATAGATTCATTCCTTTATTTGCTGCATCTCTTAATACTGCTAGGCTCGCCTGGAGGATCTCAACTGACTCTGGGTGAAGGCAGAGTACACCCCGCGCAGCCCATCAGTCCATCACAGGGAAACACAAAGTTTCACACTCACACCTAGATGCAATTTAGGGTTTAGAAGAGTCAATTAGCCTAATGTGCATGCCTATGGACTATGGGAGGAAACCAGAGTACCCAGAGGAACCCACGCAAGTCCAGAAAGTAGATGCAAACGCCATATTAGAAATGCCCTTGCTGAGCCTAAGACTCGAAACCACAACCGTCTTGCTCTGAGGCAGACATGCTAACCACTATGCCATCATGGCACCCTATGTACTATAATGGAGCAATGGTTGTTCGGTGGTTAAGGCTCTGGGTTACTAATCCAAAGGTCTAAGCCCCAGTACCACCAAGTGTTGCTACTGTTGGGTTCTTGAGAAAGGCCTTTAACCTTCCACTGCTCACTTGTATGATAAATGGGATGGAACAATATCATTAAGAGCATCTGCCAAATGCCATAAATGTCAATGCTAATGTAATACAGCAGCATGATATGTAGTGTAGTCTTTGTCCGAGTCCATGTTTGGATATTTTGGGAAAGTCCTGTGTATTAGGAATCAGGTTGTGCATAGTCTTGAGTTGATATTCTGGGTGTGCCATTGGGATTATGCAAATAAACTGAAAGTAATTTTATGTATCTGGACAAATAAATTTGAAATATTAGTTGAATACATCTGCATTTATAGTATGCGAGAGTTATTAATGAGGCAGATCTATTCCAGCATGCAATTGGTTTAAAGAAAAAAAAAAAAAAAAAAAGCCTTGCTGACCACTTTGTCCTGGATCAGTGGCATTTTTAAACGATCTGTTTATAATTTTGTGTGGAGGAATTGAAATACTTTGGATGCTTTGTGCTATCATGCATGTCATTCCAGTAAGCTATTTTGCTTTGTAAGCATTAATGTGAAGATGATGGCCTGCAATCCTGTTAATGTAATGAACATCCATCGGGGATCCAAGCACCAGTTTTGAGCACAGGGGGTGAAACTAAAAGGTGTAGCATAACCAGTTTTCCCAATCGATTGCACTGGACCTGCTGATTATTTCATGATATGAGTTACTCTCCTGCCTCACCTTGTGATTGTATTAGATGAGTACATTTATTTGGAGTGCTTTTTGTGTTTTGGATATTTGATCTAACTATTCTTTGGCCAGTCGTCATTACTCCCCACTTGAGGGGAGCGCTTTAGTGATGAAAGCTAAGTTGACAAAGAAAACCAGTCGACTGCCTCAGCCTGGTGTCCATTTACCCATTTTTTTTTGCTGCTCTTTATTGCAGCCATATTTCTATTGTGTCCACTTTGTAATTACAGGTAACTACATCAACAGGAAGTAAATGCTTCTCTTGTCGGTCAGCAGCAGAGAGAGAGAAATGGATGGAAAACCTAAGGCGAGCTGTGCATCCCAACAAGGTGAAGCATAAAATTTATAATGGTTGGATCAAGTCCTTTAATCATTTTGTTTTAATGCGTTTTTGTTCCTTTTTGGATCCAACTTAATAAGACCCATTGATCATGGTGTGTACGTTTTATTTGTTCATTCAGGACAACAGTCGTCGAGTCGAGAACATGCTAAAATGTTGGATTATTGAAGCCAAGGACTTGCCAGCCAAGAAAAAGTACTTCTGTGAACTGTGTCTCGATGACACACTTTACGCTCGGACTACCTGCAAGCTTAAAACAGACAATGTTTTCTGGGGTGAACACTTCGAATTCAACAACCTGCCGTCAGTCAAGAGCATCACTGTACATCTTTACAAAGAGACGGACAAGAAGAAAAAGAAAGACAAGAATAATTATGTAGGCCTGGTAAACATTCCCGTCGCTGCCGTGACAGGACGGCAGTTTGTGGAGAAATGGTACATGGTGAGCACTCCCAATCCCAATAAGGGTAAAGCCCCGGGGCCCATGGTCCGCATGAAATGCCGATACCAGAGCATGAGCATCCTCCCGATGGAGCTCTACAAGGAGTTTGCTGAATACATCACCAACAACTACATGCTCCTCTGTGCAGTACTTGAGCCAGCAATCAGCGTCAAGAGCAAGGAGGAGATGGCCTGTGCACTTGTGCATATTCTCCAGAGCACCGGCAAGGCCAAGGTAAGAAAAATTGGGTCTATTTTTTAAATAAATCTTACCATAGGTCTAAAAAAAATGAAGGGTACATTCTATCTGGCATTGTCAAGATTCCCCAAGTAGTCTCTGTAGTCTGGTAGAGCCCTGTGTGGAACCCTGCAATGTTTGGTTTGTCTAGGTGGAGGGTGGGCTCCAAAGTTTATTTCTACGGTACTTGTGGAACCTAAGAATCAATTATTACTACGAATACTACTACTACGCATACTATTACTACGAATACTACTACTACAGTGGTACCTTTCTTCTTTTCCTTTCGGCTTTTCCCTTCAGGGGTCGCCACAGCGAATCATCTGCCTCCACCTCACCCTATCCTTTGCATCTTCTTCTCTTACACCAACTGCTTTCATGTCCTCCTTCACCACATCCATGAATCGTCTCTTTGGGACCTCTTTTAGGTACCTCACCTTACGAAATTCATCCGTTCCAGAAGTGGTTTCGTAACCTGGATTTTTCATAAGTTGAGCTGCATTTTACATGTAAAACGCCTGATTTGTTCTAAGGCCACCAATACTACCCCTGAACCCTTTAAAAATTGTAAAAGTATAGGTATACTTTTTTAAGGCCTCCTTCTGTTTCAATATCATACCGATGGTAGACGGGTTTGGCCAGAATGTATTCCTTTGCGATATCACTCGACCGCATGCCATGAGCCCGCTTCTTCTTTTCATTCGCACTGGGAATCGTGTGTGTGTGTGTGTGTGTGTGTGTGTGCGCGTGCGCGCACAGGCGTGCGTGCATGTGCACGTGTGTTGACCATGTCTTCTTAGCAGAGTTATAATCTTACAAATGTTTATGCAAGTTTAAAAGCCTGAGCCAAAAAATAAAGTTGCAATGAGCACACTCGAAAAACTCACAAAACAACAGTAGCTCTGTCCTTTACACGAAAAGCATCATGGGTATTATGGAGATGCAGCGCCATAATAGCCAATAGGAGGGAGCTGCGTCATCCCTCCTAGCCAATGGGAGGCCAACGGCGCGGGATGTTGGGAGATAGCCAATGGGAGGCCAATGGGGCAGGATGTTGGGAGATAGCCAATGGGAGAGCAACTCATGCATTGTTTGAATTTTTGAGATGGCGCTTTCGTAACGTGAATTTGTTTTGTATCCAGAGATGGAAATTTTAGGTAAATCCGTTTTGTAACCTGGATTTTTGTTTGTTGGGACTTTCGTAAGGTGAGGTACCACTGTACTACTATTACTATTACTACTACTTCTATTACTACTACTACCACCACCACCACCACTACTACTACGAATAATAATAATAATAATTACAGCAATAATAACAACTGTTTATTTGTAATGAATTTTCAGGAAAAACTGCAAAAATAGTTGCACACAGGTATACATCATGCTGATTACAAAAGCAGAAACAAGGAAGTGAGGCTAGCTCATTGTTTGCATGGGGGACTCCTATGATTACTAAAACCTAATGTATGATACACTGATTGGCTCAATTTGTAGAAATGTTGTGGTGATTGGCTGCAATCACACAGAAGGAGGGGAATTGGTTGTATTCACATGACATTGCTAATTCTTGTAGAAATTTAAAGTCAATTCTAGAACCGCTGATCTATTGAATCATTCAGAAGGTCTGTACATGCCAAAGTCACAGCACTCCTGTGATGGACTCCAGATCTATTGCAGCCCCAATCAAGAAGGTTCCAAAGACAAGATCTCAAGTAGAACCCTTTCAAGAAGTGAACACCTCCTGAAAGAGGGAGCAAAGGGAGAGTTTGTAAATTTATTTGGATTATTATGCTTCTTTTGGGGCAGCACTGTGGTTAGCATGCATGTCTCACAACATGAAGGTCCTGGGTTCCCTGCCTTGGGTCTTTCTGGGTAACGTTTGCAAGTTCTCCCCATGTTTGTGTGGGTTTCCTTCGGGTACTCCAGTTTCCTCCCGTAGTCCGAAGACATGCTTGTTAGGTTAATAAGCTGTTCAAATTGCCCCTATGTGCAAGTGTGGGTGTCACTGGTTGTGTGTTCGCCCTGTAATGTTTTGGTGAGCTGTTCAGGGTGTATCCTGCCTTCGCCCAGTGTTGGTGGAAATAGACATCAGTCTTTCCTTGACCCTAGGAATTTCCTGTGCACTGATTCCTCTGTTGCTCAAGATTTTTGTCCCTCTTTTGTGTTTTTCATGATTTTTTAAAAAATATATAATGTTATTCTGTATATTGAATTAATTAATTAAAAAAAAAAAAGAATTAATCCAAGTTGAGAGGATGCTGGAAAAAGTACACAGATACAAATGCAAAATAGGCATCATCTGATCTCCACTTTTTATACCAGGCACCTCAGCAGAACCTGCATTTTTTGAGATCTGTGTTCAAAGTCTACAATCTGACAATCTGAGTCGATAGATAAAAAACAATGGAGACGGGCCCTGCCACTTTTTCGTGGAATCGTTAGAGGCGTCAACACTCTTATTGGATTCATTAACTCAAGCACACAGAGTATTTTGGCTTTGATTGTATTCATAAATCAATTCTGAATGAGGTGACAGCATGTACAAAAAGCTCTCCGCCTCACTTTGTATCACTCATTTCACTTCATCGATTCCTCTTGGCAAAAAACAGAGTGGCTTTTCTGCCCCTCCCAGATATGTGAAACATTACCCCTAAAGTAAATTTAAAGGCGCGTACATGTGGTACATTTATCGCCCAGTCTTCAGAGTTGTGTGATCGGATGATATTGATACATCAAGCATCTATGACATAATTTCCTTTATGAAAAACAAGATACATATAATAATATACGGTATTATAATTCAGAATACCAGAATCCTAACAGTACCATTTTGTGTTTTTTAATTCTTTGGTATTCCAAAATATTAATTTAAATTAATTTTATGTTCTGTAGTGGATTTATATTGCACTTTATCTATACTGAATATTATGCTCAAAGCACATTGGGGAGTGTTCAGTTCATGATGATAACTCTTTATTGTCAAAGTACAGTACATACATGAAATTTGTTTTTTGTGCTCTGGGCACCTGTCGCCACTGTGCAGCACCAGTTATTGCATTGTTCTATCCTTTGATGCTAAGCGTCAAGCGGGAAACAACTGCCAAATTTTAACGTCTTATGGTATGATGCAGCCGGATTCGAACTCCGACCTTTCGGAGGATAAAGCGGACGCTCGACCAGCTGAGCTAAATGCCCGGTGTAATTTATTAGTGGAAATGTTTAATATTGCTTTTTTCATCATCAAAGTAGCCCTGCAATGGACTGGCGACAGGTTCAGGGTGTACCTCGTCTCTTGCATGAAGCCAGCTTTCCCCATGTCAGTGATGGATAATCAATAGAGACAATTCATGGATAGATTTTATAGTGTCCCTGGATTGATAAATTCTGCAGTCTATAGTGGTTACAAGTACACAATTTGGCCTAAGGATTCAATTCTACTCAGTTTTATTTGTGTAGTGCTTTTTACAATTGACATTGTCACAAATACAAGTGGGCTTTACACAATACAAGTAGGTGTTTATAAAGTATGAAAGAATTTAAACATTTACTCCAACCCCTACACATGCCCACGGGGACAGTGTTAGGAACGGGCATCCCAGAAGAAAAATGTGTACCACACACACACACACACACACACACACACACACACACACACACACACAGACAGAGAGAGAGAGAGAGAGAGCGCGAGAGAGAGAGAGAGAGAGAGAGAGAGAGAGAGAGAGAGAGTGCGAGAGAGAGAGGTTGTTAGATATACTCATGATAATGTAATGGAAATAGGATAATTTATTGTCGCTGAGTGCAGCAGGGACACCCACATTACTGGCTATGGCAGCATAGCTAAAAGAGAGAGAACCAGAAGGAAGACAGACATGAGGGCACCCTGTGATATTGGGGCAATCAGCCACCCCACTGGCAAATGAACCTGGGTGAGCATGTAGAGTGGGGGTGACAGCATCCCAACATCACAGTTTACCAGAACTCTCCTAGCCGGAGACCACCAGATCTGCTCATCCACCTAATGAAAGGCTATTAATAAAATGCTCCACTAAACAAATAAGTTTTCAGTCTCGTCTTAAAAACAGAGACTGTGTCTGAGTCCCGAACATTAACCGGAAGGCTACTCCATAACTGTGGGGCTTTGTAAGAGAAAGCACCGCCCCCTGCAGCAGTCTTCATTATTCGAGTTATCAGTAAGCATTCTCAACCTTTTGATCTAAGGGGGCTTGTAGGATCACAAACGACAAGATGTTCATTAACCACATAGAGCCCAGTCATAGAATACAACATGGGGAAAATTCTAATTAGAATTTGTTGCACATATGCAACATGGGGTGGTACAGGGTTAAGATAATGTGGCGTGAGACCATTAAGTGCTTTATAAGTTAAACGTATTTTATATTTGATTTGAAAGTTAATGCGATGTAAATAAGACCAGGGTGATATGTTTGTGTGTTGTAATTCTGGTGAGGACTCTTGCTGCTGCATTCTGGACTAACTGGAGCTTGTTTATACGCCTATTAGAACAACCAGACAGTAACACATTACAATAATCTAATCTTGAAGTAACAAAAGCATGAACAAGTTTTTCTGCATCATGCACTGACATCATATTTCTTGTTTTAGCAATATTCCTGAGATCAAAGAAGGGTACCCGAGTAATGTTATCTACATGAGCTTCAAATGAAATACCAGCATCAATAATCACTCCAAGGTTCTTTACTGCTGCACATGATGAAACAGAAACATCATCTAAATTTACTACATAGTCAGAAACCTTTTTTTTTTTTGGCTGCCTGAGATTCGAGTACAAGTATTTCTTTCTTATCAGAGTTTAATAAGAGAAAGTTAGTAAGCATTCAGTGTCTAATGTCATTTAGACATTTTTCAACTTAAGTTGATGTCTCTCACCTGGCTTTGCTGATATATATAACTGTGTATCATCAGCATAACAATGAAAGCGAATGCCATGACCACAAATGATATTACCAAAAGGGAGCATCTATAGAGAGAAAAGCAATGGGCATAGGACGGAACCTTGTGGAATGCCAAACTTAATATCAGAACTTACAGAGAAATTACCATTTACAACTACATACGGGGACAACTTTCAGTAAAATAAGATTTAAACCAGAGGATTGTGGACACCTGACCATTACATCCAAATGTTAGCATTCACCAAAGTATTGCTTCAAAGTTGGAGATACACAACTGTCCTAAAACTGTCTTTGTGTTCAGTAGCATTTTAATTTCCCTTTATTTAAAAAAAAAAAAAAGAGTTGAAACTTGACATTATAGTTGTCCATGAAAACATGCTCTGAAAACATTGGATTTGTACTCAAGCCCAAGAACCTCTTTGGGATGAACTGGAAGCCAAAAATATCCTGGACCTCCTCAGCCCAAAGCCACACTCCAAAATCTCGTGAAAAGCTTTTGCAGAAGGCTGGAGGCTCTGATATTCTCAAAGAAAAGGGATCGCGACATCTAAATAAGAAAAAAGAAAATTACTTGCATACAAGTAATTTTCCACAATCCTTTGCCGTATAGTATATAAGTGTGCAACAGAATATTTTAATGAAATTTTGTGCATAAAAACTATTTAAACAGAAATAATCTGTTAGGTAGTGGTGGCCTGGTGGTAAGGTGCTGGATCATTGATCCCAAGGTTTGGGGTTCAAGCCCCACTCTCAACAGGTTGTCACTGTTGTCACCCCCCAGTGCAGCTAACTGGGTTCTCAAAGCCCAGCCAAGTCTCTCACTGTCTATGGTGTGAGGTTCATGTAAAAGAACCATTGCTGACTTTCAACAAGAGTAACTGCATAGCTGTCAGTGTGCTTCTGCCCTGCGATGGCCAAGCGAGCTGTCCAGGGTGTACTCTGCTCTTGCCCAGAGTCAGATGAGATGGGTGCCAGCCTCCCTGTGACCCTAATTAGGATTAAGTGATTCAGAAAATGAATGAATGAATAATCTGTTAGAAGATGAGGTGTAGCAAGCATCAGCCTGAACCTTTCGTAAGTTTCATGATTGACAGACAAAAAAAAAAGAACGCTCACTCATTCATTTTCAAAGCCACTTTATCCTAATTAATGTCGAGGGACGCCTCGGAGGGGAGATGTGAAGACCATTTAAAATCGGTGTGGATCAGTTGATCTTATGCTATTTGTAAGATGTTTATTTCAGTTTTCTGCAAGTTTTCATTTAAACTCTTGGAAATGCATTTTCACTGTGCAATTAATTATGTGTTTTCAGAGCAGAAATAAATAAATAAATAAACAAGCAGCTACTAATTTGCACAAAAACATAGACAGCCAAGGCTTAGTGTTATTAGCGACAGGACTAACATTAGCAACAATAGCTGCTCAAACTACTACTAGACGTAAAAAATTAAATAAATAGTTGAATCTATACAAAAATCAGCTCATTTTATCAGTAATAGTTTACTTCACGAAGTTTTTTTTTACCAAAAAAAATATATATATATATATATATTAGCAATGCAACTTGGATCATGATGAAATGTGTTAGATAATGTGTTCCACTTTCATGCCTGGCACAACGAGCATCCAAATTGGGACATTTGTTAAAATTAGTCATAGGTTATGGAAAATGATATTAACTTCCGTCTATCTATGGAACGAGATTTGGTATAGTGTAAAAATGTCATGTAGGCAACTGTTTCGCTTAAATTCTGTTCTTGTCTTTATCATGCACAGTGAAATACATTTATTGACCACACAACCCATAATGTATAATTTCTGAGTCGGTCAAAGGGGTAAGTGGCAGTCTTAGCTAGCCTGTCATTAGCGCTGAACTAAATCAATCAGTCAGTTATGGAATTCTCTGTCATTATACGGGACATTCACCAGGGAGTATATCGGGAGTGTATTCTCTTTCATTAGCGAAGGACAGAGCTAGTCAGTGTCTGCATTGTCTTTCATTAAGTCATGGAATGGTTACTGTAAACAAGGTCATTCAGGGTCCCCTGGAACGCCATTGGCTTCCTGGCTTTGTCAGTAGGTCAGTGCACGGTTATGAATAAAGGGAAGTATGAAGCTGGAATTGCATAAACAATGTCTATTGTGGTTGCCGTGGATTTCTGTCCCTAAATTTCGGGTGGCTGCTGTTTTTGGAATCTAGACATTATGCTTTAGGCTTGAGATGTTTTTCCACATAATATGACCGTTCCCCTGCATAATGACTACATTTGTGCAAGTGCAACAACTCATATCTCAGTGCCATGAATCTAAAAGCAATTACAACAGAGCCGAGTCTGACATAGACTTAAAGAACTATTGTGTTTGTGGAGTGAGTATTGATCATAACGGAGCAGGGCTGGTCATTGAATCGGTTCCCTGTGGAGGTCTGATGGAGTGTGTGTACAGTGCAACTGAGGTGGGGATTCAGAGCCTCTGCCCCCTGCTAATGAGCTCTTATTCATGCAGCCACTGCCCAAGGGGTCTCACTGGGATTCACACAAGAATAATGGTGTCTGGGTGCACATATGCAATGCTATGTGTGTGTGCACAAACTCATTTTTCTGCTGGCCCATTTTGGGAGGTTTGGGTCATTAGTTGAGAGCCTGGGGCTCTTTTTTTAAGCAGACACCCCACCCTTCTTCTCCACCACACACACACACACACACACACACACACACACACACACACACACACACACAAAGACATAAGCCCACTCTCTTGTGACACTTTAACAACATTGCCATACTTACCTTAAAGGGGACCTGTCATCGTTGTAACTCTGGAGTCATGATGTCACGCTGCCTTGAATTCCCTGACATGGCTCCAGTTAAAAAGAAAAAAAAAACTAAAATTAAAAAGCTGATAGAATTTGGTAGATTAGTTGACTTATAGAATGCTGTTTGTCTGTTGTTTTTGATCCAGTTGTTTATCCCCATGGCATATAAATGCAGCACCAAATGTTTTACAGCTGGGTGTTTACATTCAAAGCTTTTACCCACAAGGTTGCAGTTTATTTTTTTATTTATTTTTTTTTTTAAATAAACATGTAAAAAAATTAGACTTATCTTTACAATGGAGCCTATTACATTAATTTTTTAGGATTCTATTTACTTTTCTCTAGCCCAGAAAATTAGTCCATCCCCTGGCCAGAGTACAGCTGCACAACACAGCCTTAATTCTTGAACCATTTTGAACCATTGCTGACTTTCAACAAAAGTAGTTGTCGGCGCAGTTTCCACCCTGCGATGGCCTGACAAGCTGTCCAGGGTGTATTCTGCACTCGCTTAGAGTCAGCTGAGATGGGCACCAGCCTCCCCACGACCCTAATTAGCATTAAGTCGGATTAAGTCAGAAAGTGAATGAATGATATTTACCTTCTTTTCCTTTCGGCTGTTTCCTTTTTCTCAGGGGTCACTACAGTGAATCATCTGATTCGCATGTTTGATTTAGCATAGGTTTTTACGTCGGATGCCCTTTCTGACGCAAAACCAGCTACTGGACTTTTTACAAAAGTCAGCAATAATTCTTTTACTTGAACCTCTCACCGTCGACAGTGAGACACACCGCCAGCCTTTGATAACCCAGTTAGCTGCACCGAGGGGGGGGGGGACAATGACAACCCTTATGTATATACATATATACAGTGTATATATATATATATATATATATATATATATATATACAGTGATACCTCTGCTCACGAACATAATTGGTTCCCAGAAAGTGTGTGTAAGGCGAAAAGTTCGTCTTCCGAACATTTATTTCCCATAAGAAACCATTAAAATGAGAATAATCCGCTCCCAGGTCCCCATAAAACATAATTTTCTACTAAATAAGCCTTAAAACTACACAAAAATATACCTTATTTTATGTATAATAAATGTGCTATTGTATTGTAATTAAAGAAATAAACTGTACTGTATAATAAAGTCGTTTTATTTACCTTTGTGATGGTAGTTGATGGCTTGATGGAATGGAGTGGGAGGAGGAGGGAGGGAGGGACTTACTGTTTGGAAGGAGCGTTTGGAAACGCCTACTGTTTGGAAACACCCTTAGCCACACACGCACCCTTAATAGCTTCCTTGTTCTTAAGGATGGGAGCAATGGTAGACTTAGCGTACTGGTACTGGGACGCTGAGTCACACAAACGCACACCTCGTTCGTGTTTTTCAATGATCTCCGCCTGTGGTTGGGTCTTTTTCGGTCCCATAATAGCAAAAGTACACTCAATATGGTCCAAAATGTCTAGCAAACACAAACCACTTCCGCACTCAAAGAAAGGGGGTGACGAACTGTGACGCCATGAGCGTGCGTCAGCTTCTCGTGGCCGCCACCATGGCGCTGTTCGACCGCGTGGTTTAGTTCGTCCGCCGAAAACTAGTTCGTCAGCAGAGACTATATGCTCGAAAATTTAATGTTCTTGAGGCGAAAAGTTCGTGAGCTTAAGCAGACCAAGGACTTAACCAGACTTTAATGAAATTTCTCCACTAGAGGGTGTCTGAAGAACATTATGTATCATAATAAACAATAGGCACTTTTTTTTAATTTGGATTTTATATATATATATATATATATTGGATATATATATATATATTGGATTATATATATATATATATATATATATATATATATATATATATATATATATATATATATATATATATATATATACACACACACATACATCTGTCCTGTACGCTTCCTCTTTCCATCATCTCAGCCGAACAATGACTCTGATGCTCTGGAGTTGCCTCTTGATTATTTGAATCATGAACTAATTCACAAGAAGTGACTCCTCCCCCATATAAAGAGACGCATTAGGTTGAAAATACATGTACACTAGTCCTCCTCCTCTTCCTCCATATGTTAATGTCTAAAGAAAGGTAAAAAGGATTGCAAACAAAATTTTGACTCGAACTTGTAGAAAGTTCCAATACATACTAGTAGTAATGTACACACCAGACTTGAACCAAAACCATCTTACGACCTGTTGGTCAGAACCAAATGCAGTCGGAAGTCAGACACTAACTGTAAATTATTATAACTTTTTATATTTCTAATGAAATTTCTCCACTAGAGGGTGTCTGAAGAACATTATGTATCATAATAAACAATAGACACTTTTTTTTAATTTGGATTTTTTTTAACATAATCCAGTGCACAGATCACCTCCAGAAGTTAATGGTTTGTTATTGTATCACATCCTACTGCACAAAAAAGCGCCATCAAAGTCTGTGCAGAACCTTTTGATCTATGTTACACACAAAAAGAAAAAAAACAAAAAAAAACATAAAATAAACAGTCAAAGCACAGCTTCCTGGTGAATGAGGTAAACAGATTAAAGTTGTGTTGACAAGCAGAAATATAGTCCTTGGTATGGTAAATATTCTTTAATACTGTACAGTCTTTCATGATAACACTCAAACATAGAGAAATACAGTAGAATAAAGTTTTACTTTTTTTTTGAGAATGTTGCCGTTTGGGTTTTCTCTGTATCAAGCTATATTATTTTAATTTTTTTTTTTTTGGAGGATATTTTCATTAACAATTTTCAAAAACATAACCTTTTTTGGTGCACAGTCCCGGATGATGGCGTGCATTGGTTTCCTATAGATGTGCAATGCAGTGCATCTGTTCAGCAGACAAACAGATGTACAAGCTATGTATAATAATAATTTCCTTATTCTGGCGCTTCACTATAACATGACAGACCAGACGTTAAATGTAATTATGAACAGATAAAAACATTTCATTAACGGCGTTCTTGTTTGAATATAAATGAATTCTTTGGCAAATTAATGTGGTATAGAATGAATAACATGTTTCACAATGTGCTGTTATAGGAAAATAGTCAACTCCGGGGTCATAAATGTTACGTCACTTCACGTGGGGTCCGATCATACCACCCAGGCCGAGATTATTTTCCTATAAAAGCATGTCCCACAAGGATGTATTCCTGACTGAAACATGAATAAAGACTGCACTGCCAGAAAGCTTTAGTCCATCTGGATCTTAGTGCTGTGATGCAATTAATTCTGCGTCCACCACTCTGCTTTCCTGAGTCATCTGAGCTTTTCTCTTCCACTCAGCTCTTTCATCTAATCAAACCCACCCTCCCGTGTTCGCACTGTGCATTGATGCTTCTTCCTCGATGTGGCCTTTGCTCAGTATACTCATGTCCTCTGAATACTGATGAATGCTCAGTAAAGTCTGGGAGGAGGGGATGCAGCTGGAGATCTTAGCTAATTAACAACAGGGTTTCAGGTCAGAACCTTCAGGAAATCAGAGCCGGGCTGAGCTCGCCAATCTAAGCCTGAACAGCCATGTTGAATCTCTGGTGCTTTGAGGTTTGTCAAGATGGCAGGACTCTCAGGAAGCATGTCATTCACCGGGTATTGGGTTTATAAGATACAAACATTTAGTATGGGGTTTCCAAGTGATGCTGTCTACTTTTGCGAGTTTTGTCAGAAATAATATCCAGCGTTTGTTTATGTATTTGTTTGTCTGTGAACAAAATCCTAACACCCATGTAAGGATTTATACCAAGCTTGTTGAGGACATCATCCAAGTATGACCAAGGTAAAAGGTGGCGGTCAGAGAAAGGTCACCAAGTTCTGTAATAGAACATGTAAGACTTTGAAACAAGAAAATCACTTAGACTTTTAGATGAGACTATCCCTTTGACAGCGATTGACCTTGAAAAGTGAAACCCAAGGTCATAGGGTTGTGTGAATTCTTTTGTTTGAAATGAGGTTATAGGTGTTGTTCGGTTTAATTCATTTTCTATAACTGCTTAATCCTAATTTCGGTCGCAGGGAGGCTGGCGCCCATCCCAGCCAACTCTGGGCGAGGGCAGAGTACACCCTGGACAGCTCGCCAGGCCATTGCAGGGCAGAAACACGCAGACGGCTTTGTAGCTACTCTTGTCAAAAGTCAGCAAGGGTTCTTTTTACATGAACCTCACACCACAGACAGTGAGAGACATGGCCGGCCTCTGATAACCCAGTTAGCTGCACTTGCGGGACAATGACAACCTTGTGAAGAGTGGGACTCGAACCCCCAACCTTAGGATCAGAGAACCAGCACCCTA
Organism: Plotosus lineatus; assembly: GCA_024760905.1. Taxonomy (NCBI): domain Eukaryota; kingdom Metazoa; phylum Chordata; class Actinopteri; order Siluriformes; family Plotosidae; genus Plotosus; species Plotosus lineatus. Next base: position 13,742,030 of record CM045749.1, read on the forward strand.
TACCACTCGGCCACCACTGCCCCGTTATAGGTGCTGATAGACTGTAATTATAAAAGACTAATAGGAAACCACTTCTTCATTCATTTTCTAAGCTGCTTAATCATAATTAGGGCCATGAAGAAGCTGGCACCAATCTCAGCCGACTCTGGGCGAAGGCGGGTTACACCCTAAATAGCTTGCCAGGTCATCGCCGGATCAACACACCCATAAAAACGATTCACACTCACACCTAGGGCTAATTTAGAACAACCAGTCAACCTAATGTGCTGCCGGAAACCATATACGGAATTTCTAATGAGACAATTACCATTAACCTTAAGTAATTCCAAAAGATTTTTTTTGTTGTTGTTATTATTATTAGTTTTACTTTTTACTTCTCAACAATCCAAAGAGGTCAATTTTAGTCCTTCAACTTTTCTGTATTCTGTGAACATAGTCAAACAATGAGAGTGAATAATATTATAAAACTCAGAAAGAATAAGCCTCGTCTGATCAGCCTGGGTATTAAAACTGCAGTACATCTCCTTCCAGCAAAGCCTGTCCAGTATCACGGCGATCTTCTGACTGATCACAGAGTGAATGATGAGCTCTGCGCCTTTCAGCTTCTCATAGTTTCCACTGCATTATAGCATCATCGTATCGTATCAACAGAGATTATCCATTAGCTAGCCATTAGCCTGCTCAGAATCGATTATTGAGCCATTCAAATGGAAAAGTTCATTATATTATGGTTGTGTGTAAAAGTTTTCACACCCCATGGGTTCAGGGCGAGGAAGGGAACACATGTTTATCAGTGCTATAGTTTAGCTTAAAAAACTGCTTGTTAAAATTTGGAACCTGTGTTTAAAAAACATGAAAAACAACAGGCAAAATATTGACAGACAAGTTGATTGTGACCTTCGGGATATGTTACAGTAGGCCCTCTACTTACAAAATTAATCCGTTCCAGAGCCTTTATCGTAACCTGGAATTTTTATAAGTAGAGCTGCATTTTACATGTAAAACGCGTGATTCGTTTCAAGGCTCTTAATACTACCCCATAAACCCTTTTAAAATTATAAAAGTACACCAATTTTGAATGAAATATGTGTTAAAAGTAAAAGAAAATTATTTTAAATCTCTCGAACCATCCATGCGATGCTTTAAAGTCCAGGGGTTGCTGGTCTGAAGAACTCTCACCCCCACTCCCCTTCACGAGGTCCTTAAATATGGCGGTTGCTTTTTTCCGAAACAATCGCCTCCGTCACTGTATCTCCGCTTTTAAGGTCTCCATCTGCTTCAATATCGTTCCAATTGTAGAGGGGTTTCGGCCATACTCCTTTGCGATTTTGCTCAACCGCATTCCAGTTTTGTATTTTTTTATTATCTCCTGCTTCACTTCGATTGATAATGGAGCCCGCTTCTTTTTTTCAGTGTCACCAGGAATCACTTTCTTGTTGTCCATGATGGATAACGAAATATAATACTGCAATGTTCCCTCTCAAAAAACTCATGAGCCAACGGCTCAACTCTCCTTCATGAACAAACAGGAAGTGATAAACAGGAAGTATGGGTACAGGAATGGGTACAGTTCAGCTCCCTCCTGGCCAGCGGGGCGGGATGTTGAGAGACAGCCAATGTGAGATCAATTTGCGCATTGTTTGAATGGCGGGTTTGAATTTTTGAATGGCACGTTTAGTGCTTTTTCGTAAAAAGAGGTTGTTTTTGTAAAAAGAGGATGAAAATTTAGGAAACTGTTTTTCGTAACCTGGATTTTTCGTATTCAGAGGTTTTCGTAAGTAAAGGGCCGACGGTACTTGTAAAAGTTACCAGTAGTGGGAGAAAAAAAGAGGTACGAGCACTTTATTGATAAGTACAGTTTTTAGAGTTTTGTAATTTACTGACTTATTTATCTGTTTCCACACAAATATCTGTATTTTCTGCACCTTACTTAAATACTGCTCATTATTACTTAACTTTAATGTAATTGAGTAGTGGAGAAGCTTGCAAAGAGCAAAGAACAACAAATGTCACACAGAGACTACTTATAATTTAATTATTTCTGACTGCAATATTGAGGCAATATTTGTATGCTTTTTACTTGAATAAATTTTTGAATTCATTTTTCTTTTTTAACAGAATGAGTTTTAGATTAGAGTTAGCACTGTGACTCTAGTAAAGTATGTATTTATATGTATGAATTTCTTAATATCGTACGTAATGCATAAAAGTTAATGCACTGAAACCATTTTGGTGGTCTGAGTACACATGTGAGCAGATGTGTCGGCTAAAACTTGCATAACAATGTCTTTTTAAGCCCAATTCTGAGTTTCTGTATACAGACACTCCCCGACTTACGTTCATCCGTTTTACGTTTTTTCGATTTTGTTTTTTTTTTGTTTTGTTTTGTTTTTTCAAAAAAAAAATTGTCAAATTTTGAGTACGAGACGCACCTACATAGTACGCTGACGTAATGATGCTGTGTCCATTGTTTACAAACGACAGAATGAACGTTCCCTGCTGCTTCCCAGTTCATGGCTGTGACCCTTGTGTTATGATGTCGTCTCTTTGATCTTTGTGTTTCCACTGTTCTGCCAACTTTTGTAACCCTAAGCAAATATGGTTGGTCAGAAGCGTAAGCCTACTAGCCTGGGTGCAAATTTTCCGGCATATGCCAGCATTTCCGGTTTTCCCAAGACTGAATTAACTACCTGCTTGGATCGGTGCAATCTACCATGTATACTCGGTTAAGCAAAAAGAGTTGTAAAATAAATAAAAACCCGAATCCAGAAAAGAAAGAGAACTCTCTGCTCTGCTGGTAATTCACATCAGTGCAAGCTGAGTACTAAACAAGTATTCAACGGAGCCCTTGATCCTTTGAAAGACCTGAAGTCCGTATAATCCGCGCTTTGTCTCAAGCACAAGCAAGTGAACTACACCTCACATATTGTAAGCATTGATTGGATGTTCTCAGCTTCATGTAAAGTGACTTGGCTCAGCTTTATGTAACGTGACCATCCGGTGACCATCGGAACCATTTACAAGCAGAAAGATCTCATCATAGAGAATGTTAAAGGTTATATTTGATACTGTATTTGATATTTGATGAGTGAATTTGATTAAAATGTATCTATTTTGAAATTATTTTGTTTGAATTTAATTTATTTGAAATTAATGTTGATATTATTTGATTTTATTTGATATTATTTTACAATGTTATGTTTATAATAATTGATTTAGGGGTGTTTTATGAGATACGGTAATGGTATTTATGGATGTATAGTACAGTATGAACGTCATACTTCACTGGAACATACAGTAACAACTTACGTTCGGCTGTCGGAACCAAACAAAAAGTGAAGTCGGGGAGCGTCTGTACAGGGATCCCTCACTTTCCACAGTTAATGGGGATCGAGACCCCCTCTGACCACTGATTTCTGTGAAGGATTTGAAGGATCTCTGAAGAAGGATTTGACCCCCCTGACTGACGTATATGTACATGTATATGTGCATATCATATCAATAAATACATATTCAACACTATAAATGCTAAGAATAACAATGAAACATTCAAATATATTACATAAGATGCAAATAAAATATAAATACACACATACAGACACGTGCATGCACACAGATGCGTACCTCACATAAAAATGTAAGTACAGTAGTTTTTTGATGGGGGGTTTTGGGTTGGGGTTCTTTTTGTTGTTTTTATTTGTTTGTGTTTTTTTTTGTTTGTTTGTTTATTGTTTGTTTGTTTTTTTTTGCATACCGTAATTGTACTTGTTTTGCAGAATTTCCTTAACTTTCCCCTTATTTTTCCTTAATTTCCTTATTTTTTATTTTTTGAAGAATATTTTTGAAAACCCACAATGCACTGAAGCATGAAGTAGCGAGGGATCACTGTATACTACACAGAAACACAGAGAAAAGCAAACTAAAATAAGATATTTGAAAAATATTTTATTTATTTATTTTAATTTAAAGTCTGGCAATGATAATACTGCCTGATTCAAGTGACCCTGACGAACTGAAAGTGATTCAAGTATTATCCACTCAGGAATATTTCTCTCATATTTCTGCAATCACAAGCCAATCAGATTGGTTCCCATCCTAGTGTGTTCTATATTTTCAGTCATGCATAGTTGATATTTTCCCCATGACAACATATCATCGAAAGCCTCACCATATTAAACCTTTCAGATTTCGGTCATCTTATAATGTGGTGTGTCTATCAAACGAGTCCCTGCAACTGCTTATAAACTTGGGATTTGCCTTGAGCTGGAATTACTGTCAGAGCTGCTGTTAGAGAAAATAAATCAACACATTGTTGTTGTAAACAATGTGTGGTTTAAAATTGATGCAGTAGAACTGTCATTTATTTATCCAATAGATGCCATCGAAGATGCTGTGTGGAATAATTTAGTACAATTCAGCAAATGCTAAAAACACGCCACCCAGCTCAAGTTGGTCATTTTTTTTACACGCTACGTGTGTCACTGTTCACATTGCAATGTAATAATTCGGTTAAAATTGTAATTTTGTCTTTTGTGTCATTGTGTCATTTCATAATGCAGGACTTCCTGACCGATCTGATGATGTCAGAGGTTGATCGGTGTGGCGACAATGAGCACCTGATCTTTCGAGAGAACACGCTGGCCACCAAAGCTATTGAGGAATATCTCAAACTAGTGGGTCAGAAGTACCTGCAGGATGCATTAGGTATGATTTGAGCTTCTTTATTAAGTCTATTCGTTTCCTGAGAGGTTTACTGATGAAAGGGTTTTGTGTTTAAAGAAACCGCTATGTTCACTGTGACCTTCAATCCAGCATAAAGTCTTTGTTATTGCTCCGGTGCTACACATGTACAATCCAAACTTGTACAGAACAAATCAATAATTAATTTGTTTCGCTTTTTGCTTTTTTCCCCATTTGTCTGGGCCTGTGTTCAGAGCATTATTTAATTATTTATGAGATTGGTAATTCCTGAAAGGCTGACTGGTCACTGGTTTTATGGTAAGAGAGAAGAGTAATGAGCTTTGAATGTTTCTCTCTTATTGGCTTGTTGGTTTTTCTTTTTCGGCAAATTTTCATTTTCCAGACATTAACAGTTTAGAAAGCTCAACTTTTTTTCTTTTTTTCGGAATAAGCGGGACAGAAAATGAATGCATGTGGATTTGGTAATTAACATTTAATAGTGAATTGTTTGAAGCTCAGTTCATTTTCTGTAACCGCTTAATCCTAATTAGGGTCGCGGGGAGGCTGGTGCCCATCCCAGCCGACTCTGGGCGAGGGCAGAGTACACCCTGGACGGCGCGCCAGGCCATCGCAAGGCGGAAACACACTTACGGCTATGCAGCTACTCTTTACAAAAGTCAGCAATGGTTCTTTAACATGAACCTCACACCACAGACAGTGAGAGACGAGAGACATGGCCAGCCTTTGATAAGCCAGTGAGCTGCACTGGTGGTGACAACCCATCGAGAGTGGGGCTTGAAAACCCATCGAGAGTGGGGCTTGAACCCTCAACCTTGGATCAGTGATCCAATACCTTTTACCACCAGGCCACCACTGCCGCAAGCTCAAGTGCATACAGTACATGTAACATATATATATATATATATATATATATATATATATATATATATATATATATATATATATATATATATATATGTAATCAAACAAAAAATGAATAAATAAAACGTGAGGTTTATGATTCATCATTCATTCATTCATTTATTTTCTGCACCACTTAATCCTGATTTGGGTTGTGGGGAGGCTGGCACCCATCTCAGCCGAGTCTGGGTGAGGGTAGAGTCCACACTGGACAGGTCGCCAGGCCATGGCAGGACAGAAACATGACTCTCATTATGGACAGTGGGAGACACGTCCGGCCTTTGATAACCTAGTAAGCTGCACTGGGGGACAGCAGTGGCAACCCGGTGATAGTGGGGCTTGATCCCCCAACCTTTGGATTAGTAATCCAGCATTTTACCACTGGGCCATCATTTCCCTTTAATAAATTAATTAATTTATTTATTTTAAAGTGTGGCAGCCTCTGAGTGTCCATTGTTTTTCATTCGTGCAATATTCACTGAGGATATTCATCTTTTTAAAATCCTAAGACAGCAGACAAATCAGATTGCGCTGTTCCCATGGTGTACATATTAATCTGTTTTAATCTCTGTGCGAATTCACGGTTTTACTTTTAAATAATAACAAACATGATACCCAGGTAAAACAAAAAAAAATTGCATGGCGGTAACTTGCAGTTTGAATTCAAAAGCTTCCTGTTTCTCACACACATCCGCATACACACACTGCGGCATATTGCAGCACAATCAGGTTTATTTTGTAATGTGCAAATATTGAAAAGAGGGTGAAATGTTTTTCAGGCAGTAAACCTGTTGAGATCTTGTTTTTATGGTGTAACTCACATTTACATACTTCGAGCATTGCAGCTGCTTGCTGTGCTGCAATCTACTGTTCTCCACAGGGGAATGACCAGATTGGTTCAAAGTGAATATTTAAACACCAACTAGTTAACTCTCTGAGAAATGAAGCTGAATTTCTTAACATTGAACACACACACACACACACACACACACACACACACACACACACACACACACACACACACTTTGCTTTAAGGCATGTAAGTAATTTCTAGGAAGCCAAAATGTTAATGCAAACCTATACAGTGGGTTTGAAACGATTCCTTTTGTATTAAAATAAAAATAGAAAGAGGCAATATTCAATTGAAATATATTTATTGAAGGATAAATCCTTCATTATAAATTATATTCGTTTAAAACAGTGCTTTTCAAATAGTGGGGCACACCCCCCTTGGGGGGCGCGGCATGATGCCGGAGGGGGCACGGTGTGATGCCGGAGGGGGCACGGTGTGATGCCGGGGGAGCAGGTATGACCCAGGAGAACATGCTTTCCTGGAATAGTGTACAGTATGAGAATTAAGTGTAATTGCACCTCCACTCCACTAGTTAGCAGTGGTGTGCTCATTGTGACGCGAAAGTCTAGCAGTTTTTTGCATGAGCAAATGATATGAAGTGAAGTAAACAACCCCTCAAGAAACAACACGGAAAAATTTCGAACAGGAACAAAGAGAAAGGTGGAGAGAGACCGAGATATTAAGACATAAATAAGTCAACTGAGTTTAAATAAAGATGTATTTTTTTTTATTTCAGACACATTTGTGCACTTTAAATCTTTTCTGTTACAGATTAAAATACAATGTTGATGAAGTTTTTCTTTATTGTAAGTTGGACTATATTTCTTTCTTTTTTGTTAATAAAGATAGAATGTTATGCAGAGGTGGACTAATAACAATTTTATAGACAAATAATACTACAGTCGGCCCTCTACTCACAAAATTAATCCATTCCAGTGCCTTTTTCATAACCTGGGGTTTTCGTAAGTAGAGGCGCCTTTTACATGTAAAACGTGTGATTTGTTCCAAGGCTCCCAGGATTACCACATAAACCCTTTAAAAATTATAAAAGTACACAAATTTTGGATGAAATATGTGTTAAAAGTAAAAGAAAATTATTTCCCTTTTTTATTAATCTCTCGAACCACCCATGTCACGCTTTAAAGTCCGGGAGTTGCTGGTCTGAAGAACCCCCACCCCCACCCTCCTTCATGAGGTCACTAAATATGGCGGTTGCTTTTTCTGAAATTATTGCCTGCGTCACTGTATCTCTGGCAATTTCTTTCTCCTTTATCCAAAGGAGTAACAGTCTCTCCATCTCGTCGTTCAGTGACGACCTCTTTTTCGATATCACAGAGACATTTCAAAGGGGTCGTCGCTTTTAAGGTCTCCTTCTGCTTCAGTACTGTTCCGATTGTAGAGGGGTTTCGGCCATACTCCTTTGCTATTTCGCTCAACCGCATCCCACTTTCGTATTTTTTTATCTCCTGCTTCAGTTCGATTGATAACGGAGCCCGCTTCTTGTTTTCGGTGTCACCGGAAATCACTTTCTTGGGGCCCATGATGGGCAACGAAATATAATGCTGCAATGATCACTCTCAAAAAAACTCACGAGCCAACAGTCCTGTTCAACTCTTCTTCATGCGTGTGACAAACAGGAAGTATGGATACAGTAATGGGCATAGTCATGGGTACAGTTCAGCTCCCTCCTAGCCAATCAGAGGCTAGCGGGGCGGGATGTTGGGAGATAGCCAATGGGAGGGAGCCGCGTCATCCCTCCTAGCCAATGGTAAGCCAGCAGGGCGGGATGTTTGGAGAGAGTCAGTGGAGAGCAACTCGTGCATTATTTGAATGGCGCGTTTGAATTTTTGAATGAAAATTCGTAAGAATTTCGTAAGAAGAAGTTGCTTCGTATACAGCGGATGAAAATTTAGGAAAATGGTTTTCGTAACCTGGATTTTTCGTATTCAGAGGTTTTTGTAAGTCGAGGGCCGACTGTATTTATAGTCACTCGCAATGGCGGGTGGGGGAGCGTGAAATGTTTTTTTTTTCTTTCCAAGAGGGGGCATCACCGAAAATAATTGAGAAGCACTGCTTTAAAAGTTGTTTTTGTATTAATTTTCTCAATATATGAAAAATCTACTTCCCTGGAAACGCTGAATTTGTTTTAACTCTTTTAAACAAGGGTTATATGAAATGAAGCCATCCAAAGTGAGCACACACTCGAAGCAGTGGGCTGCCACATATTGCAGCTCCCAAGTAGCAGTTGGGGGTGAGGTGCTTTGCTCAAGGGCACTTCAGCCATCAAGGTGGAAGAAGGGAAAGTCCAGCTCACTCCACCAACAACATACATTTTTCTGTTGGTTGAAGAATCGAACCAGAAACCTTTTTAGCCCAGACCCACTTCTCTAAACATTAGGCCACAGCTGCCCCCAAGGGTTGTCAATATTTGTGGAGATCACTGTAAATACAGAGGTGTTGTTTTTAAAATAAAGAGCATGACTGGGTCTATATTTTATAATTAGCATAAAACATAACATGATTTTTTTTTTAAAGAGCCGAGAACAAAACATGCATGTCTCCACATTTTTCCATTTCTTGCTCAATAACCGGTGACTTGCTGTGTGTGTGTGTGTGTGTGTGTGTGTGTGTGTGTGTGTGTGTGTGTGTGTGTGTGTGTGTGTGTGTGTGTGTGTGTGTTTGTGTTTGTGTGTGTGTGTCAGGTGAGTTTATTAAAGCACTGTATGAATCAGATGAAAACTGTGAAGTGGATCCATCTAAGTGTTCCTCCAGTGACCTGGCTGAGCACCAGGGCAATCTGAAGATGTGCTGTGAGCTCGCTTTCTGCAAGATCATCAACTCCTACTGGTAATCTTCTACACTCCTGTCTATTTACCTGCACCACCAATGATCCCCCCCCCTCTCTCTCTCTCTCCCTCTCTCCCCCTCTCTCTCTCCCCCTCTCTCCCACACACACACACACACACACACACACACACACACACACACACACACACACACACAGAGTGCTGTAATGAAATCTATCCTTCTAGTCCAGTAGTTGAGACATGAACTTTATAAATAGGTGGCGAATTAAATAATTTATATCACTCTTTAATTATCCCCTTTCTGTGAAAGTAAATGAAAAATATTAAGAAACAAAATGTAAATGTATCATTCAGAGGTCATCAGAATGTTTATGGTGTTTGTCCGAAAGAAGGACAACCTTTCTTCAAAACTTATAACGAAAAAAAAGTTAGAGGTGAGGCTGTTTTTTCAACAAATTACCTGATCACCATGGAGGAAGCAAAAGTTCATTCATTCATTCATTTTCTGAACCACTTCATCCTAATTAGGGTCGTGGAGAGTCTAACACCCATCTCAACCGACACTGGGCGAGGACAGAGTACACCCTGGACAGCTCACCAGACCATCACGCTGACGGCTATGCAGCAATGGTCCTTTACATGAACTCCTCTGCATAGACAGTGAGAGACAGGGTAGGCCTTTCATAACCCAGTTAGCTGCACTGGGGGGATAATGACAACCCAGTGATAGTGGGGTTTGAAACTTGGGATCAGTAATCAAGCACCTTCCCTTCAAGCCACCACTGCCCTGAAGAAAATTTTGAAATGTATTTAAAACCGGTCCTATTTGAGATATTGATCTCAGGAGGTCAGTTCATTTTACTTTCTTTATTGCCATTTTTGTGTGTGTGTATGTGTGTGTGTGTGTGTGTGTGTGTGTGTGTGTGTGTGTGTGTGTATATATGTATATGGGGCAGTGGTGGTCTAGTGATATCGCTGATCCTAAGGTTGGGGGTTCGAGTCCCACTCTCCACAAGGTTGTCACTGTCCCTCTCCAGTGCAGCTAACTGGGTTATTAAAGGCCGGCCATGTCTCTCACTGTCTACAGTGAGCGGTTCATGTAAAAGAACCATTGTTGATTTCGTGAAGAGTAGCTGCGTAACCATTAGCGTGTTTCTGCCCCTTGCTAAAGTGTTGTGTCATGATTTTATATATTTATATATATTTATATATATTTTATATATTTATATATATTTATATAATATATATTATTATATATATAATAATATATAATATGTATATATATATATATAATATATATATTTATATATATATATATATATATATATATATATATATATATATATATATATATATAAAATCATGACACAACCCTTTAGCAAACAACCCTTTTATATATATATAAAAACAAAAATAAAAGGACGGGACAAAGACTTTCTATTGAAACTCCATTTATCACAGTGATAAATGGAGTTTCAATAGAAAGTCTTTGTCCTGTCCTTTTATTTTTGTTATTTGCTCTACCAAAAAGTATTGAGCACTCTCCTACGGAAGGATCTACTCAGAAAATCCTCTCTATATATATATTTATATATAGTGATCCCTCACGACTTCATGTTTCAGTTTCTGTGGCTTCAGTGCATGGTGGGTTTTTCAAAAATATTCATCGAAAAGTAAAAAATTAAGGAAAAATAGGGGGAAAGTTAAAGAAAATGCCACAAAACATGACGAATTAACCCAAAACAAACAAAAACAAAGAACAACCCAACAAAATTGCTTATATTTTTATGTGAGGTGCGCATCTGTGTGTGCGAGTCTGTGTGTGTGTGTGTGTGTGTGTGTGTGTGTGTGTGTGTGTGTGTGTATATTTATATTTTATTTACATCTTATGCATTATTTTGAATGTGTAATTGTTATTATAAGTATTTATAGCGTTGACTATGTATTTATTGATATTATATACACATATACATGTACGTATACATCAGTCGGGGGGGTCAATCCTACTTCGTGGAAATCGACGGTTTCCGTGGGGGGAGTCTCGGTCCCCATTAACCGCATAATGTGAGGGATCCCAGTGTGTGTGTGTGTGTGTGTGTGTGTGTGTGTCCCTTTTTGCTGGTGCCATATTATATAAATACATAACAGTATTGTCTTTATTTATAGATTATTGCAACACAAAGTCACTGATATAAAAAAGTGCATTAACTCTGGACCCATCAAAACAACTGATTTCAGTGTGTTTAAGTGATGAAGTCTTTTACTGTTTTCAGAAGAACTTCTCTGTGAATGTGGGTTGATTACTGTGAGAAAATGATTTGACTGAATCAATTCAGCTGTTTTTGGGTTGTGTTTTTTTTGTTGTTGTTGTTTTTTTCTCACACCTGGTGCAAGCTGATGAACTGACCCTTGAAACACAAACTGAACCACAATACAAAGGTGTTGTGTTCCAGTAATGTGAAATGTTCTGGATATTTGGCCCATCCTCGGCAGGGTCCTGGATTCATATTTTGTGCATTATTATTTCACTTTTTTTTATTAATGACCCGATGTTTTCAGGTGATTTGGGGGATTTTTGTTTGTGTTAAAAAAAATTTTTTCCACCTGATTTCTGATTGAAAGTGTTTCATGGCATTTGTTCAGTCTTCTCTTGGTTAAATTTTTGGTTCAGTTAATAATGAACAACATTACACAAAATGAAATATCAATATAGTCTCATTCAAGTCCTCATCAAACAAGCTAATTAGTTTGAAATGATTCTTACAAACGAAGGGGCTTGATCTTGCATGAGCACTGAATACATCAAACCCCACCGTACCACAAAGCAAAATATTTACATATATTGACTTCTCTGGGTCCTGCAGAAAATGTACATTGCTTATGCATGGTGCCCAATGTAACTCACCTGAGGCCACACCCCTTTCCATATATGGCAGATGTTTGTAGTATGTATCATCATTTGGGTGCTTCTCAAATATTTTCTGTGGCGCCCCCTCTCGGAAGGAAAAAAAAAAAAACATTTCATTCCCCACCCACCATCACCACCACCATGCGAGCGACTATAAATAGTATTATTTGTCTATACAATTGTTATTAGTACACCTCTGCATAACATTGTATCTTTATTAATATTAAAAAGAAGTACAGTTCAACTTAAAACAAAGAAAAACTTCATTAACATTGTTTTTTTAATCTGGAATATAAAAGATTTAAAGTGCATCAATGTGCCTGAAATAAAAAATACATCCGTATTTAAACTCATTCAACTTATTTATGTCTTAATATCTCCGTCTCTTTCCACCTTTTTCTTCGTTCCTGTTAGAAAATTTTTCCGTGTTGTTCCTTGAGGGGTTGTATGGTAGGCCTCCGTCAGTCCCGAAGGACTATGGCTGCGCTCTGGCTGGTACCCCAGCTGGTGATACCCCCCCAGTGCACAGAGCCTGGGTAGGGAGTAATGAGGGACAGGCTGTTACCCAAGCAGCAAGTCCCCCCCCTGTCTCGGCGCCACCGGAAGGATCCAATGGAAGGGCAAATGCCGATACGACTGGGTTCCAGTGCCTGCCGATACGACTGGGTTCCAGTGCCGCTGCAGTAGAGAATTTATGGTCAATTTAGAACGGCCAATTAACCTACAGTGCACGTCTTTGGACTGCGGGAGGAAACCGGAGCACCCGGAGGAAACCCGCACAAGCACGGGGAGAACATGCAAACTCCACACAGAAACGCCCAGGCCGGGAATCGAACCCAGGCCTTCTTGCTGTGAGGCGGACGTGCTAACCACTACGCCACCGTGCCGCCACGGAGGGGTTGTATACGTTGCTTCATATTGTTTGCTCGTTCGAAAAACCGCTTCACCTTAGTGCGACAATGAGAGCGCCACTGCCAACTACTGAAGTGTAGGTGCAATTACACTTAATTCTCGTACTCTATTCCGGGAAAGCATGTTAACCAGGGCCATGTCAAGGCAGTGTTTGCATGAAATGTATCAATCGAATCAGCAAAGATTTTTGAATGTATTGATAATTTTTTCTTCAACATGGATAACCTGAGATAATATCAAACCTTTCAGACACTGAGAGCATAATAGCATCTGTATAATTGATTTTCTTTCCTTTCTGTCTATGTGTCTGCCTCAGTTTGATAATATAATACTGAAGCTCTGCCGCTGTCCGCATACAGTTAGTTATCCTCTTCGCAACCTGCTCCTAAAATCTTAATGTCTTCATCCGCTTGCATGTCCTCTAAAGATCGAGACCGTACCCAAGTTATAACGAAGCAAAAGCTTTGAAACTTAAAGGATGTTTGGCGGCATATTGGCCACAGCAGCATGAGCCGTGCTGTAAAGTACTTCACCAAAGATTGTTTTATTGGTTTTAGATGGGCGTGTGTGTCTGAGTGTGTCTGATTTCCCATGCTTGCTTAGCATTCCCAGCAACACCCATGGTGTACAAAGACCCCTGCAAGAGCCAAGAACGACTCGAAATGCTTTTCCCTCAGACTGCGGAGGAAATGGCTATAATCCCAGTTATAGCAAAAATCATGCTGAGTAAAGAAATTGGTCGCGTGTTTGATGCATCACGCAAGTTCAATTTCCTCTGCCTTTGAGGGGAATCTTAATTTGAGTCTCAGTTCTGCCTCAGATAAGCAATCAATTCTTAACTGAGCCCCACTACACTTCTTCACTTTAGTCCTTTTCTTACTTTCCCCCTTTTTACTTTATCTTAAACCGCACTAGACAGTAGATTAGGCCTGATTAGACAGAATTGTTCTTATGCTGACATGAAAATGGTAGCGAAACCATACAAGGGAAATCAAAGTGTTTGCAGAAAGTGTCTCATGGTGTACCGTTCGGACAACATTAAATATACAGCTGTGCTAATTCAGTACAGATTCAATGCAGCATGTAAGAGCAGCAGTATGTGTTTCTTCTTGCTGTTGTAATTTTGGTATTTGTTATGAATTGAAGTAGGTGACTCACTAAATTTCCTCTCACTGTTCCTTCTCATTCATTCATTCATTTTCTGAACCACTTAATCCTAATTAGGGTCGTGGGGAGGCTGCCGCCCATCTCAGCAGACTCCGGGCGAGGGTAGAGTTACAGCATGGACTGCTCAGTTCACCAGGCCATCGCAGCTGTTCCATTTCAATTTTTATGTATTTATGTATGTATGTATACTTAACAGTCTCCATCATGGATAGCGTCAAGTAGTCAAGCCCCAAATTTTAATCAATTAAAGAGAAAGTGATGATTTTTTTTTTTTAAACCAACAAGACATTCAGCATATGATTTTTCACAAATATCTGGCAACCATTGGAATCCATTGGATTTCCAACAGTAATTTATTTGTGTGTGTATGTACATGTATATGTATATCCTCCTGGATGGGACTGTAGTCAATCGCAGGTTACCTTCCCATTATATTTTTACTGGTACCCATTTATACTGCTGGGTGAACAGAGGCACACTTGTGGTTAAGACCTTGCCCAGGGGTCTTAGCACAGTGGGGGTTAACTGGGATTTGAACTCATGACCTCACGATCATGAGCACAGCACCCTAACCAATACACCACCGACCACATACACACATGTATACATGCATACACACACACACACACACACACACAAGGATCCCTTGCTACTTCGGGCTTCAATTCATGTGTCTTCAGTACATTGCGGTTTTTTTGTTTGTTTGTTTGTTTTTTTTATATTCATTATTAAAAAAACAAGGAAGAATAGGGGAAAAAGTTAAAGAAAATGCCTCAAAAACAAGACCAATTTTGTAAAAAAGCAAACAAAGAAAAAAAACAAAACCTCAAAACAAACAAAAAACAACCCAAAACCTCCCATCAAAACTATTTACATTTTAATGTGAGGTGCGCGTCTGACTGCGTGCGTATGCATCTGTATGTGTGTATTTATATTTTATTTACAGCTTATGCATTATTTTTGAATGTTTAATTGTTGTTATACGCATTTATAGCATTGAATATGTATTTATTGATATTATATACACATATACATGTACATATACGTCAGTCGAGGGGTTGGGGGGTTGATCCTAGTTCGCGGAATTTGGTGGTCGTGGGGGGATCTCAGTCCCAATTAACCATGGAAAGTGAGGGATCCCTGTGTGTATGTATGTATGTACAATAGATATATATATATATATATATATATATATATATATATATATATATATATATATATGGGGCAGTGGTGGTCTAGTGGTATAGGGCGCTGGATCGCTGATCCAAAGGTTGGGGCTTCGAGTCCCACTCTCCACAAGGTTGTCACTGTCCCCCCCAGTGCAGCTAACTGGGCTATCAAAGGCGGGCCATGTCTCTCACTGTCTATGGTGTGAGGCATGTAAAAGAACCATTGCTGACTTTCGTAAAGAGTAGCTGCAAAGTCGTCAACATGTTTCTGTCCCTTGCTAAAAAGGGTTGTGACAGGAAGGGCATCCGACGTAAAAACCTCTGCCAAATCAAATGTGCGAATCAGATGATTCGCTGTGGCGACTTCCGAGTAAAAGGGAAAAAGCCAAAAGGAAGACATATATATATATATATATATATATATATATATATATATATATATATATATATATATATATATATATATAGGATTTTCTGAGTAGATCCTTCCGTAGGAGAGTGCTCAATACTTTTTGGTAGAGCAAATAAAAATAAAAGGACAGGACAAAGACTTTCTATTGAAACTCCATTTATCACTACAGATCTGTTTCGAGGGGTGGTGAAACCATCCTCTCTCTTCAGGTGATTATAGAAGAATATAATTATATTATTATATATATTATATTTATATATTTATATATAATATATATATATATATATATATATATATATATATATATATTATAGGTTATGTTCAATTTGTGTGATTACAAAATTTCTCCCAGGGATGAGCCTTCAAACGTGGATGACTTTGTTATATTTTGGACAAATCATATTCTGGATCAACAGACGTTTTAAAACGGGGATGCCTAAATCTGTTCCTGGCGATCTACCTTTCCGTAGATGTTCACTCCACCCATAATTATGTCCACCTGACCATTGAATCATCTAAAGAAGGCTTAACCGGGGATTTAGCTCAGTTGGTAGAGCGTCCGTTTTATCCTCCGGGAAGGTTGGAGTTGGAATCCGGCTGCGTCATATCATGAAATATTAAAATTTGGCCATTGTTGCTTCCTGCTTGGCGCTCAGCATCAAAGGATAGAACAACGCAATAACTGGCGCTGCACAGTGGTGACAGGTGCCCAGAGCACAAAGCATATTTCATGTATATAATGTACTTTGACAATAAAGAGTTATTATCATTATCATTAACTTAAAGGGTTGTTGGTTCAATTCCCCAGTGTGACAGTATGGGAGGGAACAGCACCTTCCCTTCCTCCACATAAATGGCTGAAATGCCCTGAAATGAAGAGCCAGGCAACTATACACCAACTGTTCTCCAGGCACCCCTAATGTGTGTGTTCACTTTGCATGGGTTAAATCCAGAGGAAATAATTTCCCTGACGCGATTAACACAGTATTTCAAAATAAATAAAAAAAAAAAAAAATCAAACTTGGAAATTAAAGTGATGACTTGACTTGTCAGATGTGCCATATCGGGGTTAAAGTTAAAGATCTACAGGAAAATTGCATCATTTTTTTTTGACATTTTGGTTCATATAGGGTGTTGCAGAGGTTTTCACTTTCTGAGCTCTTTTTTAACAATTTGATGACCTGACAATGCCCTGCCACTTGGTCTCTTTTATCACACAACAGCTACTAACTGGGAAGGGTAAGGTCTAATATATGCTTCCTGTGAATCATCGCAAGTCATCTAACTCATCATTCTGAACTCATGCTGCGTATGCTGTGTTAAAGGGCAACATAACACATTGTTATCAACTTTTGATGAATTTATATACTATATGATAGATGCCGGTATTTTTTTTCCCACCACTGCAGTGTGTTCCCACGTGAGCTGAAGGAGGTGTTTGCATCCTGGAGGCAGGAGTGCAGTAACCGTGGCCGGCCAGATATCAGTGAGCGACTGATCAGTGCCTCGCTCTTCCTGCGCTTTCTGTGTCCCGCCATCATGTCCCCATCGCTCTTTGACCTCATGCAGGAGTATCCTGATGACCGCACAGCACGCACGCTCACACTCATCGCCAAGGTCACGCAAAACCTTGCCAACTTTACCAAGTGAGTGCCAGTGCATGGGAGGTACACAGATTTAGGACCTTCCTGCTTTCAGTATGCATCATTCAACTCCATAAGGACTTCAATAGTCTCAGTCTATTGATTTATAGGAGCGAAAGGAAATGAAAACTAAATTTCATCCATCTTTAGTTTTTAAGACAAACACATTTCATGTGGAGTTTTTTGTGTTGTCTCAGAAACCATGTTTGTGAATCTTTATTTTTCCAAATCATAATCTGATAGAAATATTTACATATGTGTATGATATGTGCATATTACTGCAGTAATGCGTAGTCCCAGCAAACAAAAATTTCAGGTTATGAAAAACGTTTTCCAAATTTTTTTGTCTCTGTATACGAAACAAGTTCTCCTTACGAAACGCGCCAAACGAACTATTCATTCACCCGCACCATTCAAACATTCAAACAATGCACCAGCTGCTCTCCCATAACTATCTTCTAACTTCCCACCCCGCTGGCCTCCCATTGGTTAGAAGGGATGACACAGCTCCCGCCCATTGGCTATTATGGAGCTGCATCTGTCCTTTGCACGAAAAGCATTATGGGAGATTTTTGCATGTGCTCATTGCTTTTAACCTTCCATAAACATTTGTAAGATTATAACTCTGCTAAGAAGACATTGTCAACACACACGCGCGCACACACACACACACACACACACACACACACACGTGTGCGCAATTTCCAGTGCGAGTGAAAAGAAGAAGCGGGCTCGTGGCATGCAGTTGAGTGATATCGCAAAGGAATATGGCCAAACCTGTCTACCGTCGGTACAATATTGAAACAGAAGGTATACTTTTATAATTTTTAAAGGGTTTAGGGGGTAGTATTGGGGGCCTTGGAACGAATCACACATTTTACATGTAAAATGCGGTTCAATTTACGAAAAATCCAGGTTCAAAAAAAGGCTCTGGAACTTACTAATTTTGTAAGGTGAGGTACCACTGTATTATTATTATTATTATTATTATTATTATTATTATTATTATTATTGCACTACCAAGCCAAAACAAAGTTGCACATTCTTTCCCATATTTTCATTGGGGAGCCTTTAGCCTTGATCTCAGCGTGCAATCTCTATGTCATTGTTTCAACAAACTTAAGCAATATAACATTTATTTCCATCAAGAGTTCTGTTCATTTCTCAACGACATCTTGAATCGATGATGGGAAAATTGAGTCACTCCATAAAGTCTTCTCCAGCACACCCCAAAAACTTTTTATGGAGTTAAGGTAAGTGCCAATATGTGAGTTTCTTCACGCTGTTCGACCTGCTCGATGAAGCACTGCACACTACACACTGGGATCAGGGTTAAAGGCACTCTGAAAAGTATTAGGGTGTGTGACTTTTTTGGAGGAGTGCCCAATTCTCGAAGGTCAACAATTGCAATAACATACAAAAACTGTGTGCGTGTGTTTTAAGTTTTTAATGACCCAGTAGTATACTTAAGTGAAATGAAAGACAACCCTTCCAAACTCTCCTGTTATACATGAACAAAGGAATATTTATATCATCACTTGGTTTTTACTTACACTTGCAATGTACTAAAATCTGTTTGAAGGTTTGCGTTAGCCTGTTCAATAAGGCCAAAATTTGGAGTCCATTCCAATCTCATTACGTGAATTTGTCAGTTCATATAAGGCAAAATAAAGGCAAAAATTATACTATACAGATATTAAATTGAAAGATCAGATATAAACGTGTAAGCCTCTGAATTAAATACAGTAATACTAAGCAATCAACATGTAATACCAACTTACATTTCCATGCATCAGGCAAAAATCCACTCATTTATAGTAATGAACAGGATGTCCCCCCATTTATTCATATGCACATTACTTTCACATTTACAGTTGAATACACATGAATGCAGTGTGACTTTTCACAGTACAGTGTCGCTCCACTGGGGGGGTATTTATTACTTGTGTTGTTTTGTTCTTTGATGTTCAATGACATATACTGTACAATGTATGCAAGCTAATTTCTCTTAAAGCAGATATGGTGGAAATGCAATGTATCCAGCAGTTTCACAGATTTAATTATTAGAGATTTGCAGCCACTTAGTGCGGTGGACGGTATGTTCTCACAGCCACACTGATGAATTCTAGCCAGAGTCCGTTGTTTAATTATGATTGATGCTTTGCAAATATCACTCTCACTTCGAATGCTAGAGGTAATTATGCAGTGATGACAATGTATGCTATACAACCTGTTTGCTAGTAACATGCTGCTAACAATATAATTACTCCGATATTTTTCTTTTCTTTTCCTGAGTTATTGATTAATAACCGGTGAGCTCAGTTTCATTTATTAGAACTAAGAACATGTGAAAGCCTGCAGACCAGAGCGATTCTCACCATGTGGTGTTTATGTTGCGCTAGGTTTGGCAGTAAGGAGGAGTACATGTCTTTCATGAATCAGTTCTTGGAGCATGAGTGGACCAACATGCAGCGCTTCCTGCTGGAGATCTCCAACCCAGAGACCATCTCCAACACAGCAGGCTTTGAGGGATACATTGACCTGGGCCGAGAGCTTTCCACGCTTCACTCACTGCTGTCTGAGGCTGTCGCTCAGCTTGACCAGGTGTGTGTGTGTGTGTGTGTGTGTGTGTGTGTGTGTGTGTGTGTGTGTGTGTGTGTGTGTGTGTGTGTGTGTGTGTGTGTTTAAATTTAGAAATCACAAGTGGTTAGCTATACAGTATAGTATACTTTTTTAATTAAGCTGCATCGGCACTTGCAGTTTTGGTGTTGTTTGTATTACTTTATCTTTTGTTAAATTATTCACTCCTTTCCTCCCTTTAAGTTAAGCCTTACAGGCTGTGGCACTATTCATCTGAACAATGTCTGATAATTAAAAGGAACAAAGAAACACAGCTTCTTTCAGTATTTTAGCTGGTACGATGCATCACACCAAATAAAAAGAGGTTTATTAAAATACTTAATTGCAATTAATCCTGTTATCTTTGAGCCTGTTGTTAAATCAGTACCATGCTGTGTTCACTGGCACTCTACTGTATATTTATCTTCAGGGCACTGCGACTAAGTTGGGGCCTTTGGTACGAATCCTGAGGGATGTAAATGTGGCCCTGACTAACCCCACCGGAGTACCACTGTCCTCCCCGACAGAGCGTGTAGGTTCTCCCAGCATGCCCGGCTGCAGCGTTTCAACTGGTCTGCACAAGCTAGTCATGGACACGGAGCTCAGCGGGTAAGAAGTTAGTTACTATTCGCCTCACATCAAGAAGGTCCAGAGTTTAAGTCCCTTTGCATCCATAATGTTATTTTATATGTGAGTTCTTTGTTATGATTGTAATTTGTTAATTACTGTCATCATATAATAATTACATTAATTTCATTTTTAAGTTTACTATAGTAATTATGGGAAACACATCACCATACATATTTATCATATTTATTTTTTTAAATAAATTTTATATATATATATATTTATAAAATATATATATATATTTTAGTATATATTTAATAATATATATATATATATATATATATATATATATATATATATATATATATATATATATATATATATATATATCAAGAATATTCATGGAAAAAAAAGGAAATTAATGAAAATGCGGCAAAACAAGGCCAATTGTGCAAAAAAACAAAAAAAAAAACACAACCCCCCCCCCCAAGGGCAGTGGTGGCCTAGTGGTATAGGGCGCTGTCCCATTGGCCAGGACGGATGACGTAGCTCCCTCTTATCGGCTTTCTCCCAACATCCCGCCCCGCTGGCCTCCCATTGGCTAGGAGGGATGACGCAGCTCCCTCCTGTTGATTTCCGGTGCAAATTAGAAGAAGAAACGGGCTTGAGTGATATCGCAAAGGACTATGGCCAAACCCATCTACCGTCGGTACGATATTGAAGCAGAAGGAGGTCTTAAAAAGTATGCTTTTATAATTTTTAAAGGGTTTAGGGGGTAGTATTGAAAGCCTTGGAACGAATCACACGTTTTATATGTAAAATGTGGTTCAATTTACGAAAAATGCAGGTTACGAAAAAGGCGCTGGAATGGATTAATTTCGTAAAGTGAGGTACCACTGTACATTGATCAAGGGGGTCATCCTACTTCACGGAAATTCAGCAGTCACGGGAAGGGAGGGGGGGGGTCTCCATGACCTGCAAAAAGTAAGGGGTCACTGTACGTATAACATATTCTACAACATAATTTTTCCTCCCGTTTTGTAAGTCAGACCAATGACCTTTCTGTCAAGTCTCACTTCTCTAGCCATCAAGAATGATGTGTGTAGTGCAGAGTGTGAAATAAAGAAAATTACATTTTTAAAAGCCTGTTCATGGAAATTAATCCACACTCAGTAATTTTTTCATTAAAACTTTATTTGATGCTGTAAAAGACTTTTATTATCTCAGCAACCCCCAAGCAGAGCTCTTTTCCGGACATTACAGGGCTTCCTTAAATCTGCTGATTTTGCATTGTTTTGTAAAGTGATTAGTGTGCACATTCTCCAGTTTCCTCACCTCTGTTGGTGGTCAAGAGGAATCAGCTGAAATCAGAGCTACACGCAGCAGCATCTTTTTGACTAATAAACGGAAATAATCTGTTACTTGAGAATAATTACAAAGGTGCAGGTATTTTTTAGGGCAGGGTTTGATAAATGGATTGCTCACAAGCAGATCCATAAATGCTACTTCTATACATGGCTATAGACAAAATACAATTTAGTTTGTTTGTAGGCAATAGATTAAGAATTAATGTGATAAAATGTTCATGAGAAACTCTAAACTCAGATTCAAGATTTTAATGAAGATAACTACAAATTATTCTCAGGAAATGAAAAGGAATGGACTCTCAAGACATGTGCCACCATTCGTGGCTTATTCGGACTTCCGATCTTTCAAGTGACCAAGTGTGTGTTGAATACATGTTTAGTACTCAAATACTTTTTTTTTTTTTTTTTGCGCATAATTGTTCTTGTTTGTGTGGCATTTTCCTTAACTTTTTCCCCTATTCTTCCTTAATTTCCTTATTTTTTAATTTGATGAATAGAAACGCTCTCCGACTTACATTTTAGTTCGGTTCCAGGCGGCCGAATGTAAAGTAAAAAAAAACACAAGTTGTTACTGTATATTCCAGTGACGTATGACGTTCATACTGTACTATACATCCATAAATACCATTACCGTATCTCATAAAACACCCCTACATCAATTATTATAAACATAACACTGTAAAATAATATCAAATAATATCAACATTAATTTCAAATAAATTAAATTCAAGCAAAATAATTTCAAATCGATAAATTTTAATTAAATTCACTCATCAAATACCAAATACAGTATCAAATATAACCTTTAACATTCTCTATGATGCGATCTTTCTGCTTTCTAAATGGTTCCGATGGTCGATGGAGCCATTTGGAAGAAACGTGCAACAGCCACATGTTTTCCACCTGCATAAATTTTCTTGATAATAGCCATCTTCATTTCTAACGAGATGGCTTGCCGCTTTTTCTGATTACCGCTATCACTAGTAGGCTTACGCTTCTGACCAGCCATATTTGCTGAGGGTGACAAAAGTCCGCAAAACAATGTAAACACAAAGATCATAGAGACGACGTCTGAACACAAGGGTAACACACGGTGAACTGGGAAGAAGGAGGGGCACGTTCAGTCTGTCGTTTGTAAACAATGGACGCAGCGTCATGCATAAGGACCGTATTACGTCAGCGTACTACGTAGGTACGTCTCGTACTACAGAGAGCACTCTAAACTCAAAATGACATTTTTTTTAAAAAAGGTAAAATCGAAAAATACGTAAAACGAATGAACATAAAGTGGGGAGTATCTGTATTTAAAAAAAAAAAAAAAGCGATGCATTGAAGCTGCATGAATTGAAGTCCAAAGTAGCAAGGGATCCCTGTATATGTATATCAGCCGCTTTAAAGAATAAGTTATTTGTGTTCATAAGCTTAACTGTGAATTTTTTCATTTGTAGGTTGGTGGATTTCACCCGACTGCCCTCTCCAACCCCCGAAAACAAGGATCTGTTCTTCGTGACCAGGGCCTCAGGAGTCCAGGCATCTCCAGCTCGCAGCTCTAGCTACTCAGAGGCCAATGAGCCAGACATGCAGATCTCCAATGGCAGCAAGAGCTTGTCCATGGTGGATCTACAGGACAACAGAAGTGTTGAGAGCAGTGTCAATACAGTGTCCAGTGACCCTACCAACGACACCCAGGGGAGTGGGGCATGGGTTGCCCGTACACTGAAAGCTGGCACAGCTGTAGGCCCTACCCTTAGGAAAAGTGGTCAAACACCTACTACACCAGGCCTTGAGAGTGCGCCAGGTCGGGGACAGCTGCTTGCTCCTCTGTGCTTTCAAAACCCTGTGTACCAGATGGCTGCTGCTATGCCAGTGTCTCCACGTGGCACTGCTGATTCAGGTTCAGAATGCCAAAGTTCCACCGGCTCCCAGGGCAATCCTGAGGATGTGGCCACACTAGGGATCAAGTCCACGTTTATCACACAAGCCAGCATGGGTACAGGAACTGGAAGTGGAGGAGCAGGACCGAGTAATAGTGATGAATTTGCAAGACGCTCTGGTGAGTTTACACGAAGACAGATGTCCCTCACAGAGACCCAGCACCAATCCAATGTCCCAAGACAGAACAGCTCTGGACCACAGAGGCGGATTGATCAGCCTCCTCCACCCACAGTTACTCGAGGACGCACTCCACCCAGTATGCTCAACACTGCCCCGTATCCAAGGCCCTCCAGTGGCAGCATGATGTCGTCATCATCTCCTGACTGGCCAAGCAATGGAGCCAGGCCAAGGCAGCAGTCGTCCTCCTCTAAGGGAGACAGTCCCGAGACCAAACAGCGTACACTGCATAAACAGGTAAACATGGCCAGCCTCATTCCTGTACTGTATTAAAATTCTTTATTCTTTATTATCTTGAGTCTTCTGTTGGTTTTTCATGGAGAACCTTCAGGAATTCTCTACAGAATGATGCTACATAAATATTTTTACTGATGTAATGTTGCTGCAATTTAACTCGGCTCACTAATATTCAAAATTTAAAAAAAACTGACTACCAAACATAGCGTAGTTACTGATTCTTTAAGCTGTTAATAATATCAGATAAGCGTATTAAGTCTTTTCTTCTAATATTCAAAGTACAGGGATCCCTCACTTTCTGTGGTTGATGGGGACCAAGACACACACGACCACCGATTTCTGCAAAGTAAATCGACCCCCCTGACTGACGTATACATACATGTTTGTGTACATAATATCAATAAATACATATTCAACACTATAAATATTTATAATAGCAATTAAACATTCAAAATACTGCATAAGATGTAAATAAAATATAAATACGCACACACATACAGGCACACACACACACACACACACACACACACACACACACACACACACACACACACAGATGCGCACCTCATGTAAAAATGTAAGTAGTTTTTTGGGGGTTTTATTTATTTTTTATTTTTTGCATAATTGGCCTTGTTTTGTGGCATTTTCTTTGATGTTTTCTTTATTTTTGCTTAATTTCCTTATCTTTTAATTTTTTTTTTTTCAATTAATATTTTTGAAAAACCCGCGATGCACTGAAGCCGCAGAAACTGAAGCACGAAGTAGCGAGGGATCACTGTAATAAAATACATGTTATATTTATCAATACAAATATTATGCATTGGTCAATATGCTGAGAATCTGTGTGGATGAGCTCTGTGAGGTCCTTTGCCACCTCTACAACCTGAGCCTCAGCCTAAAGAAGGTCCCTGCCCTGTGGAAGACCACCTGTGTGGTCCTGGTTCCTAAAACAGCGCAAGCCAAGGAACCGGCCCACTACAGACCTGTCGCCCTGACCTCCCACCTCATGAAGACCATGGAGAGGCTCGTTCTTGACCACCTCCGCTCTGTGGTGAGCCCCACCCTTGACCCACTGCAGTTCGCCTACAGGTCCAACATCGGGGTAGAAGACACCGTGATCTACCTGCTGCAACGGGCGCTGACCCACCTGGAGACCACCGGCAGCGCTGTGAGGGTCATGTTCTTTGACTTCTCCAGGGCCTTCAACACCATCAGGCCAGCGCTTCTGCGGGGGAACCTGGAGGACACGGGAGTGGACGGGCAGCTTGCTGCCTGGACCATCAACTACCTCACTGACTGTCCACAGTATGTGCAGCTGCACGGCTGTGAGTCAGAGGTGGTAGTCTGCAGCACGGATGCACCCCAGGGTACCGTCCTCTCACCTTTCCTCTTCACCATCTACACCTCGGACTTCACCTACAACACGGACAGCTGCCACCTCCAGAATCATGGCCATCGTGGGTCGTGCGTCAGAGGGGAACGAGCTGGAGTACCAGTCGGTCATCGTCAACTTTGTGGACTGGTGTGAGCGAAACCAGCTGTGCTTGAACACGAGTAAGACGAAGGAGATGGTGGTCGACTTCAGGAGAAGGACACCAACACACTCACTGGTGAACATCCAGGGACAGGACATTGAGACAGTGGACAGTTTAAAGTACCTGGGTGTTCGCCTCAACAATAAACTGGACTGGTCCCACAACACCAGCGTCCTGTACAAGAAGCGAGTCGCCTCCACCTTCTGAGGAGACATAGGTCCTTCGGAGTATGCAGACCTCTGCTCAGGACATTTTATGACTCTGTGGTAGCCTCTGTAATCCTCTACGCTGCTGTCTGCTGGGCCCCTGGCAGCACAGAGCGGGACAGAAAGAAACTGAACAAGCTGGTCAGGAGGGCCAGCGCTGTCCTAGGCTGCCCACTGGACTCTGTGGAGGAGGTGGGTGAGAGGAGGATGGTAGCAAAGCTCACATCCATCATGGACAACAGCTCTCACCCACTGCACCAGACTGTAGAGAAGCTGAGCAGGTCCTTCAGTGGACGACTGAGACATCCTCAGTGCAGGAAGGAGCGCTACCGCAGGTCTTTCATCCCCACCGCTGTCAGACTGTACAACGCCATCTTTTTTGCACCGCCGACTGATTGTTCTTCGAGAGCCTGTCACAGTGAATTTCTCCATTGTGAGATCAATAGAGCTTCATCATCATCATCATCATCATGAAATGTATTTCCACAACAATTTTCGATGTTGTAGGAAGAAGATACCTTGCATTTGTGTGATAGGTTTTTACCACCTTTTGCACAGGGCATGACATATTTATTTATTTATTTATTTATTTATTTGGCTTAATGGAGGAATCACACAACTGAAAGGTTTTAGCCAACTTAAATGTGTGGCATTTAACTCTCAGCTGGACATCCGGCTGGGAATGAAGCAAGACAGGCTGAATTAATAGCCCGAGCAGAAACACGGAGCACTGTTGATTAAATGACTGCACAGATTGGCCAAACTGTTCGTCTCAAGCCTGACAGAATGAATCTTCATTAAAAATTGATCAAGCGTCCCCCAGCTGGTCTGAGTGCTCTTGTCACCTTGAAAACTTTTAAGACGGTATTCAATGCCTGTTTAAAAATGAATGTACGTACATACACAGGAATGTGTTTGGAAACCGATTGTAAAAAAAGAAAAAAAAAAAAAGAAATGTTGATCAAACAAACATCACAGAGACAAGACAACGCAATTAGAATGATGCGTTTTTGTTCATGTAGAGTTAGTTTGTCTTGCTGTTTCCTGTTAGAGCGAAACTAAAGAGTACGAAGAATATTAATACTGTAGAGCAAAAACATCGAAGTATAATAAGTCCCCACCATGAAAAAAAAATAAAAAAATTTAATGGTTTCTTGCTTGTTTTCCTGTTTGATATATTTGTACTGGGCCTCCATCTAACTCTGAATACTGAATGTATTTTATCTGCAATTTAAACAGGCTCCGTCTCCAGTGAATCCCAGTGCTCTGGACCGCACTGCTGCATGGTTGCTAAATATGAATGCGCAGTATCTGGAGCAGGAAGGAATTGACCCAGATTCCAAACACAGGGAAGACCTTCTCAACAAGGATGAGCTCAGCCAGGCTGAAAAGGTAACACCCACTACACTTATGCACATAATTTAGCATGACGGCTAAACCTCAATAGTCCAGTATCCAGTATTAGTGTATATTTCCGTTATTTATCTGAACACATAACTGTTGTAAGTGTAGTGAAGTTACATAGAATGTACTGTGTGGCACTGAAAGGGTAACGACTGAAATCTGGACAGACTGACAGGCCTCACATTAAACTCTATGTTCACGCCTGCTAGTGACAAGTTGGTCGTGTCGCCAGTGGGCTTGAAGCAACTGCTACTCTGATTGCTTTTGAGGCCTGAGCTGTCCAGCATGGTTTTCAGTTCTGATTAGAAATTATACTGGCTGTATATGTTCTAAAGTAAACTAGGTTAAACCTAATTTCAAGAATGACCACAGCGTTTGGATTTAAGTAAGCAAATACTTAGCAGCATTTGGTAGGTAGTTACTGCAGTGATTTAAGATGTTTCACCTGGAAACAATGCTTGAAGAGAAACTGATGCAGTGAGTAGCTTCACAATTCTTAAACAACATTGGAAAACATCCTGAGGTCATGGAAAAGATGTGGTTCCAATAGGTCAAATACTTGACATGCGTCAAGTAGAGAATACAACTAAGAAGATTGCTGACATAAGTGTAACTGGGTTCGATATTGTCCAGCACATTATTAAAACCTGGAAGGATAGTGCTGTGCTGTCAACTTTGCAGAAGAAATGTGGTTGGGGAAAAAAGTCTTCAAAATAAGAATAAAAGCATATGAAGCTATGTACTTTTCTTAAGGCGGTCAAAACATTGATGTAGTGTACATCAGTGGAGTCATGGTGGGGTTGGGGGGGGGTGGCGGAGGAGCATTTCCCCCCCAGTAAAATCCTCGTCACCCCCGTTGCTCCCAAACTGTTGAGGATGGTTATGTGAAATATTGTATATTAGCAATCCAGTGAACATTTCCAAAAAAAAAAAAAAAAAAAAGTGTAATTTCCCAGCAAACATGAACGCATTGTTACACAGCACTGCCGGGGCGAACTCCAACTCCGACTTATCATTGGTCAAACTGCCACTCAGATCCTTCGTGCTCCAAAACAGCAATGGCTGAGCGACGGCAGTTTAAAGTACAAAGCACCATCAAAGAAGAGTGTTTTACGTTTCAGTTCATTTCCAGCATTTATCAGATCCCCTGATCCAGAGCGACTTACACACCTAAGCATTTGAAGGTGAAGGCTTTGCTCAAGGGCCCAACAATGACGGCTTAATAGTACTGGGATTTGAACCCCTGACCTTTTGGATCAGTAAGCCATAGTCTTAACCACCTGAGCCTCCATTGCCCTCAATGAAGAGTGTTTTACTGTTATATACAAGTAGTGTCCGACTTATGACCGCATTAGGTTCTGACCAACAGGTTGTAAAACGGTTCGAATGTAATTAGGCTCTGTACATGTAGTATTACTATTAGTATGTACAGTATACTGGACCTTTCTACAAATTTGTGTCAAAATTGTATTTGCATTTTTTTTTTAACCTTTCTTTAGACATTAATATATGGACGAGTAGGAGGAGGACTAGTGCACATGTACTGTATTTTCAACTTAATGCATCTCTTTAGAAATTATATGGGGGAGGAGTCACTTCTCATGAATCAGTTCATGGTACAAAGAATCAAAAGTCGACTCCAGAGCATCGGAGTCATTGTTCGGCTCAGATGATGGAAAGAGGAAACGTACAGGACGGATATATATACAGGGATCCCTCGCTACTTTGCGTTTCAATTTATGCGGCTTCAGTGCATCGTGTTTTTTTTTTTTTTTTTTAAATTCATCAAATTAAAAAAATAAGGAAATTAAGGAAGAATAGGGGGAAAATGCAACAAATCAAGGCCAATTATGCAAAAAAAAAAAAAAAAAACAAACAAACAAAAAACAACCCAAAACCCCCCCATCAAAACTACTTGCATTTTTATGAGGTGCACGTCTGAGTGCGTGCGCACGCGCAAGTCTGTACGTGTGTGTATTTATATTTTATTTGCATCTTATGCATTATTTTTGAATGTTCAATTGTTATCATAAGCATTTCTTCTTCTTCTTTTCCTTTCGGCTTTTCCCTTCAGGGGTCGCCACAGCGAATCATCTGCCTCCATCTCACCCTATCCTTTGCATCTTCTTCTCTTAAAATCATAATCATAATCATCGTTATCATAAGCATTTATAGTGTTGAATATGTATTTGTTGGTATTGTATACACACATACATGTACGTATACGGCAGTCGAGGGGGTTGATCTCACTTCGCAGAATTCGGTGGACGGGGGGGATCTCGGTTCCAATTAACCGTGGAACGTGAGGGATCCCAATATATATATATATATTTTTTTTATTTATATTTATATATATATATATATATATATATATATATATTCTAAAGATGATGTTGAACTGTTTAGCTTGGTTTGTATGTGGCGAGAGAACATCTGATCGATATTGTGTCATCCGTGGACAAGTTATCAATTCACATTGATACCGTAAACTAGTTTTTTAACAATGTTTTACCCAATGTGTTAAAAATACTGTTGTAGTACATTTTTGTACTAACAGTTTATTGCTTTAGTGACTGTTTGGAGTGGCCATGAACCTTATTTTGTAGATAAGTACATTCATGATAAATATGTCATCAAACAAGACAGCTTCTTTTAAGAATCGAGAAATGTGGAAGGAGACCACCAGCTACTTCTACTGGATTTTGTTGTGTTTTCGAAATCTTACAAAGAGGGTTTCAATGAACGTTTCAGCTAAGTAAAGTTTCTGCTCTGATTCCAGTCCGCACTGCATCATGTGAGATAAGTTTCTCTGCTGTTAAATTCAACAAAACTTAAGACCTTAAGTCAACAATGGTTGTGTTAAGATCACCACCCCAGTTCCTTCGGATGCCTCCACCGCCACCATTAATTGTGCTCCATCACTGACAGTGTAGAACTGGATACATGCATTCACCTGATTAAGCAGCATTATCTGCTGCTTCTTTCCAAGCTTTATGCTTCCGGGTAAAAAGTCTCTCTCCTCTTCTCAATGTTGCTCCAATCACAGCTCTGTGTCATATACTAATAAAATGAATAGCAATCTATCACTTTGTCACTTGCTAGTATGAAATTAGTGTAAGCGATAAGAGCACAGAAGGTACTGTAAGAACATGGAGGTGCTAATGAGTTACTGTGATCATAATTTCGGTGTATGAACACTCATTGCTTGCGGCGTCCAGTTGTCTCCTGATGCTGATATTATTAGGTCTATTCTGGAAGGAGCTGAGCTAATTTCAGGGTTTTTAAAATTCTAAATGAAGGACTGAGGCAAAGTGAGGGAGTTAGTTAGCACATCCATATCACAGCCAGAAGGTCCTGGGTTCGAGTAAGTTCTGGGTAGGGTACGGGAATTTCAAAAGATTCTTTTGCTCTGTGAAGAGAGCAGTGGAGAACAATCCCTGTTCCAAGGGCGCTGGCATTGCAGAAGACATCCAAACCAGCTCAAAAACCGTTACACGCAATCTCCATCAAATCGGCTATTATGGCCGAGCAGCAAGATGCAAGCCTCTTCGTTGGCCAGCAAATATTCACTCTGAAATTTTGGGTGTCTATTTAGTGATGTCTCTGTGTATAGTATTTTCATCCGGACGTGGTTATCCAATGTTGCTATTTTCGCCCAGTGTTTAGTGCCACCGACAGACATTATAATCACTCATTTCCATCGCCTATAATGTAATTTTTCCCTTTTCGCTCGTCACAATTGGTGGAAAATGGCCAAATGGCTGCTGTATAAATTTACATGATTGCAAAGACCCTTATAATAAATATAAAATATTTAGGCTGATCTGTCAAAAAAGAGTTTGGTGTTACACAGGGCAGGTTTAACTACAGATCAAAATACAGTACAGTATACTTTTAAAAAATATATTATTTGGATGCTAAAACGATGCTGCTATTTTCCCATCTTCCAAAGTCTTCCTGCTTAATAACTTTAATAAATAGTTCACTTGAGCTCCGACCTAAGTGTAAGGTTGTTGGTGCGATGATTCACGCTCCAATACAGAAAGTGTTGCCACAAAGCCGCACGTTACATTACTGTCAACGCAATACGACACAACGTACTGACGCATTAATTAAAGTTACTGCACACCTCTGCTGAACGCATATAACTGTTAATAGCGCCCTCCTCTTCAAGAGCATGAACAGGCACAGACGCTGATCAGACATAACACTCAGATCTTCTGACTGGTCTGCAGCTGCTATAGTTAGCATGAACAGGTTCAGCATTTTGTGCAAGAGCAGCTCTTTTGTGGGATCAAACCAGACAGATAGACAGACTAGCCTTCACGCCCCAGGCGCATCAGTGAGTCCTGGGTACCCATGACACTCTTGCCAGTTCACTAGTTTCCTTCCTTGGACAATTTTTTTTTTAGGTACTCGCCTGCATACCGAGAACATTATACAAGATCTGCCATTTTGTTGATGAGTAACGCATGATGATGTGGCCTTTGTGAAAGTCACTCAAATCCTTATGTTTACTCATTTTTCCTGCTTTCAACACAACAACATTGGAAGTAAGTTCAAGTTGAAAATTCTGGCATTTTCACGATGTGAGTCCCTTGAGGCAGTTCGTTCACAGCAATGTTCTGGCAACTCCTGCAGCGGCACTGGAACCCAGTCGTATCGGCTTCTGCCTTTCCATTGGATCATTCCGGTGGCTGCTTGGGTACCAGCCTGTCCTCCATACTTCCTACCCAGACTCTGAAGAGTATCACCAGCCGGGATACCAGCCAGAGCGCAGCTCCAGAGTCCTTCATGACTGATGGAGGCTTACTACTACTACATTATGGCACTATGGGGCATTACTGCTATATCAACTATTGTATGAAATGGAGTAACAATTATAATTTATAACTTTCCTATTAGTCTTTTATAATTACAGTCTATCAGCACCTACAATGGGGCAGTGGTGGTCTAGTGGTATAGGGCGTTGGATCGCTGATCCTAAGGTTGGGGGTTTGAATCCCACTCTCCACAAGGTTGTCACACCCCCCCCCCCCCCCCCCCCCCCCCCAATGCAGCTAACTGGGTTATCAAAGGCCAGCCATGTCTCTCACGGTCTATGGTGTGAGGCATGTAAAAGAACCATTGCTGACTTTCAACAAGAGTAGCTGCAAAGCCATCAGTGTGTTTTTCTGCCCTGCGATGGCCTGACAAGCTGTCCAGGGTGGACTCTGCCTTCGCCTGGAGTCGACTGGGATGGGCGCCAGCCTCCCAGTGATCCTAATTGGGATTGAGCGGTTACAGAAAATGAACTGAACTGAACAATGATCCCTCGCTACTTCGTGCTTCAGTTTCTGCTTCTTCAGTGCATCCTGGGTTTTTCAAAAATATTCATAAAAAAATAAGGAAATTTTGGGGGGAAAGTTAAGGAAAATTCTGTTAAACAAGGACAATTATGCAAAAAAAAAAAAAAGAAAAGCAACCCATAACCTCCCATCAAAACTATTTACATTTTTATGTGCGGTGTGCATCTGTGTGTGTGTATTTATATTTTTATTTACATCTTATGCATTATTTTTGAATGCTTAATTGTTATTCTAAGTATTTATAGCATTGAATATGTATTTATTGATATTATATACACATATACATGTACGTATATGTCTGCAGGGGGAGGGTCGATCCTACTTTGTGGAAATCGGTGGTCGCGGGGGGATCTCGGTCCCCATTAACCGCGGAAAGTGAGGGATCCCTGTATTACATTATATGTTTTGAGAAATGCAGAGTGTTCCCTTCTTATTGTGATATCATAGAAGATATAAAGAGTTAATACATTAGCCCGTCCATTTTAAAACAACAAAAAAAATTGGACTCATCACATTACAAAGAAAACCGCAAGGTTAAAAAAAAAAAAAAAAAAAAAAAAAAAAATCTGTCCTGAAGACGTCATAGAAACAGAAATCCAACACAGACCCAAGGGACTTCTCCATAAATATTATATAAAGTCTTCTTAGAGAATGCTTCATGTGATGTTTGTCTCTGCTCCACTGTTCTTTTCTTTGTTCACCATCAAAAACTTTCATCACGTCTTACAGTTCAGAGCCTCCTGAGCAATTCTAAAAATAAAATTCTGAATTTGTCTGCAATTGATGTTAGTATTTAAGTGTGCCTATTTGAAATGAAGACAATACTTACAAGTGAAACTGCTCAGTTTTATTAATGCAGCACAAATAGTGGTTGAACGTTTTCCAAATCTGAGAATCGATACACCCAGTAATCCTATGACCTCAGTAAACAAATAAAAAAATAAAACCCACAAAGGTTTCGTTCCCTTTCACTCGCTCCTATGGCTTTCAATCTCAGCAGGAGATCAGCATGCTGCAGGAGCGTCTCCGGATGGCCTTGAAGAAGCTTGAGGAGTATGAGTCACGTCTGCAGGCTCAGGATGATCAAACACAGAAGATGCTGCTGGAGTACCAAGCTCGGCTGGAGGATGCTGAGGAGCGACTGCGCAGGCAGCAGGAAGACAAAGAAGTGCAAATGAAAAGCATCATCACCAGGTGAACTCAGGGGGCCAGTCGCATATGGCTTACAGTCACAGTCATGATAAATAACCTTGTTTCAGTTTCTATGCGGCTCAAATTTCTCAAAAGATCTCATTAAACCAGACACACCCATGAGTTTGCTCAGGGCCTTGGATCTGTTTAAAATGTGGAATTTTTTATTCATGTCAACTTTTGTCACTATAATTGTATCCAACATATCGGAGCTTCAGCATGTTAAAGTTTAATGGATGGTGAATGTCTTTTGGATACATTTTGTCCCCAGCCAGGCAAAGGCCTGAACGGGGATTATGTTGTGGCTCCATCTTTCTGTCTGTCCGTCCATTCCAGAATCTTCTGAAATCAACTCCTCCCCTACAGCTTTTGTCAAAATTTCTTCAAACCTGACAGACATGTTGGACCCATGCTAAGGAGATGCCATGTATTGTCATGTAATGATGATTGGGTGATTTAACTTATTCTTGATCTTAGTACAGTACTATGGTCCAAGTTTATCGGAAAGGCTTATTTGGCAGGGGTGTTGTACTCTTGATCTCATTAAAGGGGCTTTTGGATTTCAGGTTGATGTCAGTTGAGGAGGAGCTGAAAAAAGACCATGCAGACATGCAGGCGATCATCGACTCCAAGCAGAAGATCATTGAAGCCCAGGTGAGCACCAAACAGCAGCACTGGGGTATCGAGTTGTTCAGTGGATTTAGAAAACTATTCATTTATTTTATTCTGAATTAATGTCTACAGCTGATGGATTACTGATCCACAGGCCGGGGGTTCAAGACCCATTATCAAACACTTGTCACTGTCCCCCCAGTGCAGCTAACTGGGTTATTAAAGGCTGGCCATGTCTGCCACTGTCTGTGGTGAGAGGCTGTAGAAGCACCATTGCCTTTCGTTTGTCAAGAGTAGACTGCATAGCCGCCAGCATATTTCTGCCCTGTGATGGCCTGGTGAGATGTTCAGGTTGTACTCTGTCCTCACCCAGGTCGGCTGAAATGGGCACCAGCCTCCCAGCGACCTGAATTTGGATTAAACAGTTCAGAAAATGAATGAATATCTACAGTGTGATATGGGTTTGACATCTAAAGTCAGTCCTACAGTTTATAATCAAGATCTTGAAACAGTTTTACACAAAATGGAAATACAGGGATCCCTCACTTTCCATGGTTAAATGGGACCGAGATCCTTCCCACGACTGTCGAATTACGCGGAAGTAGGATCGATCACCGCTGACTGATGTATATATACATGTATATGTGTATATAATATCGATAATATCAATATCGATACATATTCAATGTTATACGCTTAGAATACCAATTAAACATTCAAAAATAATGCATAAAATGTAAATAAAATATAAATACACAAACATACAGATACATTTTTATATGAGGTGCGCAGCTGAGTGTGTGCACATAACACACGCACACACACACACACACACACACACACACACACACTCAGATGTGCACCTCACATAAAAATGTAAGTAGTTTTGTTGGGGGGTTTTGGGTTGTTCTTTGTTTGTTTGGGTTTTTTGTTTTTGGGTTTTTTTTTTTGCATAATTCGTCTTGTTTTGTGGCATTTTCCTTAACTCTTCCATTATTCTTCCCTAATTTCCTTATTTTTTTAATTCAATGAATATTTCAAAAAAAAAAAAAAATGCGATGCACTGAAGCCGCATGAATTGAAGTGCGAAGTAGCGAGGGATCCCAGTATATGATAAAAAAGCAAACACAACATGATGACAATTTTTTTTTTTTGTTTACACTGTTTGATGTTCTGTGATTTAAGTTTGATTTTATCTCACTTGATGTTCACCCTATTTGTTAGTAGAAGTGTGAATCTGAAGCCTTTTCCCACACAATCTTACCTAATTTCTTTTTTCTTCTTTTTTTTTTTTTTTTGTCTGCATAGGAGAAGCGGATAGCGTCGTTGGATGCAGCCAACACTCGACTGATGAGCGCCCTATCTCAGCTGAAGGAACGCTACAGCATGCAAACACGCAACGGCATCTCGCCCACCAACCCGAGCAAACTCCAGATCACTGAGAATGGCGAGTTCCGCAACAGCAGCAACTGCTAGCATGGACAACAAAACCCTGTTGGGTACAAGGGCTACGGGTAAAATAAAAATAAAAAAATAATAATTTAAAAAAAAAACATAATATCAATAAATATAAAGAATAAAAATAATATAAATAAAAACACACCATGGAATACAGTCTGGATACTCTGGGCTTCAAGTGCAGCACTCCATCTTATATCTGATGGCAGAACCTATTGTGGGAAATGTAACATTAGAACAATGGACAAACTTAATCACTTTTACATTTGGTAGTCGTACAAAATAACCAGAAGATCTGATGTGTGAAATCTAGCAATCAGATCTTCTTTCTTAGTAGACTTAAAGTCTGTTGTATGCCTCGTTGACCCGTGTGTGTTTTTTATATGAAAAAGTGAAGCGAAGATGGCGACGCAGATGACTGTGGACTGAACCCGGTTGTGAACGTGTGCTTTAATTAGACAATTTCATATTTGGCAGCACACTAAAAGTACAAATGTTTGTTATTATTATTATTATTATTATTATTATTATTATTATTATTATCATTATTATTATTATTATCATCATCATCATCATTTGAAGCACTTTATTAGAGTGTTTTGGATTTCTGGTAGGCCAAATTGTTCCTGATTGACACATTTGTACATGTTTATGTATTTTATTTTTTAATTACAACCTTTTTATATTGTTATTTTTATTTATTTGTTTCCTTTATGCATGTCCCAAAGCTACCAGAGCTAGCAGGAGCACATAAAAACCTTGTTTTTGTTTCTTTGCTTGTCTGCGTTGGTGAGAAAAAAAACTTTAATTCTTTCTTCCTCTTCGTTTTTTTTTGCCTATTTTTGTACATAATTTAAGTTGAATTGGTTTGTATTGTTGATGTAAAAAGAACATACACTTTGGCTTTTTTTTTTTTTACCAGAACAGAGGGATATTTTGTACAGTGTTGATTCCTGTTCCTATTCCTGTGCTCTGTGTTAAACTTGTCAGGCTTCGGCTGTAATTTCAGGTGCCGCTTCTAGAAACAGCAGAGCTCTGAGAAACTTTAAGCACGCATTCCTCATCGTAACGCCAATCTCGAGCTGTAGCTGTTGGGGTAGAGTTAAACAGCAACAATGATGGTGTTGTTTATCACTGTTGTTCTTGTGTAGGGAGAAAACAGAAATCATTTCCCCTGGATTTAAAACATCAGTGTTTAACCATTTTGCACTTTCTAGCAGTAGGGATCAACTCCTTAACCAAAAATAAATCACTGCATCTTGTCATAGAGACTGTCCATGGACAGACAACTTAACGTTGCAGCATTGAAGGCGAGTGAGGAAATTAAGAAGGCCGCTCATAGTGCTCGGTCCCCCTCAGGTCTGGCTTTTGTTCTTCCAGTCTTTATAGCACCTGGTCACACAGTTTTGTGAATGCAGCACGACATGAAATCTGGAGGCTCTTCACCCTACTGAGGAACGCTCGGCGTACAAATATTGCTGCGTTGAGATTTCAACCAGTATGGACTCAGATTTCTGATGGTTTCGTAGTGGTATGTATATGACTGTATGAGAATGAAAACAAATTAGGAGGGGGAAATAAGAACTCATAACATTGTGGAAAATTGTGATTTCTTTGACCCCCACTATTTTATCCAACCTGAGTTGAAAGTATGAACTGTGTGTTTAATTTATACTTTAATTTATCTCCAAGGTCATTTATTCTATTTATTGCAATGTGCATTGAGTTCAACTGGCCCCCAAATGTCCGAGCGTGTGTGTTTATTGAGGTGCGAGTGATATGATGGATGTCGGGTAGCTGGAAATCCCAGGCAGCAGATTCTCAGTATTGCAGGACTTTCACTGTTTTAATAAGTGGTCTTAATGTGCCCCGCCCCCCCACCCCACGCACGCACACACACACGCACACATATACATCTATCCTTCCCTTAATTACTAAGCTTGAGACTGAAATATTTTGTTTACAAAGATGAGAAATTGTGTTACATATATATATATATATATATATATATATATATATATATATATATATATATATATATGTATGTATATATATATGTATGTATATATATATGTATGTATGTATATATATATATATGTATGTATATATATATGTATGTATATGTATATATATATATATATATATATATATATATATATATATATATATGTGTGTGTGTGTATGTATAAACTATTACAACAGAATATATATATATATATATATGAAGATCATTGTGCATAAGCTTCCTGTGTCCTATTTTCCCATTGAAGGCAATAGTACCACACACACACACACACCATAATGTATTCCAGTGATCCTGTTCTGCCACCGTGTGCACATTGTCTTCTTCTACAAGATAAAACAGGCCATAGCATTCCTCATCTATTCCCCTTCTGGCATGCAAAAAAAAAAAAACTGTCAACTTTTGTTTTTCTGTTTTTTAAAACATGTCACAAAGCCTTTTATATGTGTGAGTAATACTTGCTCCATGTAAATACATCAAGAGGAAAAAAAATAAACATAGTATATGGAGAGTCATTTGTGTTAAAGAGAATGTTCAGTGCAATTAATGTATAATTGCCACTAGAATTATTAAAGTTTATTTAGCTATTTCAAAGTTCCAACAGTGTCTATTTTTTATTGAATTGTACACACTTCCAGGATTATTTATAAAAAACAAAAATGGAGGCATTGCATGTTCAACGTCAAATGCAATTACAGTCAGCCCTCTACTTGGAAAAACCTCTGAATACGAAAAATCCAAGTTACGAAAAACATTTTCCTAAATTTTCATTCTCTGTATACGAAACAACAACTTACGAAAAGCGC
Organism: Plotosus lineatus; assembly: GCA_024760905.1. Lineage (NCBI taxonomy): Eukaryota > Metazoa > Chordata > Actinopteri > Siluriformes > Plotosidae > Plotosus > Plotosus lineatus. The sequence continues at coordinate 13,780,987 of CM045749.1, forward strand.
CAAACGCACCATTCAAACATTCAAACGCGCCATTCAAACAATGCGCAAATTGCTTTCTCATTGGCTGTCTCCCAACAGCCATTGGCCAGGAGGGAGCTGAACTGTACCCATTACTATACTCATACTTCCTGTTTGTCACACGTGTGAAGGAGAGTTGAACAGGACTGTTGACTCGTGAGTTTTTTTGAGAGTGATCATTGCAGCGTTATATATCGTTATCCATCATGGACCCCAAGAAAGTGATTCCCGGTGACACCGAAAAGAAGAAGCGGGCTCCGTTATCAATCGAAGTGAAGCAGGAGATAATAAAAAAATACGAAAATGGGATGCAGTTGAGTGAAATCGCAAAGGAGTATGGCGAAACCCCTATACAATCGGGACGATATTGAAGCAGAAGGAGGCATTAAAAGCAGAGATACAGCGACTGAGGCGATTATATCTGAAATAAATATGCAAGTAAGGGGGGAAAAAGACACAGGATTTTTATTTTAAAATCATAGATATTATTTTTTTATTTTCTGTTTGTTTGTTATTCTTCATTACATTCTGTCGGCATATTCTTTTTGCTCAAATTTAAAAATAAAAAAAGTTATTTACTTTTAATAAAAGCAAACAATTATTAACAAACCTAGACAAAATTTCTAACAAAATATTCCTTTAATAAACATTATTTGAGAAGATTGTCCTTTTCTGAAAACCATTTCTGAGCATTTATTAATGCAGCCTCCTCTTATTTACTCCCCTTTTCTTTCATATTCGGTAATCTATAAACACAATCAAATTCCTGGACTTCTCCAGAGGCTTCAAAACGATCCAGCCTCTGCTCCTCAGGGGCAAACAGATACGGATGGGAGTAGGCTCACACCCAATGGACTGGATCACTGATTACCTGACAGACAGACCTCAGTATGTGCAACCAGAGGACTGCATGCCAGACATGGTAGCCAGCAGCACAGGAGTGCCACAGGGAACCGTACTCCCCCCAGTTCTGTTCACACAGTACACCTCGGATCTCCAGTACAACTCAAGAGTATTGCCATGTGCACTGCTATTGTAGGCTGTATCAACCGGTGGACAGGAAAGTGATAAAGGATTTTGTTTCATGGTGTGACTCCAACCACCTAAACCTCAACACCACCAAAACGAAAAGAATGGTGGTGGACTTCAGAAGGCCCAGGCTGCACCGGGAGTTGGTGATAATCAGGTAGGGAACAGGTAGAGATTGTGCAGAAGTACCCGAGCATGCAGCTGGATTATAAATGGAACTGGACTGGACTGTTCCACTGATGCTCTGTGCAAGAAAGGACAGAGCCGTCTGTACTTCCTCAGAAGGCTACCATCGTTCAACATCTCCAAAAAAATGTGCAACCGATGTTCTACCAGTCTGTGGTCTCAAGCGCCCTCCTTTATGTGGTGGTCTGCTGTGGGAAGCATTCAAAAGGACTACGCCTTGAAATTGGACAAACTGGTAAGAAAGGTGGGCTCTGTAGTCTAGAGGAAATTAGACAGTGTAACATCTGTGGCCGAGTGACGGGCGCTGAGTAGGCTTCTGTCGATTACAGAAACTCCACAGCACAACATAATCACCGGACAGAGCAGCAGCATGGCACCAGGCCGCTGTCATTACGCTGCTCCACTATCAGACTGAGGCGATCGTTCCAATTCCATGCCATCAGACTTTTTAACTCTAGCAAGGGGGGTTGGGGGCACTAGCACAACACACACCTGCCTTGCACTGCACCACTCACTGCACACCACACACCTTAACCCGCACAAACATGTTTGTACTGGACTTTTCAAATTACTGTATTTCCTCTGGACAGCCAATCACCAGGTCAACTAAAGACTGTGCTGCACTCTCACCTCACAGCACACCATGCATCTTAATCTTTGCAAATAAATGATTACACCGGACTTGTGTTAATCTCTGCACTAGACAGCGAATTTGCACCATGGCAGTGTAACACACAATTCTCGTACTTTCAACAATGTCTACCTCAAATTCATGAAACTTAATTTTTATTACTGATGCCTCACCACAGATGTATTACACTATATATATATATATATATATATATATATATATATATATATATATATATATATAAAATATATATATAATAAAAATAAAAGGACAGGACAAAGACTTTCTATTGAAACTCCATTTATCACTACAGATCTGTTTCGAGGGGTGGTGAAACCATCCTCTCTCTTCAGGTGATTATAGAAGAATAGATTATAGATTCTTCTATAATCACCTGAAGAGAGAGGATGGTTTCACCACCCCTCAAAACAGATCTGTAGTGATAAATGGAGTTTCAATAGAAAGTTTTTGTCCTGTCCTTTTATTTTTATTGTTATTTGCTCTACCAAAAAGTATTGAGCACTCTCCTACGGAAGGATCTACTCAGAAAGTCCTATATATATATATATATATATATATATATATATATATATATATATATATATATATACACACAGACGCTCCCCGACTTACGTTCATTCATTTTACGTATTTTTTTATTTTACGGTTAAAAAAAAAAATTGTCAAATTTTGAGTTTAGCATGCTCTCTGTAGTTCCGGATGTACCTACGTAGTACGCTGACGTAGTACGCTACTTACGCATGATGCTGCGTCCATTGTTTACAAACGGCAGACTGAACGTGCCCCTCCTTCTTCCCAGTTCACAGCGTGTTACCCTTGTGTTAAGACGTCGTCTCTGTGATCTTTGTGTTTACACTGTTTTGCGGACTTTTGTAACCCTAAGCAAATATGGTTGGTCTACTAGTGATAGTGGTAATCAGAAAAAGCGGCAAGCCATCTCGTTAGAAACGAAGATGGTTATTATCAAGAAAATTGATGCTGGTGAATGTGAATGTTGCACGTTTCTTCCAAATGGCTCCGTCAACCATCGGAACCATTTACAAGCAGAAAGATCGCATCATAGAGAATGTTAAAGGTTATATTTGATACTGTATTTGGTATTTGATGAGTGAATTTAATTAAAATTTATCAATTTGAAATTATTTTGCTTGAATTTAATTTATTTGAAATTAATGTTGATATTATTTGATATTATTTTACAGTGTTATGTTTTATGAGATACGGTAATGGTATTTATGGATGTATAGTACAGTATGAACGTCATACGTCACTGGAACATACAGTAACAACTTGTGTTTTTTTTTTTTTTTTACTTTACATTCGGCCGCCTGGAACCGAACTAAAATGTAAGTCGGGG
>CM045749.1:13786728-13824228 GCA_024760905.1 Plotosus lineatus
ATTTTTTTTTTTCCAAAATAAAAGTGGGCGTGGTCAGGATTTACACTAATTAATGGCTTCAATTATTACATGTGTTAGTGTGTATGGTTGTGTGTGTGTGTGTGTATTGGTCCTGCATTGGACTGGGGAGCTGTTCAGGGTGTACTCTGCCTTTGCCCCGTGTCAGCCTCCTCATGGCCCTTGTCGGATTATGCCGTTTGACTGGAGGGACAGCAGTGACAATTTGGTAATAGTGGGTCTTGAACCGACGACCTTGGGATCAGTGAGCCAGCGCCTGACCACTAGGCCACCACTGCCCCGCATGGAATTTGATTACATTATTTGTCATTACTCATCAGAGCAGGAGTGAACTATTAGCATTATGACGCATACTGAATGAGAATATAGTGATTTCCAATCTCCTATCTGTACAGTGATGAGGTGTTACGGTTAGAAGCGGTCACTATTGCACACCTGGGCAGGTAAAGTGGGCCCGAGCACACGTACACATTCTCATAGTGTTTTGAGAGAGAGCGGCAGTACTTCTCCAAATTGTTCCATGCATTCTGGTTTAGGTGAGAATTCTGTGAAAAGAACCAGAAAAAAAATTATAATCTGTCAGATCCAGTAATACAAAATCACAACCATCAACCTTCACACCTGACACAAAGGAGAACTTCCACAAAAACCAATCGGAACACATCCCCATTATCGATATTTTAGGTTCAATTCATTTTCTGTAACCGCTTAATCCTAATTAGGGTCGAGGGGAGGCTGGCGCCCATCCCAGCCGACTCCGGGCAAGGGCAGAGTACACCCTGGACAGCTCGCCAGGCCATCGCAGGGCGGAAGCACGCTGACAGCTTTGCCGCTACTCTTGTCGAAAGTCAGCAATGGTTCTTTTACACGAATCTCACACCATAGACAGTGAGAGACACGGCCGGCCTTTGATAACCCAGTTAGCTGCACTGGGAGGACGGTGACAACCTGTGGTGAGTGGGACTTGAACCCCCAACCTTAGGATCAGCGATCCAGCGCCCTATACCACTAGGCCACCACTACCCTTATATTTTAGGTTATTTGAGTCATTAGCTAACAAACATCTCCGTTCATTCATTTGTTTATTTGGTCAAGAGTTTCTCAACCCTTGTAGTGGACGACTGCTGCCTTGGACATGTTCATGTTTTCCCATTGAGATCCTGGCGTTGGCGACCCCTGATAAATTGAAAAAGCTGAAAGGAAATCTCATCTCATCCTGGCTGTGGATTTGAGTGTGAATAGTTGTGTGTGGGTTGGAACTCCTATAGTCTGGCGAGCTATTCAGGGTATACTCCACCTTCGCCCAGTGTTGGCTAAGATGAGCGCCAGTCTCCCCACGACACTAAGATGGATTGACTGTTTCGGCAAAGGGGTGAGTGAGTCGGTAAAACCAGGTGTTTTGGGACAAGGGAAATACTAAAATGTGCAGAGCAGGGGGTCCACCAGGGAACCAGGGTTGGGAACGTCTGTACTCAGGTGGTTGAATATCAGGTGTGTCGGGAGTATGGCGGCACGGTGGTGTACGTAGTGGTTAGCACCGTAGCACATCCACCTCACAGCAAGAAGACCTGGGTTCGATTCCAGGCCTGGACGTTTCTGTGTGGAGTTTGCTTGTTCTCCCTGTGTTTGTGTGGGTTTCCTCCGGGTACTCCGGTTTCCTCCCACGGTCCAAAAAAACAGGCACAGTAGGTTGTTTTTCGGTTGTGTATTGGCTGTTCCAATTGCCCCCTTGGTGTGAGTGAGTCCATATGTGGCCTGGCGCACCATATGGTAGATCATTGTGATCACAGCCATGACAATCCCTGTATGAGTATTATCCAAGCTTCAGGGATCCACGCCCATTCCTCGTGATTGGATGTAGACGTGAGACATGTCTGGGAGCAGGGACCACACTAAAATGTCCAGGACATGGGGTAGTCCGGGATCAGAGTTGGGCCCCAGGGCCTTAGTCAGTAAACGTGTGAAGCAGGACCTGAGGTGCAACGTTGCTGAGGTAGAACGTGTCATCCATGGCTTTCTGGCTCCATTTATGATTGGCAGCGGCGGCCAGGTGACCCCTGTCGAAGCCACTCCCCTTGTAGTCGCTGTTCGTCGCTCGGTGATACACGTGCACCGTGTCATCCTCTTTAAACTCACACAGCTTCCGGTCGGATGTTCCGCTCAGAGTGTCAGCACTGAGCTGCTCGATCACCCACGCCGGCGTCCTGTTCCGCGGATCGTAACACGTGACATAAGACTCCCGCGATTTGATCTGAGATAGAGACGGGAAGCCGTACTTAACCGCCGCCGTCGATCGACCCTGCGGGGTTAACGATCCGGGCTGATACGGGGTCATTTCAGACGCTGCGTCCACGCTTGGCATCGGGATGACGGGCATTCTGTGGAGGAGGTCATCGTCGGGGTGAATGTGGTCCGAAGACCTGCTCAGAGCCACACCCACCCCGGCGCCGACTGCCAGGCTCACTCCGGAGAGGAACCACCGGGAACAAAACAGGCGCTGCATCGCTCACCTTTACATACAACCAATGTCTGTCTATTTACTAAGAATTTAAAGCGTCGTAAGATATATTATTCGTTTTAATATTGTTGTTTTAAATATGATCGAAAGACGCATTTGAGCTTGTTCGCTTCAACTTGACTTAAATTCAACGTCAGGCCAACTACTGTACTGCTGCGTGAAGCCGGTGAAACCTCTTCGAGTTTGGTCGCACAGTGATGACGTCAGAATGTTTCTTAAGGCAATACTGTACTAAAACGTTCCTACTAATCTGTATGACATTTTTTACTTTTTCAGCAAATCAGTAGATTTAAAACAATTTGTGACTCAAAATAGTCCCCTGCTTTCTGTTTTTAATCGTTCTGTGACTGGCTGGATGGATTTGACTTTATTTATAATAAAAATACAGTTATAATAAGCCCATGGTAATGGACATCCATTGAATTAAATTATTTTGTTTGAAAGAGACATGAAGTTTTTTAATTCACCCATTATAAGAGAAATTGTTTTTTTTTCATTTAAAGGAAATTTTACATATTTATTTAAAATAAACCGTGGACATAAAATTACTAAGACAGATAAGTCATCATTACCATCTTCCGCTAAGTCCAGGGTCGGGTCGCGGGGGCAGAAACCTAAGCAAAGAAGTCCAGACGTCCCTCTCCCCAGCCACTTCCTCCAACTCTCCAGGGGGGACATCCAATCTCGGAGACATCCAAGGAAGCAGTCTCCCTTGCCAGGACAAGGGTCACCTGGGTTCCCTCTTGGAGCCAGGCCCAGGGGAGGGGCTCAAAGACTAGCGCCTGGTGGTCAGGCTTCTACCCATGGAGCCTGGCTGGGCCTAGCCCGAAAAGGAGACATGGGTCCGCCCTCCCATGGACCCACCACCCGTGGGAGGAGTTTTAGGGGTCGGGTGCAGTGTGAGTTGGGTGGCACTGAAGGCATGGGTTCTGTCAGACCGATCCTTGGCTACTACTCTGAAGACAGATAAGTGAACAACTAAATAAACACAAACACACAATTACTTAATAGAGGAAAACAGTTATTATTGAGTATTTCTACAAATTGAAATACAGTGTTGTTACGCTCAGTGAACACTGAATTTATTGTTGAAGGTTACAGAAGAAATGTTCACTCGCGTCACATCATATCTGATAAATGTGTGCGATACTTTTGCGGTAAATTTCTGCTGTATATGACTTTTGAAGTGTTCGACCTGGAAACTTTTATTTTAAAAAAGAAACCATGTTTTCTGAGAATTTATTCACGCCCCACAACCCTCCAGAAAAAAGCTTAGTGTGCGAGAGTTCAGTGCGTAAATGGGTAGGGAAAGGTTCTATATGACGTCAGACCAGTGCTTCTCAATTATTTTCTGTGGAGCCCTCCGAACAAGAAAAAAAAAAAAAATCCCCCCCCCCCCACACACACACACACACACACCCGCGGCTCAATTGGTACCGGTCCGCTGAAGAAATAATTGTTTCCGTTTTATTTATTATCTGAGTCTGAACGATCTTTATTTTTGAAAAAAACTTTTATTTTGAAAAATGACCGGATCGTCTCGGTTACATGTCGGTCATTTGAGCGATAAAATGTAACTCACAAGGGGACGCACATGAACAGAGGCGAGTTGGACATGTTTCAAACAATAGTGGGGATTTTGGGTGAGACTGAGCCTTCATTCTTCCAGCTGGTGCACCATCACCTGTGTATTTATTTATTTATTTTTAGAAAAGTTCAAGCTCTACTTCCCAACCAACTTTATATAAAATAACATTCCTGGAGTGCTTATTATTATTATTATTATTATTATTATTATTAATAATAATAATAATAATAATAATAATGTTTAATATAAATAAATTATATTTACTATATGAACAGTCCATGACCCCCCCCACTACTCACCCCGCCCCAGTCCGCGATAAAATTGAGGATTCCTCTCGTTTGCTTGTGCGGAAAAACCGCTACACCCATAGCGCGACAATGAGAGCGCCACTGCCAACTAGTGGAGTGGAGGTGTAATTACACTTAATTCTCGTCCACAATTCCAGAAAAGCATGTTCCCCAGCTTCACACGCGTCTCCTGGGATCACATCGCGCGCCCCATTATTTTAGAAGCACTGCATCAGACTTAAAAACAATTTGTGCCATTTTGTGTGATTACACCAAGAAGAAATAAAGAGGAAAAGAAAGTCAAGTGGATGTGTTAAAGGTGTGTGATGAGGAAATGGGGTATGTAGAAGCAACAGAAAGTAAAGACTGAATTAATGAATTGTGTAATATAGTATTCCTGACACTTGAGTGTTTATGTATTAAAATTAAATAAAGAGCCTAGTCCAATTATGATGTTGTTGTAATACAAGTATTCACATAAATGATTTGGCCCAGAAAGAGCCATGCTTATGTTCTATTTAGCTAATCATTAAAAAAAAATGCATCTTGGTATATTGTTGCACAAGTGATTTACATTTTTTGTTTTAGGCAACATAATTCTTATTAACTCTGTAATACCTTTGTGTAATATCATTTTATATTATATTCTACTCCTTTTTGTTTGACATAATTTTAGACAGCGTTGTTCCAGACATTGTGCAAAAGAACAGCGTACCCTGATTAAAAAGTTGATTGGAGAGGGAGAAACGTATAAAGTGCAGAAAATGAGAGGCTGCTCAGCTAAAATGATCCCATAAGCTTTAAAATACCAACCAAAACCTGAAAGACATGGAAGAAAATGAAAAGCTACCATTCAAATGGATGAAGAAGAAATAAAACGGTGAGGACTCGGTCAGCAATCAGCTCCAGGAAGATCAAAGAAGGTCTAAAGTGACCTGTGAGTCCTGTTACAATTAGACGACGCCTATGTGAAGCTGAGCGATCAGCAAAAAGCTGCCAAAAAAGAACGGAGTAGTTGGTTAGTCGTCTTAAACAAGAAATTTGGTGTGAGTTTTCCTAGAACAACCTTTTTCAGGAAATTAAGCTGGTCGACTCAAACTGACAAAATTCAAGATGCTACTCATATTTTTCCGAATCATATCTAGCACTTGAATCATTTCATTCAAGTTCTGGGTTGTATTTAATATACATTGTGGCAGTGGTGGCCTGGTCGTGAAGGCGCTGGATCACTGATTCTAAGGTTGGGGGTTCAAGCCCCACTCCACGGGTTGTCGCTGCCCCCCCCCCCTCCCCCCTCCCTCCCTCCCAGTGCAGCTTACTGGGTTATCAAAGGTTATCCATGTCTGGGTTATCCATGTCTCTCATTGTCTATGATGTGAGGTTCATGTAAAAGAACCATTGCTGACTTTCAACAAGAGTAGCTGCCTAGCTGTCAGCGTGTTTATGGCTGGTGATGGCCGGTGAGCTGTCCAGGAGGGATTCTGCCCTCGCTAAGACAGAGCAGATACATGCGAGGGGCAGTGATGTCAGAAGCATGTCAACACACCAGTAACCAGTAACCAGTATTTAATATATAGTTTTCTTTGTACATGACTCTAATGAGTTCAACAATGGCTGAGTTGGAATTTACATTCGGATTACTTTATTTAATAATTTATGGAAGGACAGATAAAATATATTACTGTTCTTTAAAATATTCATTGTCACAAAACATTGGAATGTTGTGTGACTTTTTCTCCAGTTTCTCAAACTTTTAGAACAGATGTGATAATATTGTAAGAGGATAGAAATCTATTGTGACTTTTTTGTTGTTTTTTTTCTTTTTCCAAATATGTAATATTTTTAAAGTGCATTTCTGCAAATTATTAACAGCCATGTGACAAGTTCCTGAGACCAGGGGCGTGATATAAACAAAAGAGGGAATGACAAAGGTTCATATAGCAATCAATAAAATGTCAAAATGGCAGTTTTTGAGAGCTGAAGGGAGAGAATTCAGACAAGAGTTTGATGCTGATATAGAAAATGATTTTCAGTGAAAACATAACAGTTTTAGTTTGGCATAAATGTGGCCGTTAAAAAAAAACAACTGTTGTTTTTATCTGACTGAATCATAAAATAGTGTAATTTGAACTTGCAAATGTCATGCTCGTATCACTATTTTAATTTTATTTAATTTTATTTTTTTGCAACAAGCTGCTGCATTAAATTACAGCATACAGTTCAGTTCTGGGTTGCATATTTGGATGCGGCTCTTTTTTTAGGGCCAGCAAAATCCACCATCTGGGATGAGCAGTGCTGACTAAAAAGTGTGTTTCTTTCTCACTCTCTCCACCACTTCCTCTTAGTGTGTCTCTGTCACTTTCTCTCTGAGCAGGTGGCTTTGTGCATTTTATCATGCTCAGCATGTCTGAGTCTGTGGTCATCATAGCCTAGTAATTGTTCATTGCAAAGCAGAACCAGGAATCTAACATTAATCAACACTTCTAATGCAGCTTTCAGCATTTAATAATGTGTTTGTGTAGCACCTTTCTGGATCGCAATGTCACGTCTCAGAAACCAACAACAGACCAGAAGAGAATCTCTAAAAAATAAAACACGTCCAGGCAATCATGGGACATTTTTGAACTTTTTATGTTAAAATGTACATTGGCTCAACCCTTTAAAGGCCACAGCAAGAAAAAAAACAATGGCAATAAAAAAAAAAAAGCAGTTTTGGCAACAATAACAGTAAGTTTCTGTTTTTTGTTCAAACAATCCCATCATTTCTTTTACATAGAAAGCCTCTATCAAATAGTACACTTTTTCTGTTAAATTAATAGTACGATTATTTATAGTAAAAAAAAAAAAAAGGGGGGGGGGAATTCATCGAAGTTCAGTTCATCAGTTCATTTTCTGTAACCGCTTCATCCTAATTAGGGTCACAGGGAGGCTGGTGCCCATCCCAGCCAACTCCAGGTGAGGGCAGAGTACACCCTGGACAGCTCGCCAGCAGGCCATCGCAGGGCGGAAACACGCTGACGGCTTTGCAGCTACTCTTTACGAAAGTCAGCAATGGTTCTTTTACATGCCTCACGCCATAGACAGTGAGAGACATGCCCGGCCTTTGATAACCCAGTTAGCTGCACTGGGAGGGACGGTGACAACCTTGTGGAGAGTGGGACTCGAACCCACAACCTTTGGATCAGCGATCCAGCGCCCTATGCCACTAGACCACCACTGCCCCTAATCATCAAAGTGTTCTACAAAATTTTTACCCTGAACATTAAAGCGAATCTGTGGTGGCCTGGTAGTAAAGGTGCTGGATCACTGATCCTAAGGTTGGGGGGTTCAAGCCCCACCCTCAACGGGTAGTCACTGTCCCCCCCAGTGCAACTAACTGGGTTATCAAAGGCCGGCCATGTCTCTCAATGTTTATGATGAGCGATTCATGTAAAAGAACCATTGCTGACTTTCAACGAGTGTGAGTTGCATAGCCGTGAGCGTGCTTCCACTCTGCCATGGCCTGGCGAGCTGTCCAGGGTGTACTCTGTCCTCGCCCACAGTCGGCTGGGATGGGTGCCAGCCTCCCCACGACCCCAGTTAGGATTAAGTGATTACAGAAAATGAATGAAGGATTAAGAGCTTAGGTAATGGTGGTTTAATAGCATAATGTAAATAAAAATAATACAGTATATATTCCAAAATTACGAAGAATTAAAATAAAAATGTCTAACAGTTCACTGTAAAAAAAAAAAAAAAAAAAAAAGGCAGACATTTTACAGACAAATGTAAATGACAACATTAAAAAAACCAAACTGTAAATGAGTTTTAAACCTTTTTAAAAAATTTAACATGGAATCACAGTAAATAAGTTTATGATTATTTATATATATGTCTGTCTGTCTTCCTTTCGCCTTTTTCCCTTTTTACTCGGGAGTCGCCACAGCGAATCATTTTGATTCGCACGATTAATTTGGCAGAGGTTTTTACGTCGGATGCCCTTCCTGTCACAACTCTTTTAGCAAGGGACAGAAACACGCTGACGACTTTGCAGCTACTCTTTACGAAAGTCAGCAATGGTTCTTTTACATGCCTCTCACCATAGACAGTGAGAGACATGGCCCGCCTTTGATAACCCAGTTAGCTGCACTGGGAGGGACAGTGACAACCTTGTGGAGAGTGGGACTCGAACCGCCAACCTTTAGATCAGCGATCCAGCGCCCTATACCACTAGACCACCACTGCCCCATTATGATTATTTATATATATATATATATATATTATAAATATGATAGTAGATTGAGATGGTTTGGACATGTACAGAATAGGGATAGTGAATATATTGGTAGTAGGATGCTGAGGTTGGAACTACCAGGCAGAAGGCCGAGAGGAAGACCAAAGAAGAGATTTATGGATGTGCTGTCGGAGGACATGAAGGTAGTTGGTGTAAGAGTAGAAGATGCAGCAGAGGATAGGGTGAGACGGAGGCAGATGATTTGCTGTGGCGACCCCCGTAGGGAACAGCCGAAATGAAAGGAAGAAGACAGTAAGTAAGTTAATGAATGAGAATGATCATTCTTATGTGTTTTCAGAAGATATACATTTACCGACAGCAATAAAATGCTTGTTCTGCTTTTAACAGAAATATGCTGTAACTTTTCTATTTCAATATAATGTAATTTTCACATTTAATTCTTGTAAAGGATACAGTTTGTAACTGATGAATGTACATAGTAGCAATAATGGAAGCATGCTGTGACTTTCTGAGCAGCCAACAATGCAATTTTTGCTTTTTATTTTAATATCCCCACTGTTGGGCCCTTGACAAAGGCCCTTAACTCTCATTTGCTTAGGTGAATAAAAATGATAATTGTAACACACTCTAGGTAAGAGTATCTGCCAAATGCTTTAAATGTACTATAGTCTCAAATTGTTAAATGTGCATACTGGTGGGACATTTTACAGTGATGTGTTGCAAACTTCATTTTATATAGAATTTTAATATTAGCTCTAAGACTAAATAAGGTATTTTACTCTGGTAATGAATAAATTAAATAAATAAACATTTTTTCTTGCAGTTCAATGTGAACTCCGATACCATTCTTATCTGTAGAATGAGCAATACCAGTACTCATTTACTGTCTTCTTCTTCTCCTTCTTCTTCTTCATTTACTGTAATTGTAAAAAATGTCTTTCGATAATTTTAACTGTCAAGTTCTGTCAACCACAGCAGTCAGTATTTTACAGTGAAAACAACAGATTTTTTTTACAGTACATTTGAGTAAGTCATCATTCATCCATTCGAAATCAAAACATGCTATCCTGGTGTAGAGTAACAAATCAGCTTTTGTTACATAAATATAGTTGATGTCAACAGAATAAAGGCTGAGCTCATGATCGGGAATAACTTGACGACAGGTGAGAAAGTACATTTATGATAAAACAAGAAAAGGAACAATAATTGATCCCTGAGGTACTCCTTGTGTACCAAGGAATGAGATTCCCCATTGTATTTGCAGTTTATCAATGATATGCAGTATTATTTAGCTAAAATGGCCATGTTTTTTTGTTTTTTTTTTATGAATTGGATGTACAATAAGCTCATACAGGTGTAACGGGCCAAACCTCCACATACCTTTAGCCATAAAGTGTAGATTGTAGATGTGTATGATTAGCAAGAAGTCTTTTGATTCTGTTTCTATCAGAGCAGTTATGATAAGACTGCAGGTTATAAGGCACTTCTCTAAATTATGGATAAAATACACATTTTCTGCTAAGCTAGTAATGCACTTTTTTCTAAGTTAACTGCATATGACATTTTTTGACAATGTCCACTTCAGTAATGCAAAAAAATGAAAGACTACTCTAACCTATTATGAAGGATGTAGATGTTTCTCAGTATTAAATGTGACTATAAACACATTAAGTACATCATACCTTCATAGTATAAAAGATTAAACACTTCAGGTCATGCTGTTTACCTTTCTTTAGGCAAATTTGGGGAATTACAGTGCATGCAAAAGTATTCACCACCTTGGTGTTTACCTATGTTGTTACATTACAACCTGTAATTTAAATGTTTTTACGGTACTTTGAATTTTATGTGATGAAGCATCACAAAATGGTCTAAGTTGGTGAAGTGAAATGGAAAAAAAAAAAAAATATATATATATATATATATATATATATATATATATATATATATATATATATATATATAGAGAGAGAGAGAGAGAGATATAGAGAGAGAGATATATATATATAGAGAGAGAGAGAGATAGAGAGAGATAGATAGATAGAGAGAGAGATAGATAGAGAGATATAGATAGATAGATAGATATAGATAGATAGATAGATATAGATAGATATATAGATATAGATAGATATATAAGAATTTAAAAAAATAAAAACTTGAAAATTTCCATATGCATATGTACCCTTTGCTATGAAGCCCCTAAAAGGTCTGGTGCAAGCTATTACCTTGGGAAGTCACATAATTAATTAGTGAAGTCCACCAGTATGTAATCTAAGTGTCGTATGGTCTGTCGGTATTAGTGCATTTTTTTTCTGAAAGGCCACAGAGGCTGCAACACCACTAAGCAAGAGAGATCACAATATGAAGACCACGGAGCTCTCCAGACAAGTCAGTGACAAAGTTGTTGAGAAGTACAAGTCAGGGTTGGGTTATAAAAAAAAAAAAAAAAAAAAAAAAAATCAAAATGTTTGATGATCCCCTGGAGCACTGTCACATCCATCATCTTCAAATGAAAAGAACCTGATATTCATTCCACAATGAACCTGCCAAGAGAAGGCTGCCTACCAAAACTCACAGATCGGGCAAGGAGGGCATTAATCAGAGAGGCAGCACAGAGAATACAGGTAACCCTGAAGGAGTTGCAGAGTTCCACAACAGAGACTGGAGTATCTGTGCATGGGACCTTAACAATCCGTATACTCAGTAGAGCTGGGCTTCAGGGAAACGGACCAGAAAAAAGCCATTACTTAGTGATAGAAAATAAAAAGGCATATTTTGAGTTTGCCAAAAGGCATGAAGACGACTCCGTAAATGTATGGAGGAAGGTGATCTGGTCAGATGAGACTAAATTTGACCTTTTTGGTCACCAATGAAAACACTATGTCCCAGAATCCCACAATGAAACATGTTTGTGGTAGCATCATGATGTGGGGATGTTTTTCAGCAGCAGAGACTAGGAAACTGATCTGAGTTGAGGGAAAGATGGGTGGTGCTAAATGCAAGGATATTCTTCAGCAAAACCTGTTTCAGTCTGCCTGTGATCTGAGACTGGGACAGAGGTTCACCTTCCAGCAGGACAATAACCCGAAGCATACTGCTAAAGCAACATTCTTGATGTATTCATCCCTAAAGCCAGTATTTTGTAGAGCCATCTTTTGTAGCAATTACAGCTGCAAGCTAAAGCTTTCTGTTATTTTGTCTTATTGTTGTTTACTTCACAATAAAAAAAACTCACATCTTCGAAGTTGTAGGCATGCTCTGTAAATCAAATGATGCAAACCTTCAAGCAATCTATTTTAATTCTCGGTTATGAGGCGACAAAACATAAAAAAATACCCGGGGGTGGTGAATATTTTGCAATTCGCTTTGTCATGACACAACCCCTTTAAATGGCATTGGCGGATCAGGTGTTCTGTAATGTGTTAGAATAAATAAAGAGCATTCACCACTTGATTTGTACTTTCTGATTGTCAAGATTTTATTCTTTGGAATGCTGACAGCACATTGTCAGTCAGCTGGTTGTTCCATCAAATCAGGAAAATCATCATCAGATCAGGAAAGCCCAAAAGCAAAGCCTGTAAAGGTGTGAAAATACAACAACTTTCAACTGCTAACCTTCATTTACAGCAGCCCCATGTGGTGCACATATCACTAATACATTATAATACTCTAATCCACTTTGTTACCACAGTGATATAGAATGACATAGTCTGGGATGATGAAACACTTCCAGTTTATACTGTCATAGCAAAAACACTACAACAGAATGAGTGTTTTTACAAATATCCAACCAACAGTTTCATCGCTTTACTTATAGCACATCTTATTATTACGTTACCGCTGTGCTCTTGGTGTAATTAATAAGACAAATGATCTATTGCAGTTGGTTGTGGTTTCTTTCCTCTTCTTCTTTTTTTTTTTTTTCTTTTTTGGTTTTTGAGCTTAAAGTTACAGCAGTGATGTCACCAGCAGTGATATCACCAATCAAATTACAATGGCTGGACTGAATCGGGTCCATGAAAGTTTATCTGGAGGACCAGGTATAGGTGATCTATGCATGCCGGCATCCATGTGTTGAGGTTTAAACGGAGCTAAAGCTGGGTACCTTGGTGATCCATTTAGCTTTTGTTTTCCTTTATATGGTATAACGTTATAAGTGGAGGAACATTCCAAAGCATCAGAAGTATCATGATATGAAATAAATGTGATTATTTCAGTTTGAGCTGCAATTTGTTATATCTTTATAACATTTACTTAGAACAAAAATAATTTTTACAAAACAAAATAAATGGATATTCATTGACAATAATTTATATTTCCTCTTTCAGGTGGATAATAACATTTAAATTTGGGCATATTTTATATTTTATATATATATATATATATATATATATATATATATATATATATATATATTTATACTTACCTCCTTTTGGATTCCGTATATAAAGATAATAACCTCAAACACAAACTACACCCATATTCTCTCCTTTAGCAGCACATAAACTTGACACCTTTATAGCATGTCTTTTCGGATCAACTGTGAAACGTTGGTTCAAACGAAACGAGTGAAAACAGACACCGAAGAAAATACGCAAAGTATTTTATACAGAAATTTTCAGAAGTGTAAATAACCGTGGCCTGAGGAGGCTTGTGTGATAAACACTCCTTTTCAAAACCTCAGATAAGTGCAGTGCCTGAATCTCAGTGAGCTTAGTGACAAACTCACGACTACAAGAATTACAAAGTAAAAATAATTAACAATAATTATTTATGCATCTTATATATATATGTATGTATATATGTGTATATATATATATATATATATATATATATATATATATATATATGTATATATATATATATATATATATATATATATATATATATATATATATATATATATATATATATATATATATATATATATATATATATATATATATATATATATATATATATATATATATATGTATATATATGTATGTATATATATATATATATATATATATATGTATATATATATATATATATATATATATATATGTATATATATATGTATATATATATATATATATATATATATATATATATATATATATATATATATATATATATATATATATATATATATATATATATATGTATGTATGTATGTATGTATAATGTAATTTGCTGTTTTTTTTTGTTTGTTTGTTTGTTTGTTTGTCTGTTTGTTTTTGTTTCCCAGTTCATAGTTCTCTCAGCTCGAGCGTTCAGGGATGCAAGGAGATGAACAAGCAGCTTCTCATTTGTGTGAAGGTGACTATAACCTGGGACTGCGCACTGCCCTAAAAACGTACTCCGGCCCAGAACTCAGCACCGTGAGACCTGCTCAGGGCTGCAGGGGCTGTCCACATGGCTCAGTCTGAGGCAGGCTGACAGAGCAGGACTGAGGCTTATGGCCGAGGTTTAGGACCGAGGCAAGCACTAAAGCACTAGACAATGGCTTTGAGTACATTGTTTGCGAGCAAGCAGAGCAGCACAGTCAGGACGCTGAGGTAGCCGGCAGGACAGCCGTTGCAGCCTTTCTCACCATCGCAGCCCACCTGCTCACACAGGATGCCCTTGAAGTCAGGGGGACATACACACTTCTGGTTCTGAAAACATGTCCCACCATTCAGACAGAGCAGAAATTCATCATCGCAGACGTTCTCTAAAGAATAGCAATGGAAGAGGAAAGCGGTGGTTAATGACAGAGAAGCGGTTAGGTTAAATTTGCCCAATTTCAGCATATTACATGCAATGAAATGAATTATTGGCTAACATTGGATAGGCTTTTGAGTAAAAAGTGTGTTTATATAGGACAAGAAAAGTTTTAAACGTCACATCAGCCCACAAAGCTGCAGTTTATTTGAAATGATGAGAAGATGCACGTGGACATACGGACGCAGCCTTGTCTCCAGTTGTATCCAGGCAGGCAATCTTCGCACTTCTGGCCCATTGTGCCTTCTCGACACTGACAGAAACCTGTCTCATTGCAACGAGCATGCAAGGAGCCCAGCTGATTGCAGTTACACTCTGTGGAAGAGTGTCAAGGTTACTTCATTTCAATGCAAATGAGTTTGTCCTGGATAGCATTACACAGCAAATCACAATGATTATTTTTATATAAACAGACGCTCCCCAACTTACATTCATCTGTTTTACGTTTTTTCGATTTTACTTTAAAAAAAAAAAAAGTCAAATTTTGAGTTTAGATGTACCTACGCAGTACGCTGACGTAATGACGCAATGATGCTGCGACCATTGTTTAGAAACGACAGACTGAATGTGCCCCTCCTTCTTCCCAGTTCAATTATGTATACAGTGTATATCTATATATATATATATATATATATATATATATATATATATATATCTATATATATATATATATATATATATATAATCATTTATATCCCCCAGTGCAGCTAACTGGGTTATCAAATGCCAGCCATGTCTCTCACTGTCTATGATGAGAGGCATGTAAAAGAACAATTGCTGACTTTTGTAAAGAGTAGGCTGTAAAGCCACCAGCGTGTTTCTGTCCCTTGCTAAAGGGTTGTGACAGGAAGGGCATCCGACGTAAAAACCTATGCCAAATCAAATGTGCAAATCAGATGATTCGCTGTGGTGACTCCCGAGAAAGGGAAAGGGCCGAAACGTAAGGAAGCTATATCAGTTATATAGCGTGTTACCCTTAAGATGTTGTCTCTGTGATCTTTGTATTTACAGTGTTTTGCAGACTTTTGTAACCTTAAGCAAATATGGTTGGTCAGAAACGTAAGCCTACTAGTGTGGGTGCAAGTCTCATACTTCTTCTTCTTTTCCTTTCGGCTTTTCCCTTCAGGGGTCACCACAGCGAATCATCTGCCTCCATCTCACCCTATCCTTTGCATCTTCTTCTCTTACACCAACGACCTTCATGTCCTCCTTCACCACATCCATCAATCTTTTCACTTCTAGAACATTCCTGACAAACTCCTCCTTCAAAATAACTCCGACTCCATTTCTCTTCCCATCCACACCATGATAAAACAGCTTAAACCCCGCTCCTATGCTTCTAGCCTTGCTACCTTTCCACCTGGTCTCCTGAACACACAGTATGTCCACCTTCCTCCTCTGCATCATGTCAGCCAGCTCTCTACCTTTTCCTGCCATAGTCAAGTCTCATGCAAGTCTCATACACAGAGATAAATTAACTATCTGCTCGAATCGGCGCAATCTACCATGCAGACTCAGTTAAGCAAAGAGAGTTGTAAAATGAATGAAAACCCAAATCCAGAAAAGAAAGAGAACTTCCCGCTCTGAATCATTCGCTGTTGCAATCCCTGATAAAGGGAAAAAGGGGAAAGGAAATCTCCCTCTCTCTCTTTAGACATTAATATATGGAGATGGAGGAGAAGGGGAAGGACTAGTGTACATGTATTTTCAACCTAGTGCATCTCTTTACAAAGGACGTGGGGAGCAGTCACTTCTTGTGAATCAGTTCATGGTTCAAAAAAATCAAGAGTTGACTCCAAAGCATTGGAGTTACTGTTCGTGTGTGTGCATGCGTGCGTGCGTGCGTGCGTGTGTGTGTGTGTGTGTGTGTGTGTGTGTGTGTGTGCGCGTGTGTGTGTGTGCGCGTGTGTGTACGTGTGTACGTGTGTACGTACGTGTACACAGTGGTACCTCACCTTACAAAACTCCCAACAAACAAAAATCCAGGTTACGAAACTCATTTTCCTAAAATTTTCGTCTCTGGATCCGAAACAAATTCATGTTACAAAAACGCCATCTCAAAAATTCAAACAATACACGAGTTGCTCTCCCATTGGCTATCTCCCAACATCCTGCCTTGCTGGCCTCCCATTGGCGAGGAGGGATGACGCAGCTCCCTCCCATTGGCTATTATGGAGCTGCATTTCCATAATAGCCATGATGCTTTTCATGTAAAGTACAGAGTTACTGTTGTTTCGTGAGTTTTTTGAGTGTGCTTTATTTTTTGGCTCAGGCTTTTAACCTTGCAAAAGCATTTGTAAGATTATAACTCTGCTCAGAAGACATAGTCAACACAAGCGTATATACACGCGTGTGATTCCCGGTGCGAGTGAAAAGAAGAAGCGGGCTTGTGGCATACAGTTTAGTAATATTGGAAAGGAATATGGCCAAACTCATCTACCATCGGTACGATATTGAAGCAGAAGGAGGCCTTAAAAGGTATACTTTTATCATTTTAAAGGGTTGAGGGGGTAGTATTGGGGGCCTTGGAACGAATCACGTGTTTTACATGTAAAATGCGGTACAACTTAGGAAAATCCAGGTTACGAAACCACTTCTGGAACAGCTTAATTTCGTAAGGTGAGGTACCACTGTATATATATATATATATATATATATATATATATATATATATATATATATACAGGGATCCCTCACTTTTCGTGGTTAATTGGGACCAAGATCACCCTGCAACCTCCGAATTCCGCGAAGTAGGATCACCGCCCCTGACCGACGTATATGTGTATATAATATCAATAAATGCAAATTCAACACTATAAATGCTTAAAATAACAACTAAACATTCAGAAATAATGCAAAATATGTAATTAAAATATAAATACACACATACAGATGCGTGTGTGCATGCATACAGATGTGCACCTCACATAAAAATGGAAGGATTTTACATATATATAATATTTTTCAAGGGTCGCCACAGCGAATGATTCACACGTTTGATTTGGCAGAGGTTTTTACGTCGGATGCCCTTCCTGACACAACCCTTTAGCAAGGGGCAGAAACACGCTGACGGTTTTGCAGCTACTCTTTTACGAAAATCAACAATGGTTCTTTTACATGCCTCTCACCATAGACAGTGAGAGACATGGCCCGCCTTTGATAATCCAGTTAGCTACACTGGGGGGACAGTGACAACCCTGTGGGGACTCGAACCCCCAACCTTCGGATCAGCAACCCAGCACCCTATACCACTAGACCACCACTGATTCACAGCTAATGTATACAGCTAATCACAGCTGACTCTTGGAGAATGCAGGGTACATCCTCTTCATGATGATCACCACTTCATCACTGAATAGCAACCATTCACATACACTCACATTTAGGGGCGATTTGGAACAGCCCATTAGCCTAATGCGCATGTCTTTGGACTGTGGGAAGAAACTACAGTACCCAGAGGAAACTCATGTAAACACGGGAAGCACATAAAAACCTCACACAAATTACAAATTGGGCCTCGAACCCAAAACCTTTTTTGCTATAAGATGAACGTGCGAACAACTACACCAACATGCCACCCTATTAACATTCAGTATGAAAAAATTAACATGATAAAATGTAACATGAAATTACTAAACAATTGCAACTGTGATTTTGAGGAATTAAACAATCAGCTCATCTTTCATTCGCTTATACAGTGGTACCTTGACTTATGAGTTTCTTTTTTAACGAATTTTCCATGATACAAGCGTCGATCCAACCAAAAATATGCCCCATCCAACGAGCAAAATTTTGATTTATGAACTCTGCTGGAGAAAAAGACTTCCAGGCCGATTAGCCTTGTATTCTTCTGCATGCATTCCTCTGTGCTCCGAGAACGCCTTGTGCCAGTGCTTCTCAATTATTTTCTGTTATGCTCTCTATAGGAAGAAAAAAAAACATTTCACACACCCCCCCCCCAGCACCCTGCGCCTGACTATAAATGGCGTTTACTGCACTTCATAGTGTTTGCTTGATGCTTTTTCCCAACACCATAGGGAACACAGTGAGAGTGCCACTGCCACCTAGTGTAATTGCGCATCCTCAACAGTAGGTGGCAGTGGCCCTCTCACTGTGTTCCCTAGACCATAGTAAACACAGTGAGAGCACCACTGCCACTTATTGCAGAGGATGCGCAATTACACTTAATTCTAGTACAGTATGGCAAAAAAAGCATGTTCCCTAGGGTCATACGCACCACCCCGGCATCACACCGTTCCCCCCAAGGGGGGCACACCTCACTATTTGAGAAGCCCTAGCCTTGTGGGGGCTCACCAAGAGCCTTTCGTTGCAGTAATTTGTAGCATGCACACACACACACACAAAATTCTCCTCCTCCTCCTTTTCGCTTACGCATCACCTCATGCCTGCCCACATCTTCATGCCCACGTGACATCTTTGCCACAGTCAATGATCGGAAGGGTTAGTTGACGTATTGTTTATTCTTCTAAATTTTTCTATAATTTCCTATGGGAATTTTTGTTTGATCTAACAAACATTTTGACTTACGAGCTTTTCCTCGTAATGGATTAATTTCATAAGTCAAGGTACCACTGTATAAGCTCATATTTAGATTTGTCAGATAGAACTATGATATGAATTTGCTTAAAATTTACATCTCACACAGTTTACATGTTAGTTTTTGTGGTGCTTTATGGTTCCTTTGTTCATGTGCATGCACAGAAACAGCTGACTTTATTCCTTATTTATCAGCAGATGAATTCAAGCAGGTGCACAAGAAGCCCTACTTAGTTATAACTAATGCACAGGGTGAGAAATCTGGATTTGGACCAACACTCTAAAGCAACATTCTGATGGCGATTCAAAGTTTCTAGACTCACACAGTATTATCTCATAGTCTGTTATGTTGTCCTATCAAGATGACACTTTTTTGTTTTAGTCTTGGGGGTTTAAAAGGTTTAAATTTGTCTCACCTTTGTGCCCTGATTCCCCGGCAAAGCTTGTTAGTCTGGCAGTGACAAATTGTCAGTGAACAAACTGTCTTGTGTAAAGTAGCCTGTCCATTTTTATTGGATTGATAGCATATGGGTTTATTCTAGCCAGCAGAGGTCAGTCTGTCATTGTGCCATTCAATATTTCTGACAGTTTAACAATAAGTTTCAGTCGCACTTCTGCATCAGAACCAACGTCAACAAAAACATGAGCAGAATGAAAAGTGTTATTGGAAAGAATCATCTTGAAATTATTGGTTTTTTTTTTTTTATTTCAATAATAATTTGAAAATAACACTTATGCATTACTGTATATTGTACTCTTTCATTTTATTTGTAGTTTATATTTTTAACAAATGACAGAGGCAGGTCAAATGAGCTTTGTGTTTCAAACTATCTGTAGCGAACAACATTTGTTTAGCCTACTGTTTCAAACACAGTGTTAAGTGTTTCCATAAAGACGACAAAGAAATACAAGACAATATCAATTTTAACGTGTCACAATGTTGATGCCACCTGCTCCAAGCAACTGAGACAAACTGAGAGAATTCATCACTTTAATTTAAGCATTATCTACTCAGAATAATAACAAAACAAATAATAAATATACATTTGAGATTCAGATTGAGACTCAGGTTCTCTTTGCAGTCATATTACTAGTATTTATGCTTTGAAATAAACCTGACAAACCTGTAATTCAAATCATAGATTTATTTCAGTGTTCAGTTCGGTTCATTTTCTGTAACCGCTTAATCCTAATTAGGGTCACGTGGAGGCTGGCGCCCATCCCAGCCGACTCAAGGCGAGGGAAGAGTACACCCCGGACAGCTAGCCAGGCCATCACAGGGCGGAAACACGCTGACGGTTTGCAGCTACTCTTGACAAAAGTCAGCAATGGTTCTTTTACATGAACCTCACACCATAGACAGTGAGAGACATGGCCGGCCTTTGATAACCCAGTTAGCTGCACTGGGATGGGGGGGGGGGGTTTTTTTTTACAACTTGTGGTGAGTGGGACTTGAACCCCCAACCTTGGGATCAGTGATCCAGCACCTTATCACCAATTATAAATTATTATCATCTATATAATAAAATAATTTGCAGGGAATTGTTTGGGAGACCCTCACATAATCTAAACCGAATGATGATTGTTCTGTTCAGGTTATCTGGACAAACAGTTGTAGTTTTTGAAGCCGAGGTAAAAGTTTTAGAAAATATTTTACCTGTCAAGGGTGTTTTACTCTGTAATTCTTTATTTTGAATTATTATCACAATTATCATTAGATTTCTGCGAAGGGGTCGTTAGGAAAGGACTGTGTCCCAGTGCTATAAGTGATAACTGACAAAAACTTATTTTGTGGGCAAAAAATTACAATAAGCAGTTATTGATAGTTACGATATGTTTTTTACAAAATAAAAATTGTTATCTTGGAATATTGCTGTGATATAAAATGGAAAAACACTTCAGGGTGTGCAGGAACTGGAAAATAAGCAAGTTCAGGCTGGTAAACTGAAACCTTGCTTTTACATTGACACCGCCGTGTGATTGATTAGTTTCCAATAACAGTGTGCAATGTGTACCTCATATCGAATTAGTTTTAAGCTGGCTTCAATGAAATAATGTAGACGACCGAAAGGCTGACTCAGGAATAAGTAAAACGGCTGAATGGTTGTAATTTGGGAAGTCAGTGATGCAGAACCATTTGCTCCCATGAGTACTCTGGTGGAAGTGAAGGCGGGTAAGGGGGTAATCTCCAGACATTTCTCTAACAGCTGGTCAATTTAATATTTTAACCCACAATAACGTTATGTAATTTAGAGGTTAACCTCTTGAACCCCTAAAGACCCAAAAGCGAGACCAGATTTAGATTTCTCACTTTCAGTCCAAGTACAGTAATAAAAATAATAAAAGTTCCAGATTAGGTCAATTTCAAAATAAAAGTTTTAGGCGCGAAAGCATTGTGGTAAGCAAAATGAGACAGGGCTGACTGACCTATACAAACATTCTCATCATCCAGTTCGGCTGAAGCGTTCCTGAAGTAGCCAAGGCGACAGTGTTGGCAGTTCTGCCCTCTAGTGTTGTGTTTGCAACTTACACATGTTACAATGTTGATAAAGTCAATATAGCTGCAGCGGTTTGAGTGACCGTAGCACTCACAGTCTGGTAAAGGAGAGAGGAGAGATGTTTTAGTACAAGGAAAGGTTCTAACACACTCAGCCTGGTGAAGAAGAGAGAGAGAAAAGAAGAAGAAAAAAACACCACCACCATCAACAAAAAACATACAGTATTTGCATATTCAGTAGTGTGGAACTTTTATTTTGTAATCTCTGGATAAAAGTGTTTAGAATGGCTTCAATCAATATGCATTTCAAAATTACACATCAAGGCGTGTCATTGCATGTTTAAATAAACTTCAAAAGCCAATTTGCAGCACTTTTTAGTGGAATAATGAGTTATTTAGTAAACCAAGATTTCCACTTCTTAAGTGTTTTGGTGCCTTGGGACAATAAATAATTGATATGATGTTTTAAAGATGCTGGCAACATGAGAACGTGCTGTGGTGTCGTCCACCCAGCTGTGGGATGATGGCAACTGTGAGTAATGAAATATAAATGCTCAATTCCTCTGTAAATCTGCAAAGGGACCAAACAATATTTCACAAACTGTCCCCAATCTTTAGCAAGACAGGCAGCCTAAAGCACTTTCAAAAGAAAAAAAAAAAAACTCTTTTAATACAACTACAGGGAGAGCGTACCCAAGATACTGAAAGATCTAAGACAGCTCACCTTATGAGACAAACCACAGCATGCAGTACAAAAAAAAAGAAAAGATGAAGATGAAGAATGTAATAAAAAAAGGCACCTTTTTCCACAGTTTCCAATAATGCTGTGTCCCATTAAGTTGAAGACACGAGACATCATCATCATCAAATCTTTCAAAGATGTTGTTAAACAAAGCAAATACTGTGATGCTCTTTATCTTTAGATATTGTCTTACCTTCAAATCTGACATATGCTATCCTCGTCAACTGAGTTCTTGGCCCACCCGGTATCAAAAGCTTTTGAATGACTTTGGAATGAAATCAAGTACTGTTAAATTGACACCCTTCTGGGAATTGACTAAAACTATAAAAAGAAATATTATTGGCACAATACTGATGCTCCAAACACAAGCGACACAGAAAATCCTACCGTAGGATTTCTATCCACAAATCTGGTTATGTCTGTACTTACCCAACGTTCTACTATCGCTAAATCTACTTCTGAGAATTACAGATATTCCAACTCATGTGTACTTTCAAGAGTCTCTTATTCACAATAAATTGTTTTTAGACAGACACTATAAGTCTACTGATTTAAATCTGAAATAAATGACTGAAAAAAAAATTTTATGTGTAACAGAATATTTATTGGTAAAAATCACAAGAGTCTTCATTTATTTTTATTTTATTAAACCTCAAAGATTATTATTATTATTATTATTATTATTATTAATTTTCTGAACCATTTTATCCTAATTATGCTCGCTTGGAGGCTAGCACCTGTCTCAGCCAACTCTGCGAGAGGACGGGATACACCCTGGACAACTTGCCAGGCTATCGCAGGGCCAACGCTCACAAAACCATTCATACTCGCACTCACACCTAGGGGCAATTTGGAACAGCCAGTTAACCTACTGTGCATATTTTTGGACTGTGGGAGGAAACCAGGGTACCCAGAGGAAACCCACACAAGCACGGGGAGACCATACAAACTCCACACAGAAATGCCCGAACTGGGAATTGAACCCAGGACTGTCTTGCTGTTTGGTGGACATGCTGACCACTACACCGCTGTCGCCTATTATTATTATTATTATTATTATTATTATTATTATTATTATTGCTTTAAAGATATTATTGATGAAATAAATAAGTCTAGTAAGATTAGAGAATTCATAAAAGACATTCATTTATTTATTTGCTAAATTGCTTCCTACCAGGGGGCAGTGGTGGTCTAGTGGTATAAGGCGCCGGATCGCTGATCCAAAGGTTGGGGGTTCGAGTCCCACTCTCCACAAGGTTGTCACTGTCCTCCCCAGTGCAGCTAACTGGGTTATCAAAGGCCGGCCATGTCTCTCACTGTCTATGGTGTGAGGCATGTAAAAGAACCATTGCTGACTTTCGACAAGAGTAGCTGCAAAGCCGTCAGCGTGTTTCCGCCCTGCGATGGCCTGGCGAGCTGTCTAGGGTGTACTCTGCCCTCGCCCTGAGTTGGCTGGGATGGGCACCAGCCTCCCTGCAACCCTAATTAGGATGAAGCAGTTACAGAAAATGAACTGAACTTCCTACCAGGGTCACTGGGAGGCTGAAACCTATCTGAGCCAACTATATGTGAAGGCAGGTTTCATCCTGAAAAGCTCACCAGTCCATCACAGGGCCAACATGCACATAATCATTCACACTCAAATTCACAACTGGAGGCAATTTGGAACACCAATTAGTCTGACATACACGTCTTTGGACTGTGGGAGGAAATCAAAGTACCTCAAGCAAACTCAAGCAAGCATGGGAAGAACTCCATATAAAGACACACTGATTCATAATAATACAAAGGTAAATAATAATAATAATAATAATAATAATAATAATAATAATAGAGTGCTACACATACAATATTTTCGCCAAGACATGGTTAAACAAGGACTTCTTGATTTTGTACCAAAGATTTCTGGACTCTTTCATATCAAGGCTAAACAGAATTCTTGGAATGATTTCAAACTAATTCATTTAATATTTGCACAGACTTTGAATCATCTTAGCACGTCCCTTTAACACTTGTAAACATCCCACCATTTCCACTGCTTTAGTCATTTACTACTATCACATCAAGTGACTGTTAGCATAATGCTAGCTAGCGTAACTAGTTATTCTCTCACTCAATCAGTCATTCATTTTTTGAATCTCTTAATCTTTCTTCTAGGGTGGCAGGGAGGCTAAACATATTAGCCTAGGATGCATGTTTTTGGATTGTGTGAGGAAACTGGAATATCTACAAGAATCTCCACACAAATTCCTGAAATGAGGACTTGAATCAGGGACTTTTGATGCTGTGAAGCAGACGTGCTAGCCTCTATGCCATCATGCCGCCCACCTTTCATTTTTATGATATACAAAACTGGGAATTTTTTTCCACCAACCTTTCCATTACGTTCTAAACATACGGTCGTGTTCCCTAGGCTGTCTTCCACTAAAAAAACTGAAATCATATATGGCAGGGGTCTCCAATCTTATCCACAAAGGGCCGGTGTGGGTGCAGGTTTTCAGTTCAACCAAACAGTAGCCACACCTTCTACCTGTTTCCACCAATCACTGATCATCAAAAGAAAAGTAAACAAAAACTAGATTGGACAGAAGACTTAAAGCAAGGTGATCTCACCAAGATGGCCCCACTTCAGATTTGAAACACTAATGTCCAATCTAGTATTTTTTTACCTTTTTTTTTTTTAATGATCAGTGATTGGTGGAAACAGGTGGGCGGTGTGGCTACTGTTTGGTTGAAGTGAAAACATGCACCTACGCCGACCCTTTGTGGATAAGATTGGAGACCCCTGATATAGGAGGAAATGGAATTTTCCTTTAGAAATGCTTTATGAAACCTGCTGGATGAGAGTCATTTGGAAAATTTATCTCTGAAATGAGTGGAATATCTGGGTCACATGGTTTCTTGGAGGTACGATATTTTGAATAACAAATCTACAACCAGAAACATGTAGTGCACACATTTCTACAGATGTTGCTCCATCTACTCAGATACCTTTTTTCCCATGCTCTTTTTTCTCATAATCCTTTCTCTTATGTTTTTCCGTCTCTTTCTTTTCCTCTTTGGAATGCTTGCTTTTTCCTGCTTTGTGATTCTCAGCATCCTCTTTAACATTTGCAGATACTGGATTCATCAAAAAGATTGTTACAGCACAGACAACACATCAGACTTTGTGTAATTCACACTATTTTATTCAGTATTGAATGGGTATGACTAACAAGTAGGTTGGCAAATATAGAGTATGCATAAAGATACTCTGCCAGATGTTCTGGGCATTCGCCACAAACATTCTAAATGTATCTGGGGTGAGTGTAAATTCAGTAAGCGGATGTACCTGGCTTATTTTTTTCTTTGGGTTGGTTTCTTTCCTTTGCTTTTTCCTTTCCATCATTAGATGGCATATCACTCTCCCCTTGTTTAGCCTTAGAAATAGCAAGAAGAGTACCAGGAACAACTGAACCAGAAAGGGAATCCAATGTAGATGTAGCAGCAGCTTCAAGTGGAGGATATTTAGATGTAGAGGCTTCTAGAAAAGGTTCTTCTGAAGGAAGAACTTGGGGGGCAGGAGTGAGACCACGAGAAGTAGGTTTAGGTACAGGAATCTGAGGAGGCCCACCAGGTCCAGGAACTTCAGGATTAGGAAATTCGGGTGGAGGAGCTTCAGGTAAGTCAATTTCAGGAGGAAGGGCTAAAGGCGAGGTCACCTCAGTAATGGAAGCTTCGGGAATCACAACTTCAAGAGCACTTGGTTGAAATGTAAGAGCCAAATCACTGGAAGGTGGCCTTGGGGAGGAGGTTTCAGAAAAAAGCTTCTCAGCGGATTTCGGTGCAGGAGTCACACGCAAAAGTATTGGAGGTACTGTAGGAGATACAGGCGAAGGCATATTTTTAGCAACTGCTTGAGTTGTTGAGACAGCACCAGGCCCCTGAATGATATTATCAAGAGCAAATGTTATTGCGTCTGTTGATAAAGGGGCAGTTTCAGTTACAAGGGCAATCCCACCAGTTGCTGGAATAATTATGCGGTTCATCTCATTTGTTGTTTGTGCAACTTCATCAGTTGCCAGAGAAGCAGAAATAGTTGTGAGAGCAGCAACATCCACTGCTGAGGCAATCACCTCATCTGCTAGAGTGAGGACATCATTTGCTTGAGCAACAGCTTCTGTTGTCAAGGACATGGCCCGAGTTGAAGGAGAAACTTTATTTATAACTGTAGTCACTGGATCAGTTGCTGGAACTGTTCCATTTATTATCACTAGAGCTGCCCCGGGATCAGAAACAACTGGATCTGCTTTGACATTTACTGCTTGGACTTCAGTGACTATAGTTGACTCAGTGGACACTTGGAAGACTGCATTTGGTGTTGATGCAGCTGCATCTGTTGGTGTGACTGCGGTTGTTATCTGAGAAACTCCAGGAGCAAGTGTGCCGAGCAACTGAGAGCTTGGGTCACTTCGCAAGGCAGTGGTTTCACTGCTTAACACTGCAGTCACTGTTGTGACATCATCTGTCGGATTGACAGCCGTGTCAGCTCCTGCAGTGACCACATCCGATGCTGAGGTAGCTGTAACATTGTACAAACCACAGATAGTCAAAGAGCTAATATTTCTACCCTGATGCTGTCGCTATAGATGCTCATTACCCAACAATGCTGTCTTTAGGACGTGTGTGTGTGTGTGTGTGTGTGTGTGTGTGTGTGTGTGTGTGTGTGTGTTCAATGTATTTGCATTGGTTCAACCTTTGCCATTTCCACTTCAGCAGAAATGGGATACATGGGCCCTGATAGCATCATAACAGCAACACCCCCACCCACACACACCCCACCCCATCCCCACCCCTTCTCCTCCATGCACACACTATCCCATCCTACTCAAGGACAGGTCTTACCGCTCCTTCCTGCTATGGTTTCATGTATCTATCTTCCTCCATGGGTTCAATAAATTGGCCCTTTTTGGTGTCCCTCATCATGACCTAGCCTCTTCTCTCTTATGAAATATTTATCAGTAGTTCATTCAATCGCTATTCAAAAATAGATCTGAAACGATTTCGCTTTGGTCTTTCAGCTGAGCCCCACCGGCCACACATCAAGCTCTTAAAAGTCATTGTGTTTCACAATAACAGAGTATTTAATGATTTATTACTCATGGTAGATGTTTGTGTTCTGAAGCAGTACAATGGCTATGGAACACAGGCGGATGCTGCTGAACACCTGGGTGTAGGGGGGAAAATATTATGGATGAACCAGTGGCAAGGCATAATGGCGCACTGGTGCTCATGGTTCATCGGGACAGGCCAAGTGAATACAATGGCACTTTTTAAAAGTTAACATAATTTTCTTTTCTACACCTGCTGGGTCACAGGGTTGCTGTCTAAGCAAAAGATAAAAATCTTGCTTTCAGGTACCTAAACTGCGGTTTGTATAGTAGTTAACTTATATCATTGACTTTGCTGAATATCAACACAGTGTCATGATTCATATGCTGATGACATCACTTAAGTAACTAAACATATGACAAAAAACAATATCAGATCGTATAGAGATTTCTAGAAGATATTGTTTTCTACTAGAACTTGTGTTTAATGTAGAAAGAATATCTGAGAGATTATTATTGGGACTGCAGTGTGAATAAAGCCCTATTCGGACAGGATTAGTTTTACATGGGGAGATGGGATAATGTAATTATTTATTATAGTATCTCAGCCATTTTAATCTGTCCAGATCTGTCATGTCAGTAACAATTATCCTACAGCCTGTCTGTGCATGCACCTGGAAATATTATGCTGTATTTTATATCCTGTAAAATGGCAGGTAGAAATAAACTCCGGCAATACCGTATAATGTACCGTATAGATCCAATCTGGCATGAGCAAAGATTCCATTATATATTGAAGAATATAATATCACATACTTTTGCACATATTCTTCTGCCTAGAGATAGGCCAGGATGTTCTCTTGTCTATAATTTCACAGCAAATTTGAAATAAAGTGTCAGCTGCCAGGAACGATATGATTTGAATGGCATCTCGCGACTTCTCAGTGTGCCAATTTGAAGCAGTCATTATGTGTATGTGTCGTACATGGCACATTTACTTTAAGGGAATGTCCCTGAAATGTTCAGAAGAATTTAGAGTAGGATAACAATGTATATTGTACTATGACAGGAAAAAAAAAATACGTATGGTTTCATATTATGCTCTGTCATTTATTTTATTGTGCTGCAAAATCACATTTATTTAATCCTGCAAAAGCATTGTAAGGACCTGTAGTGCACACAAACATGACTGAAGTAGTGAGCTGAAGGATTAGAAGTCAACCTTTTTCCGTTCCGCCAATTTGCAGAACCGAACTTGATGTATTAATTTAATATTACCATAAAGTATCCTCCTATGAATCAAAACACGTTTTGTAAATTTTTTTGTGCTGAAGATCTAATTTTGATTTTACCACTGTTATCAAAAGCCTGTTTTAATGCTTTAGAGCGCTAATAGCACCTCACGAAGCGGCGGATGCTAATATCGGTAACAAAAGATTTTATTGTTCTTAATGTGGCACGCTTCAACATCGCTGGTTCACTGCCATTGTTGATACTCGAGCCTTGAATCTGTCCAACACTCCACAGTTCCATGCCAGTCACATTACTCAGAAATAGGTAAGTAGTCTGTTGGGCTTCTTACACTCGAGCCTAGTGGTTCATCAGGCCGGTGCTTATTCTCGGTTTCTGTAGCGTGAAGCTGCCAGGAGTTCATCTCCTCCTGGATGGGACGCTAGTCCATCGCATGTTACCTTCCCAGAATTTTTTTTTTTTTTTTATACTGGTACCCATTTATACTGCTGGATAGGGCAGTGGTGGTCCAGTGGTATGGGGTACTGGATCGCTGATCCTATGGTTGGGGGTTCGAGTCCCACTCTCCACATGGTTGTCACTGCTGTCCCCCCACAGTGCACCTAACTGGGTTATCAAAGGCCAGCCATGCCTCTCCCTGTCATGTAAATGAACCATTGCTGTAAAAGAGTAGCTGCAAAGACGTCAGCGTGTTTCTGTCCTTTGCGAAAGGGTTGTGTCAGGAAGGGCATCTGAAAACCTATGTCAAATCAAACGTGTGAATCATTCGCTGTGGCGACCCCTGATAAAGGGAAAAAGCCAAAAGGAAATCATCATCATCATCATCATCATCATCATCCTCATCATCCTCATTCATACTGCTGGGTGAACAGAGGCACATTTGGGGTTAAGACCTTGCCTAGGGGTCTCAGCACAGTGGGAGGGTCTAACTGGGATTTGAACACACAACCTCCTGATCATGAGCCCACTATGCCACCAGCACTAAATCTGCGTTTTTTTTTTAAGGTTCCTAGCGTAGCAGCATTTTATGATCATATAACCTACAAATGATCAAATGCACAATGCAACCCCCATGCACCTTGCAAACAATCCACCAATTTGTCAGCTGTGCACATGACAGGTTTTGGTGATGTACATTCATACATCATGAAACCTCTGCTCTCTCTGTAATATAATACAGACATTGCTTATCCCAAGCAACCAATCAGAATGATTACAAACAAGCACTTAAATCTACAGCATTTAAAAAAATATCCACTATACTATATTATTAACTTTTAAACATCGCGTGATGTCGGTAGTTTATGTATAAGTCCACGTTTCCTTTTCTTCTACATGACATTCCTTGCTCACGAAGGTTGAGCGCACAGACATGTTGGCTACTTTTCACCGGGGTCAAAGGTCATTGTGACATAATATCGTTGACAGTCGTATAGCCAATTGCAGAATGTCAGAATATTTTCCTCAAGCAATTCATGTTGTTTACAACAATAGCACTCCTGATCGTTTTTTGACGCACGCATTTTCCACACGAGAACCAAATATTTGCTGGTTGTTTGCTACGATTTTCCCATGTAAGAGCTTCTGCCGACTCTCCAATATCGTCCTCCGAGTCGTCACTTTCCTGGTCCGATTTCACTAAATGTGGACAGTCTTTCTTCAGTGCTTCATATAAATAACCTTCTAATCCTTCTACGAAATTGTCTTCGTCCATGGTTTCAAAAAAAACTACTATAATGTCTGTTTTTTTCCAATTTTCCGTGAGCTTGTGTTGTATATGTCAGGTATATCGCCTTACGTTTACAATGCAATCTCGCAGTTCCGGTCGAGGTTTTGTCAACGATATGACGTCATGCAAATGCGCCGTTTTAAAACTCCTGTGCTCTGAAGCTTGGCGTTAGTGAAGCCCTTAAATCGCTTAAAGCTGCTTTGTGAGAGAATATAATAAACGCCTTTATAGGTGTATTGTCACTAGCTATACACAATACATCAAATTCTGTATATGAGCGCTTTCACTACAGGTAACCCTTTAACTACGAAATCCCAGAGACATCTCTACCTGGTCTCATGACTTAGAAGACACTCTTATGAGAAGAAAGGAAGTTTATGAAGCTCAGCACTATGGCACTGTTAGCTTGGCATCTTGGCCCATATACATCAATGACCTGTTTCGCACAACAGTAATCAGGTTTAATCCCAACGCCTAACACAACCTCAGGAGAGACTATGGCACACTATTACCACCATCAATCATCTGCGGAATTAGAGTTAAGCATTTTTTATGCTTTATTCTGAAGCCCGGAGAAGAAAAGAAAGGGAAAAAATAATGCAATATTCTACCTCTGTTTCCCCAAATGCTCTGGACCCTGAAGATTTGGCCCGTATTATCCAGTCAGGTAAGTATTATGTAGGGATTTTGGAGTTCCCCAACTTTCCTCTATGATTAATGCTAAATATTTGTCTTGTACCATACACCATCATAAAAGTACAATATTTCCAGTCACGTTCTATTAGCTGACTGCATGCAGATGTGAAAGTGAAGCTTCTGAAGAAACTGTTCTAATGTATGCACGCTCACATGCTCTGGAAGACACGGTGTCAGAGCAAAGGTACGACTATTAACATCACCTCTGTTGAATATTATGCTCTTCAATTATTAACACAAGCTTGTGTAGAATCTTTAAACCAAATAACTGGTTGCTTGCTCATCTGCTATAATTCAACAAGGTCAAAAGGATGGCCTTAAAGATGTGTCCTAAAGTTTGATTATTTAGATCAGCGTTTCAGTTCTCCGGTTCTGCAGAACCCCTTGATGTGCACATTTCAGTCTTAACAAACCTGATTTATCCGAATTAATTAACAGCTCTGCATAACCTGAAATGAGTGTGATAGAGCAAGGGAAGCATTAAAATGTGCAGGATAGAGGCCACACCAGGACAAGAGTTGGGAACCTCTACTCTACCGTACTAGATTTTGAACACTATTATGTCGGTCAGTTACAGGATTAAAGCCACTGACTGATGATCTTACTTTTAATTAATTTTAATAATGATGTTAATAAATTAAATATCCTGTTAGACGTAAGACCTATTTGGCAGAAAGAGAACAGTTCGGTTCGTTTTCTGTAACCGCTTAATCCTCATTAGGGTTGCGGGGAGGCTGGCACCTATCCCAGCCGACTCCGGGCGAGGGCAGAGTACACCCTGGAAAGCTCGCCAGGCCATCGCAGGGTGGAAACACGCTGACGGATTTGCAGCTCCTCTTGTCGAAAGTCAGCAATGGTTCTTTTACATGAACCTCTCACCATAGACACTGAGAGACATGGCCGGCCTTTGATAACCCAGTTAGCTGCAATGGGGGGGACCGCAGTTACAACCCACTGAGAGTGGGGCTTTAACCCCCAACCTTAGGATCCTTGATCCAGGACCTTACCAGAAGAATACTCTCACACTGAGAAATTGTAAAAATAAATAAATAAATAAATATGGGGGCAGTGACGACCTGTGGTGAATGGGGCTTGAACCCCCAACCTTAGAATCATTGATCCAGAACGTTTACCACTAACCCACCACTGCCCAGAAAGAGAACATTCAGTTTTCAACGTTGATGTGTGAGGAGTTTAGGTGCTATTTATATTTAAAAAGTGGCAGTGGTGGTCCGGTCATGAAGGTGTTGGATCAGTGATCCTTAGGTTGGGGTTTTAAACCCCATTCTCCATGGGTTGTAACTGTCCCCCCCA
Organism: Plotosus lineatus; assembly: GCA_024760905.1. Taxonomy (NCBI): domain Eukaryota; kingdom Metazoa; phylum Chordata; class Actinopteri; order Siluriformes; family Plotosidae; genus Plotosus; species Plotosus lineatus. Next base: position 13,818,995 of record CM045749.1, read on the forward strand.
GTGAAGCTAACTGGGTTATCAAAGGCCAGCCATGTCTGTCACTGTCTATGATGTGAGGTTGATGTAAAAGAACCATTGCTGACTTTCGTCAAGAGTAGCTGCATAGCCGTCAGCGTGTTTCTGCCCTGCGATGGCCTGTGAGCTGTCCAGGAGGGATTCCGTCCTTGCTAAGTGAGAGCGGATACATGCAAGGGCCAATGATGCCACAAGCATGTCAACACACCAGTAACCATTATTTAAAAAAAAAAAAAAAAAAAAGTATTGTACTCATTTGGAAACGATAAATCGTGCTTGCATGCCTGAATCACTTCTGGGGAGGCACTGGTCATGTGTTGCGCTCTTGGCATTTCATTTCATTCTCGTTACAAAATATTATATTCTTTATTGGTGTGACCACCAAGTCCTTGATTTTTTTTTTTTTTTTTTAGATTTTGTTATACAGTACTATTTTAAAATTATTTTTAAGTATTAAAATTAAACAAAGTGAAATTGTTGCCTCTGCATTTAACCCATCCAAAGTGAGCACACACACACACACACACACACACACACACACACACACATGTAAGCATTGAGCAAACATACTCAGAGCACTGGGCTGTCACACACATTGGGGGCACCCAGAGAGCAGCTGGAAGGTCAGGTGACTCGCTCAAGGGAACTTGAACCATGAAGGTGGAGTACGGGAAGGTGCAGCTCACTCCTCCACCACTACGTACACATTTCTCCAGCTGGTTCGAATCAGTTCTCTTTTTACCAAGTAGGCTACAAATGGAAGGGATACTGTACTTGTAAATGGTACTTTGGGAAATTTAGGAATTATTTGGGAAATTCCCATTAGTGAGTCTTTATGTAAGACACTTGTCATATTTAATGTGGAGTGAGTTGTATACAGGATGTGACTCAAATGTTGAGGTTTGTACTCAGCTGTTTACTTAAAAATATAATTTCCAAATAATTAAAGTTATTTAAAATATTTAAAAGAACCATTGCTGATGTTCGACAAGAGTAGCTGCACAGCCATCAGTGTGTTTCTGTCCCTTGCTAAAGGGTTGTCTCAGGAAGGGCATCCGACGTAAAAGCCTATGCTGAATCAAACATGCGAATCATTAATATGACTTCCATGAAGATGGAGGCAAAAGATGAAGATGTGTCGACCCCTGAAAGGGAATATCTGAGAGGAAAAGAAGAAGATCTTTAATGGATTCTTCAGACGTGAATTGGGTGAACAGGAGGTTTACCTACAACCTGCTCATATTAAGACATAAAAGAGTTCGATTAATTCAGCTGAAAACACAAATTTTTATTTTTATCTTATTTTGCTATTAGGGGCAGTGGTGGCCTGGTGGTAAAGGGCGCTGGATCGCTGATCCTAAGGTTGGGGGTTCGAGTCCCACTCACCACAAGGTTGTCACTGTCCGCCCAGTGCAGCTAACTGGGTTATCAAAGGCGGGCCATGTGTCTCACTGTCTATGGTGAGAGGTTCATGTAAAAGAACCATCGCTGACTTTCGTAAAGAGTAGCTGCATAGCCGTCAGCATGTTTCTGCCCCTTGCTAAAAAGGGTTGTGTCAGGAAGGGCATCCGACGTAAAAACCTATGCTGAATCAAACATGCGAATCATTATGGCGAATCGGATTACTCGCTGTGGCGACCCCTGAAAAAGGGAAAAAGCCAAAAGGAGAAGAAGAAGGTCTTATTTTGCTGTTAGGTACCTAACTTATAAAAGCATTCTTCTGATTGGTGCATCCATAAAACTGACAAAATCACCTGATTTTTTAATCTAAGTTCTTCAGCCCATTATGAAAATACTGAATTCTGAAGTACATTAATGAAAAAAATATTCCAATACAGTACATACAATGTCCTCAGAAGTCTAAAGAACCAAGAAGTCTCCTGGATCAAAGATACACTGGTGCTTCCTAGGCAGATATTTTAATTTTTTTATAATTATTTTTTATTTAATTTTTATTGTTGAGCATTACGTAAGCCTATGGTGTATATAAAAGATAAAAATAGTTTTGGTCACTCTAAAGTGACGCTTTAGTGAGTAAGGACATCTTGTTTTGTAAATAAATTTGTCCTTGATTTCTCCTGTCCTCCTTTTCTTTGCTTGCATCCTTTTGTTTATTTATTAATGGGAAGAGGTTAGACGTGAGGAAGGAAAATGAGGAAAGGAAACAAGTGGGAAGTCAAGGATAAATAAGCATGTTTTAGTCACAAACGCAAAGGGTCAGTAATGCGTATAGCACAATGGCCCTTATTCCTTCATTTATCATCCCTTCCAATTATCCTGTTATGGGTCACGGGAAGCTATAGTATAGCCAATCTCAGCTGACACTGAGCGAAACGCAAGGTACACCCGAAACAGCTCAGCAGCCCGTTGCAGAGCCAGCACTGACAAAAACCCATTCAATTAGCCGAGTGTACATGTCTTTGGAAAACCGAAGAATCTTGAGGAAACACAACCAGGCACAAGGAGAACATCTCAACCCCACACAGAAATACCCTGGCCAGGCATGGAGCTCAAACTCAGAAACTTCTTACTGTTACACAGAAGTGAAAAGCACTGCACTGCCATACTGCCTATAAATACAACTATTCATTTATTCATTCTTTCTTTATCCTAATTAGGGACGTGGGGAGGCTGGCACCACAGCTCAGCTGACTCTGGGCCAGGGCAGGGTACTCCCTGGATAGTTTTCCAGGCCATCGCAGGGCCACAATTATTAAAAATGCTGGCAAATGGTGGTCTTGTTTAGTACCTTAAAATCAAAGTGCATAAGTATTAAATTCAAATTATTTATTCAATATTTTACTCATTTGTTTTCTTGTATATTGTTGTTTGTTAATAACGAATCATTTTATTCATGCATTCATTTTCTGAACCGATTGATCCTAATTAGGGTCGCGGAGAGGCTGGCGCACATCTCTGCCAAATCTGGGCGAGGGCAGACTACACCCTGGACAGCTCGCTAGGCGATCGGAGGGCAGAAACACGCTGACGGCTTTGCAGCTACTCTTGACAATTTTCCTGCCTCTCTCCGAAGACAGTGAGCGACATGGCCAGCCTTTGAATACCCAGTTAGCTACACTGGAAGGACAGTGACAACCCGTCAAGAGTGGGGCTTGAACCCCCAACCTAAGGATCCCAACACCTCCATGACCGGGCCACCACTGCCACTTTTCAAATATAATTCGGACCTCAACTCCTAACACATCAACATTGAAAACCTTGGTCCCAACCTTGGGATCAGTGATCCAGCACCTTTACCACCAGGCCACTGCTGGCCGAATCGTGTAATGTATGCAAAATTTTATGAATGCTGTCATTTATTTTGAGCAGCATTCATTCATTTTCTGTTAGCGCTTAACCCTAATTAGGGTCTCGGGGAGGCTGGCGCCCATCCCAGCCGACTCTGAGGGAGGACAAAGTACACCCTGGGAACTCACCAGGCCATCGCAGGGCAGAAAGACACTGACAGTTAAACAGCTACTCTTGTCGAAAGTCAAAAATGGTTCTTTTGCATCAACCTCTCACCATAGACAGTGAGAGACATGGCCGGCCTTTTATAACCCAGTTAGCAGCACTGGGGATTTTGAGCAGCATATGACAGTTAAAGTTATGCTTATACACTAGTAATTACAGGAAATTAATTTTAGTTAATTTTATAGTTTTTAACTGACAGTGACTTGTCGAAAATATCTATGCGGTGCACATGCTTTGTGCATTCTATGTCAAATATGTAGGAAAAATCTGAAGTATTGTAGTTTAGCAATTTTCATCTATATACTAGATTGAGATGGTTTGGACATGTACAGAGGAGGGATAGTGAGTATATTGGTCGTAGGATGCTGAGGTTGGAACTACCAGGCAGAAGGCCCAGAGGAAGACCAAAGAGAAGATTTATGGATGCGGTGAAGGCGGACATGAAGGTCGTTGGAGTAAGAGTAGAAGATGCAGAGGATAGGGAGAGATGGAGGCAGATCATTTGCTGTGGCGACCCCTGAAGGGAACAGCCGAAAGGAAAAGAAGAAGATACATTCTGGGGGTTTTATTCTGCAGAAAAACACAGTATTTCCATCATCAGGAATTACAGAAGAGTCCTCCTGGTTCCTTTGTTGTTTAGTTAGTAGACATAAAGAGAGTGTGCGCTGGCACATTTCAATTTATGCAAAAAAAATACATAAAGAAAAACCCCCGAAAAACTTCAGAATTCAATTATAAATGTCTTGCAGGACAGGCGCAATAAACATCACAGAAACTAAGCAAGTGCAAAATACTAACTCAAAACTGCCTAAAGCATTACTTCTATAAGCAGAGCTACTGTAGTATATTAAAAACACCACCGGAAAGTTGCTATTATTGAAAATGTCACCCTAAAGAAAACTCCTTTAATTGAAAGCACCAGCCTGAAGCTATTTTTATTCAACAGGCCATATTAAATCAAGACTAATCAATCTCGCGGAGCGACGCAGGATGCTAATGTGGTCTCTGTAGCTCCCACCTGGATTGTTGGACAGCAGGTCTAAGACTGAAGAGCTGACTGCAGGAACGGGAGCAGCAGTCACTATATCTCTGGAGGGTTTGATGTCTAGTCAGCAGAGAAGGTTGCTAGATTTTTAAACACGCAGATCAAATAGCAAGACCATTTTCCCATCAGGGACATTTTAGCCTGACCTCAGCTATTCACGATAGACAAAGGGCACTGAGGGCAAAGACAGTATTTTGAGGCTACATGGGTGAGGATGAGATCATGGCATACACGAACCCGAGCTGGTCTCCCTAGTTTTTGAGGGAGTACCATTATAAAGAAGTACATTGGGATTCGAAAAGCACAACCCGCAACGTGTCCATTGCCGCCTGCCATTTTCTGTGCCCAGGAATACTGATGTTTTATTAAAGCCGCGCCTCACCCCAGGGCTTCATAATTAAACCATGGCTTAAGCCACAGACTGCCAATTGTGCGTTACAAACCCTCCCACTCATCTAACTAACACAAATTACTGCATGTGTTCTGTTAGCTAATAGCAAAGACCTCTCATTACGCCGTTGCTTTGTTTATCAAATGCTGCACTGTAGAAAAAAAAAAAAATGCTCTTGTGGTGTTCTATCAGATTAATTACAGAGAAGCAATGTTCTATTGTACATCTGTTCAAACTGCAACCAGTTGTGCACAGTTATTCAAATAAAATTTGCTAATGTTTATCAACAAATAAATTTTACAACATGCC
>CM045749.1:13829228-13834228 GCA_024760905.1 Plotosus lineatus
CACAATGACCAGCTCGACAGTCAATTACAGAGCCAACAGACTGACAACTATTCATACTCAGACTTTGGAACAGCTGTTTTTCCAAAAGTGTTTGTTTTTGGACTATGGAAGGAAACAGGAGTGACCAATGGAAACACATGGAGGCACAGGGAGAACAAACAAACTCTACACAGAAAAGACCTCACCAAGACTCAAACCCAGGACCTGCTTGCTGCATGGCGAACATGCAAACTACTTTCAAACCGAGCTGCTCGATTCTTATTAAGAGTCCATTCAAAGTGCACAGGCTGAGGTCTCGAAACTTTATAATGATGGTGTCCTCCCAGAGGAGGACGGGTTCTCTTTTGTACCCTCTCAAAACTTCCTCCTCATGTTTCCTCAGGGAGATTTTCTTCGTTCCTGTTACATCGGACTTGTTTTTGGAGGTATCTAGAGCACATCTGGCTTCTAGGAAACTGAGTTGTTATAGTGAGTATTCTTAAAAGTACTTTAAAAATAAAATCTAATTGAATTTTGTTTTTGCTCAAAACAAGTTATTACAGGCTCCAGGCAAGTGAGTCCCAGTTTACATAAAAGTACCCACTTTAGAAAAGGACTAAAAAGGCATCTCCAATTATAGTTTAAAAGCTCTAATATGTGCCAGACAGTGATATGTGGTGAGACTGACAGCTGGTGATGCACTGTCTCTTTTCGAGTTAGATTTACAAATACAAATGAACTCAAAAGAGTATACGATCATCATTTGATTGACAGCAGGCATCAAATCAATACCAAAGAGCAAAGCAATGACACAGCTGTCCACACAGTCGGTATGGTGTTGGATGTGTGGTGTAGTGGAATCCCATATGTGACGCGCTCCACCGAATGTAGGCGGTGTCGCAACTGACACCGGAGCTTTTGAGACAAAACGCGGCTTATCCGGACTTGAATTGGGCTTGATTCTGTGTCTGAGGAACCACTCTGTGTAGAATTGACCACATGTTTAGGGTCATTATCTTGCTGAAAGATCCTGTGATGACCCATCTTCCGCTTTCAGGCAGAGGCCACCAGATTTTGATTTAAAATATCCTATTATTTCAAAGCGTTTATGATGCCATGCACCCTAACAAGGTTCCCAGGCCTTCTGGAAGAGAAACAGGCCACAGCATCACCGATCCTCCCCTCATTCTTTACAGTGCACATGAGGTGCTTTTCTGCATTCTCACCTTTTGTGTTCCGACAGACCAACTCCGTGTTTGTCACCAAAAAGCTCCATCTTGGTCTCATATGACCAAAGCACACAGTCCCAGTTGAAGTCCCGATACCGCTTAGCGAACTCCAGATGTCTGTGTTTATGATTATAACAAAGAAAAGTGTTTTTCTGTGCATGCTGTCCAAATAGCTTATTTTCATGTAGATGGCACCTGATTCTTGTTTTGGAAACTTTGTGACTCCAAGATGCCACCATTTGTTGCAATTCTTTAACAGTGAGCTTTGGAGAACTTTTATTTCACTTTCCATCCTCCTCACTGTGTGTGGTGGCAAAATAACCTTAGGTTCTGATCCAGGCGTGTTTACCACTGTTCCAGTTGTTTTAAACTTTTTAATAATTCCCCTGACAGTACATATGGGCAGGTGCAGGCGAGGGCTGATTTTCTTGTTGCCATTGCCTAATTTGAGAAGGTCAACAGACATCTGCCTTACTTGAATGGTGAGTTCCTTTGTCTTCCCCATGTTTTAGAGTGGATAAGAGAAATAGCCTCTGTGTCACTTCATATTTATTCCCTGGGGTATAAATATGACGTGACACAGAGGCTATTTCTCATATTAAATGTTCCTAGATACTCTGATCCACTTTGGAAACTACTGTAGAAATTACAGAAATATTTCAATTACATTTTTAACTTGTAATTGTTAGGGGTGACAATAGTTGTGGAATAGGTGATTTTTATGAAAAATAATTACGTCTTTATCAGGGATTTTTTTTTTTTTTTTTTTTTTTTTTTACCCTTAAAATTCACTTGAGCTTGAAGGTTACTTTTATTTATTTATTTATTACAATTTTTCATTGTGAGAGTATGCTTTTGGTAAGGTACTGGATCATTGATACTAAGGTTGGGGGTTGACACCCCACTCTCAACAGGTTGTCACTGCTGCCCCCCCAGTGCATCTAACTGGGCTATCAAAGCCTGGCCAGGTCTTTCCCTGTCATGTAAAAGAGCCACTGATGACTTTCATCAAGAGTAGGCTGTACAGCCGTCAGCATGTTTCTGCCTTGCAATGGTCTGGTGAGCTGTCCAGGGTGTACTCTCTGCCCTCGCCCAGAGTTGGCTGAGATGGGCGCCAGCTTCCTTGCAACCTTAATTAGGAGTAAGCGGTTCAGAAAATGAATGAATCAGAGTATGCTTCTGCGGTCAAAATTTAATTTATTTTAAGGCTTTTAACATGTATTAACAAGTGCCAATAATTATGGACTATTTTGAATAAAAGTCCGTACAGAAAAATAACCTATAACCATATAAAAATTTTGAATGGAAGTCCAAATTTGGCAATTTTCTCAGTTGGAAATATAATCTTTCATTTTGATAAGGTGAAATGTAAAGGAAATATACACGACAACCGAAGAAGATTTCTAGGTCATGCAGGACTCTGTGGGCTCACAAGTGCCCTCTGGCATGAGTCAAGGGTACTGCTTGCCTCACCAAGGAACTTTTTTACTGGGTTTTATGATTAATCTGCAGCCTAAATACATTACAGAAATAAATTTCATACAGTATCCGGATCATGAAAAGCCAGAGCGTATAATCTGAGCGTTTGAAAGCATTTCATCTGCGATATATATAGAGACAGAGACACACTGTTTCCATCACATACAAGCACAGTTTGTGACATACACAATCCACTGAGCGGCACAGCAAAGCGCCACCTCACCGTGCAGCTATATATTTTATCTGAACAGGACATATGGAAATTCTTCTATTCTTGATTGAATAAAATAATTTTAATATTGGATTTGAACAGTAAAAGGGTTTGTAATACACACCAGCTGACAAATATTAACATTGATTATATTTTATAATTAGCTTTCTTTTCTTTTCTTTTCAAGATTGACAGGGGAGGCTCTACCTCACCCTCCTCCCCTGAATGCAGTGGTGGTCTGGTGGTAGGGTGCTGGATTACTGATCCCAAGGTCGAGGGATCAATAGCTTATCATTGCTGTCCCCCCAGTGCTAACTGGGTCATCAAAGGTCAGCCATGTCTCAGCCATTGTTGACTTTCATAAAGAGTTGGCCACTGAATTGTCATCAACATGTTTCTGACCTGTGTTGGCCCATCAAGCTGTTTCTGCCCTCACACAGAGTCGGCTGAGATGGGCGCCCGGTGCCAACCTCCCAACAACTCTAATCGGGATTAAGTAGTTCAGAAAATGAATGAATGTATTGTGTCAATTCTAACAAAAATCAGACACTTCTTTTGTTGAATTACAAAAAAAACTCTCATTGCCAAATATGACTTCCAGTTGATTCACTCCCTCATTTGCCATATCGCTTAATTCTATTAGGATCAGAGGAAGGCTGGTGCCTAACTAAACCCTGAATACCACGCTAGACCATCACAGGGCCAAATGTACACAACCAATTGGACGCGCATCCACATCTGGAGCAAGTTGGAACAGCCAATTGGCATATTGTGCATATCCTTGGGCTGTGGGAATAAATGGAAGTACCCAGCAGAAACCCATGGAAGCTCGGCGGGAACATGCAAACTCCACACAGAAACACCTGAGCCCAGAACTTGAGCCCGGGACCGTCTTGATGTGAGGTGGAAGTGCTAAACACTACTCCACTGTCCTGCCACGAATACCCATATTTTTTAATCGCATCAATTAGTTCACTCGTTCACAATGTTGATCACATCCTCAACAGAGAATTAACAAGACCTATCTTCCATTTGATTTAAATGGCAGACAGACCTTGTTAATTGCCCGCTGACGATATCTCATTAGTATTGCTTTGGAAGAAATGTTTGTTAAAAAAACATGTTTTTGTGCACTGCTCTAATTCTCAAAGACAAGATCTCAATGAAGTTATTCCCTAAACAGCATAAGACATCAGGGTGTTGCAGGCGCCCTTGCAGAATTGATATATGAGTTATTTTGGGTTTGATGAGAGGCCCACAAGATTATTAAACATTCATCATCTCAACTTCAAATCTTCCTCATCCGATCTCTCTCTCTCTCTCTCTCTCTCTCTCTCTTTCCTTTAGGAGTAAGGATTGAATACGTTTGTGTCACAGCTCACCTTGGAGAGCCTCAATCCACAATCCAGAGCTATGAATGATGGATGAGATTATACTGTATAGAGCGTTACTTAAACTTCCAGAAAAACGAAAAAATGATGGATGCCTCGCTGAAAATCTTTGAAATCAAAAACGTATGTACTTTAATATTTTTTTATCTGTGGACTGGCACTTGGCAGTCAATCACAAGTCCTGTTGTGATCACTGGATTTGTAAAAAAGCTCAGAGCTCAGAGTCAGACGGTCTTTCAGGCATGACAGAATAAATCAGAGAAATACCATCACTGATTGAGACGAGGCTGAAATCAAATGGGAGAGATGACTTCCAGGTGGTGTGTTTGTAAATAGGAAGGAGTAATATAAAAAAAGAAAAAGCCCAACACAATGCAGTTTAAATGGTATCACTGCTACATCACTCTCAGTCATTAATATGACCTTGAAGAGGCTAATGTAAGAAGCTTCTCATGCGTGTCCTTCACTTTCGAATGCCAAGGTCTTATACAGTCTGATAGAATGACCATAGATGGGGTTACTGTTGGCTGTACCATGACCATTCTGGCAGATTTCAGGGGTCTGTCATAAAAATATTGGTGCAGTTCTGTGTGACGTTTCCATGTTTCTCCCACATTCCGAAGACAGACACATTCAGCTTTGATTCCAAATTTCCCATCGGTGTGTGTGTGTGTGTGTGTGTGTGTGTGTGTGTGTGTGTGTGTTGGGCCT
>CM045749.1:13839228-13874228 GCA_024760905.1 Plotosus lineatus
GCGAGGGCCTACTGTATATCATAAGAGAGCTCTAGGAATTCTCAGAGCATCACACAACAGGCCAAGCAAACGAATCTGACAGGATTATCTGTGAATCACATTTAAGGGGCGCAATCGTGCTTGTACCCCTTCACACTCCCAAAACTAGATCTAGGGCATTTACCAGTCGTGTTTTCCATGCCATGCTCGCGAACTCCCGACAATCCTCCAAGCTGTTTCGCAAGAACAGACAAGACTTGATCCGAATACCCATCGCCAAGATCAACTTTTTTACTACAAGCAATGTGGGCAGTGGTGGTCTAGTGGTATAGGGCGCTGGATCGCTGATCCAAAGGTTGGGGGTTCGAGTCCCACTCTCCACAAGGTTGTCACTGTCCCCCCCAGTGCGGCGAACTGGGTTATCAAAGGCGGGCCATGTCTGTCACTGTCTATGGTGTGAGGCATGTAAAAGAACCATTGCTGACTTTCATAAAGAGTAGCTGCAAAGTTGTCAGCGTGTTTCTGTCCCTTGCTAAAAGGGTTGTGACAGGAAGGGCATCCAACGTAAAAACCTCTGCCAAATCAAATGTGCGAATCAGCTGATTCGCTGTGGCGACTCCCGAGTAAAAGGGAAAAAGCCGAAAGGAAGACAAACAATGTGATTGGTTGATCTCATATTTCTAATCCCAGTCAGCATTTGCGTTACATGTCTGCAGCCTTAAGCGCTGCTGACGCAGGAGACGTGCCTCACAAACAATTTTTGGCACGGCAGATTTACCGCTGACCACTGATTACTAGCAAGAGTAAGAAATGAGTAAAAAAATACAGAACAATTACAATAACTATTTTAAACAGCATACAAACGCTTGTGTAGTGCTTTAGTGGTTAATGCGATGGATTACCAATCCAAAGGGCAGTGGTGGTTCAGTCCCTACTGTTGGGCCCTTGAGCAAGGCCCTTAACCCTCAATTGCTCAGATGTATAAAAATGATACAGGGATTGTTCAGTTTCAGCGGTTAATTGCGACCGAGATCCCCCGCGACCACCGAATTCTGCAAAGTAGGATCAAACCCCCCCCCACCCCTGACGTATACGTACATGCATATATGTATATAATATCAATAAATACATATTCAATGCTACAAATGCTTATAATAACAATTAAACATTCAAAAATAATGCATAAGCTGTAAATAAAATATACACACACACACACATATACGCACATATACGCACATGCACGCAATCAGATGCGCACCTCACAAAAATGTAAGTAGTTTTGTTGAGAGGTTTTGGGTTGGGGTTTTTGTGTGTGTGTGTGTGTGTGTGTGTGTGTGTGTGTGTGTGTGTGTAAATTTTCGGTTTGTTGTTTTCTTGCATAATTGGCCTTGTTTTTGTGGCATTTTCCTTAACTTTATCCCCTATTCTTCCTTAATTTCCTTGTTTTTTTAATTCAATTGAATATTAAATAAATTAAAAAAAACGCGATGCACTGAAGCCGCATGAATTGAAGCGTGAAGTAGCGAGGGACCCTTGTAATTGTAAATCGCTCTCAATGAGAATGTCTGTGACCAAATACTCTGGAACATTAAATTCTGAATATGATGGAAGATAAGTGGAATTTAGTGCTGAACAAACTATCAACACAATAACGTTAAACAACTAAATTACACTCAAAGCCTCTTCTCTCAGACAGATTTTTTTTTTTTTTTTTTTGTATCACCGAGAGTAAAGTATGTGTTGTGCTAATGCACCGCTGCAGTAACTGAGAGTGGTTGAAGCTCGGTGACTTGGGGGATTGTGGGAGGCCACAGAAGTACACACAGCTGTAATAAAGTGCTTCCAATGCTGAGCTTCTTTCATCTGTCAGAGGTCAGGAGTCAGCAAGAAAAACTGCTCCCAGTCAAATTTTGATGCAATGCTGTTGTATATACCGGTGCACCAGCTAAGCCACAGAAATGGACAAATAAAAAGGTCCCTCGTCTCTCTCTCTTTCTCTCTCTCTATCTCTATCTCTCTCTATCTCTCTCTCTCTCTCTCTCACACACACACACACACACACACAGTCTCTCTCTCTCTCTCTCTCTCTCTCTCTCGCTCTCGCTCTCGCGCTCTCTTCCACTCCTCCACTCACACCTACAACATGCATGCCTACACAGCACAGACTGCAGCTTCTACACCTCTACACCTCTGCTTTATAACACGATCCACAGAAAATTACACGTGATATCAAGACACACATGTCTACTAACAGTCCTAGCAGCATGCCCTCCTAACCTGTGACTGCAGTTTCTGGGGTGGCTCGCAGTGTTGAATAGAAGCTGTGATGCCAAGGCCTGAGATATTCTGAAGCTGAAAATAAAGCAATGTGGCCTGTCCTGAACCACTGTGGGATTTATTTGCCTCTGTAGTCATGGTCATAGTGATAGCGAAGTTAGCACATACTGTCCTGACACTCAATTAAAAAGGAAATTGTGCTGCCCACTCTGGAAATGTTCGATTTCATAACAAGCAACAACATGCTCTATATAAACCTATAAGCCATGAACATAAATGAAATTCTCCTGTGACACTGTGCTCAGAATGTCATGGATTAAAAGCAGACAGTACATTCAACTTTGATGTTAAAAGAATGAGAATGCAGCTATAAAATAGTTTTCCTTTCCGACTAAAGGAAAAGACAACACTTGTTGAAAGTTAATTTAATGTAAACAGGATTAAAATCTGCTTGTGTTCAGAATCTTAGATGGAAGTCTAATATTTTAGCAATTTTATTGGTGGTTATTTGAAAACTGAATCTCAGAATGATAACATCATCTTGAACCAAGTTAACATGTAGGAGTATGGATTTTAGCATAATTTATTTCAGTATTTCAGTAATGTGTGTTTATCTATATTAATCCTTATATGTGTGTGTGTATATATATATATATATATATATATATATATATATATATATATATATATATATATATATATATATAATTGAAGTGGGTGGGTGTTTATTAAAATCTTACCAGCGGAGTGGAACGGTAAGTGCTTATTACCATAGAGGTGGAAAACATGAGTAATAACATCACATTAAAAGAGTTTTACTGGTAATTATATTATTCATTTTGTGGTATCAACCAAATTACTTACATGTCTGTCTTCCTTTCGGCTTTTTCCCCTTTTTACTCGGGAGTCGCCACAGCGACTGATTTATCTGATTCACACGTTTGATTTGGCAGAGGTTTTTACGTCGGATGCCCTTCCTGTCACAACCCTTTTTAGCAAGGGACAGAAACACGCTGACGACTTTGCAGCTACTCTTTACGAAAGTCAGCAATGGTTCTTTTACATGCCTCACACCATAGACAGTGAGAGACATGGCCCGCCTTTGATAACCCAGTTAGCTGCACTGGGGGGGACAGTGACAACCTTGTGGAGAGTGGGACTCGAACCCCCAACCTTTGGATCAGCAATCCAGCGCCCTATACCACTAGACCACCACTGCCCCAACCAAATTACTTACATGAAAGCTGAAAATAAACACAAAAAAAACGCATACATTTTAAAAAAGACCCCTTACTTTTCCCTCACTACGATGTTTCTTTAAACATTTTCCCAGACGTAACATCGAGCCAATCAACACGAATGTCAGCTTTAGCACATGGTAAGGAAATGCTTAAATTTATGAAGTTAGTGAGCAGGAGAATCAGGTGAAAAATCCTCGTCATCACTTTCGGGTAGATCCATATCTGGCTCATTGCTCCATTCATTCAGAGCATCCCATAGTTTTGCTGTAGCAGTTTCTAATGGTTCATCGGTTGTTGGACATTTACCAAGAGAACACAGCAAAATATTTTCCTGTTTTTTAAATTACGGCGGAACAATCACATGTGTTGTTACTGATGAACATTATAGACATTCCCCAGTGGCAGGGGGTCTTGAAATACCGTGTAAACTCACTTTTACAGGCAGTGAACGCCTCATTTTACGGTTACAGAGACTGATCCAATAAAATTGGTAAGTTTGATCTACGATTTTGTGACCAGTACAGATTTGCGGTTATCAGACCTCAGATCAAAAACATATATACAGTTATACAATATATATATAGTTTATATAGAAATATATATAGTTTATTAATGCACAGGCAATGGTGTTATTCACCTCCAATACAAATATAAATACATATCATGAATGTATTAAAATTATGGTAACTTGGACGTCAACATCATCTTTCTGAGAAATAGTTTTCAATTAAGTCCCCATAAAATTGTTAAAACAGATGCTATCAGGCTAAGATTTTACACAAAGAAAGAGCTCTGAATAAAATTAACCTTTAACAAGTGCTTTCCTTTCCTTTAAAGCAAATGATTGGTACATCAGTCAATAATGTGGCCTTCATGCGATGCATAAATTCATGCAGATACAGGTGAAATAAAAAGACCAAATTTGATGAACCCACTGTGGTGTCAGATTCCTGTATTTTTTTCCAGACAGAATTTGATCCCCAGGGTGATGATCTGTTCTTGTAGCGAAACCAACTTATGCTTTGATGTATTTTAAATGCTTATCTGTTTCTCATGGTTGCAAGCAGTCATAAGACCACCTGTTTGTCAAATACGCCAATCCTAAGGTATACAGTGATTAGTAGTATATTGAAGTCAGTAGCAAATTTGAAGGAGATTAAGACAAAACAACGTAAATAGCCAATTTAAATAAAGGCGACATATAATTTTAATTTCATTTCATTGTCCAACCCACTTTATCCTTTAGTAGGGACATGGTGAGGATGAAGCCGATCCAAACTGATTCCAGGCAAGAATGGGATACACCCTGAACAGCTCACCAGACCATGTCAGCTTCAACACACACAAACATTCCTACCTAGGGACAATTGAAAATATCAATTAGCCAATGATGCATGTCTTTGGACTGTTAGGAATCCAGAGCATGCAGAGGAATCCAACACAAGCATGGGACGAACATACAAATTCTTCTTGCCCCTGTTAAAGATAGTCCTTGTTCCTGCTAATTGTTCTGCTTCCAGCACTTTTTTGAGAACGGACGGTGCATATTATGCAAAATACATCACCATCCTAAAGAGATGCATGTGAAATTCTTTAGAAATGTGCTATTATAGCAGGCCAAGTATTTCTTTTTTTAACTTGGCAGAGGTTTGCACTCTCCTATAGCTTCTAGTTTACTGTGAGTTTTTGTATTTTTGTTTTTGACTATATTGATGGACAAAAAGAATATTAACCAATTTTAATTTATCTTTGTAAAAATAGTAATATTCATGCCTTCCTCTCTTTCATTCATTTTGCTACTATTTTTAATCCAAATTATAAAATGGCAAATACAATACTTCGAAGCATCTTCTAAGTAAGTACATTCATTCCACTTGAGAATACTGTCTACTAGATACTTTACGCCAGTGTTCTCCAACCTTTTTTCTCACTGCGGACCAGTCAATGCTTGACAATTTTACTGTGGACCCGGGGGAGGGGGGATTCATAGATTGTTTATATTGTAGATATAATTTATTTATGTATACAAATTATTATTATTATTATTATTATTATTATTATTATTATTGAGAGATTTCCTTTCGGCTTTTTCCCTTTTTCAGGGATCACCACAGCGAATGATTCGCACATTTGATTTGGCATAGATTTTTACGTCCGATGCCCTTCCTGACACAACGAGACACGTTGACGGCTTTGCAGCTCCTCTTTACGAAAGTCAGCAATGGTTCTTTTACATGAACCTCTCACCATAGACAGCGAGAGACATGGATGGCCTTTGATAACCCAGTTAGCTGCAATGGGGGGACAGTGACAACCTTGTGGAGAGTGGGACTCGAACCCCCAACTTTTGGATCAGCGATCCAGCTCCCTATACCACGAGGCCACCACTGCCCAATAATAATAATTATAATTATAATTATAATAATAAACACTCCATGAATGTTATTTGGTGTAGTGGTGGCCTAGTGGTATAGTGTGCTGGATTGCTGATCCAGAGGTTTGGGGTTTGACTCCAACTCTCCACAAGGTTGCCCCCCCCCCCCAGTGCAGCTAACTGGGTTATCAAAGGCCATCCATGTCTCTCACTGTCTATGGTGTGAGGTTGATGTAAAAGAGCCATTGCTGACTTTCGACAAGAGTAGCTGCAAAGTCGTCAGCGTGTTTCTGCCCTGCGTTGGCCTGACAAGCTGTCCAGGGTGTACACTGCCCTTGTCAGGAGGTCTCCCTGTGACCCGAATTAGGATTAAGTGGTTACAGAAAATTGACTGATGAGAATGTTATTTTTCAACAGCTGAAATAAAGTTGGTTGGGAAGTAGAGCTTGAACTCGAACTTTGAAGAAAAAAAAAAATCCACAGGTGATCATGCACCAGCTGGGAGAATGAAGACTCAGGCTCAGTCTCACCCAAAATCCCCGCTAAAGTTTGAAATATGTCCAACACGTCTTTGTTCACACACTGTCCCCTTGGGGGTTATATTTTAGTGCTCAAATGACCGACATGTAACAGTGAGAATCCGGCCATTTTTCAAAATAAAGATTTTTCAAAAATAAAGATTGTTCAGACTTAGATAATAAATAAAACGGAAATAATTAATTATTTCTTATGTGGCCTGGTACCAATTGAGCCACGGTCTGGTACCGATCCGTGACCCGGTGGTTGGGGTCCCCTGCTTTACACAATGACTTATAGACAACTACCATGTAAGACAACTACTATCAAAGAAACTGTGGAAAAATGTACATGTGAATCAGTGAATTCCCCTGAATGATAGAGTTGAAAATGAAATACGAAAATATAATATGGAAACAATAAAAGAAACTAAACACAATCATGATGAGTCAAAACCAAATCCGCGTTTTACTTACTGCCCAGAGTACCTGCCGCATCACCTGCAAGACAAGAGAGAAGGCTTTATGAATATAAAGTAAAATTCTCCAGTACAAAATATAATTTATTCAGATGTAACAACTGAAAATACCACTTCCACGATTAGCTGATGGTATTAGCAAAGATTTGGTCACCATTATTAAGAGTGAAAAGTGTTCTGGTGTAATGTAACGCCCTCTCTGAGCCCACAGGGTCTCCTACTGAACTCCAAAATGTGCTTGTGCAGCAATATGTGCACTTACAGCCATCCATTAGAAACTGAAAGCACAGGTGACCTGCTTTCTCACATCCTGATATAACAACCAGACACTTGTGTGCTCGAAAATAAAACAGACTGCATTCTTTTTTTATACTGCAGCCCTGATTTCCTAAGATCGTAAATAAGAAGCACTAACTCGCGAATATAATTTTATTAATAGTGTGTGCAGTTAGTGCAGTGCTTCTTAAATAGTGGGACGTGCCCCCCATGATGTCAGGGGGGGCGTGGTGTGATGCAGAGGGGACCACGTCTGATCCTTGGGAACATGCTTTTCTGGAATTGTGTACGAGAAGTGTAATTGCACCTCCACTCCAATAGTTGGCAGTGACGCTCTCATTGTCACGCTATAGTGTAGCAGTTTTTCGCACGCGCAAACGATATGAAGTTGCAGTAAACAACCCCTCAAGAAACAGCACGGAAAATTTTCGAACAGGAATGAAGAGAAAGGTGGAGAGAGACGGAGATATTAAGACATATGTAAGTTGAATGAGTTTAAATAACGATGTATTTTTTAATTTCAGGCATATTGGTGCACTTTAAATCCTTTCTGTTACAGATTAGAAAACAATGTTAATGAAGTTTTTCTTTGTTGTAAATTGAACTATAATTTCTTTTTAATTTTTAATGTTAATAAAGATACAATGTTATGCAGTGGTGTACTAATAATTTTATAGACAAATAATACTACTTATAGTCGCTCGCGGGGGCGGGTGTGTGGGGGATGTGAAATGTTTTTTTTTCTTCCTAGAGGGGGCATCACAGAAAATACTATAATTGAGAAGCACTGAGTAAGTGATATTTTGAGGGTGTTTTTCTGTATCGCAAATTATTTCACATTCACAATGGTAGAGGAATAAATATTCGGATTAGAATTTAACATTTATGGAAGGAATTGTCCAACAAAATCACAGGTAAGGCTGTTATGAAATTTTCTACCAATGTAAAGTCTTCACAGAAAATGGAATTTTGTGTTTTCATCTTTCTTTTCTAAAGGCCAATTTACTCTAGAACCATTTCTGGGACTATTTTATCCATCCATTTGCCAGCTGTCTTTCTCTTCTGACGGAATTCCATTGTAATCAATGCAAAAATTGACACCGGAGGCCTTTCTTGGACGTGTTATTGCCATAAAAATGAGATGGGAATATTTTAGGCATATTTTTCGGCACATAAAAAACTACTGAATTTTAAATTGACATAAAATAACACAGTACAGAGATCCCTCACTTTCCGCAGTGAATTTGGACTGAGATCTCAACGCAACCATCGAATTTCGCAATGAAGGACCCCAAGATGATGTATACGTACATGTACAGGGATCCCTCACTACTTCGTGCTTCAATTAATGAGGTTTCAGTGCATTGAGGTTTTTGAAAAATAATAATAAATATTCATCGAATTAAAAAATAAGGAAATTAAGAAAAAATAGGGAAAAAACCTAAACAAACACAAAACAAAAACAACCCAAAATCAAGACCATCCGGAGATACGAACAGGGCGAGGTCGAAAGTGAAATGAAATTTAAGAATAAATAGAAATATAAATGGAATAAAATCTACAGAAAAATATATCATAAATACAGGTCCTTCTCAAAAATTAGCATATTGTGATAAAGTTCATTATTTTCTGTAATGTACTGATAAAAATTTAACTTTCATATATTTTAGATTCATTGCACACCAACTGAAATATTTCAGGTCTTTTATTGTTTAATACTGATGATTTTGGCATATAGCTCATGAAAACCCAAAATTCCTATCTCAAAAAATTAGCATATCATGTTCAGGTAGTCTAAACGAGCTATTAACCTAATCATCTGAATCAACCAATTAACTCTAAACACCTGCAAAAGATTCCTGAGGCTTTTAAAAACTCCCAGCCTGGTTCATTACTCAAAACC
Source organism: Plotosus lineatus (assembly GCA_024760905.1). Taxonomy (NCBI): domain Eukaryota; kingdom Metazoa; phylum Chordata; class Actinopteri; order Siluriformes; family Plotosidae; genus Plotosus; species Plotosus lineatus. The sequence continues at coordinate 13,848,273 of CM045749.1, forward strand.
ACAATCATGGGTAAGACTGCCGACCTGACTGCTGTCCAGAAGGCCATCATTGACACCCTCAAGCAAGAGAGTAAGACACAGAAAGAAATCTCTGAGCGAATAGGCTGTTCCCAGAGTGCTGTATCAAGCCACCACAGTGGGACGTCTGTGGGAAGGAAAAAGTGTGGCAGAAAACTCTGCACAACCAGAAGAGGTGACCGGACCCTGAGGAAGATCGTGGAGAAGAGCCGATTCCAGACCTTGGGGGACCTGTGGAAGCAGTGGACTGGGCTACAGGTGCCGCATTCCCCAGGTCAAGCCACTTTTGAACCAGAAACAGCGGCAGAAGCGGCTGACCAGGGCTACAGAGAAGCAGCACTGGACTGTTGCTCAGTGATCCAAAGTACTTTTTTCGAATGAAAGCAAATTTTGCATGTCTTTCGGAAATCAAGGTGCCAGAGTCTGGAGGAAGACTGGGGACAAGGAAATGCCAAAATGCCTGAAGTCCAGCGTCAAGTCCCCACAGTCAGTGATGGTCTGGGGTGCCATGTCAGCTGCTGGTGTTGGTCCACTGTGTTTTATCAAGGGCGGGGTCAATGCAGCTAGCTATCAGGAGATTTTGGAGCACTTCATGCTTCCATCTGCTGAAAAGCTTTATGGAGATGAAGATTTCATTTTTCAGCACGACCTGGCACCTGCTCACAGTGCCAAAACCACTGCTAAATGGTTTACTGACCATGGGATTACTGGGCTCAATTGGCCTGCCAACTCTCCTGACCTGAAGCCCATAGAGAATCTGTGGGATATTGTGAAGAGAAAGTTGAGAGACACCAGACCCAACACTGTGGATGAGCTTAAGGCCGCTATCGAAGCATCCTGGGCCTCTGTAACACCTCAGCAGCGCCACAGGCTGATTGCCTCCATGCCACGCCGCATTGAAGCAGTCATTTCTGCAAAAGGATTCCCGACCAAGTACTGAGTGCATAACTGAACATAATTATTTGAAGGTTGACTTTTTTTGTATTAAAAACACTTTTTTTTTGGTCGGATGAAATATGCTAATTTTTTGAGATAGGGATTTCTGGTTTTTCTTTACTTTTTTGCCAAAATTATTTTTGCACAAAATAGCGAGGGATCCCTGTATATTACTGCTGTAGATACAGAGGTGACACTTAAATTAATTCATATTTCACATGGGGTATTACAGTTCTATTTTTGAGAATGTCAAGAAGAAATCTAGTATTTTTATTGAGCATGTCTGGGAACTTATTTATGTAATGCACTGACAGGTTCAAGTTTGTCGGCAGTGTTATTACTGTGGCACCAAACAAGTTAGCAATCATAATACAGAACTGATAGACATGTTTAACTTCTCACTTAATGTTAGCCATATAAAAATAAAGGGTGCAAAGAAAACACTTAACATTAAGCTTGTAACTAAACACAATGTGCAAGCGCGATGATTTAAAATAACATTCTGTAATTACGTTTCAGAAATAAAGGCCATGTAAATTACTAACTTTATGCATAACTCTTATGTTGCTGGTGTTTTGTGCTTGTTTGCAATATAAATTAGGCCTACAAGGGTGATGGCGTGCACGTGAGAATAGAAACAAACTTGGCTTGTAGAAATTGCTCAACACTATTTTTATAACACAGAAACAACTGAGCACAGGATTTAAACTCGAGACATTCTTGCTGTGAGGTGGGCATGCAAACCACTACATCACTGTAAGGGAGTACTTCTCAAATAGTGGGGCGCGTCCCCCCTTAGGCTCATATGACCCTGGGGAACATGCTTTTCTGGATTAGAGTACGAGAATTAAGTGTAATTGCACCTTCACTCCACTAGTTGGCAATGGCGCTCTCATTGTCGAGCTATGATGTAGCAGTTTTTCACACGAGCAAACGATATGAAGTGCAGTAAACAACCCGTCCATCAACACGGAAAAATTTCTAACCGGAACAAAGAGAAAGGTGGAGAGAGACGGAGATATTAAGACATAAATAAGTTTAATGAGTTTAAATAAGGATTTTTTTTTTTCAATTTCAGGCACATTGGTGCACTTTAAATCTTTTTTATTACAGATTGAAAAGTTTTTCTTCATTGTAAGTTGACCTATCTTTCTTTCTTTTTTGTTTTTAATGTTAATAAGGATACAATGTTCTGCAGAGGTGTACTACTAACAATTTTATAAACAAATAATACTATTTATAGTCGCCCGCGGGGTGGTGGGGGGCGTGAAATGTTTTTTGTTTTCCTAGGGGGGGCGCCACAGAAAATAATTGAGAAGCACTGCTGTAAGGTCATGAATAAAAATTGCCGGGTTTTTTTTCTTCTTTAGGGCAACAATTCAACAAATGGTTATTATTTATTTTGTTCTTTTATGACGGAAACTGTTTCAGGTGTTGGTGTAATAGATAAATACAGACGCTCCCCGACTTACGTTCATCCGCTTTACTTTTTTTTTAAATTATTTTATGGGGGGGGGGGGGGGGTTCAAAAAAAAGTGTCAAATTTTGAGTTTAGACGTATCTACATAGTACGCTGACATAATGACGTAATGACGCTGCGTCCATTGTTTACAAACAACAGACTGAACGTGCCCATCCTCCTTCCCAGTTCAGTTTTATATATATATATATATATATATATATATATATATATGTTGATATATATATATATATATATATATATATATATATGTTGATATATATATATATATATATATATATATATATATATATATATATATATATATATATATATATATATATCAGTTATATGGTGTGTTACCCTTGTGTTAAGACGTCGTCTCTGTGATCTTCGTGTTTACACTGTTTTGCGGACTTTTGTAACCCTAAGCAAATATGGTTGGTGATTCACATCAGTGCAGGCTGTGTTCTAAACGAGTTCAACGGCACCCTTATGCACTTGAAAGACCGGAAGTCCATATAACCCACAGCAAGTACACTACTTTGCAAGTACACTACTTTCGGTATTGAGCACCTCACATATTCTAAGTGTTGATTGGCTGTTTTAAGCTTTATGTAAAGTGACTCGGTATAAATAAGTGATTTATTTGAAATTAATGTTGATATTATTTGATATATTTGATATTATTTTACAATGTTATGTTTATAATAATTGATTTAGGGGTGTTTTATGAGATACGGTAATGGTATTTAAGGATGTATAGTACAGTATGAGCGTCATAGTAACAACTTACGTTCACTTTCAACTTGCGTTCGGCCGTCCGGAACCAATTAAAACCATAATTCGGGGAGCGTCTGTAATGAACTTTACAGCAAATTATAAAAATGTTGTATTTATATTTGAATTTTCTATAACATCTCACCCTGCTGTGTTTTAAAGGCAGTTGGTGATGATATTTAAAAAAGATAAAGTCAATTGATAATGAAACCAACATCTTTAAATAACTATATGAGTTTTCCCGATCAGACCAAAAGTTATGAGTAATTAACGATATGTTGAGGGGGCGTGACCTCAGGTGGGTACATGGTGCAAACCCCATGTGCAAATCAGAGGTCGGTGTGGTACTTCACTCAGAGACGTGTATACTGTGGTCATCTAAGGCATGTTTTGTTAAGCTCAGTGCTCAGGTAGGGTTAAGGTGACTGATTTCCTTTCATTTCTAATTCTTCGCCTGGTCTTGTTTAATCGATTAAAGGGACATCTTATTTTATTTGGAAGCAAGCTATTCTGTTTCACACAGTTCAAAAATAATAAACAATGAATAAATTTAAAAAGTGTATATCTGACCATGCATTTAAATATAGGATACTGTAATTGTATGCCTTTGAATAAAGATGTGAAATTGTGTCGGATAGCTAATAGAAATTCAACACTTTAAAAGCCCGTCATTACTTTCTGTAAAACTGGTTGATGAAGGTAAATTCTATAGGATGCAATTTTGCGCAAAGAAACAGGTTAGCGTTTCCTAAACCAGAGCCGAGAACAAAATGAAACATATGGGCTGTAGACATCTAATTATACTGATTAAAGTAAAAAAAAAAAAAAAATACACAGTTGACAAGACAACAAGGGTGGAAGAGAGCATCAGAGAGAGAGAGAGAGAGAGAGAGAGAGAGAGTGGGGGAGACATGGGGGAACAAGCAGGCAAGAGGGAGCGAGAGAATAACACTTGAAGAGAAAAAGGGAGAGAGAGTAACAAGGAAGCAAGAACAAACAACAGATTTAGTTTATATATTTTTTATTTTTCAAAAACATCTGACGCTAAAATATGCCAGAAAATTCCTCAGAGTGAAAACGACAATCCAGAGTTGAATCACTGCACTCAATGATCGCACTGTGAAGTGGGATTGAGAAGGAATGTGTGTGTGTGTGCGTGTATATGTGTGTGTGTGTGTGTGTGTGTGTGTGTGTGTGTGTGTGTGTGTGTGTATGTGTGTGTGTGTGTGTGTGTGTGTGTGTGTGTGTGTGTGTGTGTGTGTGTGTGTGTGTGTGTACATGTGTGTACGTGTGTGTACGTGCGTGCTTACAGGTGTTGGGTGATCCATTGGGAGTAGGCAGGTATGAGCCAGGCTTCCATGACTTAGCCTTGAAGCCTCTTTCACAGCGAGCGCAGTCCTGCCCTGTGGTGTTGTGCTCGCAGTCACACTGGAGACTGCCGTCACGGAACGTGCATTGTCCTGCATGAAGGTTACACTTACACCTGCACACACACACACACACACACACACACACACACACACACACACACACACACACACACACTCTTAGAGTAAATGAAAGAGGGAAGCCAATTAACTCTCTGGCCAGAGTAACCCTGCTGTACAGCCAAGGGCAAGAACTACCCTACTGAGTAAACCCTGCCCTGGGAATTCACTCCTGCCCCCTGAGAGATCTCATTAGCTCGCTTGTGTGGGAAAAGCTACGTGCTAATTAGCTGAATCAGATCGGGTGGGGAAAGTTTGGCCCACAAGCTCCAGGAGGTGTAGCAGATATGCATAAAAATGAATAATCCACAGGGGTGAAACCATTCACAATCTCTAGTTTGTCATGAGACGCCCTGAGGCGAAAGCAGTGAAGAGTGTCCGAGACAGTAGTTACTGGGTACTAATGTGTTATTTGAAAGCATGCAGTGCTAAATGGTCTGCCTTCGACAGGATTCTATCAATCACATGAGGAGTACATTTCAATTTAATACATTTAATTTAAAACATCTTTCACATTTGCAATGAACAGGCTTTTGTTTTGACATGGCAGATTACCTCATCACTGTTTGCCATCGATGTATGATTACTACAGACAATAATTTCAACACATTTCCATAAGCGAGAGCACTCGAAAAAAGCAAACCTCTGCCAAACCAGTAATCATTTATGATGATGATTTCCTTCCGGCTTTTTCCATTTATCAGGGGTCGCCATAGCGAATGATTCGCACGTTTAATTTGGCATAGGTTTTTATGTCGGATGCCCATCCTGACACAACCCTTTAGCAACGGACGGAAACACGCTGATGGCTTTGCAGTACTCTTTACGAAAGTCAGCAATGATTTTTTTACATGCCTCTCACCACAGACAGTGAGAGACATATCCGGCCTTTATAACCCATTTAGCTGCACTGGGATAAACCAGTAATCCTTTATATGACATTAAAAAAAATAAATAAATAAAAATGTGCTGCTTCACAAATCCTTTGGAAAAAAAAAATCTGCCTTCCAAAATTTGATCCAAATCATCTCCAAAAACCAATAGAGTCTTTCTTTTAGTCCCACCCCTGCTAGAAATGTCATTACACTCTGCAAATAAATTATTGTACAGTTCTGCTATAAATAAAATAGCAATCCAGATAATTGGAGTTGTTATAAAAAAACAATTCAACAATAAATTAGAGGGTCACTCAAAAAATGCAAGGTACCTCTGCCAGACACAAATAGGTGGCCATAGCATATTGGTTAGAGAAGCGGCGTTGGGACCAAAAGGTCACTGGTCTGATTCCTGAATCAGAAGAAGAAATGTGGTGCTGGTTGTGGTGGGAGAGTGAGTGGCACCTTCCCTTCCTCCACCTTCATGTCTGAAGTGATTTTGAACAAGGCACCTAAACCCCCAACTGCTCTCTGGGTGCCCCCAATGTGTATGGCAGCCCACTGATCCAAGTGTGTGTACTCACTGTTTACACGCACACGTGTGTGTGTGTGTGTGTGTGTGTGTGTGTGTGTGTGTGTGTGTGTGTGTGTGTGTGTGTGTTCATGTTGGGTGGGTAAATGCAGAGGCAATAATTTCCCTTGTGGTATTAATACAGTTTTGAAAAATAAATAAATGTCTTATTATAACTTGGAATATTTATAATGAAATGTATCCCTCTAGTGGGCGTCTGATGAACACCCCCCCCACACACACACACACACACACACACACATTAAACAATAGGTAAAACAATCATGTAAAACATTTTTACATGATCCCACACACGAATCACCTCCAAATAAATGTTTGTTGATTATACCATGCCCTACTCTCAAAAAAAAAATAATCATGTAAATCTGTGAATAACTTTTTGAGTTATCCTGCACGTATGAAACCAAGCAAAGCAACACAGGTTAGTACATTTCCAAGCACACTAATGAAAGGTAAAAAAAAAAAAGTTGTGCGGTAAAGGTAGTAACATCGAGCTATTTGTTTATTACTCACTTTTAGACAATGTTCAAGAGCAGCTATTGGGTCAGTCAATGAATATCTTCAGTCATAAACATAGACACAAGAAAACATTGGAGTTGTTGAAATTAGAAGTAACCTATCGTACATGAACAAAAGTACAGTGGTACCTCACTTTACGAAATTAATCCGTTCCAGCGCCTTTTTCGTAAACTGCATTTTTCGTAAATTGAACAACATTTTACATGTAAAACACGTGATTCATTCCAAGGCTCCCAATACTACCCCATAAACCCTTTACAAATTATAAAAGTACACCAATTTTGTATGAAATATGTGTTCAAAGTAAAAGAAAATTATTTATCTTTTTTTTAAATCACTTGAACCACCCCTACGACGCTTTAAAGTCTGGGGGTTGCTGGTCTGAAGAACCCTCACCCCCATCCCCACCCTCCTTCACGAGGTCCTTAAATATGGCGGTTGCTTTTTCCGAAATAATCGCCTCCGTCACTGTATCTCTGCTTTTAATGCCTCGTTCTGCTTCAATATCGTCCCGATTCTAGAGGGGTTTCGGCCATACTCCTTTGTGATTTCACTCAACCGAATCCCACTTTCATATTTTTTATCATCTCCTGTTTAACTTTTATTGATAACGGAGCCCGCTTCTTCTTTTCAGTCTCACCGGGAATCACTTTCTTGGGGCTCATGATTAATAACAAAAAATAACTCTGCAATAAGCACACTCAAAAAACTCACGAAACTCACAAACCAAGAGTACAACTCTCCTTCACACATGTGTGTCGAACAATGGGTCGAAGGCACACGAAAAGCATTATGGGTACAGTACTGTATTATGGAGACTCAGCTCCCTCCTAGCCAGTGGAAGGCCAGCGGGGCGGGGTGTTGGGAGACAACCAATGAGAAAGCAACTCGCGCATTGTTTGAATTTTTGAATGGCGCGTTTGAATTTTTAAGATGGCACTTTTATAACGGGAACTTGTTTCGTATCCAGAGTCAAAAATTTTAGGAAAATGCGTTTCGTAACCTGCATTTTTTTGTTTGGTGAGACTTTCGTAAAGTGAGGTACCATTGTATGTGCACGTAATCATCATACCCCTCCTTCCCCCCAATTTCGCTGTAATAACTACGTAGAATGCTTCCCAGACTATTTCTCAAATTTTGGACAATGCCTACGGTGATTTGTCCAATTAGCCATCAGAAGAATAATAAGGTCATGAACAAGAAAACCTGGCACATTGTCGATGCTCCAATTCATCCCAAAGGCGTCCAGGCCACTCATGTTCTTCCCTTCTATCCTTGACAAATGATGTTTTCACAGACCTCACTTGTGCACAGAGGACTAGTTATGCTGGAACAGGTTTGAGCCTCTTAAAGACTTCAAGAGACACAGCAGGTGACATGAAGGTGTGAGTGAAAACTAAGTAAACGTATGTGTTTTCTAATTAACACTGATATCAGATTCTGCTTTTCAAGTTTCAAGAAGGCAACAGCAGGCTGATGAAGTGATCTAAATGACAAGCCATAAAGCAGCAGCTCTCGAAGAACAGGGTATAAACGGTAATGATATCTTCATAAGAAGTGCATGCTGGCTGCTGACCAAGCTTGTGATTCGTTGTTATGAAAAGAGTCAGGTCCAAGTTTTTAATTTAAAACTTGGTAACTCCGAGGGAGTGCAAAGCATATGCAGGTATACCTCGGCTTAAGTCGTTTCGAGTTAAGTTGTTCTCAATTATACGTCGGTTTTCAAAAAAATATAGAAAAATAAAAAAATAAAATAAATATAAAGTTTACTAAAACAGATCTTATTTGTTATGGTCTGTGCTGGCTGGAGGCGTAAACTCTCTCTTCATTCATTGCAAGCGCTGGCGAGGGGTGTGGCTGCTACCTGCGGGCGAGGTCCCGAGAGCGCATCTGTTTTCATTCAGCAATCAGCAATCAGCGAGCTATAAATAGGAGCGGTGCTCTTCCCTCCGACGTCAGAAGATTGTCCTTCCCAGTGATTCCGTTTCCCTGATATCTCTCTGACTCCTGGTATCTTGCTTCGTGCTCGACCAGTTTACATCGATTAATTATTTCCAGTGATTTAGATTTTCCAAAGTGCAAAATAAAATCGTTGAATCGTCTTACATGGTCTTCTGCATCTTTGGGTCCGACGCATATGCTCCAGGTGCAACATTATTTACCATATTGAAAATTGCATTCATGAATAAAATACAGAACGAGGAATGGTTATTTTATGTTTAGTCTAGACAAGTAAATTTGGCGTAGCCTAGCCTAGGCTAGCATAGAGACAAGCTAATTCAACTTAAGTCATTTTTCGACTTAAGTCGTCTCTCCTGGAACCAATTAACGATGTTGGGTGAGGTCTACCTGTACTGTACAAAGAAATCTTTAATTCCTTTATGACTCTTCGGCAAAGTATCACAAAGCCTCATGCACTCTGAGCCGCTTATTTTAATTCCATTTATTTTTTCTAAAAATAAATAAATTAATACATGTCTACAACCATAAGCATACTGCATGCTGATGCTTTAAGGCTTCTCATGTAAGTGTGTTTTAGGTGAAAAGGCTTTCTGTGTGGAACAATGCACCAAAATTACTGTCTGTCATAATGCAGTAGACTGAAATAAGATCAAAAGTATTCCTTTAAGGTCTGCAGTGTTATATCAGATATAACACCATGGCTTTCAGGAAAAAATTGGTTTTAGACTAAATGACCAAATGCATGACCAAAGTGAGTAAGTTGCGCAATATTAAAGGGCGAGGAGGAAAAAAAAAAAAAAAAAAAAACTCTCCACCACCCAGATGACAGCACATCATTTAACTAGACCTGATCAGGCTTTGTTCTTGTGTGAAAGCGCACTGCAGTGAGGACCAAAAAACTGAAGACAAATACTGAAGTAAATGACATGCAACTGCTATGCTTCAGGGGGAATATACATGAGAATAAAAGAGACACATACACACACACAGAGAGAGAGAGAGAGAGAGAGAGAGAGAGAGAGAGAGAGATGATTTCATACCTAATTAAAATAAATGGGAGACACTGGGGTGGCATCTGCTGTCAAGTTGGGTTTTTTTCTTCTTCTTCTTTTTTTCATCCTATGGCACTTGCTCAGGCTTATAAGTGACAAAAATGCTAAGTGGCACAAAACGAAGCACCTGGACACTCAGCTTATGACCAGTTCTCACACGCCAGCCGTCTTATATTTAAGATTAAATAGGTGCAGAAACTAAAGTGGGTTTGTATGGAAATGATGATTTTCAGAATTACGGTCTGCATAATCAAATAAATGAGTGAATCCCGATGCTCTTCTTCCCACTGGAGGGAGCAACTCCACTGCCCATTTATATGAAGGATGGAACGAGCAACCAACCATTTGCATGAAATATTTATGAAGCTGACCTATATACAGTATTTTTTTTCCTGTGACAACACCCAGTAACTAAACTTTACACAGATGGTATATTGCTAAATAATAAGATTATACCTTTCATTTGCTATCTTTAAAACTAAATGAAAAAGATGATGCTACCGGTAAGTGCATCGCTCTTCGATAGCCGGATAACTTTTGCTTTCTTTGCCTCTTAAGTGAAAACCTCGCTTGGTGTGCACTTGTGCTTTGGGGTTTAAACAAAATTAAAATGGCATTAACAGGAGTGAATGTTAATCTAAGTTCCTTGGGAGCAGCTCACAGTTTATGGTTTTAAATGGTCGGGTGAGGATCATACTGAACATCGCTGTAACGCTACTCTCGGCTCTTGGATCTGTTTTGTTGCTGTAAATACTTACCTAAATACTAATACTTACTTTGTTCAACCTAAAATGGGTGTGATGAAACCTATTGTTGTTTTTTGGAATTTTGAAATGTGAAATATCTTTGTAACGCCCACATCTGCAAGGATGTGGCCTCCAAACAAAATTGTTTTGGAAGTACAGGGATCCCTCACTTTACGCGGTTAATGAGAACCGAGACCCCTCCGCAACCGCCGTTTTCTACGAAGTAGGATCGACCCCTCCACACCTACCCACCACCAACTGACGTATACGTACATGTATATGCGTATATAATCTCAATAAATACATATTCAATGCTATAAACGCTTATAATAACAATTAAACATTCAAAAATAATGCATTGGATGTACATAAAATATAAATACACACGCATATAGACGCGCGCGCACACTCAGATGCGCACCTCACATAAAAATGTAAGTAGTTTTGTTGGGGGGTTTTGGGTTGTTGTAGTTTTTGTTGTTGTTGTTTTTGTTTGCGGTTTTTTTTTGTTTTTTTTTGCATAATTGGTCTTGTTTTGTGGCATTTTCCTTAACTTTTTCCCTATTTTTCCATATTTTTCCTTAATTTCCTTATTTTTTTATTTTTCGATGAATATTTTGAAAAACTCGCAATGCACTGAAGCCACAGAAACTGAAGCACAACATAGCGACGGATCACTGTATTGTAATCATTGGCATTTGTGGGTCTGTTGATTTGTTTGTCAGTCTTGTCTTTAAACAAAATCCTGACCAGACCTGTGCATACCTTTTCACAAAACAGAGTAGGGACACCTTCCTGCCTGAATCCCAGAGATGATCTGGTTTGATAATGTCTAAAAGTCAAAGATCAAGATCAGAGCAAATACAACGCTTTTAATTTTAAATCCAGTGCCTATAGACATGCCATTACTATGAAACGTTATTAGAAAAAAAACACATCTGTACTTTCAAATGAGACAATTATCTTCATCTCCATCACTTAAGTGACCTTGAAAGGAAGACATCATGGTCACAGAAATTTAAGCACCTATAACTCAAAACAAGTGCGAATAACATGCTGTTATGAAAGAACACTGAGAGAAAAGCAGGCATGGACTATCAAATCAGACAAAGACCAGTGACCTTTATTGACCTTCAAGATTAAAACCCCAGTCAGCACATGTATTCCCCATACAGAGCCTGTTTCCTACATTATACATGTAGTGTGGTGGGGGTATCTTGAACTCTATAAATGCTCTTGTAGTTTTTCAACCTGCTTGTAACATTTTATAACAAATTTAGTTGGTTCTATTTTCCAAATACTAAAAAAAATTGTAGCCTCATTTATGCAACCAGCTGCTAAGAGTAAGGGAAGGAATGCTGGAAGTTCATGGACACAGTCACATCCACGTTCTGTTGGTTCTTCATCCCATATGCTACATATCTGTCTGCTAACCAACATGAAAGTAAAACCTCCTACTCACATGAATTAGATTTTATGCTCTACAGAATCCCAGTCCGATACACGCCAGTAGTTCTGACCATGTGCCCTATAAACCTTCCTGGCTAGCGTTTCAAAAAAAGAAAAGAAAGAAAACAGTAGAAAAAAAATCACCCATTCTGTACCTGCATTTGTCTCTGTTTTGAACATATTACATAACACTTGGATCAAGTCTATTATATTGCCATTACAAAAGTCCTTATATTTCCTATAAACACACAGGAACATTTTCCTATGTACTCTGATCATTTGTGCACAATCTTACAGTAGTCTTCAGTCGTGTTAATGACATCATCAAAGGGCAAATTCTATATTCTCAGGAATACAGCTGGTGACTTCCAGTGGGCAGTGGTGGTCTAGTGGTGGCAGTGGTGGTCTAGTGGTATAAGGCGCCGGCTCGCTGATCCAAAGGTTGGGGGTTCGAGTCCCACTCTCCACAAAGTTGTCACTGTCCCTCCCAGTGCAGCTAACTGGGTTATCAAAGGCCAGCCATGTCTCTCACTGTCTATGGTGTGAGGCATGTAAAAGAACCATTGCTGACTTTCGTAAAAAGAGTAGGCTGCAAAGGCGTCAGCGTGTTTCCGCCCTGCGATGGCCTGGCGAGCTGTCCAGGGTGTACTCTGCCCTCGCCCTGAGTTGGCTGGGATAGGCACCAGCCTCCCCGTGACCCTCATTAGGATGAAGTGGTTACAGAAAATGAAAATGAACAACTGGTGACTTTTGGGTTGGCAGTTTTATTAGAAGAACCAATAACATAAATGTACTAGTATAAATCAATGTGAGCTAGCTAGCAAGCTAATTGACAAACTGCAATATGAGTGATGCTTGTCTGGGATGACGGATGGACTAAATTACACATTAAATTACACCTTGCCATACAAAGTTGGGAAGCCAACAGCACATAAAACCCAAAAACCATCTCTATAAATTTCTTGGTTTTGGAACTGTTTGTGGCGATGAACCTGTGGGCTTTGAAAGGCCAGATCCCAGCCATGCCAATATTCTAAATAACCATACATTTACAGTCACCCCCCCTTCTTACGAAAACCCCAGAATACGAAAAATCCAGTGTACGAAAAACATTTTCCTAAATTTTTTGTCTTCTGTATACGAAACAACTTCTTCTTACAAAAAGCGCTAAACACCACATTCAAACATCCAAACAATGCGCGAGTTGCTCTCTCATTGGCTGTCTCCCCAACATCCCACCCCACTGGCTTCCCATTGGCTAGGAGGGATGACGCAGCTCCCTTCCATTGGCTATCTCTCAACATCCCGTCCCGCTGGCATCCCATTGGCTAGGAGGGATGACGCAGCTCCCTTCCATTGGCTATCTCTCAACATCCCGTCCCGCTGGCCTCCCATTGGCTAGGAGGGATGACACACACACACACACACACACATACACACGCATGCGTGATTCCCACTGAAAGTGATTCCTGGTGCTATGGTCATTGTAAGATTATAACTCTGCGAAGAAGACATGGTCAACACAAGAGCACACACACACACACACACACACACACACACACACACACACACACACACACGTGTGATTCCCAGTGAAAGTGATTCCCGGTGCCATGGTCATTGTAAGATTATAACTCTGCTAAGAAGACATGGTCAACACACGCGCACGCGCACACACACAGACACACGCGCGCACGCACACACACACACACACACACACACACACACACACACACACACACACACGTGTGATTCCCAGTGAAAGTGATTCCCGGTGCCATGGTCATTGTAAGATTATAAGTCTACTAAGAAGACATGGTCAACACACGTGCACACACACACACGCACACACGCATGCACGCACACACGCACACACACACACACACACACACACACACACACACACACACACACACACACACACGTGTGATTCCCAGTGAAAGTGATTCCCGGTGCCATGGTCATTGTAAGATTATAACTCTGCTAAGAAGACATGGTCAACACGTAGTAAGTACCTTAAAAGCTATGCTTTTATACTTTTTAAAGGGTATTCTTGGGAGCCATGGAACGAATCACACGTTTTCCATGTAAAATACACCTCTACTTACGAAAACTCCAGGTTCCGAAAAAGGCGCTGGGCCGACTGTATATGCTTTTTCTTGTGTATTGCTTAATTATTATGTTTGTTCAAAATAACCTTCATTCTTTTTCTGAACTGCTTAACCCTAACTATGGTCACGGGGAGGCTTGCTCCCATCTCAGCTGATTCTGAAAGAGGGCAGATTACACCCTGGACAGCTCGCCAGGTCATCGTAGGGCCGACACTCACAAATATTCATACTCACAATCACACCAAGGGAAGAACATGCAAACTCCACACAGAGACACCCAAGATGGGAATCGAACCTAGGCCTTCTCGCTGTGATGCGGACGTGCTAACCACTACGCCAACGTGCCACCTCCAAATAACCTATTCATAGTTATTCCTTACTTGTAATTCTTTTGGGAAACAGCGTTTCTGCCCATTTACACAATATACTGTATTTGTCATGTCTTTAGCAAAGATGACTCAATTCCATCTATAATTTTCTTTTTATAAAAATGAACTTTTACTCAGACTTTAATGATGACTAGAGAAGCCTCTCATGAGGCTGGTGTCCATATTCCATCTGTAGCCATTCCTTCGCCTCTTCTCATGTCCAGACACTCACAACATTGCAGATAATACTGGATAATTGACAGAGTGGGGTATTATTCCACTTCATTTACTTTAATTAAGTCTGTCTTTTTTTTTTCCTTCTCAAAAGCCTCCAGAGCCATGCCAACGCCACCCTCCTGAGACCCCAAAGCCATAATTAAAACTTGATGTCAATCACAGTGACTTTCATTCAGGGATTCCTCCAAGAGCACATGCCCATCAGGTCTCTATCACGACAAATTAATCAGTGGGAGCTCTTTTCCCTGTCTTCTGGGACAACCGGACGATTCCCGACTTCAGCAAGGCATTAATCAATTACAGAACGCCGCAGGCCCGTACCCATTTCTGACCTAATCTACAGTGGGCGCTGCTGCAATTCCATTAAGCAGCAAGGATATTAAAATTAAGTCTTTCGGGATCTGATGGCGTCTTTCTCTTGACATACCTGTGTAATTTCTCTATAAAGAAAAGTACGCTGTAATTTACTTCAAGCTGACAAAGTTTATGTAACTGCAGCTCTGACACTGGTTCCAGCAACAAAATAAATTCTACTATATCCTATTACTGTACTTTTAACAATGAGAAATAATCATTACTCACGTGAAAAGAATATCTGTCTAGCATTTATGGAAGGAGTTCCAGTGTTAGTGCTTGGCATACAGACTAAAATACTTGCAGGAATCTTTGAAAAAGCGAGTTTTTGGTTGCGGTATTGTCATATTTTCTTCGTGTGCTTGTGAAGAAAATACCGACCGTAACGGTGCACAGATATTTACCAAACATGGTGGGTACACAAACCTACCTGAGTCCCAGAGATTAAATTATTTTTAAATGCTAAGGTCAAAATCCAAAGTCCAAGCAAGTTGACAAATTTCTGGAGTCAGAGTGCTTAAGTTCAGAATGAGTGCAGAGACAATTATCATTTACAGGATTTGCCAGACGTCTCATCCAGAGAGACTTACAATTATCATTTTTATACAACGGAGGGTTAATTGAGGAATAAGGGCCTTGCTCAAGAGCCTAACAGTGGTGATAGAACCCCTGACCTTTGGATCAGTAACCCATTGCTTAAACCCCGAATCCACCACTGCCTACACAGAGACCTGCCACACAGAGACATGCCATTACTAAAGAACACTAATAGGAAACCATATATGGACTTTAAAGTGAGACAATTACTTTGACCTTGAGTAAGCCAATGTTGTTGTAATTTATAGTGAACTAAAATCTGCTATCATCAGGCCGGTGCTTATCCCCAGTTTCCATAACGTGACACGACTAGGAGTTCAACTCCTCCTGGATGGGACACTAGTCCATTGCAGGTTACCTTCCCAGTATATTTTTATTGGTACCCATTTATACTGGTGGGTAAACAGAGGCACACTTGTGGTTGAGACCTTGCCCAGGGGTCTTAGCACAGTGGGGGTCCAACAGGAATTTGAACACACAACCTCCTGATCATGAGCACAGCACCCTAACCACAATGCCACCGGCCCCACCATCTGCTAATGGCTTTGGTGTAAAAAGCCCAAAGGACTTTACCTTTAAAATCTGCTACTTCCCTGATGCACTGCTCAGTTTTGCTCTCTCTTCATAATCAGACAACTGTGGCATCATCCGGATTATGTACAAAATGTTACGCATGTAATAAGTAAGACTTAGGAATACATGTCACAAAATATTGTTACTGTATCTTTGCTACTGGAACTCTGACAAGCCTTCATTTCTACACGTTTTGGATTTCTGTGTATCACCAGTTTGCCCACTTGTTCCTGATCTCTGCCTGCCTGTTTCCCCCCTGTAAGTTTGCCTGATCTCTGTTGTTCTGTTCACCTGTTTGTTTGATCTATGCCTGCCTGATATTGAATTTGGGCCATGTAAACGTATCCCTCTGGCTGTTTGAAAATATCTTTGTAGCCGCCTTTTCCTTTGTCGTGACATCAACAATGGCTTGAATTATTTTAAAATTGGTACTTACCTAAATATAGTTTTTCAGTTTAATTGAACAAAATGCAATCAAGACATTTTTGGTAAAGCTATGCTTTTTTCAGCTTTCAAGTAAGAAATACTCCAAAACCTTTCTGGCCAGAATAGGAACTATTACAAATACTGTGGTACCATGACTTATGAAATTAATCCGTTCTCAGGGCAAGCTCGAAGTCAAAATGTTCATTAAATAAAACGGAAATTCCCATAGGAAATAATAGAAAACCAATTAATCCGTTCCAACCCCTTCCCAAACTCATATAACCTGACACTAACATGTATATCTGACCTAATATATTAAAGATAAAAATGTAAAAAAAAATTAATAATAATAATAATAGTACATGTACATTAACATTAATAATTAACAAGTAATAATAAAACAAGAATAAACAAAAAGTCAACTAACCCTTCCAATCATCAAATGCGACAAAGATGTCATGTGGGCATGAAGATGTCACATGGGCAGGCATGAGGTGGTGCGTAACAGAGGAGAAGGAGAAGGAGAATTTTGTGCATGTGCAGCTACGAATGCCAGTGAGGAAAGGCTCGTGATAAGCTCCCACAAGGCCAGTGCTTCTGAAATACTGGGGCACGCCCCCCCTTGGGGTTGCGGTGTGATACCGGAGGGGTGGGGGGTGCATATGATCCTGGGAAACAGGCTTTTTTGCCATACTGTACTAGAATTAAGTGTAATTGCACATCCTCTACAGTGGGGGGCAGTGGCACTCTCACTCTGTTCCCTATGATGAAGGGAACACAGTGAGAGTGCCACTGCGACCTACTGTAGAGCATGTGCCACTAGGTGACAGTGGCGCTCTCACTATGTTCAGTATGGTGTAGGGAAAAAGCACCAAGCAAAGGATATGAAGTGCAGTACAGTAAACACTATTTATTGTCATCTGCGGGGCACTGGGGGGAGGGGAGTGAAATGTTTTTTTTCTTCCTATAGGGGGCATCACATAAAATAATTAAGAAGCACTGCACAAGGCATTCTCGGAGCGCGGAGGAATACACACAAAAGAATACAAGGCTAATCGGCCCAGAACAGCCATTTCCCCAGCACAGGTCGTAAATCAAAATTTTGCTCTTTGGATGGGGCAGATTTTTGGTGGGATCGAAGTTTGTATCATGGAAAATTTGTTATAAAAGACACTCATAAGTCAAGGTGCCACTGTACTTAAATGATAATTCCTACAGCAAAAAATGCTGTACATGCACTTCCATTACTCACTTTTCAGTGCACTTCGTAAATCGAAATAGTATTTTTGAAAAACAAATGAGGGTTTAGGCTGACCCTTAAAAAAGCTGACCTTTTTATGAAAGTATTTTTTATTTTAAACACAGCATGTATTAAGTCCAAGCCAGTTTACCAAATTACGAAACAACAGGAATCTATAAAATCAAGAAATGATTCATATGTATATATTTGATGAGTCATCGGAGCTGAAAAATGTGTGATTAAGTAGAAGGTGGAGATGGTTTCAGCATCAAAAATGCCTGGCCACTGACACATAAACAGCCCACGAAAAGATTCTGTTTCTAAAAAGCTGCAAATATTCTGAATTCAGCTTGTGTCATCTAACCCCACCTGCATCCCGGGGAAAGGACCACGCTGTAAATGATTCAATCACTGTTTAGACAGGAGGGAAAAAGCCCAGGAAAAAAGAAATCTGTCTGCTCTGACAGTTGAATAAATGCCTGCTGGCATTTTGTAAATGTGCTTGGCTACTGGGTGCGAAAGCACATGCAGAATGTGCAGCAGTGACGAGATTGGTATGCACCGTCGGCGTCATGAATATTCGAAATTATTGACACCTCATAAAAAAGTGCAAAGTGGACACTATAGGTGCTTGATTAAAAACCAAGGACAGAATATGGAGTTTGCTTCACTCCAAAAGGCAGAGGATGTTCTCTTGCTTTATCTACCTGCCCGAACTAGGTGTGAGAGGAGGATGTGCATAGATAGACTTTTTACACATACACAGACACACGCATACACTCAAACACAACTGTGTATTTCTATCTTGTATCATTTATTAATAACCTTAACCATCAAAACTAAACACCCAGCCTGAATCCTTATCCTAACCCTAATCTGCACTGAACCATAAAGCCAAGTCTTAACTCTCAAAACAGTTCTTTATACCCCCATTTCACTGGACTACGGCATGCAAGGATCGTAGCGGAAAGGCGCGGAATGCAGTCTACGGAACTGTTTCGGCATTTTTACACGGAAAACCACTGCAAATCCTACAGAAAAGTGGAAATTCTTATACCCCCATTTCACTGGACTATGGCATGCAAGGATCGAGTCACGGAAAGGCGCGGAACGCAATCTCCAAAAGAGCTTTGGCATTTTTACACAGAAAATGGGTTAAAATCCTACGGAAAAGTGAAAATTCTTACACTCACGGAACGTTCGCAGCATGTGCGGAACAGCTACGGCAAAGTACACCAAAGTGACCCCACGGAGCACTCACGGAATTTTTTTTTTCCATGAACGTGCTTTTCAACATGTCCAAAAGCACGTTCACGGAATATTTTGGCCTGTCGGAAGCATACGGAATGACACGGAAGATGAGGGAATAATTGCGGAACGTTTGCGGAGGACAAAATTTTTGCTTACGTAACTCTGCCGTGCTCAAGTGAGATGGGGGTATAAAAGAAATGAAGAATAATCAAAATGTTCTCACTCTGTTGGTAAAAACCACGATCTGTTTCTGTATGTAGCAATGCATGTTCTTGCTCTGTATGTAACAAGCACACACACACACACACTCACTCACTCACACACTGCAGGGAGCCTATCACGGCTGCGGCTCCTGATTCTGGAGTGTGAACTAAGGTTTATCAAGTTCTGCATAAACATGGCCCACTCGGAGATTCAGGGTAGCTACTGTTTATCGAGCACACAGTATGGATACCCCACTACAATACAGGGAAAGAACTCATAATCGAACCCCGTGCCAGAACCTAGGACTCTGACCTCTCTCTCTCTCCATCTCTCTCCATCTCTCTCTCTCACTCCATCTCTGACTGGAGAAAACAACTTACCAATCCTCCATACATCTTTCTTGGAGCAAATTGAAAACTGATGGAGGGTGGAACGCATATTTTGAGGAACATGTTATCAAGATATATCAAGGACCTTTTTTTTTTTCTTTTTGGGTTTAGATCCTATTGAACTCAATTAAATTGATCCACAGGAAGCTGATCCAGCATCCGTTCCCTTTGATCCATATAGATTATAGATAACGTAAAGCATTGATCCTGCGCTATGGGGCCTATTTCACTCATTTCTCAATCCGCAGGCAGGCCACGGGGCGCTCTTAACTCACCTCACCAAGCTCGTGTTCGTTTGGCTCTTTAATCTGTAACCAGTGGAAATAAATTCACAGAGTCAGTAAATTAGGTTTCTCTACTTAAAACCTGACAGGTAGCACTGGGTAATTGAATTCTTTTTATTGTTTTGAAGTTTCCGAGTATGCTTTATTCATAAATCAATCCACATTTCTAGGGTTCGTGAGACAAGAGTTTGGTCATGGTGTGAGTTGTTTTTAAAACCCGAATGCAGTCCAGTCTTTATAGTCTTTCTAAAAAAAAAATATTTTTTAATTTTTATTTTTACCGTTAACTAAATAACCCCAGCTAGCTAAACAAATAACCTTAACATTAGTTAACATATATATTATGCTTCATGTCATAGATCTACAGTCTTCTTCTTTTTCTTTCAGCTGTTCCCTTTTAGGGGACGCCACAGCGAATCATCTGCTTCCATCTTCATGGAAGTCAAATTACTGATTCGCATGTTCGATTTGGCGTAGGTTTTTGCGTCGGATGCCCTTCCCGACACAACTCTTTCGCAAGGGGCAGAAACACGCTAACGGCTATGCAGCTACTCTTTACGAAAGTCAGCAATGGTTCTTTGACATGAACCTCTCACCATAGACAGTGAGAGACATGGCCCGCCTTTGATAACCCAGTTGGCTGCACTGGGAGGGACAGTGACAACGAGACTGGGACTCGAACCCCCAACCCTAGGATCAGCTATCCAGCACCCTTTACCACCAGGCCACCACTGCCCGAGGTTATGGGCATGTAAATAAATGTGTAAATATAAATATAAATGCGACTCGATAAACGTTGTATATAATTATATTCAGTTGGTGTGCTGTAAATCCAGGTTACGAAACAGCCTCTGGAACGGATTAATTTCATAAGGTGAGGTACCACTGTAATAATAATAATAATAATAATAATAATAATAATAATAATAATATTAATAATACCCTGCGATGGCCTGGCGAGCTGTCCAGGGTGTACTCTGCCCTCGCCCGAAGTTGGCTTGGATGGGCACCAGCCTCCCCGCGACCCAAATTAGGATTAAGCCGGTACAGAAAATGAACTGAACTGATGAATAATAATAATAATAATAATAATCAGCACTCCATGAATGTTATTTTTCAACAGCTGAAATAAAGTTGGTTGAGAAGTAGAGCTTGAACTTTTCTTAAAAAAAAAAAAAAAAAAAAATCACAGGTGATGGTGCACCAGCTGGGAGAATGAAGGCTCAGGCTCAGTCTCACCCAAAATCCCAGCTATTGTTTGAAACATGTCCAACTCTCCTCTGTTCATGTGCAGTCCCCTTGTGGGTTACATTTTAGCGCTCAAATGATCGACATGAAACCGACAGAATCCGGTCATTTTTCAAAATAAAAGACTTTT
Organism: Plotosus lineatus; assembly: GCA_024760905.1. Classification (NCBI taxonomy): domain Eukaryota; kingdom Metazoa; phylum Chordata; class Actinopteri; order Siluriformes; family Plotosidae; genus Plotosus; species Plotosus lineatus. The sequence goes on from CM045749.1 coordinate 13,869,560, forward strand.
CAAAAATAAAGATCGTTCAGACTCAGATAATAAATAAAACTGAAATAATTAATTATTTCTTTTGTGGACCAGTACCGGTCCGCAAACCGGTGGTTGGGGACCCCTGCCCTGGATGCCCTGGCACGCCGTCCAGGGTGTATCCTGTCCTCGCCCAGAGATGGCAGAGATGGACGCCAGCCTCCCCGTGACACTTATTAGGATTAAGTGAATAAGAAAATGAATGAATGTTTCGAAGCAAGTAAAAGTCTGCATTCTTTGATTTTTATTCCAGTTAAAAAAAAACAAACAAGTTTTTGTATTCATTTTGATCACATTAACTCTACTTCACTGTCAAATACACCTGCAGCTCCTTTATTTCTCCTGCATCGTATTAGTTGCTGTCTCACACTGTAGGGTAATTAACCCGATTGAGAAAGAATTGTTCCGCTTTCTTTCTTTGCTTTTAGATCACAAAAACTTGCAACTGTAACCGGGTGTGTAGATTTTTTTTTTTTTTTTTTTATATTCACTGTATTTTCACTCAAAACACCAACAAATATAATATTAGCATTTAATCTTAAAGCCTTTGTGATCATAACCCCTGGCTCAGAGCCGCTGTTGGTGCTCACAGCTTGACTTGAACTGACACATCTGTGTGGGCGTGTGTGTACGTGTTAGCTACCGTATTGAAACACAACACAGCTGGGTTCCCTGCAAACAACACAACAGGAAGTGCATTCATTTATGCCTTTATGCCTCCTAACTACGGAGCGGAACTTATTTAAGACGTAAAGTTGGGGACGGCTTCGAACAAAGCGAACAGAACCTTCAGAACACTAAACAGGCGATGTGAGTAAATGAATGCGGAAAGGCAGATAAAGGGCCACCGCTGAAACAGTGGGCTTCTCTGAAGCAGCCAGGGTGCACTAATGGGACCCATATTTATTGCCCCTCCCCCCCTTTCTTCTCTCTTTGCAAGCCTGCACTGTTCCAGTGTGTCATTTATTCTCGTTTGAAAAAAGAAACGCTACCAGGCTGATCATCAGGCACTTCCACATCGCAAAAACATGCAGAGGTAAGGTTGGAACAAATGGTGCCCCGAGAGTCACCTTGGGCACAACAAGATCCGTCATGATTACTGTGGCACGTCTTACTTATTACTTCGAAATGGCTGCAGCTTAAGAAAACCAAGACGAAAATCAGCGATAATGGCGGCGGATTTTAAATCAGCACCAGGAGGCTGTACGAAAGATGGATATCAGTCTATCTTGTTAATGAGCCCAAAGTTCCTGGTGTCAAGATACTACTTTTTCATGCGTCCGTAAGTGTGTCTTCAGACTACAAAAAGAAAACTGAACATGGCAGCTCCCTGACAATAGGATTTTATTGAGTTTACATGTGCTAAGGAACAGCGTATTGATTTGGAGGGAAATGTACTGCCCAGGGTATTACTCAGTCCAAGAAGTATAATTGGCTTCAAATTTTTTTCCCCCCCGATCTTAATCCATCTCTTGAGCTGTAAAAGTTCTGTACTCAACTAATGATGCCTGCTCTCCAGCAGTGCACCTCCAAAAGACCTTCCTCCAGCAAGAAAGACCCTTTATTCATATTTGTCCATTATAATGGCACGTTGAATGGCAGCTGCTTTAAAAATCTCCCCTGAATGTTCAAGCACTCTGTGAAAAGGCGCTCACAAGGAGCCTGATGCCGAATCCTTTTTTTTTTTTTTCTTTTTCTGCTGCACGCATGGAAGTAAAAAAAAGAGCTCTGCACACAAAAGTCAATGCCAACAGGGGAGCATACATGAGACTTTGCCTTAGTCGCCTTTCCCCTTCACCTCCTACAATCATAACTGAAAAGTTGAAATATTCTTTATGCCTGAGAGAGAGAGAGAGAGAGAGAGAGAGAGAGAGAGAGAGAGAGAGAGAGAGAGAGAGAAGGCTTTCCTGGGCCAAGGGTACAAAATGCTTCCTTTAGAATCATATGGAACCTTAAAAGCTTTGGCACCGGTGGCCTCAGTAAATTATTCAGAGAGGATGCAGGAATGGAGAGGACATCTATGGCAACCACAATGCCAACGAGGTGGAAAATAAATGTGAACCGTCACCTGCTACGGCTTTCCATACAGAGCATTAGTGGCTCAAAAAAATTCTTTTGGTAGAAAAAATATTTTAAAAAGTAATTAGAAAAAGTAAGAAATAAGGAAAAAACTAAGTAGAACTCAGCAGCAATTGAGGGACGGCTGTATGGACAGACTGTATGGACAGGCTGTATGGACGCTGGTAGACTAGTGACAATAATTGCAACTAGCAAAGGAATGGGTCTTGAGTTCAATTCAGGTCATTTTCTTAAACTGCTTAATCCTAATTAGGGTCGCAGGGAGGCTGGTGCCCATCCCAGCTGACTCTGGGCGAGGTCAGAGTACACCCTGGACAGCTCGCCAGGTCATCGCAGGGCGGAAACACACTGACGGCTATGCGGCTACTCTTGACGAAAGTCAGCAAAGCTTCTTTTACATGAACCTCACACCATAGGCAGTGACAGACATGGCCAGCCTTTGATAACCCAGTTAGCCGCACTGTGTTGGGGGGGGGTGCAGTGACAACCTGTGGTGAATGGAGCTTGAACCCCCAACCTTAGGATCAAGTGATCCAGCACCCTATACCACTAGACCGCAACTTCACTCGGGTCTTAAATTCCTGTACATGAGAGCACAGGTCACATACCCCTATGACACATGAAACGGAAGTTGAAAAAAAAAAGGTGGGGCTGTGGTGGCTCAGTGTTAAAGGCTCTGAATTACTGATCCGAAGGTTAGCGGTTTAAGCGCTAGCACTATCAAACTGCCACTGTTGGGTACCTGAGCAAGGCCCTTCATCCTCAATTGCTCAGTCATATAAAAATAATGAATGTCAGTCAATCTGGATAGGGGTGTCTGCCAAATGCTGTACTTGTAAATGTAAATGTAAAAAACATTTCAGACATTTGATCTCGCAGAGACCTTGCCCCAGATAACATGGTCGTGTATTGGTTCACACGATTGCCTCCCAGCAGGACGGTCCTGGGTTCAAAACTATCTGCGTGGAGCTTGTATGTCTAAATGGCTGCTCCAAATTGCCCCAAGGTGTAAGTGTGAGTGTGAATGCGTGTGTATTTGTCGATCCTGTAATGGGTCCGGTGACCTGTGTATGGTGTACCTCACCTTCATCTAGAATACGCTCCATCATGCTGAGCATGGAATTTGAAGCTCTATTCCGTTGTGATCCCAGTTGGAGTAAGTGTTTAACCAATGAATGAATGACTGTGACTTTTGCTACTAGCATTAAGAAAAAAAGAAAGAAAGAAAAGGTAGGAAGTGGTATCTTAATTGTCCTCTGCACATAGAGCTGTTCTTAGTAAAGTGTGAAAAGGCGATGGGATAAAGGCCCTTCATAATTCATTTCAGCCCCCTATTGAAGTATCACAGTGGGGTTCTGCCAATTATTGCCTGAATGTGTCTCATCACCTACTGTGCTACTGTCCTCAGGAGGAACCTGCAGGACACTATTCTCTTCATATCTACCTTGTGCAGAATCCACACACACACATAGACACAAACACACGCTCGCGCTCATGCACACACAGATTTCATGTAAGGGTCTTTTTCTCCGAGTTAACTAATCGTGCAGCTAATTAATGTTTGCCACACTTTAACCTTAATCTGTTTTACACACACACACACACACACACACACACACACACACACAGATAACAAGCAGCATAAACATCAAACCCTTTGACAGATAACGTGAATATCATTGATCATCTCATTAGACCCGTGCTTCTCAAATAGTGGGACCCCAAGGGAGGCGTGGTGTGATGCCAAGGGAGGCGTGGTGTGATGCCAAGGGAGGCGTGGTGTGATGCCAAGGGAGGCGTGGTGTGATGCCGGGGGAGCGCGGATGACCCTGGGGAACATGCTTTTCTGGAATTGTGTAAGAGAATTAAGTGTAATTGCACCTCCACTCCACTAGTTGGCAGTGGCACTCTCATTGTCACGCTATGGTGTAGTGGTTTTTTCGTATGAGCAAACGATATGAAGCGCAGTGAACAACCCCTCAAGAAACAACATGGAAAAATGTTCGAACAGGAACGAAGAGACAAGTGGAGAGAGACGGGGATATTAAGAGATAAATAAGGTGAATGAATTTAAATAAATTTCAGGCACATTGGTGCATTTTAAATCTTTTCTATTACAGATTAAAAATTATTTTTAATGTTAATAAAGATAGACTTTTATAGAAAAATAATAATATTTATTGTCGCTCACGGGGTGGTGGTGGTGGTGGTGGGGGGAGGCGGGGTGAAATGTTTTTTTCTTCCTTGGGGGGGCGCCACAGAAAATAATTAAGAAGCACTGAATTAGACACACACATATTTTCTCCCCTAATTTTGTCGTAGCCAATTCCCAACCGTGTACGCAAGTCACGTGTGGCTGTGGTATCAACCTATATTCGAACTTGCGATCTCCAGATGTGCCTTGACAATCTTCTTTTCTTTTTGGCTTTTCCCTTTTCCAGGGGTCGCCACAGTGAATCATCTGATTCACATGTTTGATTTGGCAGAGGTTTTTACGTCGGATGCCCTTCCTGATACAACCCTTTCAGCAAGGGGCAGAAACATGCTGACGGCTATGCAGCCTACTCTTTAC
>CM045749.1:13876728-13904228 GCA_024760905.1 Plotosus lineatus
AAATGACAGTGAAATTATGTATTTGTTATTCTGTTAAAGGCCACCTGATTTATCTGCGTGCCAGATACAGTCATCAAAAGAGCCACATCTGGCTCGCGAGTCATAGGTTCCCAACCCCTGCCATAGACAGTGAGAGACATGGCCGGCCTTTGATAACCCAGTTAGCCGCACTAGGGGTAAGTTAGCGACAGTGGCTAATTAATGATATTTAATGATGCTGTTTAATTTATAGTCTACACTTTAACTTTTCTTTTATTTTTATGATGCCTTTGATTTTATATTTGTCTTGATTTTCATATTTATGTACAGTATAAAAGACTTGTTTCAGGGGTCAAAAAATAAATGTATCTTTTAATCTTTTTTTTCTTTCATGTCCTATTTGCAATATCCCTGACCAGTTTGTGTGATTCACACCTCCTGAGCATGGAACTGTATGGAGGAGCCACGCAGTCCTCCTCAGTTTGATGCATCCACCATGAAAGTCTCAGTCGTGGTTTTGAGGCTGGAATTGCGAGTGGGCAGAGCGTGGCGGCATTTAGTGCACCATATGCTTTTGTTCAGGAGGGTGGGCACGAAATGGTTGAGCAGGAATCTCCTACCGAGGTGCTGTTTGCACAGGAAATAGCACGCCATAAAGAATAGGCAGATGAAAGTTTGATGAGGGACGGCGTTCTGATGAAATATTCTGTTTGCTTTCCCAGGACACCCACTTTTATTCCAGCCCCCGGGGTGCAGATCCGGGCAGCAGAGATATTTACCCCTGTGGTGCCGGTTTTCGGGGAGCCAAACACCCCTTAATCAAATCCTTGCTAGGAGAAACATGTGGGAGGACAGTCCTGCGTTTCCTCCTACTTGTGATTCCTGCGTGCTTGATAACCTTTTGAAAACGTTGGCACAAATCACAGAAAAGCCCTACAGGCTGTTTTCCCCCGTTTTTCCTTGCACATGCCGAAAAGAAATCAATCCATGTAAGCATTTTTTAATTAAAATTGATGGCATGCTTGTGAACTGTAACTGAGGTGCAGTATAAAATCCAGCAATTAGTAAAGACCCGAATTACATGCAACATGGCATCACTTTACGCGCTGCTTGGTTCTCTCTGGGGTATTTTTTTTTTTTTTTAATCACAGTAATACACAATACTACTCTTGCTGAGCGACAGTCTTATCTCCTTTCATAATGACCATTGTTACGTATGCCTAATGGATTCGATTGGACGAGCCCCCACTTTTACAGATAGGAAAATTTAGAAATTTAGAGGATTGAAATTGCCCCATCAACCCAGCAAAGCACGACAGACTACAACATAAACTATACATAATTTAATAACATGAACAAAATAAGACAAAATTCATAACTTACATGTTAAAGCTAAACTACATACAAATTAACCAAGGGTCCCATAGTCACCAAGCACCCGCAGTAGGGTAAATTTAGAGATGGCGCATGTGCTGGCGGGGGAAAGACTTGCCATCCCGCGTGTCGGACGAAAAACAAATGACGACCATCCTCGCGTGGGCTGCGTGTGGACGTGGATGAAAGACTTCGACGATGAAGTCCCGAACAACAAAACTTGGGTGATGCGCGTTCCATGGGTCACCTTGGATGAGTTGATCCGCCCGAAGCGCCACCAGGAGACTGTAAGCGCCTGTAGCCAGTCCGCAACAGGTCCTTAATATAGATTTCCTACAATCACCTGACCCACCACCAGGCCAACTAGATCCCCTCATGGAAAATTCCAGACTCAAACAGCTGAGTCACACCATGTGTCTCTCCTCCGTTATTTTTATATTTACATTCACAAAGATATTTACATGCCCATAACAACCATTACATCAAAAAGGACTGTTTTTCAAGAGGGATAGGAGCCTCAAACTCAAGCAATGTCAAGCAGTGCAGAACAAGAGACGTCGCACAATTGAAGAAGGTATGATATGATGACATCCGTGAGATTGGATTGCACCCTCGAAAACAGCAGAAAGCGCTGCGTCGTGTGCTATCTTAGGCTGTAAAATTCAGATCAGATTCTAGCTGGATGCTGAATCATATCATAATGGAGCCACAGGATCTCCTGTTTCATCATTCTTAAGATGTAGAGACTCTACAGTATCACTGTACACATCCTTCTGTCCCATAAGTGCTAATTGTGTTATCTGAGTTCAGACTGTAGACGCGCAGAAAGGTTTACAATGACATCGGGTTCTCGCTCATTATTTACAACGATAGCAGGGTTCTGAGTTAATAGCACAGGTTAATTCTATTATACTAATGATGTTCCATCATTAGCCTATTACACTCGATTCACAGGAAATAGTGAGAGCTGAGGGATATTTGAGAGGAAGCGAAAGAAGATGGACGTAAGAACTATCCTGAATCTCGTAAGATTAATCCTCGTTTTCATCCCTGGATCCAGTCCAACTTTCTCCGACTATAAAGATGTTTCACTGCCCAATTTCAGAGGCTAAGCATGTACAGTGTAACATAAAACAACACTATAGGCATAGATCCAAGAGTTTAGATACTTATCTGTTGCCGTCCGTCATTAAGCAAATATACTTTAAATTTCTCAATAAATCCGAGATTTCTCATTCTTTACACAAACCAGTATACCGTACAGGTGTACTGCGACTTAAGTCGTTTCGAGTTAAGTCGTTCTCAATAATACGTCGGTTTTCAAAAAATATATGGAAAAACTTAAAAAAAAAAAAAAAAAAGTTTACATCATTATAATCAAATATTATATATTATATATTGAGTATATTAAATATTATGTGTTTATGTGTATAATATTATATCAACCCCCCCCCCCCCGATGTATATGTGTATATAAAATCAATAAATACATATTCAATGCTATAAATGCTTATAATCACAATTAAACATTCAAAAATAATGTATAAAATGTAAATAAAACATAAATACACACATATACAGATGCGCACGTGCACACACTCAGATGTGCACCTCACATAAAAATGTAAGTAGTTTTGTTGGGGGGTTTTGGGTTGGCTTTTTTGTTTGTTTGTTTGTTTTTGAATGGGTTTTTTGTATAATTGGCCTTGTTTTGTGGTATTTTCCTTAACTTTTTCCCTATTCTTCCTTAATTTCCTTATTTTTTTTATTTGATGAATATTTAAAAAAAAAAACGTGATGCAATGAAGCCGCATGAATTGAAGCGCGAAGTAGTGAGGGATCCCTGTGTATGTATATATATATATATATATATATATAATGTGTGTGTGTGTGTATTTATATGTAATATTATACAAGTAAATCTGGCGTAGGCTAGCCTACAGACAAGCTAATTCGATTTAAGTATTTTTTTTTATTGAAGTCGTCTCTCCTGGAACCAATTAACCACGTACGCGGAAGTACAGTATACCTGTGTTGGTGGAATTGTCCCCTGACAGCCAATCAATAACTTATGCGATCTGAAAAAGATCCTGAAAAAATCTGTTATCTCTGGCCACTGTAATCCTGCAAAAACTCTGACCAATCACTGAGTCATTGTCCATTGGGAAATATCCAATCAAACACTCTCTGACTGCAGGAAAGGGGAGGGCTTTGAAATTGAGCCTCCCAGGAGAGGGGAGGTCCAATTCCAAAGCTATATCCCTTCACACATGAAGAGAAGATATGAAAGGATGCTACGTTAAAATTTGTAAGCTTTTCAAGTAGAGTTTAAGGTCGCTTCGTGATGAAATTCTGTGTTTTGATGAAGAATTTTTTTTTTTTTTCGGTAGATCAATACATAATAAGTAAGGTGTACATGATAATATATATTATCATTTATCATGGTACACCTTACTTATCATGTATTGATCTACAGTAATTTTTTTATATAGATTTAGGCACTGGCTAAAAGCAGAGTGGTCCACGAGATCTTTTAAAAGATATTTTTTAAGTTAAAGCCAAAGTTAAATGTTCATTGAGAAAATTAGTGGAAGTATTAGAATTTTTTTTTTTTTTTTTTTTTGCAAGAATACTCGATCTTACCAATACTGTACAAGGATTCTGTGATCAGCATTTTTATCTCTGCGAGGGCAGTCAAGTGTTTTTTTTTGTTTGTTTGTTTTTTTTTTGTTTGTTTGTTTGGGTTTTTTTTTTTTTTTTTCTGGAGGAGAAAACATTTCTCAGTTATTGATTTGGGGAGAAAAAAATTAACCTTAAAATATATTAGATGACTGAGGTCCCTATAATTATTAAGCAAAATGAATTGGATGGTTTTAAATTTTTTTAACAGCAAATGTCTGGTTTGTGTGAGTACAGCCTGTGGTTGTAGGAATGTATAACTGGATGGGCAAGCAGTCAGTTGAACCACCTAATCCCACTAAGGTCGAAAGCCCTATCTCCGCCGAAATTGGACAGCTGTACTGGTGCGGGGTGCACCCTGACCAGCTCACTAGACCATCGCAAGGCGACATACACACAACCATTCTCACTCATCATTACAACAAAAATCAATTCAGAACAGCCAGTTAGCCTAATGTGCTTATCTTTGGACTGAGGGAGGAAACCAGAGTACCCATAGAAAACCCACACGAGCACAAGGAGAACATGCAAACTCCACACAAAAACTCCCGAGCCCAGGAATCAAAATCAGGACCGTCTTGCTGTGAGGTCAACATGCTTACGTCTATGCGACAGTGCCACGAGTAACCAAGGACTGTAGACGCTCTTACATTTTCTAGTATTGAAGATTCACCATTAGTAGTGACTCCAGCAGTTAGCTGACGACATTAGGAATTCTTTAAAGATTTGTTTATTATTTATTTTTTCATCCAAGCTGCTTTACTAATTCAACAATAAATGGGTACTGTAAATATTTTCCCAGTATGCCACGCAGACCGCATCAAATTATAAAACGCATTTATAAAATGCCAGTGCAGCATAATTTTATGTAGTTCATGTATTTTCTGCATTCATTCTTGCATACTGTCTGCCTCTGGAGTAAGAGATGTGTAGAAGCATGCATGCCCATGTGCATATTGTTTATGTATAAAAATCAATCTGGATGTGGTTAGACAGATGTGTAACCAAGAGAAAAGCCATTTCCGAGCGTCAGCACTCCTTTACACGGCAGTAACCAAGAACACTTGTCTCCACCCTTGTTCCACATTATTGAATTATGTCTCCCATCATAAGCCGGTGTAATGAATGTGTTGAGAGCGCTCTCACTGAAGCCGCATAGAGAGCTGTCTACTATGTAACCTTAGCAGAAGAGCAGCCGAGGCCAAGGACTCACGTTAGATGGTCAGCTCTGATGGTGCAGGGCTTTTTAGCAGCATGCTCACGCCGTTCCCCAGTGGTCACGTTAAGTGCTGTTCAGCCCTGGACCCGTCCATTTATAATACATTCCTCTTTCTGTTCTCCACCGTACTACTGTACAAACAGCACTAAGCTCCTCCTTAAACTAGGCCAAGTATTACATCATGCTCAAGCAACTGCAGACAAAAGCAAAAATAAATAAATGAGAAAAAGAAATTTACACACAAATTTATAGATGCACATGCAAAGGTGACCAAATTGTAACTCCTACCACATTTCAGTATGCCGCTTGGCGGAAAATGTAAATAGGTCACCTCTGGCTGTCGTGCTTAGAACTCGTGGTTCTTGTAACTCAGAGTGATGGTAAGCATGGATGATTGATTCTGTGCCCTAATAGTCAAGCTACTTTTATAGAAAATGACCCTTTGTAACTCACACTGCTTTACTAAAAGGCTTCAAAAATAAGCGCATTCAGAATCATTCAAATGAGCCTTCGATGAAGAATGCTGAGCACCAAAAGGTGTCAGGGTTAAAAAAAAAAAAAACACCCAGTGTAAAGAAATCAATTATCTTCTAAAAGCATATCTCAGACTTCATTTACTGCCACGCTTGGTGAAATTGAGCAGCTCCAAGGCCTTCGGTTCCATCCTGAGCTCGGGTGACTGCCTATTTGGAGTTTCGTATGAGGAGTTCGGATTCAAATCCCAGTAAGTCTACTTGACCTCTTTTGTTTTAAAACGATGAAATATAACCTCAATAAAAAATAAAATTTAACCTCAATTATTTCTCCATTTTTGTTCTGAAATGAAAAAAATCTGTACTAAACAAATTATCAGATTTTTATAAATAAACCTTTATTCACAAGCTCCATACTTTGTTTGCTTTGTCCTCAAAACATGAGAAGTCCAGTTTGCAAATTTCAGGAAGCCCATCTTTCAACACTAATCTTTCTACAATGTTCCTGAATCAGTTAAAACACAGTTTACAAGTAAATACTGATTTAAAATGTACAAAAAAAGAATGCAGCCGTGAACACTAAACTAAACAAATTAGCTTTGCTAATTAAATAAACTAGCTCAGGGTAATCTATAATTTAAAATAGAACCACTGCTGTCAGTCGAAAGGAGTCGGCCACTGAGTTGACATTCGCGTGTTTCTACCCTGCAATGGTCCGGCAAGCTGTCCAGGGTGTTCTCTGACCAGAATCAGCCGAGATGGGTGCCAGCCGCCCTGTGATCCTAATTAGAATAAAGTTGAATGAGTGCTCCTGCTTGAACATTGACACGAGTTTGCCTTTATAACAGTTTTTGCTTTATTTTTTATTTTTTTATTTTTTTTACGGCCAATTAGTTTCCACAGACTCCCTGAGCCATCTCACTGGGATGGCTGTGGGCATCAACCTAGATTTGGGCTTGCAATCTTCAGCATGATGGTCATGTACCTTGTCGAGCTCTTGTTCAGATTTTTATACATGAGAAGGACAGCACACTAATGGGTAGCTACAGTCATCCATTTATCCATTATCTACTGTGCATGGTAGATCCATCAGGGTTTTCGAGAAACTAGAGCCAAGCCCAACTGGCTTCAGATGAGAGGCAGGGTACACCTCGGTCAGGTCACCAATCAGTCACATTCACACCTATCAGTAGCCAGTTGACCTAATATGTATGTCTTTGGATTGTGGGAGGAAACCTGAGCACTTTCAGGTGAATTCACCCAAGCATGGATAGAACATGCAAATTTCACTTAAAAAGGCCCCAGTCAGCCATGAGATTTGAACCCAGAACTTTCTTGCTGTTAGGTGACAGTGCAAAGTGCTATCAAAGGGCTACAATCCTGAGTGGGATATTATATTATATTGGATTTATTGGATTTCTTATTGAACTTGAATGAATGACTCTAACACCCCTGTAAATTAAAACCTACCTTTGGCTTTGTGCGCTCACTGTTTGTGTGTGTGTGTGTGTGTGTGTGTGTGTGTGTGCGTGCGCGCTCATTTTGGATTGGTTAAATGCAGAGGAAATAATTTTCTTGACGGGATTAATGCAGTATTTCAAAAAAAAATAAAAATACTGAGCCAACACACTGCCAGGGCTGCACTACTGTATATTTACATACATGACACTTGGCACATGTGCTCATGCCAGTGGTTCTTAACCTTGTTGGCGGTACTGAACCCCACTAGTTTCATATGCTTATTCACCGAACCCTTCTTTATTGAAAAATAAAATATAATTTTTTTTCAAATTCAAGACACAGATATATGTTTTTACTGGGGCACCAAAATGAACCGTGCATTAACATCACTGAGTTCAAAGAACAAAACCAATACGATGCATGAACTCCGCCCATCACAACCACTTACATTTTTATGTGAGGTGTGCATATTTGTTTTATTTACAGCTTATGCATCGTTTTTGAACATTTAATCGTTATTATAAGCATTTATAGTACTGAATATGTATTTATTGATATTATACACACATATACATGTACGTATATGTCAGTCAGCGGGGGTTGATCCTACTTTGCAAATCATGCAGATACGACGCTGACTAGCATCACGTTCCGTTATATGAATCCATACATGCACATATTCGTCCGACCCCTTTCTTTTTTTTTTGCTCAACATAGTAAGGACTAAAACATTAAGAAAGAAATCACTCGACATACCATCACAACAGTCACAAGTGGACTACTGAGCGCACCAAATTTCCTGCAGCACAGATTCACCAAGCAATGTAGCGTGCTCACCTGCAGACAATGATGGCCAAGCGGGGCGTATCGTCATGAATATGAGTCGGGTGTGTGTCTTGACCTCCACCGAACCCCTGAGACTGACTCACCGAACCCCTCGGGTTCGATCGAACCCAGGTTAAGAACCACTGGCTTATGCAGAGTGACATATTTATTTATCATTGTTATACAACTGAGCAGTTTAGGGTTAGACCCTTAATGCCTGAGCCACCACACTTGTTACTGAGTACTTGCACTTGCAGTGTAAATGTATGTGCTTTGTAATAGGCTGGTGCCTCCTCCAGTTTTCCCACCTCAAGCCCAGTAACACCACAACACGATTTTGATCTACCACAATCCCGAGCAGGATACATATTGGATTTATGACTGAACTTGAATGAACAACTCTAACAGCCCAGTAAATTAAAATCTCCCTTTGGCTTTGTATTTTCTTCAGCTTCTTTATATTTGATTCAACTCCATTCAAATTCTTATTAATAACCAAGTGACGAGCCAACTAATTAATTAAAAGCAATATACTCTGTACTTCACTGCCCTCTAAGGACTGGGACTTGAAGCTTCTGATCTCTATCCATTCTGTTAGTCCTTGAATGAAAACATTCATTTTTGGCCTAACAGTTCTCTGAAGACAGGGTGGTGATGGAGCCTAGACTTTCTCAGATTGTCAGGCCAACAAGACTGTCTGTGGACTAAAGTAGAGGAATTTTGATCCGCTAAACCAGCTATGTGCTGGATCTCCTTCACACATGCCTGTGATCCACACCACCAAGACCCTCATGAGGAAAAAGAAGACGCAACAGCCCGTGGATTCACCCGTAATGGAATGCGACCCTTAGGGTACATGTGCAGACCACTGGAAAGTAGGTCCAGAATTGTCTTTTTTGCCTTTTTTTAAATTTGACTTAAGCTACTCATGCTAATGCTAAAGTTTCCACTGATACAGTTCACATACTAGAGGTCAGACACAATATGGCCTTCACAGAATAGGTTCCAATATGAGCTTTGAACAATATTTGTTACAGCAAATCCAGAATTTATGAAAAACTGGGATAGTCCGTTTTAAAGAAATGGTTTAACCGATCGTGATAACTTGGTCAGCTGAGACAATCAGCTCGTAGTCTCCAGTTAAAACAGCTGATATCCGTTTGTTCTGAAATGTTTAGTTGGGATTGGTGTGGATTTTACTCCAATCCTCTCCCAAACTTGGTCATTGGCCTTCACAGAACACATTAGAGAGCAAGGGATATAATGTGCCACGTCGTGTGACATCAACCAACATATCTTCTCAAACTGCAATATCCACCCACTTCAACATACCTGAGGTCACAAAAGATCATGACTGGCTATTTTTGCTGTAACGTACAGAGTACAGAGAGTAGACTACTTCTCCTTCCCAGAGAGAACAGCCCAATTATGGTGCCTTGAGCTCCTAGAATTATTGGAAGTTGAACTGTCTGGATAATAGGCCACTAGGGGGTCAGAAAAAAAATCTAATTTTTGTCTAGAGTTTTACCTCTGCCAAGGAGATTCTGGGTTTTTTTTTTGCTGACATTTCTTTGTTTGTCTGTTTGTGAACGGCTTTGCAAAAAGTTATGAATGGATTTTCCTGAAATTTTTAGGAAAGGTGGAGAATGGGTCAAGAAACAAATGATTAGTTTTTGGTGAAGCATCGAGAAATTGTACTTTCTTTAGCTTGGTGCTGTCTGTGCTCCAAGTTATTTTATTTTTCTGCCTGTAACATACTTTGATATGCTGACTTTAAGGAACCATGAATGCATAGGATTTTATTGAAATGATACTGTCACTAGAAAGTACATGTAATCCATGGAGCCCCTGTAGAGGTTCCAGTTTAAATCCTCACAGGGCTCATATTGGCCTTTGTTGCTGACTATGCAAACAACACTCTTACAAGCAGTGGATATTCGTCTTATTTCAGGTTTCCATTTTTAAATATATATAGTATATAGTACATAGAAAAAATACATTACGTTTCCACCCTGGATCATTATCTATGAATCTATATACTGTTATCATCTACATTGCTCCACAGAAACTCCATGGATGAAACAAACCACAGTGCATGTCGTTTAATTCTGTTGGTCCTCTGCAGACCATACTTGGTAAGTGACAGTGCTGGATATGAAAAGTAAAGCAAGGAACGTGTTTCCTAAATGTGGTAAAAGGAAACCTTCCAACTACAATGTTGCTGCGATTTCCTCATGTCGCCAATTTCAGGTTTTGCTCAAGTTGGTGGATATACTGGTGCACCACAGTGAAGCAATCTACCAGGATAATTATTTCAGTTTGTCATCAGATGTATTTTGTCTTGGGGAGATACTAACTGCCTTATGATGGATCTGCTTGCTCACATGGTTTTTAGAACCATAGCACTCTATGAAAATGTTGAGGTTCTCTTTGGGAGTAACGAGGATGGATAGGATCAGGAATGAGTACATCAGAGGGACAGCACACGTAAGAGGTTTTGGAGACAAAGTCAGAGAGGCTAGATTGAGATGGTTTGGACATGTACAGAGGAGGGATAGTGAGTATATTGGTAGTAGGATGCTGAGGTTGGAACTACCAGGCAGAAGGCCTAGAGGAAGACCAAAGAGGAGATTTATGGATGTGGTGAAGGAGGACATGAAGACAGTTGGCATAAGAGAAGAAGATGCAGAGGATAGGGTGAGATGGAGGCAGATGATTTGCTGTGGCGACCCCTGAAGGGAACAACTGAAAGGAAAAGAAGGAAGAAGAAGCACTCTAGGTTGGGGGTTTCACTTTGGAGTACATACCTGCCATGTAAAGCCATAATTGGGCTTTTTACACTCAAGCCACAGTGGTTTCCATAGCATGAAGTGACGAGGAATTCAACTCCTTCTGGATGGGACTCTATAGTCCATCGCAGGTTACTTTGCCAGTATATTTTTACTGGTACCCATTTATACTAACATTTATATATTAACAGAGGCACACTTGTGGTTGAGACCTTTCCCAGGCATCTTAGCACAGTGGGGGTCTAAATGGGATTTGAACACACAACCTCCCGATCATGAACCCAGCACCCTAACCACTACGCCACCCCTTGTAAATTCATAAAACTACAGTATTAACCCAAAAAAAAAAAAAAAAAGCTATAAAAAGTATAGAAACATACAATTTACAACATAGACAACTGGGATATGGTTAAATGAAGAAGTATTTTTCAGGATTTCGGAGTTTTCCTGTATTGATTGTAGTCTGTTCTTAGTCACACTCTCTGTTTGTGGATTGTGCCTGGAATATTTTAAGAGTGCCAACCAAAAAAAAAAAAAAAAAAACACCTACTAAACTCTTTTACACTGTGTCTTTATGCAATCAGTGAGAAGGTCAGACAGGAACGCAGTTGTCTGAACCAGTGCAGAGGTGCACAGTGTGAGGGAAAGCAAATCACGCGACGATGGGGATGCAGGCTGTGGGCATGGCCTGAGTAGCATTGGAGCAGCCTTTTGTGGCAAATTGTTCGTTCATGTCAAATTACTGTAGCCACTTTGACACACAGAAGGCAAAATAAAACAAAGTCTGTGGGAACCTCCTCGGTAACATGTTACTCCATGCTTGACTCAACCCGAAGTGCCTACCATGCTCTCTAAAGTTTACTGAATCAAGAGTGTGCTCTGACATCTTAAACAAAATGGAATTTCAGATCGAATGAGCTGATTTTACTTAAACGGTCCTGCTCTGAAGATTCAGAAAAGTGGAGTGGAGAAGCATTGTGTCTGTACCAGGTTCTTCTCAGTGTTCTCTCATAGTCATCAGCTAATCCACTTACTTCTACTGAGAGAGCTTAGTGTCTGCCGTTAAGTAGCTTACATGGGTCTGTCCTGCCAGAGAGCAGAGCAAGAGACAGATGGGAGGAGGTTGATGAAAAAGGAGAGAGAAGAGGAGATTGAGAGCTTGGTTCATCAAACCATTGATTAATGGAAAAATTCTCTCATTTCTATAATGCACTGGGACATGAAGGTGATTTGAATTCACCCACAATTTTTGCAGAAGAAGACAGGAAATTCCCCACATAGCAGCTGAGGTGTGAGGAAAACTCATACCCACACACATGCAGTAGAATTAGAGCAAATCAATAACCAGCCCACGCTGGAAGAACTGTATGGATTTAGTGCGAGAAGGTTTGTGTGTGGTTTACGCGAGCTTGATGTTCTTCAAAAAAGAAGGTTCTCCGACACCCAAACTGGGATCTTTGGACGTTCACAAGGAGTGCCCTTTTCTGTCACTTTGCTCAAAAACGTATTAACTAACACATACCAATCCTCCTCCACCAGGAGCTCGTCACACACACACACACACACACACACACACACACACACACACACACACACACACACACACACACACACACACACAGGCCCAGATGGCTCTCATGCACTCAGGGCAAATTAAAACCAAAACTTAGGACAACCACAGCGGTGAGGCTTCCATCAGATGCCTCAGACTAGCTCCTGATCTGCACACAGCTGTGCTGACAGTCTGACATTTCCAAAATCATTCTGAAGGAGGACGTGACTGAGGGGGTCAAATAAGATAATGGTTCTGTCCAGTTCTCAGACAGAACCGGCGCTTCCAACTGATTCATCTGTCTTATTACCGATTGCCCGGCTGCTGTCTACATCAGACCTCTGATATAGGATCAGTGCTTAGCTGACAACAGCTCTGTTTCAGCTATTTATAGTCCAAAGTGTTTGTAGCACATCGTTTGAAATTTCCAACCGGTGTTTTTATTTATTTATTTATTTATTTATTTATTGCTACTGAAGGATTCTGAGTTATTTTTTTTGTACTTTTATAAAATGTCTTACAATTTCCTTGTAGAAAATACAACCTGTTCGCCATTGGTGGAAGTCAATCCCTGCACTCACATTGCCTTTCCATGCCAAATGTGTGTATAGTTTGTTTCATATGCATGTGTCTTGGCGGTTAATGACACTTTGGGGTGAGTGCTACCCAGAAAATTACATACTAATCAGTGTGATTAGACGACGGCATGGTGATGCAGTGGTTTGCAGTTTCACCTCACAGCAAGACATTTCTGGGTTGGAACTTCACAGCTGACCACATCCTTTCTGTATGAAGACATCATGCCTTCATGGGTTTCTATAGTTTTTTCCCCACAGTTCAAAATATCTACAGTAATGCCTTCTCGAAGTTGCCCATAGGTGGGAATATGAGTCTATCTCATTTTTTGTGTCTGTGTTACCTTTGCGACCAGGTGAGGACGTATCTCAAGCTTCATTCAAAGTCAGCTGGGATCGGCTTCAGCTTCTCCCATGACCCAAGAGACAAAGAGTATAAATTAGTGGTGCCCCACCTTTTTATCACCACGGACCGGTCAACACTTGGCAAATTTACCGTGGATCAGGGTGGGTCCATATTATTATTATTATTAATAATAATGATAATAATAATAATACTACTACTAATAATAATAATAATAATAATGAAAATAATAATAAGCACTCCATGAATGTTTTTTTCCACAGCTGAAATAAAGTTGGTTGGGAAGTAGAGCTTGAACTTTTCTTATAAAAAAAGCAGGTGATGGTGCACCAGCTGGGAAAATGAAGGCTCAGGCTCAGTCTCACCCAAAATCCCTGCTATTGTTTGAAACATGTCCAGCACACCTCTGTTCATGTGCCGTCCCCTTGTGGGTTACATTTTAGTGCTCAAATAACCGACATATAACCGAGAAAATCTGGTCATTTTTCAAAATAAAAGCCTTTTTCAAAATTAAAGATCGTTCAGACTCAGATAATAAATAAATCATACCAATTGGTACCAATTGAGCCGCGGACCGGTGGTTGGGGACCACTGGTATAGATAACTGATAGATGTTCGGTGAATGAATCGATGCATGGATGGAAGCTACATGCTAGGCTTTGTACTTAGCCTCACTGAAACATTAGCAAGGCGATCTTACTGTACTACAGTCACTTCATACTTTTCCCAGAAGCATCAGTGAGCAACCATTTTCTTTATGATGCCAATTTATTTGTTCACTGTGTTTCAAAGTGTACACGGGTACTAATTGCACGTAGGAATTAAAGTAATGAAGAAACTGAAGAACTGAAGAAACTTCATAAATTCTCAGCCATATTGAGTCAGTACAGAATTGTGTTGAATTTCTTGAATACACATGGGATGCCATTGGAAAAAACTGTATTTTGTGCTCAAAAGGTGAGTCACCGTCTATCGAGAATGTTCTACTCACATACCAGTGATGTTCCAACCCAATACCCAGCACCTCTCGTGAACCACAGCAAAAAGCTGAACCCTGTATCCTGACAGCTTCCGTTTAACCTCTTTTCCACTCCAATCTCCTTTGTTGAGAGTAGCACACTGAAAAATAGTATAACTCGCTTCTGTGCATTTCTCTCAACATCAGCAATGTACCGAATTCCCAGTTCTGATTCTGATGTGCAGCATGTAGCATTAGACAGACTACAGCTGCTCCACAAAAATGCACGAGATGGGGGTTCATGCGGCAGAGGAAAAAGACATGGTGAGAAACAAGCTTGGGACATGTAGAAAATGAGACATTGAGATGTGTAGATCCTCCCCGGTAAAGAAACCAGCTAATGAGCTGAAGTCTTTGCATAAATCGACACGATCCTTGGGAATATTGCTCCCCTAATTAATTTCCTCACATACCAGGTTTAATCAGGTTCACACAACATCTTTGGGATATTTGCTTGCTTGAGGAAGAGCTTGCTATGCTATTCCAGCATTTCCAAATCGGGCCTGACCCAGTGGGACTCTTGTTTGTGAACTGAGTCTCTTATGCCTGGATCACATGTCAGACTGCGTCGCGGTAGCATGCAGGAGAGCAGGGAGGATGAAACACAAGTCTACTCTCTTCTGCAACACTGAAGCAAAAATGGAGATGTATATACACAACACACACACACACACACACACACACACACACACACACACGCGCAGAAGAAAAGAAAACTGACAGTGCCTCGTTATACCGTTTGACATATGCAGCACTGTACTGCATGATTCTTTGTGAAAGTTACACTTCATTTCTAAAAGAGGCAGCTCTACAACAGCACACACAAATGTCATCAAAAGCAGCCAGCAAAAAAGAAAGAAAGAAGCCAGAACAGAAACCACTCATTTTTCCTTTTAATACATCCTCTGTTTTTTTTTTTTTTATTATTCATAGAAGCACTCCGACAAGGCTCATGATTTGGCTAACTAGACACGCTTTCTTATCAGTGCGCCGTAATTTAATATCGGAAACAAGGCACAAATCACAGGAGTAAAAATTACCAGTAAGCCCGAATCCCTTTTAACCAGTAGCACTACATCTGACTCAATTAGCAATGCTTAGGTCTTGTGGCTATACCTCATTTAACATAATTACCAGTCATTATAACTACACAGTCGATGACAAGCGGAAATGAGGCATGACAGTGATAGCATGCCTTGGCCTCTGCTGATTTAACGCCATGACAGAAACATCTCTGTTTCTGCCCCTCTCGTACACGCCTGACTCCGCAACCCCTCCACGCTCCATGTAGTCTATTTAGAACAGTGCTCACCGTCCGGCCCATCAGGGAGGCCAAGACATTTTCATTATTCAGCGCTGCAAAAATGCTTCCCAATATTGTGGGATGAATAAAATATCCAGGAACAATTTTCCAGCGGTGTATTTGCTTAATGTTTTCAATGCCTGACTTGGTCATTATGGAATTGAGGCTGTATCAGTCAGGCTGCAGTCAGGTCCATTTGTCTCCTTGAAGCCAGCTCTTTTGCTGTCACTGTTGAAACAATTTCCTGTTCAACATACTGGAATAACTATTGATTGAAAGATTCTATTACTGGACATTTGTGCTGTGCATCAATGCCCCCACCCAAAATCTTTTCACCATGTATATGTTTTCCTAAGGATTTATAAAAGACAATGCAGATACAGTCGGCCCTCAAATTACGAAGACCCCTGTGTACGAAATCCCCGGATTACGAAAAACAGTTTCCTGAGTTTCTGTCCCCGAGATACGAAACAACCCCCTCTTACGAAAAGAAATTCAAAATTCAAACGTGCCAATCAAAATTTCATACGACACGCGAGTTGCTCTCTCATTGGCTGTCTCTCAACATCCCGCCCTGCTGGCCTCCCAGATAGAGACAGAAGGAAGCTTCACTCTTTAGTTTTTAGTTTAGTTTTTTAAGTTGTTTTAATTCAGTAAATGTTTAATAAATGTGGGCGCATTTGAGCTCATCTGGAATTCCGATCCCTCAACGAATCAAATTAAAGTTGAGTTTGTCAAGCAGGGAATGCGCTTTTAATTCACGTGCGTGCGCGCGTGAGAGAGACAGAGAGAGAGAGAGAGAGAGAGAGAGAGAGAGAATAACGCTTTAGGTTTTAGTTTATTTTTTTAAGTTGTTTTAATTCAGTAAATGGTCAAGCAGGGAATGCGCTTTGAATTCCACGTCTTGTGGGCGTGGCCCGCAACGCTAGAATAAACATGTGCATTGTAATGCGTCTGTGTGTGTGTGTGAGAAAGAGAGACAGAGAGAGAGAGAGAGAGAGAGAGAGACGTGTGTGTGTGTGTGTGTGTGTGTGTGTGTGTGTGTGTGTGTGTGTGTTAATAAAACTGTTGATTTAGTTAATAAATATGTTAATAAAATGGTTTAATATGTTAATAAAATGTTTAAATGGTGTAATAAATAATTTTCTTTTACTTTTAACACATATTTCATACAAAATTGGTGTACTTTTATAATTTTTAAAGGGTTAATTGTGTTTATCCAGTCCAAAGACTGGAGCCTTGGAACGAATTAGGCGTTTAACATGTAAGATGCGACCCCTACTTACGAAATCCCCGCAATACGAAATGGGCTCTGGAACGGATTAATTTCGTAAATTGGGGGCCGACTGTATATCAATTAAACCAGTGTTTCCTTTAATTGAAATGAAACACACACATTAATTATTTATATGTCAAAACTTGTTTACTGTTTATAGCATCTGCCCTGTGACGGCCTGGCGAGCTGTTCAGGGTGTACTCTGCCCTTGCCCAGAGTCAGCTTAGAAGGATACCAGCCTCCTCGTGACCCTAATTAGGATTGGGTGGTTCAGAAAAATCAAATGAATGAGCGTTATAATCATACATGCAACTATAATAGAAAACTGTTTTATTACTTAACTTTCACTATACAGTATTGAGAAAAAACGCAAAACCCATCGACTTAAACCTCATAGACCATATCACGGATATTTAAGATCATTTGGTACCACTAACAAAGGTGTGAGGTTTTACCTCCATTTTGTGTGTGTTTGACTGTATGCATATTAGTAGGAATGCGTAAGATGCTGAATGTGGATGTCATGAAATTTCTACCAGAGGTGGGGTTTTGGACAAGGAAGACCTCGCTAGATTTTGTAGATGATCCAGAACAAATTATGGATCCAGAATTTCTTTTCTTTTTTTTTTTTTTAAGTATTATTTTAACACTAAGATGGGAACGTTGGAAGTGTGGTATTGCAGAAGGTCCAACAGGGGTTTCTGTGTACTTTCGGAGTTTTTAAATTCCTGGTGGAGGTTTGTGCTCTCCATGTTTTCTTGTTAAATTTTGTTAATTAAACATTTTTCAGTGACTTTCTCAAATTAAATTTTAAGTTTTCAAATTTTGTTCCGATAAACCCAGATCCAAGCATTGTAACAATAGAGTAAAAATATTGTATTTAGTACAATTAAGTAGTCATACAAATCCACACAGTCAATCAAGTTCTCAGTCATCTTTCTCACTTATTTGAGAAGCCACTTAATTCTACTAGGATTACAAGGAGGCTGGAGCCAATCTCAGCCAACGCAGGGTGAAGGTGGTGTGCACCCTGAACAGACCATCACAAGGCAGCACACAGAACCGTACATTCACACTCACAATTAGGGGCAATTTGGGACAGTTCATTAGCCTAATGTGCATGTCTTTGGATTGCGGAATGAAACCAAAGTACCCAAAGACAACCCAGGCAAGTGTGGGCAGAACATGGGCACTCCCTCTAGAAATGCCTGGGCCCGGGACTGCTAGCTGTTAGGACGTGCTAACCACTACGCCTGGTCAGCTGCCCTTTATAAACATAAAGTGGTGTTATATTCTTATTTCAGTTAAGAATCAAAATTTAAACACATGGTAATTGCAGTGCTAATATGACTTGAATATTCATTAAAGCCAACTATGTCTACAGTATGTAGAGTTCAATAACAGTTGTATTGGGAGATGGAGTTCAAATCCTGATGATCTCACAGGCATCCATGCCCTCCTCCACACAAACAAAATTGTCTGTGATCTTTGGATGGGGGGGGGACTTCATGCGTCCTCTCCCTGGTCAGTCACTGTGACACTGAGGACATGTTGCTATAAGCAGAAGAGGGTTGATTGCTCTGCTTGTAAGTGTGTTAAACAGTATAGTTAGATGGCTACATGTATCATGAAAGAAACATGTTTGCCCACACCCTTAGCAGGTGGGTGAGAAAGCTGAAAAGGTGAGAATTGGAAACATGATGGGGGGAACAAACATGATTTGTTGTGAATAAATAACAACATGAATTGTACCTGGCAATGACTTCAATATTAGAGATGGCGTAGAAGTACTTGAGCAGGTTATCCCTCTGGACATACGTTCCTCCAAGAGCAGGCCTCAGCAGTCGTAGCTTCAAGTCAGTGAACGTAAAGAAATCTCTCAAGCCTTTCATGCTCTCCATCCGTGTGTACAGATTGTCCAAGTTGGACAACCCGGGCCCTGCAAAAATGGTAAAGCGGTCCCGAACTTCAAAGCGCACAATCTTCTCATTCTTGGAGCCCACCCAACGTGAATACTGCTCAGTGCAGATGACCCGAGTCACATTTGTTGCCGAAAGATTGTCCACCGTCTTGGGTAACATACCAAATGCTTCCATGCAGTCATCAGCATAGAACTGGTATGGATGCCAGGTTCGCCCTTTGTCCATCGACTTCTCCAGCACCATGAGGGTGGGGCGGCCATACTCAAAGGTGATCTCGATGTCATCTGTCACCTCCAGGCTCTTGTTCCATGACAGAGTAATGTTGGCCAACAGTGGCTCTGGATAGCGACTCCATGTCACTGTTTGCCAGTAGGTGATGAGACCAGAAATCTCACGGTCCTGCATCAGCTGTGGTGGGTGGGCTAGGTCTGGAGTGGATGCATCACATTCATCGCTGCACAGGTACGGATTTTCCTAAACCAGGAGAAAAAAGACAACATCCGTCAACGCTGTAATTCAGCTAATGCAAGAAGACACTCGCAAAATTATACTGTACAAATTACAACTGGAGAACTGTTTGATTGTGAATGTAATTTTAATGGTTCTTGTCATATGCTGAGAGAACCTATCATTATAAGTGTTTGAAATAATGTGTTCACGTAAAATACGCAGGTTGGCATTTTAGTTCAGTTAGTTATGTTTGGGTATGTTCTCCAAAGGTTTAGATTAACACGGTTAACATAAGCACTGTGATGGCCTGGCAAGTTGTCTTCGCCAGAGTTTTCTGAGATGGGCACCAGCCTCCCCGCTACCCGAATTAGGATTAAGTGGTGCAGAATTTGAATGAATGAATGAATGAATGAATGTACATGTAAAGTCCGTCTTAGCAATTGACTTGCTAGCAGTAATGTGTTGCATGTTTATCCATCCATTCATTTTCCAAGCTGCTTAATCCTAATTAGCATCATGATGAGACTGGGGGCCATCTCAGCCGACTCTGGGTGAAGGCGGGGTACACCCTGGACAGCTTATCAGTCTATTGCGGGGCATGTTGCATGTTATGGTTGCCATTTTAAATGTTCTAGTTTACTGAGAAGGCTAAAAAGTAGAGGTTAGCCACCACCTCACAGTAGGAATATCCTGGGTTCAAGTCCCAGAGTCGACAAGTGCATTTGTTTATGGAATTTACACGTTCTCCCTGTGCTTACGTGGGTTTCCTCTGGGTACTCGAGTTTCCTCCTACAGTCTAAAGACATATACATTAGACAGATTAACCGTTCTTAATTGTCCTCATGTGTGCGTGTAAATGGTTTTGTGTGTGTGTGTGTGCTGGCCTTGCAATAGTCTGGCATGCTGTTCAGAGTGCACCCGTCTTCGCTCAAAGTTGGCCAAGATAGGGTCCAGACTTCCTGCAACCCTAGTAGGATTAATGTGTGAGTGCTAAGAATTTAGCGATTGCGAAGACTATTTAGCCATATCTGGGGGAAATGTTTATTATTGTTCATTAGTGGTTAGCTATCTGGCCTGCATTGTAACTGTGGTCAACACCACTGTGATTTATTTATTTATTTTCAAAATACACTCTTGGATTAAAAGCTCTTCACTGGCTAATCTTTTTAATCGTGTTCCCATCTGGAACTGTTTCTGATTTTTCTTAGGAAAACACAAATTAAATCTTCAATATGGAAACACTTGCGTTACAAATGTGAGCTGTACTAGTAGTTATTATGACGGTGGTGTACACTGCTATAAAATATGATGAAGGAATGATCCATGGCAACTCTGTAATTTTGAATAATATGTAAAAGTTAAATTCACTCATATACAGTATGTCACAATGTTTTTTAGAATAGATCTGTTTTTCACAGGAGTTACTACATCTGCTTAACACGAGATTAACAGTGTCCCATTTTAAAGTCCCTATCATTACGACGGTTGAAAAAGCTGGACACATTCACTCCAGTGTTCTGGCGACACAGAAATAGAACGGATTAGAGGATGGACAGCCATGTGGTCGGTCATCCTGACCCCTTAATATATATGTATACTAAAAATACATGTATAGTGAGGGGCAGTGGTGGTCTAGTGGTATAGGGCGCTGGATCGCTGATCCAAAGGTTGGAGGTTCGAGTCCCAGTCTCCACAAGGTTGCCCCCCCCCCCAGTGCGGCTAACTGGGTTATCAAAGGCGGGCCATGTCTCTCACTGTCTATGGTGAGAGGCATGTAAAAGAACCATTGCTGACTTTCGTAAAGAGTAGCTGCAAAGTCGTCAGCGTGTTTCTGTCCCTTGCTAAAAGGGTTGTGTCAGGAAGGGCATCCGACGTAAAAACCTCTGCCAAATCAAACGTGCGAATCAGATGATTCGCTGTGGCGACTCCCGAGTAAAAGGCAAAAAGCCGAAAGGAAGACAGACTAAAAATACATGTATAGTAAAAGTGGTGTCAAAAATGCCCTAACATAGACATTATATCGTTACACTTTGGAGCAGTTTTTCATCTGAAATTTGTACAAAAATAAAACACATGGAACTTTAATTGTATTTAAAAATAAAACACGGTAGCTAATGGGGCAGTTGTGGCCTACTAGGTTCCAGGACATTTGCTCTCAGGACAATGCACAACAAAAATTTTTGTTCAATTTTAACCCTAACCCTATACCCTATACCCTAACCCTAAACCCTAACCCTAAACCCTTACCCTAACCCTAAACCTAAACCCTAACCCGAACCCAGGGGTGGGCAATCTTATCTGCAAAGGGCCGGTGTGGGTGCAGGTTTTCACTTCAACCAAACAATAGCCACACCTTCCACCTGTTTCGACCAATCACTGATCATCAAAAGAAAAGAAAAAAAAAACCTAGATTGGACATTACTGTTTCAATTCTGAAGTGGAGCCATCTTGGTGAGATCACCTTGCTTTAAGTCTAAAAAAGACAGCAGTCCATGTAAAAAAAACTGCAGTCTTATTCACGAATCACCAACACACAATGGTGGAGTACACATATGTACAGCTCTAAGTTGGTTCCCCGCCCTAGGTGAGGAACCGGTTGAAGCTGGTTCGTCTAGTGGTCATCAGTACTTTTCCACAAGAAAAAACAAGTCTACAGTATCTAGGAGCAGCTGGACTATATCAAAAAGTAGATAAAAAGTTTCGCAGAGCAAGGACAGACAAGACAATGGCGTCTCAGATTAGAGAAGCAACATTCACAGTAGAAATTGCACATGATTGTTACGAAAGTATATCGACCTGTAATTTCCCATACTCACAGAAACAAGTAAAAAACTTCACAGTTTGAGGATTAAGAACATTTTCCCTGCAGTTGGAGTACGGCTGTAAAGGAATTTCCATCAGCTTGCCTACTATGTATATGCATATTTGATCTATGGTATAAATCGGTTCGCGGACATTTGCTCACAGGAGAAATGCTCACAACCCTAATGGAAAAACAGACATTTGCTCACAACATCTTTTTTTTTTCTTTGTTCTAATAAATGCATAATACAAAAGGATAACAATGTGTTATAAAAATTCTTTATTCTTATAAATGCATGATTTTAAATTAACTCATTATACATTATGGTTAGGGTTTAGGGTTAGGTTTAGGGTTAGGCATAGGGTTTAGAGTTAGGGGCAGGGTTTTGGATGAGGGTGAGGATTTAGGGTTAGCGTTTAGGGTTAGGGTGATGTTGTGAGCAAATGTCTGTTTTTTTCATGAAGGTTGTGAGCATTTGTCTTATTAGCATTTGTCCTGTGAGCAATTGTCCTGTGAGCAAATGTCCTGGAACCTATAAATCGTTTGAAAGTGATGGTCTATTTATTTATGATGTCGCTCTATTCATAAATATTTGGTCCCTGGTCTATCCTATCTTCTTCTTCTTCTTCTTCTTCTTCTTCTTCTGATCAAAGTATTCAATGTTCTGAATATTTCAGTGGACATTACAGCTGTGGTACAATCCCCCAGTGCAGCTAACTGGGTTATCAAAGGCGGGCCATGTCTCTCACTGTCTATGGTGAGAGGTTTGTGTAAAAGAACCATTGCTGACGTTCGTAAAGAGTAGCTGCAAGGCCGTCAGCGTGTTTCTGTCCCTTGCTCAAGGGTTGTGTCAGGAAGGGCATCCGACGTAAAAACCTATGTCAAATCAAACTTGCGAATTATTTGCTGTGGTGATGAAGGGAGAAAGCTGAAAGGAAATCTCTCTGTCATCTCATTACAGCTGTGGTACAATACTTCCAAAACAGTTAAAGCTTAATTTTGACTTGGATCACAAGTCTAATCTTAGCATAGTAAACATGAGGTTCCTTCACTTCTCAATCCTTTATCCAGTATGCTTAATCCAGACTAGCTGCTAATCCAGGTGGCTCTCATGCTTAACCTCCACAGCCACCACCTAAACACTAATCCTGTCGGTGCGAATAAGGTGCAAAGTAGAGGGATTGACAATATTTTCATGTGCACTCTGGTGATCTACGCACGCACACACACACACAAACACTCACACACACACACACACACACACACACAACACACACACACACAGAACCCATTTTCATATCCAACAGTGACAGGCAGCATTTGCTTCTTGTAAAACCTGAGGAAAGCCTGTGTACCATTACCCTTTCCTTGGTATTCTTCAGCTATTGAGAGCATTCCTGAACAATTACATGATGGTCTGGTTTGGACAGTTTTGAATTGCAAGACCAGAGAGAAGATAATGAAGACATCTGAGAAGATCGTTGGAATCTTTCTTTCCTCTTTCACAGACATTTCCCACTCGCTGCATATGCAAAGTCACAAGTATTGTGGATAACCTCACGTAACTCTCGTGAACTCTTCACCCTCCTGCCATCTGTAAAGAGGTGCAGAAGTGTTATTTTGGCCTTCACAGCAGGACTTAATGACAGTTTCTCCCCGTGCTTCTTTAACTCTCAGAGAGTAGACTGACATCTCTCTCTCTCTCTCGCTCTCTCTCTCTCACTCTCTCTCACACACACACACACACACACACACACACACACACACACACACACACACACACACACAGGAGTCAACATTCCACTTCCACTGCAATCTTTGCACACTTAGGAAATACAGTAATCCCCCGCCACTTCGTGTTTCCTACTTCGCGTCCCTGCAATATCGCAGGATTTCCCATCAGGAAATTAAAAAATTAAAGATTATTTAAAATTCAAGAGCACTACATGTATATTCAACTACGTTACCCAACATGCTCTGTTCTCCTGCTCGACTTGAGTGTTCTTTGATTGGCTATGAATCCAGCAAGCTGATTGGTCGAGATTATATTTCCCAGCATCCAACACACCTTTCATCCCTCATGAAACAATGACTTTCATTGAGTTCAGGGGAAGCACTGTGGTGCGTGAAAAATCGTGTTCACTGTAGTGGTGAGGGAACTACAAAAACCAAAATCACTGGGAGAGTATCAACACGGAAACTGGTTGAGCACGGAGCGTTTTATAGCTGATGGCTGAGTGAATTCAAGTGCGCTCTCTGGATTTCACCTGCGGGTAACAGCCATGCCCCTCAACTGCGCATGCAGTTTGTGGAGAGAGAGAAAGAGAGTTAAACGCCACCAACTAGCACAGACCATAACAGTTGTAAAAATGGAAAATGCCTTATTGTCGTGGATTACGGACTGCCATCAAAATAATGTGAGTTTGGACACTAACATGATGTGTACTAAAGCAAACGCTCTGGAGGTACTGACGAGCCCCAACCAAGCACCAGTGCCGCCAGTGATTCTCCTTCTCGACGTGGCCGTGGACTTGCTATTTATAAGGTTTGTTATACAATATATATTTATTGTCATTATAAGGTGTATAATTTCTTTATATATTAATACACGTTGCCTGTATGACATTAACTTGCATAGAACACTTTAAAATTAACTTCTATATAAATTTCATGTAATATATAGGTTGGTGAGTGTCCTTAAGAAGTGGCAGAAGTCATTTTGTGGTTTTTCGTGGGGGGGCTGGTCCCCATTAACCGTGAAATAAGGGGGATCACTGTATACTTCTATTGAATCCATTTTTTCTTCAAGTAAAATGATTGTTATGCCAGTTATTCTATCGGTTCTCTCCTATACTACAATAATTACACATGCATTCAGTGCAGTAATATGTGGTTTTGGCAGGCTTGTGTTGAGGTATTTAGCAGCACTGACTGAAATATGCCGACATTCTTTTGTTAACCATATACTGTATACTGAATTGTGCCCTTTTAATCTGTATCAAGTGTATATGGTTAATTTCATAAAAGCCAATTAACTTGTAAACAATGAACGACGCAGCACCATGTAAACAATGTACGTCGCGTCATGTGTAAGTAGCGTGCTACATCTACGTACTACGTAAGAACGTTTTGTACTACGGAGAGCATGCTAAACTCAAAATGACCTGTAAAAAGTTTTTTTTTTTTTACAAAAACCGTAAAATAGAAAAAACATAAGGCGAATAAATGTAAAGCGAAGAACGTCTATACTCAAGATGCGTTGATTCTACTCGAAACGAAATTCCGGGCGAGCCACGCCACCTTCAGTTGCCAGTATCTCACGCCTGAATTTTGCTGTTTTTCCTTGGCATCTGATTTCAATTCAATCCACTTAAAAAAAATTAAATCTTCACTCCCCTTGATATCATGGGAACTACAACCCTGCACACTTTCCCTGAAACCTATTCACTTATAGTATTCCAGGCTTCACTCTTAATCACCGGCCTTATCGCCACAATTTACAGTATTGAAGATGATATTGCAATTGTACAGTACTTTATCTACTGCTGCAGCCCTTTTGCTGAACAGGAAGTAAAATTCTTCCACCTCTTAGATAAATGGATTTACAGGTTTGCTTTACCATTGTTTTCGTCTTCATGAGTATTTGTGTGCACTAATGGCTCTATGTCTCTATGAGCAACTGGCACACATGCTTTTGATTTATGAAGACAACGGGATTCAGCAATCTATGAACACAGCTGCAAAAAATTCCAAGAAGTTAAAAACACTCCATGAATCCAATGTAAATTTTTCTAAAGAACAAATTTAAGAAAATAAAATTAATAAAATATTGATAATTGAGCTCCAATGTGTTGTACATGAAGCTATTCATGCACTTACAGGCTGGATATTAATGACCTTTAATCTCTATATAATGTACATCATTAGTTTAGTGGTTTATGTTTCCATTGAAAATCTAAATTTAAGTTCATTTTTAATCCATTTGTTGTGGTAAAATAATAAGCCAAAATTCACCACACCACTGATGCTCACGTTGCAGTCTGCAATTCTATTTAAATCATATGCTGATGACCTGGATTAAGTACACAGCTAGATACAAGGTCACATCTCAGTAATAATGTCTCTAATCACACTAAGCCTTTACTTCTTGCTTTTTATTATTATATTTTCATAGAATCTGTTGTTTTAAAAGCAATGAATCGTGATGGAGAAATATTCATTCATTCATTTTCAGTTGCAATTTTAGCCGAATTAGGATTGAACTGAATCTGAAGTTTATCCCAGAAATATTATGGGAGAGGTGGACATCCACACTGAAAGGGCTGTTAAGACATCAGACACATAATTTTGAAAAAAAAATATTCAAACTTTATGAAGGTTAAGAAGACCCAGAGAGAGTCCACACGAACATGACATGAAGAAAACATGAAAAACTTTATACAGGTATAAATGCCAATTCAAGATCAAAAGCCAGCAATGGTGGCCCTCACCATAGACCGTGACAGACAGCCTTTGATAACCCAGTTAGCTGTACTGGGAAGACAGCAGTGACAACCCATGAGTGGGGCTTGAATCCCCAACCTTTGGATCAATAATTCAGCACCCTACCACTGGGCCACTCACTATTTTATATATATATATATATAGCATTGATTGGCTGTTTTAAGCTTCATGTAAAGTGACTCGGCTCGGCTTCATGTAAAGTGACCATCCGTCGACCATCGGAACCATTTACAAGCAGAAAGATCGCATCATAGAGAATGTTAAAGGTTATATTTGATACTGTATTTGATATTTTATGAGAGAATTTGATTAAAATTTATCTATTTGAAATTATTTCACTTGAATTTAATTTATTTGAAATTAATGTTGATATTATTTGATATATTTGATATTATTTTAAAATGTTATGTTTATAATAATTGATTTAGGGGTGTTTTATGAGATACGGTAATGGTATTTATGGATGTATAGTACAGTATGAGCGTCATACGTCACTGGAACATACAGTAACAACTTACGTTGTTTTTCAACTTGCGTTCGGTCATCCGGAACCAAACTAAAACGTAAGTTTGGGAGCGTCTGTATATATATATATATATATATATATATATATATATATATATATATATATATATATATATATGACATAGAGATTTCCTTTTGGCTTTTTTCCCTTCTCAGGGGTCGCCATAGCAAATGATTCCATACCTGTCAAGTTGTACGGTTTTGGCGTAATTTGTACAAGTGAGCACTGATTTTTAAATGTGTACGCCGTACGTCCGAAATCTGTACGTTTTTCGATCATTTCGTCTTTTTTAACTCCGTTTTTGTGTCACCGTTTCGGTAAAGAGACGATACGCCGAATTGGTCTGTAGCCGTTTTCTCGCGAGAATCGCGCGTTGCGTTTATCGTCTGCTATCGTCTGCTCTTTCCGA
>CM045749.1:13911728-13929228 GCA_024760905.1 Plotosus lineatus
TGGGTACAGTTCAGCTCCTTCCTGGCCAATGGGAGGCCAGCGGGGCAGGATGTTGGGAGACAGCCAATGAGAGAGCAACTCGCACAATGTTTGAATGGCGCATATATACATACACACACACACACACACACACACACACACACACACACACACATACACACACACACATATATATATATATATATATATATATATATGTGTGTGTGTGTGTGTGTGTGTGTGTGTGTATATATATATATATATATATATATATATATATATATATATATATGTGTGTGTGTGTGTGTGTGTGTGTGTGTGTGTGTGTGTGTGTGTATATATATATATATATATATATATATATATATATATATATACACACACACACACACACACTAAGGGCAGTGGTGGTCTAGTGGTATAGGATGCTGGATCGCCGATCCAAAGGTTGGAGGTTCGAGTCCCACTCTCCACAAGGTTGTCACTGTGCCTCCCAGTCCGGCTAACTGGGTTATCAAAGGCCAGCCATGTCACCCACTGTCTATGGTGTGAGGCATGTAAAAGAACCATTGCTGAGTTTCATAAAGAGTAGGCTGCAAAGCCGTCGGCGTGTTTCTGCGCTGCGATGGCCTGGTGAGCTGTCCAGGGTGTACTCTGCCCTCGCCCAAAGTTAGCTGGGATGGGCACCAGCCTCCCCGCGACCCAAATTAGGATTAAGCGGTTACAGAAAATGAACTGAACTAATACACCAAGCACTTATCTTAAATGTTCTAGACATGTAATAAACATAATTTATTATATGGCAACAACAGTAAACACAATCTGACTGGTCGGAGCATAGTCCATAAGTCTCATATCCAGCCCAAAGGCGTATCCAACTGGCAAGTTAGCCCAGAGCTGGCTGCACTATACACTATAATCTTTAGTAGCTTTTTCCCAAGTCCCGTGAGGTACTTGCTGCTGGTTGGAAAGTGTTTGTTCGGCACAAACAGGGAAACAAGCCAAAATTCACCAAAGCCCTTACAGACACAGATGAAATTGTCCTATTTAGAAGTGGGCAATTTCTAAGCTCGCACCCCATCCAGAATGAAAACGGTAACAGCAAACATGGTGAATTAAATAAAACCTTAGCCATTGATTCAGCTGAGATTTCTCAGAACAGACCTAGCACTCAGTTAGTCCTAGTTTGCTTATACCCTAATTAGAAATTACTTTCCAACCACCTGCCTAATACTGTGTCAAGCACCCTTATATTGCAACCACAGCTCTAACCCATTGAAGCATTGACTCCCCAAGACTTCTGAAATTGTGCTGTGAAATGTCTGCTACCAAGACACTAACAGCAAATCCTTTAAGTCCTATAAGCTGTAAAGTGAGGTCTCAATGGATGGGACGTATTTGTCCAGCACATCCCACATACGTTTAACTGGATTACAACATGAGGAATTTGGAGGTCAAATCAACCCCTAGAAGTTTTTATCATGAGCTTCAGAGTAAGAGTATTACAGAAAGATATCACTGTTGTCAGGAATGGCTCTACCTGGCCTGGAACAGTGTTTGGGTAGGTGGTGCAAATCAAAGTAAAATCCACATGAATGCCAGGTCTCAAAATTTCTCAGCAGAACATTGCTCAGAACATGGCACTGCCTCTGCCAGCATGCCTTCTTCTGATACTGAATCCTGATGCCATATCTTTCTAAGGTAAATTATGCACATATAACCTGGCTATCCACATAATCTCAAAGCAGAAAAAAGATTATCTTCCATTGCTCCACAGTCCAGTTTTGATGCTCATGCACCCACTGTAGTCATATTTGGAGGTGGACACATACTCTAATAGTTTCAATTTAAGATGAAAGTCAAAAGGTGAAGCTTCATTGTGAAGCCAAGAGTGTGCAAAACATCATAATGTTAAAAATATCATATTTTTGATTTGTTGAAGACCTATTTCTGTTCACTGCATAATTCCATAGTGATACGATCCTTGTAATGTTTCTAAAATAATTGAAAAAAGACCCGTCTACAGGCAAGTGTGTCCTATTTGCGGGATGGGTTTACCTGTTTACCTGTAGCCATTTGATTTACAATAAATTGAAAGTGAAATTGAAAAATTTAAATTGAATTGAGTGTGTCCAAATTTTACCAGTAATATATAGCATGTATACAAATTAAATGGGAGCAATGCTGTATGTACTAGTTTAACCTACTTAAGCCGCTGTCACATTTATCACACGTCAAGTATGTTACAGGGTCATTAAACAAAATGAAGCAAAATTCCTCAGACAGTTGCGGCTGTGTTGTTCAGTTCATTTTCTGTAACCGCTTAATCCTAATTAGGGTCGCGGGAAGGCTGGCGCCCATCCCAACCGACTCCGGGCGAGGGCAGAGTACACCCTGGAGAGCTCGCCAGGCGGAAACACGTTGACGGCTGTGCAGCTATTCTTGTCGAAAGTCAGCAATGTTTATTTTTTTCATGAACCTCACACCATAGACAGTGAGAGACATGGCCGGCCTTTGATAACCCAGTTAGCTGCACTGGTGGGGGACAGTGACAACCTTGTGGAGAGTGGGTCTCGAACCCCCAACCTTTGAATTAGCAATCCAGCGCCCTATACCACTGGACCACCACTGCTCGGCTGTGTTGTATAAAACTCAAATTCTATCAATTCGTTTTAAAATAAATCTGGCAATGGCATCAATATAAGGTGTAGGATGAAATAACGGCTCTGGTTGTGTGACAGTTATTTATCTAATTTCAAACAAACAATGAATAACTATGCCAAACTGCAGGTCAATTACAACTGTAAGCAATGAGATCAAGTCTATCAACACAGAAATCTCAATATTTATCTTTATAGTGAAACCTCAGCTATGTAAATACTTAGAGCTGTCATGGTAATGTCAAGCTCTTTAATTATTCATTCATCCCGACTGAAAAATCCCCCAGTAATGAGAAAAAAACTCCCAAAGCAGTCAAGTCCTTGGTCTGACTGGACAACGGATTAGCATATGAATCTGCAGTAATTTGAAGAATCCCAGAAGATGTGCGGAGGCACGAAAACAGGCAACTGGGGATTATAGCGCACTGACACAAACAGAACAGGATATGCCGGTTCTCTTGCAGGACCATGGGATTGCAAGGGAGCTGTCCAGTCTCATGCAAAATTCATCACACTCACACACACACACACACACACACACACACACACACACAATTACACACAAACCTAGAGCACGAGTGGATGTTCAACTCCAGCTACACTTTTCTGGGGTTTAGGAATTGCCACTGTGTTTGTTCTTGACTGAAATCTCATAAAATCTGGACCAAATGTTTCCCTTATGCATTGCTCTATAGATTCTCGCCCGTCGCTATTTTTAGTTTGTTCTGTTAGCGCATTTGAAATAAGCAACTTCAATATGGGGCAGGATTACGCCTCAGATGGCACTGCTACCAGAAAAACCTACATAGCTTTATTCCAGTAAGAAGCTCAACAGTAGAAGTTTGGGGATCACTTCAAAAACAGATGTGCACATCAACACTTACAGCATGTGCTCAGATGATCAGATATGTATGCAGCAACGGGCTGGGCTTCATCTTTCTGCTTAGCTAAGCTGAGATCCTGCCTTCACATTCCTCTCACATCCACTCTTTCTCTCTCTCTCTCTCTCTCTCTCTTCTCTCTCTCTCTCTCTCTTCTCTCGCTTGCTCATTAGCCATACATACAGTGTGAGCTTCCAGCAGGAGCTAACATCACGTTCAGGAAAGAGCAAAGGCGCTGAGTAAAAATGCAACGGCATATCCTGTGGGCGCTGAGTGACTGAAATTTCCTCTAAATCTTTAATGAGCCGGAAAGCTTCTCCAAAGAAAGCAAAGTTACTGAATCTGGAGGGCTTCTGCTGATCAATTAACTCACTTTCTGCTAGGAAGAGAAGTGGGAAGCACGTCGAGTGTACACGCTATAATAGCGGCTTAATGGAGTTACAAACATACTATATCGAATATATGTCTCGCATTACTAGTCAAGCAGCAGGTGAAAGCAATGCCCTTGCGAGCGTCCTTGAGCGAATGTCCCTGAACTCGTCAAGTGTCTGGTTAACTAGGCGCACAAGATTCTCACTTCTCATAACTGTGTAAAAAAAATTATAAATAATAATAATAATATATATATATATATAAATATTAATATTACATGAGGTATCAGTATTAGAGCCTTTCATCAATATTCATATCTCCGTAGTTTATATCTTTTAAAGAAAAATTGGTTGCCTTAATCTGGCATGAATACCGAACACATCAAGCCACGCCTTGTTCGACCATAACATGCAGCACTTACTTTATGCAGACCTCGTTTGGCATAAATCGTGTTTTACACATGCGCGGTGCTCCATGTAACACCAGCCACTCACCAAGGGTCGGGTCCCTTCCATGCATGGTAAAGGATTCCACCATACATGTTGTAATTTAGCCTTATTGAAAAACCCTCATTTAATTAATTAAAATCATTGTCAATGTGATAAGGCACTCAAGTCTTTTTTTCACTTGCGGTCGCCTTTTCATTGAATTAATCAATTGAATCGACAGAAGTATTTGAATTTCGTTACCAATTTGCTTGAAGTTATCTCAAGGGTCTTGCTGTAATTAGTAACACTTTGCATGTGAATAAATCACGACAGCGTTTTGTAATACACTGCGTGTAAAATAATAAATCATAGATATTGAGTAAAGTGGGAATGGTTCCGAAGTGCCAGAAGGTCTGTGCTGGTTAAAAATGCTTGGCCCCCAAATGTCTGAATACAGAGTGGTCTGATGATCAGTCAGCTTTTATTGATCCGGCTTGAAAAGTGCTGACACACACACACACACACACACACACACACACACACGTGCCTTCTTCCCTCTTTTTGAAAGCCCTCTCCTGTGTATTTAGCTCACAAAGCTATCTCGAGTTAACATATTGTATTAGTATGCCTGATGACTAAGTGTCTTTTGACTGACTGAGTAAATGGAATCAGAATCCTGATTTATGTGGAAGGCTTACGTTGCCTTCATCTTCATCGTCATCCGCTTAATCTGGGTCGGGTCATGGGGGCAGCAGCCGAGGTAATGAGGTCCAGAGGTCCCTCTCCCCAGCCACTTCCTCCAGCTCTTCCAGAAGGACATCAAGGTGTTCCCAGACCAGCCGAGAGACATAGTCCCTCCAGTATGTTTTAGGTCGACTCCAGGGTCTCTTCCTGGTTGGACATGACCGAAACACCACGCCAGGTTCTGGAGATTTTCTATCCAGATGCCCGAGCCACCTCAACTGACTCCTCTCAATGCGGAGGAGCAATGGTTCTACTCCAAGCTCTCGGATGTTGTGAGGTTCTCACCTTATCTCGAAGGGAGCTCATTTCAGCCGCTTGTATCCGTGATCTTGTTCTTTCGGTCACTACCCAAAGCTTTTGACCATAGGTGATGGTTGGAATGTAGATCGACTGGTACACTGAGAGCTTTGCCTTGTAGATTAGCTATCTCTTCACCACAAGGTATTGGTACAGGCTCTGCTTTTCAGCAAAGGCTGCAGCGATTCGCCTGATGATGTCCCACTCCATCCTTTCCTCACTGTTGAACAAGCCCCCAAGATACTTGAACTCCTCCACTTGGGGGCAGGACCTCATTCCTGACCAAGAGGGTGCATTCCACCCTTTCCTGGCTGAGAGCCATGACCTTGGACTTGGAAGTGCTGATTCTCATCATGGCCGCTTCGCAATCGACTGCGAATCGTTCCAATGAGAGCTGGAGGTCCCGGATTAATGAAGCCAAATGGATAACGTCATCAAAAAAACAGTAGAGACGAGATCCGATGGAGGGGCAGTGGTGGTCTAGTGGTATAAGGTGCCAGATTGCTGAGCCAAAGGTTGGGGGTTCGAGTCCCGCTATCAACGGGTTGTCACTGTCCCGTCCCCATACCCCCCAGTGTAGCTAACTGGGTTATCAAAGGCAGGCCATGTCTCTCACTGTCTATGGTGTGAGGCATGTAAAAGAACCATTGCTGACTTTCGACAAGAGTAGGCTGCAAAGCCGTCAGCGTGTTTCTGCCCTGCGATGGCCTGGCGAGCTGTCCAGGGTGTACTCTGCCCTCGCCCTGAGTTGGCTGGGATGGGCACCAGCCTCCCCGCGACCCTAATTAGGATGAAGCGGTTACAGAAAATGAACTGAGATCAACACCTCGGCTGCACATAGAAATTCTGTCCATGAAAATTATGAACAGAATCATGACAAAGGACAGCCTCGGCGGACTCCAATTCTCACTGGAGACGAATTCAATCTGTAATTACTAATACAGACCAAACTCTGGGTCCGGTGATACAAAGACCGAATGGCCCGTATCCTGGAGCACGCCCCAAAAGCTAGCCCGAGAGACATGGTTGAAAGACTTCTCTAAATCCATAAAACACAGTGGATAGATTGGGCAAACCCACATCACCCACTCCAGGATCCTGTAGAGCATATTGAGTTGGTAGAGAGTGCAGCAACCTGGACGAAAACCACATTCTTCATCCTGAATCTGAGGTTCAACTTTCAGTCAAATCCTCCTTTCCAGCATCCCTGCATAGACTTTCCCATGTAAGCTGAGGAGTGTTATTCCACGATAATTGGAACACACCCTCTGGTCCCCCTTTTTTTAAAGGGGGACTACCAACCCAGTTTGCCAATCCAGACGTACAGCACCCAATGACCACGAGATGACCTCCACCCCAATCCCCAAGGTCTTTCTCCTGCATGGAGGGTGTGTTGGTGGGATTCAGGTGGTCCTCGAAGTATTCCTTCCCCCTCCTGACAACTTCCCCAGTCAAGGTGAGCAGCTCCCTAGTTCCACTGTAAACAGTATTTGTGGAGAACTGCTTCTCCCTCCTGAGGCGTAGATGGTGGTCCAGAACCTTTTTGAAGCCAACCGATAATCGCTTTCCAGGCCCACACCAAACTCGTACCACGCCTGAGATTTTGCATCGTGACAGCTTGGGCTGCAGCATGTTTGTCCTGCGGGTACCTGTCTGCTACCTTGGGAGCTCCACAGGCCAATTAGACCCGATAGGCTTCCTTTTTCAGTTGGACGGCCCCCTCCACCGCAGGTGTCTACCTCCAGGTTCGGGGCTTACTGATACAACAGGTACCGATGACTTTCCAGCCATAGCTATGAGCTGCCGCCTCAGCAATGAAGGAATGAAACATGGCCTATTCGGATTCCATGTCACCCAGCTCCTTCGGAACGTGGTTGTTGCTCTGCCAGAGAGGAGTTTAACGTTCCCAGGAGACCCTAAGTACACGCTTGGGCCTACCAGGTCATGAAGGGTGGACTCCTCCGCCATTGGAGCCAGCTCACCACCAGGTGGTGATCGATTGACAGCCCAGCTCCCCTCTTCACCTGAGTGTCCAGAACATGTGGCCACAAGTCCAGTGACATGACTACAAAGTCGATCATCAAACTATGGCCTAGGGTGTCCTCGTGTTAAGTGCACTTCTGGACACCCTTATGCTCAAACATGGTGTTTGTTATGGACAAACCGTGACGAGCACAGAAGTCCAACAACGAAACACCATTCAGATTCAGACTGGAGAGGCCGTACCTACCGATTACACTATCCAGGTCAAACTATCGTTGCTCACATGAAATGCTGAAGCCTCCGGGACAACAAGTTAGTCCCCTGGGGGAGGGTTCTACAACACCCCACCTAAAAACTCCAAGAAGGGTGGATACTCTGAACTATCATTTCGTGCATAAGTACAAACAACAGTCAGGGTCCGTCCCACCACACAAAGGTGGAGGGAAGCTATCCTTTTGTCAACCGGGGAGAACCCCAACGCGTGGGCACTAAGACTGGAGGCAACAAGGATGCCCACACCGGCTCGCCACCTCTCCCCATGAGCAATTCTAGAATGGAATAAGGTCCAGCCCCTCTCAATATGGGTGGTTCCAGAGCCCAAGCTATGCATTGAGGTGAGTCCAACTATATCTAGTTGGTATCTCTTCAGTTCAGGCTCCTTTTCCGCCACAGAGGTGACATTCTATGTCCAAAGAGTCAGAGTCAGAAGCCGAGGATCGATCTTACAGAACATATGCCTTCGGCTGCCACCCAACTCGCACTGCACCGACTCCTGTAGCACTTCCAACAGGTGGTTGGTCCATGAGAGGGCTGACCCTTGTCTCCTATTCGGGCTGGGCCCGGCCGGGATCCATGGGCAGAAGCCTGACCACCAGGGGCTCGCCTTCAAGCCCTGCCCCAAGGCTTGGATCCAGGGAGGGACCCTGGTGACCCATGTCCGGGCAAGGGAAACTGTGTCCTTGTTTCTTCTTTCTTCATAGAGGTCTTTTGAACCGTGCTTGATCTGGACCTTCACCTAGGGCCTGTTTGTCTTAGGTGACCCTACCAGGGGCATAATGCACCCAACAACATAGCTCCCAGGATC
Organism: Plotosus lineatus; assembly: GCA_024760905.1. Taxonomy (NCBI): domain Eukaryota; kingdom Metazoa; phylum Chordata; class Actinopteri; order Siluriformes; family Plotosidae; genus Plotosus; species Plotosus lineatus. The sequence continues at coordinate 13,920,157 of CM045749.1, forward strand.
ATTAAAACACGCAAACCCCTCCACCACGATAAGGTGGCGATTCAAGGAAGGGGCTTACGTTGTGCTTATGGTAAAATAAAAAAAAAAAAAAGGGGGGCTACAAAAGTATCATTAAAAACTGCTTGACACTGGGGTTCTACCTTTTTGGTCCTAAAGAGATGTTTATGGAGATTCGTGGAGATTAATAAGAGAACAAAAAATGTAGTTTAATATAACGAAAGTGATGATAATTTTTTTTATGTTATTTCTTATCACAAACAAAAAACATTGGTTTCACAACTTTTCGTGACACTCAATGGCAAACTAAAGCAAACTGATCTCCTTAACCTTTCTCAAACACTGACCATATCAAACCATGCCTTGGCTGACCACAGCATGTGCTTACCAAGTACCTCTCAAGACTACCCTTGGTCCCACAGAAATTGTGCTTTGCATACTGTATGTGTGGTGACCCATATAGCACCACACCCACTCGATGACAGGCTCCCTTCCATACATGGTAAAGAACTCTGAAGTGTTTTTTTTTTCTTTTTTTTTTTCCCCTTATAGGGAAACACTCATTCACTTAAGGAAAATCAATGTTGTCAATGTGGAGGTGAAGTCCACCTAAATCACTGAAGGCACCAAAGTCTTAAAAAACTCTTACGGTATCCATTTTCATTCCATTTATCAATTGAATCAAGTGAGTTATTTTAATTTTATGACCAATTTCCTTTAATGTAAAGTCTAGCATAGACTTAGTGAAGTCAACCCACTGGAGTCAGATTGCATTGCAGCTATACTCTGTGGTTACACATAGCTGCACTGAGATACAATAGGGACCAGGCTCAGCTAATAAAAGATCTACAAACTTATAAGCACAATATGATGATGATCATGATGATCATGATGATGATGATGATGATGATCATGATGATGATGTATAAGCATGAAAGTTTAAAATTTTTGAGGATAACGTATTGACGCAAAGTGGAAGATGAGAAGGTAAGTTATTCCTGATTAGAACAAATTTAAGTGCTATTACATTGCTGTCTTTGGGTAGAGATGAAGCGAGAGCGGTTCTACTGGCACATCTTTTGGCATGTAGTCAAAGGAGCATTGTGGGTAATGTATAAAACCTTATTAATGAAAGCATGAACTCAAAAAACAAAAATTATCCAGTGCAAAAATGCTAGCTAAGAAGGTTGTATGCTAATTAGCAAGTGGCTACATATGCGAGTGGTTCAGGGTGGGATTTTGCTTTAAAGTAATACAGTATTTGAAACTAGACATGTATAACATACTACATAGAATACTTCTTGGATTCTGAATATTCTGCTGCGTCCCTGTCATCCAGTGAATTGAAGCATGAATAGAGCGGCACAGTGACTTTTTAACACTAAGACTTCGATAGCAATGCTTCATATTTAAAGTTCTTGTTCAAAGTGTCTCTAAATGTACTTTTTCCCCCTCTGGAAATATCTCAGAATTAATGCACGTGCTTCAAAAAATTGGTTTCAGTGGTCTGTCACAGTCCAGTTAGTCAGTGCTTCCCAGCCCACGTGCCACATGGTACCCGGTGAAAGAATTACATTTCCTCTGAAAATGCTGCCCAGACCAACCTCTATGCACTTCTTTCTTCGTCCCTGTGTGCTATATGTGTGAATTAGCACCCTATCTTCCAAAAGCACTTTGTTTGTAATTCACCACATAGTAGCAGCCCAGCTGGACAGATCCTCCATCCGATTATTCTGTAATCAAACCCCTGGCTGAATGCCTGAACCATCAGTTGGTCGAGTCTCTGCGAGAGATTAACCAGTGTGGCTTTCCTTTGCCGACCTGCTCTCATGCACACACAAACATCAACAAATTACCAAAAATAAACTTCAACAGTGGGTGATTTCTGCAGCCAAATCATACAGTAACCGGAAGGGAAAAGGTACTGAACTTTAGCTTTACACGTCAGTCCTCAAGGGTGTACCTCATGTACTCACATTACCAGGCTGCTAAGGTGCATGTGTTCACCTCACAACAAGAAGGTCCCGGGGTTCGATTCCTGGGCTCGGGATGTTTCTGTGTGCAGTTTGCTTGTTCTCCCCATGCTTGTCTGGGTCTCCCCTGAGTATTCCGGTTTCCTTCCACAGTCCAAAAACCTACACAGTAGGCTGTTTGGCAGTTCCAAGTTGCCCCCGGTGTAAGACTGAGTGTGAATGGTTGTACATGTGTTACCTTGCGAGCTGTTCAGGGTGTACCCTACCTTCACATAGATCCAGGGTGCTAGTCTTTCCACAACCCCAATTAGGATTAAGTGGCTGAGAAAATGAATGAATAAAAAGTGCATGTTGCGTACCTTGCAAGTTTACAGTACTTTCCATTTGTGTACCACAAATTATATTTAGAGGTGCACTACATGTAATAAGTAAACAATACCGGTACAAGAACTAATATCTTTCAGGGCTCTGCACATTAACAAGAAAAAGTCCAGGTTCCTATGCTTTTTTTCTGACTGTGCATTCTCTATTAAGCTATTACATGCACAAAATTAGCATGATAACGCCACAGCGATGTACCAATCCTAGTGACAGATCTTCTACGTAGGATATCAGAATGTCAGTGTATAAGTATAAATCATAGCTGTCCAGCATGGGTGTACTTCTGAGTAAATCCTAGCCCCAGGAATTATGTTTAGTAAGTTATTCAAGTCCCGCAACATGCCGCAGGCACAACAGAGATTTTACACTTGGCGTTCTTTGCCTCAGGACATTCTAGAGTTAGCTGATGGTTTAGTGTCATACATATAGTAGGGTGGTCCAGAAAGGAGATCATAAAAACAGGACATCAGAAAATATCCGTCAACACAAAATAGAAAACTATTCCACAATATGTGCCTGTCTCATCCGCCAATTTCATAATTACGTATGCAAAATAATGCAAAATAGATTTTTTTACTATTATTATTAATATTTCATATTATAGCAAAAAAGATACTTATAGGAGGCTGTAAAATGCATAGAATTCGATTTAAACCGTGTTTTAATACATTCTGAAACCAATCACACATGTGTGGACTACTCATCTATAAGAGGAGCTCTGGTGGTAATTTCATCCGTAATTCAATTCAATCAGGCTCATTCTGCTATATCATTATTTCTATAGTAACAGTTCACGCAGAGGGACTTTTATGGCAGGCAATCTCCAAAATCGAAATAGAGTAATAAATTGGAAAATGTTTGTGGTTTAGCAAAGAATAAGTGTCGTAAAGGCTCGCTTTACATCCGAGAATAAAGATGTCTGCTTCAAACGTTTCAACCGACAACGTCCACATACTTCCGTACATCATAATTGTACATATTGGCGTCAAGGTTGAGCAATAAATCCACTTGGGTTCAGCTCAGCGCCAATCAGGTATAAACATGGTGATGGTGCAGGAGTTGGTAATAAAGTTCTTTATTAATAAAGGTAGTCCGTGTGACTATTAAAGACATTTCGATATGTCGATGGCGAATTCTTTCGCCCCACATAATAACGGACTTGTGGGCACAAAAGACATCTGGCATATGTAGATTGCCTTGTCAAGTCTCCTTCCAGCTGTTCTGTATTAAATATTAGTCACAAGTGAAGTGACACTATATTAATACTTAACTTCTTATAAACTGGTTTCTTGCAAACCTTTCTTTCGAAAGTTGTGGGAGCATTGCAGTTTTTTTCCATGTGACTGTTTTGAAGTACAGTAGCTACAGCATACCAGCGGTACTGCTCTGTTCTGTATGCATGCACAAACTTTCCGAATATGTGCACAGACAGAGATGAAATGATTGCAGAGTATGAATAAATGAAGAAAGTTCTGTACGTATCGGTTCCATTTTGAATGCTGAGCATAAATGAACCTTATCAGTTCATCCGATATTTTTCCTTTTATGCAAATTTCCCTCTGGGATTAATAAAGTGTCTGTCTGTCTGTCTGTCTGTCTGTCTGTCTGTCAATCCAAACATTGTAAAACAAACTTTTTGCCACTCGAAATTTTGCTGACTGAAGGGGTTGGAAGGTTTTTTATTAGCATGAAAAGCTATTATTATTATTTTTTTAATAATTATTATTTATTTACATATAGAATCTGGTATAGGAATGACTGTTCAGATATGCTACAAAGTATATGATTATGGGAAATAGCTCAGGAACATTACATATACCACGATCTGAATAAAATCATCAAATTGTTGGGGTATAAGTGGAATAAAACACTTTAAAATAAGAGTCTTGTTATGTGATAATAACCAATATTTAACTCCAAATGGTACAGTGGCATACTGGTTAACACGTCCTCCTCATAGTAAGAAGGTAATGGGTTCGAGTCCCTGCCTTGGGTGTTTGTCTGTGGAGTTTTCATGTTCTCTCTATGCTTGCATGAGTTCCATCCAGGTAATCCAGTTCCCTCCCACAGTCCAAAGACATACACATCATGCTAATTATCTGTTCCATGTATTTCCCCTAGTTCTGAATGTGAGTGTGAATAGTTGTGTTTGTGTTTGCAGGGTGCACCCCACCTTCACCTCAGCTGAGATAGGTGCCAGCCTCCCTGAAGTACTGATGGGAATAAATGATTTATCAAAAGAGTGAGTGAGTGAGTGAGTGAGTGAGTGAGTCAGCACATTCAACTTTTATTTCTTTGCTAAAATATTTTAAATCATACTGTAGTTGATCACTTGCCATTTCCACCCTGATTCTGCCTCGCTAATAAACAGCCTCTTGTGTCTAGTTGACTTTCAGTGTATATAGATAGCAGAGTACCAAAGCAGTCACTGTGTCACACATGGCTCTGCGATGATCACGGCCGTTCCATTAAGCACATTTGTGATTTCTAATCCATTTCTCAGTCAGGAAACGAGATTACAGGACACTGATGACAGCTGGAACAGATACCTGCTACATTCGCTACATTCTCACCACATAATCAGCTTCAGTAAAGAAACACAATTACAGACCATGAGGGAATTCAGACCATACATATTAAATATAATGCATTAAGTGGTGCTGATTTTGTAAATGCATGTGGTTTTTCATAGTCCGTTTGTCTCAAAACGTATTAAATTTTTTTATAAATCTTTATTTACTTAATTTTAAACATCGCTTATTATGTTTTCAGCTGGCTCTACATCTTTTTATACTATTGTAATTTTTCTAATATTACTAAGTGCCCTGTATTATTATAAGCATGACTAACACTATATAAATAAAGTTGGATTTGATATGATTGTGGTATTTATATTGAAATATTATAAATAAATAATATTAAATTTAGATTAACTCTCGTCTCATCACCACATTTACATCATGTCACTGCTCAGTCTGTTGTGTGTCAGTGTTTATGTATGTATGTATGTATGTATGTATGTATGTATGTATGTATGTGTGTGTATATATATATATAATGTGTGTATATGTGTGTATGTATATATATATATATATATATATATATATATATATATATATATATATATATATATATATATATATATATATATATGTATATATATATATATATGTATGTATATATATATATATATATATATATATATATATATATATATATATGTATATATATATATATATATATATATGTATGTATATATATATATATATATATATATATATATATATATATATATATATATATATATATATATATGTACATGTATTTATGTATGTATATATATATATATATATATATATATATACATACACACACACACTATTCCCAACTATATATTCTATTTAGCAGCTATCAGACTTTTCCTTCTTATCCCTGACCCCACCGCAGACGGCTTTTCCTATTCAAAGAATCATTAAATAAGCCTTTTCCCTCAGATTTTAATGAAAATGAAACATGATTATACAAATGCTTCCATAGTTTTTCAAGGACTTTTCAAGTCCACTTTTTTTCAGAGCGTATGTCTTCTGCGTGCAAACCAATGCTTCATTTACATTCTTTGAATACACTTGAATTTTTCATGCTGTAAAAATTATTTTTATTGAATATATGTGTCATGTACACTCTCTCTCTCTCTCTCTCTGTGTGTGTGTGTGTGTGTGTGTGTGTGTGTGTGTGTGTGTGTGTGTGTGTGTGGTGATTGTTTTGTATCCTGTGGTACACCAAAATATCTGACAGTTTTGACCTTGTGGGGACATTTCACTGGCGCATATGAAAAAAACTTTTATTTATTTATTTATTTTGCTTGCTTGCCTGTTTATTTATTTATTCGTTTTTTTTTTATGAACACTGTAACATTTCTTAAAAAATTAAAATAAACATTTCCTTTTGGTTACTGAGGATATGGTTAGAGTTACACATTAATATTTATATCAACAAGTCTTCCTGCGTGTGCATCCTAATTTGAAATATTATTCATTCATTCATTCATTTTCTCAACCACTTAATCCTAATTCGGGTCGCGGGGAGGCTGGCACCCATCTCAGTTGATGCCGGGCGAGGGCAGGGTAGACCATGGACAGCTCGCCAGGCCATGGCAAGACCAACACTCACACAAGCATTCATTCACTCACACCTAGGGGAGATTTGGACCGGCCAGTTAACCTACTGTGCATGTTTTTGGACTGTGGGAGGAAACCCACACAAGTACAGGGAGAACATGCAAACTCCACACAGAAACGCTCAAACTGGGAATCGAACCCAGGACCTTCTTTGTGAGGCGGAGGCGGCTGTGTTAACTACTACGCCACCATGCCTCCCTGAAAATATTATATATGTATTAATTTTTTTTGTATATTTGTTTATTCCAAGCATCCAAGCACATTTTAAAACAAAAAAAAATCCCTCTTTCAGGTGTTTTTTTTTTTGTTTGTTTGCTGTTGTTTTTTTGGGGAGATTTGAAATATGTGACCTGGGATTAAGAACCACTGACCTACAGCATTTATGCAAAGAAAAGAGAGAGAGAGAGAGAGAGAGAGAGAGAGAGAGAGAGTATGAGTTTATCAATGAATATGTTAATTGAAATTTGCAGGTCACACAGGATTGGGCGATATAATCACATGCTCTTCATATCATGATCAATTGGATCTCTATGCACTTTTCTGAGAACAGTACGAGTATCATATGTCAGTATAATTGTGATATGCAGATTATTATTTATTAAGATCTACACTTGGGCCAACCTGTTGTTGCTGCTGCTGAAGGTTTTTTATTATTATTAATTCACTTAATCCTCAGTAACTGCTTTATCTCAGTCAGGGTGACAGGAAATCTTTAGTGTGTACAAGATACACAGAAACACACCCTAATGGGGCACCAAATGTGTCAGTGCTTGAATTTTTTTGTTGTTGTTGTTAACAAAAGCAGGATAAATATTGTAATGCATGAATACTGTCGTGCAGCTGGAAAGAATTGTGATGTGAGAATTGTGACTTGAAAATATTACCACATCGCTAATCTCACACTGATGAATTTTCCTGTATCTAGTAACCTCTGATGACCCCTGATTTTTTTATCAAGTGTGTGTGCGTCTGAGTGTGTGTTTGTGTTTGTGTGGGTACCAGAGTGCAGAAGCGCTCAGGTGGGTCTCCGCAAGTGATGTCTGGTGGCTCCACTCGGATCTGCATGAAGCTTTTCATAGCAGTAGGTCTGGGTTGACATGCATAATACTCCCACGTGGGCCCATCATCCGTGCTCACCAGAGACTTACAGGTCTCATACTTAGCCAGAGTGATGAGCACATAGTGCAGGAACAGACAGACTGGGAAGAGCATGGTGTAGAGCACTAGGATAGACCAGGACTGGGAATTTGGGGTGGGGCAAGCAGGTGAAAGGGGTGGAGAGTGTCAGCATCCACACCAGCAAGCTTTCATAGTTCATTTGGTGGTCAACCATCCACTGTGTATATAAAGTCCTCCTTTCTCAACAAAGTCTATACAGTAACTGAAAAAACTGGGGGTGGGACTAAGCGTTTCAGACACTCTTCTAGTTCAGGACTGAAAAGTCACTTCTGAAAAGTTTATCTCTGAATTTATATACGTCAAATTTTGCCTTAGCACTCCGATAGCCGGTGAAGACATCTCTTCACCTGTTCGAAGTCCAGATGTTTTTCTTTATCCATGCTTTATTCCGAAGCCAGAATAAATATGTCGTCTTTTTTGTCCTTTTCTTACACGGGATCTCGTCTCTCGTCACTTTTCAGGTCTCTGAACAATGCGTCTCATTGATGTGAACTGGAACTGAGGCAGGTCCATTTACTTTGAAAGGTTTGCCGTTGACTAGTAACAGAAATTTTGCCAGGAATCAGGAATCATTTTCATGGTCCATATGCTTTTTGAGACTCACGGTGTAAAATTTCTGCTGTAGATGTGCATCAGGTTTCTCAGGCAGCATTCGCTAGGCTGCTTCATTTTGACTTTTTTTTCTGGGGGGGGGAAAAAGTAAAAATAAATAAATAACTAGAAAAACAATTCGACACTCCAAAGAAAAAAGTGCAAAAACTTAATTATTCATTTTTTCCGACCACTTTTTTTTCTCAAATACCAATTTATTGTTTTATCCTCTCACATGTAACATCTTCAACAGAGATTTTCCAAAGGGTACATTTACATAACATGCAGATTCAAAGGTACAAACAAACAAACAAACAAAAAAAAAAGCAACCCCTACATCATGAAAAAATGAACAGTTGAATACTTTCTTTCCTGAGAACACTCCAAAGTGTAAAAAGTTCACATCACACTGTCTGTGTCCCAAATCACACTTAATATGCTACCTAGACTACTATATTATTACAATGCATTATGTCCACATCCCACACAATTTAAATACACTTGTGTTAAATGTATTAAAGAGGTCTTCAGGTCACACTGAACTGGGATGCAAGACTAATGATTTACTGATTGCTTCAGAGAAAAGGGACCCAGAAAGTGTGGGTGGAGGACACTGGACTAAATAAGTATTTATTTAAACAGAAGGTTTAACAGCATGGATGACATACAGCATGACTAAAGTGTTTCTTTCAGCCAGATATGTTTCATTCTTAAAATAAAGGTGCCAAGCTGGACTGTAGTTTGTCACTGCTATGGAAGGGTCACTGGTACAT
>CM045749.1:13931728-13964228 GCA_024760905.1 Plotosus lineatus
AGACATTTAAATATACTGCTCAGTGTATCTATATAAAATAAGCTAGATAAGATGGTGGTAAAGAAGATATTATCAAGATGACATAAGAAAGAAACTTTAAAAAGGAACTGGACAAAAGAGTACCAGCCCTTGTTTGTGTGACACCACATAGTTCATCATCATTTTCTGTAACTGTTTAATCCTAATTAGGGTCGCAGGGAGGCTGGCACCTGTAGCAGGTATGTTCCGGTTTTGTAATGCATTATGGGATTAAAGAAGTGATGTGGAAAAACGGCATGTTGGTTGTGTGTGTTAGAGCACGTATTAAAGACTGTCAAAGTTAAATCCGGGAAGCGTATGTTACATTTGGTGACAAGGAAAACCTAATGACAATGACGACTGTTTCACTTGGCGATGTTGGGGATTTACCGCAATTTGATTGTTCAGATGCGAGTGGATTATCACCTCGTTGGAAGCGACGGCTTCGGGCCTTTGAACTTTTCGCCATGGGAAAAGGGGTAGAGAAACCGGAACAGATGAAAGCCCTGTTGCTTCACAAAGCAGGTATGCTTGTGCAGGACATTTACTTTACATTACCTGATGTGCCGGGAGATGACGATGTGTACAAGAAGTTTGTCACGGCCCTGAAACAATTTTTTACACCACAAGCGAACATTCCATACGAGAGACATGTGTTCCGTAACATGCGGCAATCGGCAACAGAGACTATGGAACAGTTTATTACAAGATTACTACAGCAGAGCGAATCATGTGAACTTGGTGATTTGAACTCGGTGGATATCCAGATCAGAGACCAGGTTATTGAGAAGTGTCACTCAAACCAGCTTAGAAGGAAGTTTTTGGAATGTGGAACTGCAGTTGATTTGAAGAAAGTCTGAGATATAGCAAGAATTTATGAGGATACTGAGAGACGTATCAAGCCACGACAATGGAAAGTGTAAATGTGGAAGTTAACCGTTTGTCGGTAAAAGGGAAGCCAAAGTCTGGCCAGTTTCAGAAGGGTCTTCCAAAGTTCAGATGTTACAGTTGTGGGTATGAAGGTCACACACGCAAGGACCCAAATTGTCCTACAAAGTCAAGAAAGTGCAGGAAGTGTAAAATGACAGGCAATTTTGAGAAATGTTGTAAAACCAAGCCAAAAGATGATCACAAAAGGAATACTCGCAACCCTAGACAGAAGAAGACAGTCAACAAGGTGGATACAGAACAAGATGAAGAAAGTGGATCAGACTTTACCTTCAGTGTTACTAGAGCAGGGGTCACCGACCTTTTTGAAACCGAGAGCTACTTCTTGGGTACCAATTAATGCGAAGGGCTACCAGGTCAAAACACACCTCTGAAATTACAAATTTGCTCAATTTACCTTTAATTATATGTTATCATTAATAATTAATGATATTTATCTATGTGAAGATATTGATTTGATTTAAAATATATTCAAAAAAATTAGATGCAGCTCAATGGAGAGTGGCGCTATGGAGCTGTGGGCCTGTCCTAAAACTAGCAGTGAACAGGTCCGCGGGCAACTTATAGTGTCCTTGCGGGCTACCTGGTGCCCACGGGCACCACGTTGGTGATCCCTGTACTAGAGAATCTTAAAACTGCGAAGGGGAGATAACTGTAGGTGTCAGCGGTGTGAAATTGAGGATGCTGATAGATTCTGGTACAACATGCAGCATTATCAACAGAAATCCCTGGGAACATTTGAAAGCCAGTGGAATAAATTGCAAATCCAAGAAAGAGACCACGAACATTTATCCATATGGATCTACAAAATCCCTACAGGTGGCTGGAACATTTACATGTGTGGTAAACTGCTGTGGTAGGAACTTGGATCGGGTTGAATTTACTGTGATGGAAGGAAAGGGACCATCCTTACTTCGGAGAAACACAGCTATACAGTTTGGAGTGTTGAAATTGGGACCTGGTGTGAATGCTGTGGGTAGTTCTGACTCTACTGAGAAGATCATGGCTGAGTATAAAGACTGTTTCCAAGGCTTTGGTAAACTGAACAATTTTCAACTGAACATACCAGTAGATCTGAATGCGCAACCTGTGGCGCAACCCTTGCGTTGCATACCGTATCATCTACGTGACAGACTTGCTAAGAAACTGGATGAACTAGAAGAGTTGGACATTATTGAAAAGGTCGATGGGCCAAGTTCATGGGTATCACCTGTTGTTGTGGTGCCTAAAGGTGAAAATGACATAAAACTGTGTGTTGACATGAGACTGGCAAATGAATCAGTGAGCAGAGCCAGACATCCGATTCTGACCATCGACGAAGTTCTACAAGATTTCAACCAGAGCAAAATTTTCAGCAAGCTTGACATCAATTGGGCATACCATCAGAAGATGCAAGAGACATCACCACCTTTATAACTCACACAGAACTTTATCGTTACAAACATTTAATGTTCGGCATATCTTGTGCACCAGAAATGTACCAGAAGGTCTTGCAGCAACTATTACAGAACTGTGATGGAGTGCACAACATCCTTGATGACATTGTGCATGCAACAACGGACAAAGAACATGACAAACGGCTGAGACAGGTTTTGGACATAATTCGGAACAGGAGGATAACCCTGAACCCAGAGAAGTGTCTCTTCAAGATGAAAAAAACTTGAGTTCTTGGGATATGTCCTGTCGGATAAAGGAATAGGGCCAACAGAGGAGAAAATAAAAGCTATACGAGAAGCCAGAGCACCTGAAAATGCGAGCGAAGTAAGAAGTTTTCTGGGACTAGTCAACTTCACAGCGAGATACATCAAGAATCTGACGACAGTTTCAGAACCACTATGGAGATTGACTAAGAAGGACGAGCCTTTTGTTTGGGGCCAGGAACAAAAAGAAGCCTTTCAAGAACTGAAAAACAGGCTGGGAAGTGCTGACACTTTAGCATACTTTGACAAACAAGCCAAAACATAAGTGATTGCAAATACGAGTCCTGTTGGACTAGGAGCAGTCCTTGTACAACTACAAGGAGAAGAGTATCGTATCATCTCGTATACAAGCAGGAGTTTGACGGAAGTGGAACGAAAAAACAGACTGAGAAAGAGGCATTAGGACTAGTCTGGTCCTGAGAGAGATTTCATGCTTATCTCTATGGTGCAGAGTTTGAACTGTTGACAGATCATAAACCTTTAGAGTTGATCTACTCTCCAAAGTCAAAACCCAGTGCAAGAATTGAAAGGTGAGTTCTGCGAATGCAGCCTTACAAGTACACTGTACGACGCATTCCTGGGAAGAACAACATAGTGGACAGTTTATCCAGACTCCTGAAAGTGAAGAATTCCAGTTGTCACTCCAAGACAGGGGGCAGTGGTGGTCTAGTGGTATAGGGCACTGGATCGCTGATCCAAAGGTTGGGGGTTCGAGTTCCACTCTCCACATGGTTGTCACTGTCCTCCCCAGTGCAGCTAACTGGGTTATCAAAGGCCGGCCATGTCTCTCACTGTCTATGGTGTGAGGCATGTAAAAGAACCATTGCTGACTTTCGACAAGAGTAGGCTGCAAAGCCGTCGGCGTGTTTCCGCTCTGCGATGGCCTGGCGAGCTGTCCAGGATGTACTCTGCCCCTGCCCTAAGTTGGCTGGGATGGGCACCAGCCTCCCCGTGACTCTAATTAGGATTAAGCGGTTACAGAAAATGAACTGAACTGAACTCCAAGACAGAAGAATACAGTTATGTCAAATTTGTGGCAAGGGAGGCAACTCTGGTAGCTCTAACAACAAGAGACATTGAAAGAGAATCAGACAGTGATCCAGAATTAGCAGAAGTGAGAAAATGTTTGCTGAATGGACAATGGCACCAAGCGGAATGCAAGCCGTTTGTTCCAATCAGAAATGAGGTAACAGTGGTTGGAAAACTTGTGTTACGAGGAACTAGGATTGTAATTCCTAAAAGCTTGTGGAAACAAGTATTGGAGTTAGATCAGGAAGGACATATCGGAATCGTGAGCATGAAGCAGAGACTTCACACAAAAGTTTGGTGGCCAGGGTTAGACCGTGAAACAGAGCAGTATTGTCGTACTTGTTATGGATGTCAACCAGTGTCAAAACCGTCACCACCTACGCTGATGGCCAGAACTGAGATGCCTACTTCGCCATGGCAACATTTGGCTGTGGACTTGTTGGGACCATTACCATCTGGGGACTACATTTTTGTGGTAGTGGACTGCTATAGTAGGTACTTTGAAATTGAAATCATGAAGTCAACTGTATCTGAGAAGATTGTGGCCTCATTGTCAAAATTCTTGCTTACCCATGGATTACCGGTGTCGATGGACCTCAGTTTATAAGTGAAACATTTAAGGCATTTATGGAGGAGAATGGTATCAAACACAGGAAGACTACTCCATTATGGCCACAAGCAAATGGGGAAGTCGAACGGCAAAATCGTTCCATACTGAAGAGGATCAAGATAGCTCAAGCCGAGGGCAGGGACTGGATGACACAACTGGATAGCTACTTGATGATGTATTGGAGTACTGTGCGCCACATTCAATAACTGGGAAGAGTCCAGTGGAGATGATGTACAGGAGAACCATTCGGACAAAGATACCAGACATCCAAGAATACCGGCATGAAGACAGTGAAGTACGAGACAGAGACAACGAGAGAAAGGGAAAAGGGAAAGATTATGCAGATCAGCGGAGACGTGCATGTGAAAGTGATCTTCAGACTGGAGATGGTGTACTAGTGCAGCAGCATCGTGAAAATAAGTGGTCAACACCATTTTACCCCACACACTTCACAGTGGTTGGTAGGAGGAGCAATAGCTTGGTAGTTGAGTCTCCCCAAGGTGTCGAGCATAGATCAAATATAAAAATATCACTGCTGTGAAAAAGTTTCATGAGAGGGGAGAAAGTGTGATGGATCCCTCAGTGGAGAAGTGTTGTGATAGGGGAGGAAGTGTAGCAAAATCTCATGTGAGAAAATATGAAAGTGTTGTGAAATGTCCGGTTGAGAAATCTCAGGATAAACGTGAAAGTGTTGTAAATTTCCCAATGGAGAATTGTGGAAGGCCAGGTCAATCAGTGATCAGGTCAGAGCTAGTTAAGGCTCCATTGTTAAGCAAGTCCAAGGAAACTGTAGAACCTGGGAATTCATAGTCGACTATTTCATCACCCAGATCTGCAAGAATCCGGAAAACAGCCTCCAGATTGGATGACTACATTGTTGGTTACATTGAACAGTAAAGTTTCTGATAGGAGTGTGTAAAGGTCACTTTTAAATATTCTGATGGAACAGTACATTTTTGACAAACTTGAAGTTAATGTTCTGAACTTTTATTGTTATTTATCAGTAAAGCGTGACGGCATGTTTGTTGTGTGTGTTAGAGCACGTATTAAAGACTGTTAAAGTTAAATCTGGGAAGCGTATGTTACAGCGCCCATCCCAGCCAACTCGGGGCAAGGGCAGAGTACACCCTAGACAGCTTGCTAGGCCATCAGAGGGCAGAAACACACTGACAGCTTTGCAGCTCCTCTTGTCTAAAGTCAGCAATGGTTATTTTACAGTCTCACACCATAGACAGTGAGAGACATGGCCGGCCTTTGATAATCCAGTTAACTGCACTGGGGGGGACAGTGACAACCCATACAGAGTGGGGCTTGAACCCCCAACCTTAGGATCAGTGCTCCAGCACCTTTACCACTAGGCCACCACTGCCAGAGACCAGATAGTGTGATTCTAAATAATTCTCTTGTATTATTGTGTGATACTTCATTCACAGCCCAATCAAAACTAAACAGGGTCGGGCCTGGTTCTTACTTGGATGGCGGGTTAAGGAAAGGGAAGGCAGCCTGCACTGTAAAAAAAAATCTGCAAGAACATGTTATGTGGATAGAATCACCAAGAGTTGGATTCACCTGAAGGTACGCATGTAACATCACATAGCTGTGTACTGTAAGGTTATCCATTATATGAGAAGAGGAAAAGGTGACTCTCATCCAAGGTCTGGGGGGGGATCCAAGGGTCTATAGTTACCAGGATGTGTGTCCATGAGGGATCCAATGCAAACTAATTATAATAGACATTATTGCATACATTATAGATCAAATATACAAAACATGGACTGTCTGATCTGATTGTTTTGCAATCACAGAATTTAAAAACATTTTCTGGAGGGGATAATGCTTGAATTAATTCATGGTTTATGTGATGGACTTACGTGTGTTCCAGAAATATTTGGAATGACCCAGGATAGGTAGAAGTCAGTATGACAATTTATTGAATTTGAGCCAGGGAATGTAGCAGTTAAACAAGTATGGACGGCTAGATCTTGATCCGAAGACACAATCATAGGCTGGTTGTAGTGACAATCAGAGACGGAGCAAGAGCAGGTGATGTGTAAGGTCTTGAGTTTCACGGCAGTATCCTCGATTGTCCAGGTTTTGGGATATCTGCTACAACTCTAACTCTAACTTGAGGCTTGCCAGGGTCACTCACAGAGGTGGCATCATTGTAATCTCCCTTTACAATGGGAAAATAAATCACACAAATATGGCTTTACTTTACTTTTATTGTGTTTCTCTGTAGTATGCATTCAATCACCTCTATGGAGCAGTGGTTATATTGATTTTTTTTATTTCATTTTTTTTTACACAGGATATATTAAATTAAAAAAAAAAAAAAAAACATATCCCTTATGCAACTTACTGTGCCTGCGCCCAGAGGTAAAAAAAAGAGTACAGTACATGTTAAAAAAATCATGGGAATCATGACTTAAAAAAAACCCTCTGAAATCCTGTTTTTGTGTGCTTTTTAGCAAATATTAAAATAAATATCCCAAGAAAATGTTTGCAAGAGGTAAAAAAAAAAAAAAAAAAAAAAAAAAAAAAAGGAAATTTTGATGCCACCATGAATTGTGCATAATAATTTTGGTTATTTAAATATTTTTACATTTTTGTGTAGTATATACCAAACCACCTTTGAGTGTTCTCACACTCTGCTGGAAGTCTACCATAAGCAGAGCTTACCTATCACTCTCATACTAGATATTTTTAGTAATGAACTATAAAATATTGATTGATTTTGTTTTTTCTATGTTCCCATGTAGAATATACCAAAACAAATATGTATACACCTCAGGTTTGGGGGATGTGGCTGAATAATTAATTATACATTTCCCCTTTCATTTGGCATATTACTCTAAAGTAATCAGTAGGTAAGGTAACCTGTATTCAAGACCAACTGTTGATTGAATAAAATATTAACTTGAGCAAATCCCACTGCTCAAAGTGAATTTCCAGCACACATGAACTCTTATTTACAAATACGATTTTATTTCTGTACATGTCATCTTTTTACACATTTCATGTAGGACATTGTGCAACAGACACTCAGATGTTAGGCTACGAGTATTTTGTAAAATGAAAAATATTCGATTATATGAATATAACTGCACAATTTCTTGCAGAATA
This sequence comes from Plotosus lineatus, assembly GCA_024760905.1. NCBI lineage: Eukaryota > Metazoa > Chordata > Actinopteri > Siluriformes > Plotosidae > Plotosus > Plotosus lineatus. The sequence goes on from CM045749.1 coordinate 13,939,157, forward strand.
AACTGCTTAGTAAAACATTATTCAATATCACCATGGAGCATTTGAAGTGCTCAAAAAAACCATTAAGAGCTGTTATTGACTCTCAAAGTTATACCCTATTGATTTTAAATAAAGACAATCTCTTAATGGGGGGAAAATAGCACAGCTGGTTTTATGTGTATTTAATATGCAGATGTAAAACCTGCTTCTGGAAATTTACAGATGCAAAAGCAATAACATTTAAGAAGTTGATACATGGATATGAGACCCTCACAAGTGCTACATTTTCTGTAAGGGCCAAATATGTATATAACTTCATTTATTTCATGATTTGCAATACAGTACACCTTTTGTTCAAGGGTTCTTTAGAGGTTCAATTGATAAAGTAGCTTCCAAAGCCACATGGAACCCATTCATATGAGAACCATCTGTTGAAGAGCCCTGCCAATGACATTTTGGGGATCCAGATGTGGAGGAAATTCACAATTTAAAAACTTTACTGTGATATAAAATCATACAGTATTGCCACCTTGCATGGAAAGGTATTTTTATGTTTTTGGGTGGTGGGAGTAAATCAGATAACCTGGGAAACCCACATGAACAAGGGAAGATGGCAATCATGAACAGTGGGTCCGCATATTAATCAAAGCTTAGAATTAAACTGAAAATCCTGAAGTTTTGGACATCAGTGTTTTTAAATTTATTTATCCTTTCCTTCATTCGTTTTCTGAAGTGCTTAATCCTAATTAGTGTCGCTGGGAGGCTGGAGCCACACTCACACAAGCATACATACTCCCATTCACACCTAGGGGCAATCTGGAACAGCCAATTAACCGACTGTGCATGTTTTAGGAATGTGGGAGGAAACCAGAGTACCCGGAGGAAACCCACGCAAGCACAGGGAGATCATGCAAACTCCATACAGAAACGTCCAGACTGGGAATCGAACCCAGGACCTTCTTGCTACTACACCACCTTTTTATTTATTTATTTATTTATTATTATTATTATTATTATTATTATTGTTAACAACAACAATAATAATAATAATAATAATAATAATAATAATAATCATAATATTAATAATAATATAATCTTCTTTCCTCTTTTCCTTTTGGCAATCTCCTCTTTGGTCTTCCTCTAGGCCTTTTGCCTGGTAGTTCCAACCTCAGCATCCTACTACCAATATATTCACTATCCCTCCTCTGCACATGTCCAAACCATCTCAATCTAGCCTCTCTGAATTTGTCTCCAGAACATCTTACATGTGCTGTCCCTCTGATGTACTCATTCCTGATCCTATCTGTCCTGGTGGCTCCCAAAGAGAACCTCAACATTTTCAATAATAATAATAATAATCATAATAAATTGAATAGACTTTCATGACAGTTTTTTGTTGTTGTTGACTTTGAATGTTTAACAAAAGTGAATTGCAACAAATCACATGTTTAATTTTTTTGCAGGCAGAGAAAGAGGCTCTTGTGCTTCAAGTCCAACTCCCAATACTGTCGCATAAATGATGACGTCATACGCGCGACTCTGCTTTACGAAGAAAACAACAGCCATGGCGGATGTTATAAATGTTGGAGTGAATTTAGAAGCCTTTTCTCAAGCGATTAACGCCATCCAGGCACTTCGATCGAGTGTAACCAGAGTGTTTGACTCACTGAAAGATGGAATGAAGAATAAAGACTCGCTTGAAGAACGAGAAAAGGTGTTAATCACGGAATTTCAGGACAACTTACAGTCAGTCAATCGCGACTTGACGTGAGTTAATAATTAATCTAATGTCATTTTATGACAACTGACAGAGTTTTATTTTGTAAAAGTGATTTAGATTGTTTTTGTCAGGCCATAAACGTAACTTTATGCGCTGTAAGAAAGATAAAATCATCAAGGTATGTGGTTAGTTCCACAGTTTTCTCTGCTGGATTATTTTGTATTTGTATTCTTTACTGTTTTGTTTTCTGTAATCAGGTAGCAGAGATGAAAATGTTGAGGGTCTCTCTGGGAGTAACGAGGATGGATAGGATCAGGAACGAGTACATCAGAGGGAGAGCACGTGTAAGATATTTTGGAGACAAAGTCAGAGAGGCTAGATTGAGATGGTTTGGACATGTACAGAGGAGGGATAGTGAATATATTGGTAGTAGGATGCTGAGGTTGGAACTACCAGGCAGAAGGCCCAGAGGAAGACCAAAGAAGAGATTTATGGATGTTGTGAAGGAGGACATGAAGGTAGTTGGAGTAAGAGTAGAAGATGCAGAGGACAGGGTGAGATGGAGGCAGATCATTATTTGCTGTGGCGACCCCTGAAGGGAACAGCGGAAAGGAAGAAGAGGTTGATACCAGTCTGGCAAATAATAATAATTAACTAATTTACGCATAAAAGTGTGACACTGAGAAAAAATTGTGTGGGAAAATCTGTATTACAGTAGATTTCTTGTTTCACATTGGTCCCCCTTAATCTCTGCATTTTTCCTCCTGCATATGTGTTTGTCTTCCTCCAGCATCCACACAGTATCTTTGACCCTATTTGCAAGATGATTTTGAATACAGTATTTCTGGGTATCCATTACAGCGTTGTGATTGAGGGTCATCTGGGATTGTTGATGTGTTTTCAGTGAGTTGGAGCGTCTGAGCAATCTGGTTGGCAGACCATCTGAGAGTCACCCATTACACAACAGTGGCCTACTGAGCCTAGACCCGGTTCAAGACAAAACCCCTTTGTACAGCCAACTTCTTCAGGCTTACAAATGGTCCAACAAGGTAAGATTATCCAAGTAAATCAGGATGTACTGTTTTTATTAAGGAGCATAAATACAGCCCATGTATTGCTGTGGCTGTACATCAGCTCAGATTGTAGTGTAGAAATCTTTACAGACATTTAACCCTGAAGATGAAATTGAGGGGAGAACTTTTTGGTGGAAAATTCCACTTACCATGGCAACGTTGAAAAAGAAACTGACGTGACAAAACATTGTCTTTTTTTTTTTCAAACACTAATCCTGCTGAAGCAAAAATGGTGTTAAAACAAGTCGATTTCAAAATTATTGTCTGTTTCTTAATAGTAACGGCTTTTAAAATATTTACACCTGCACAAGTTGCATCCCCAAACCCATTCACCCTTCTGTCCACTTCATCAGTTTGATGTCTGGAGACTATGCTGCCAGTTCATGATTTGAAGTATCTGTCTTGTAGTCTTGATATCCATGACATCCCTCTTTGTTTAGCTCCATTTCAGGTCATCCACTGGACTTGAACTGATTAAATTTTAGTAAAACTGAAAAAATGGTAGTGTATGTGCGTACAAAGCTTTCTCTGAAGGTTGTTCAGGACAGCTTCACTATGTAGTGTGCAAACGTCCAAATATGGCAATACGGAGTAACTCCGAACTTCTATTGGGATGCGATGCCTATATATTTGTAATTTATATTAACTATGCTATGCAACTATTGAGTTGGTTTTACAGGCGGAGACTTCCATGCCCCACCAAAGTCTTGGGGTCCATGTGTTTTTTTGTTGAGATGTTGTCCCAAAGTTGTGGGACGTATTCCATTTCAACAGACACAAGTTGGTGCTTTCTAACATAGAAATTTCAACAACCTTTTGAGGGTAAATAAGTGTTGTGTGGACAGGAATGTCATTTAATCAAAGACCTTCCAAACTGTTGTGGATCAAATCGCATATCTGTGTCGGTAACTGAGGGGCTTGTAGGATCTTGGGTGGTCAAAATATTGACTGAAAAAAGTAATATTTCATGTCTGTTTTAATTGGCTTTCAACTTGTACCATGTTTGTTTGTTTTTTTTGTTTTTTTTTTGATTGGTTGTGTGGTAAAATTATATAACTTACTTATCTACTGTTTAGTAAAAAAGCTCCACAACTATACCGTGATACCTCACTTTACGAAAGTCTCACCAAACGAAAAATGCAGGTTATGAAACACATTTTCTAAAATTTTTGTCTCTGGATAGGAAACAGGTTCACGTTACGAAAGCACCATCTTAAAAATTCAAACGCGTCATTCAAACATTCAAACACGCCATTCAAACAATGCATGAGCTGCTCTCCCATCAATGACGTTCAAACATCCCGTCCCGCTGGCCTCCCAATGGCTAACAACTGAGCTGTCGTTCATGTCGCCTTCACTCGAGTGTCATCTTGGACAGGTCCACCTGATGCCATTTTGGACAGGGATCCCATTGGCTAGGAGGAATGACGCAGCTACCACCCATTGCCTATTATGGAGCTGAATCTACCATGATGCTTTTTGTGTAAAGGACAAAGTTACTGTTGTTTTATGCTTTATTTCTTGACTCAGGCTTTTAACCTTCATAAACATTTGTAAGATTATAACTCTGCTAAGAAGACCTAGTCATCGCACGCGCGCGCGCACACGAACACACACACACACACACACACACACACACACGTGCGCGTGTGATTTCCGGTGCGAGTGAGAAGAAGAAACGGGCTCGAGTGATATCACAAAGGAATATGACCAAACCCGTCTACCATCGGTACGATATTGAAGCAGAAGGAGGTCTTAAAAGGTATACTTTTATCATTTTTAAAGGGTTTAGGGGGTAGTATTGGGAGCCTTGGAAAGAATCACGCGTTTTGCATGTAAAATGCGGTTCAATTGACGAAAAATGCAGGTTACGAAAAAGGCTCTGAAACAGATTAATTTCGTAAAGTGAGGTATCGCTGTATTTCACTTTTTTAAAAAAACCAAAGGCACAGCCAGTCATTTCAGCTCGATGGTCAAAATGCTGTCCTAAATATGCTGAAGTGGCTTGTAATGGAGCTCAAGTCTTGAATCAATAGAATATTATCAATAATGTATCTGGACGGTAGATGTCCGAGCAGTACTTCGGGTAAGTTGACTGCTATTTTGTTTGAAATATTCACTGAGACGAAGAGAATTTTTTTAGACTCAGCTTTTGTTGATAAAGAAAACTAAACTAACCAACCTAACTGAAGTAAAACTCCAGTCATCTTTGCCAAGCTTCATTGTCCTTGTGCAAAGTAGCGAGGCAGTTTCTTCATAGGATTAACAAGATTTAAAAAAAAAAATCAAATCATTTGATTCGCATGTTTGAATTGGCAGAGGTTTTTACGTCGGATGCCCTTCCTGTCACAACCCTTTTAGCAAGGGACAGAAACACGCTGACGACTTTGCAGCTACTCTTTACGAAAGTCAGCAATGGTTCTTTTCCATGCCTCTCACCACAGACACTGAGAGACATGGCCTGCCTTTGATAACCCAGTTAGCTGCACTGGGGGGGGGGGAGTGACAACCTTGTGGAGAGTGGGACTCGAACCCCCAACCTTTGGATCAGCGATCCAGCGCCCTATACCACCAGACCACCACTGCCCCCTATAGAAACATAAAGAAAATCAAACTAAAATGAGATCGTTATATTTTTATTACCCTGACAGAGGCCGCTCAGGTGAGCTCTGTGTTTTGAGCTCAGTAGAAAGTAGCTAACATGGTAATAATGATGAAACTAAAATGAGATTTTTTTTTAATGGTTTTTTATTATTATTTTTATTTTATTTTATTTTTTTTTTATTTTTTTTTTCCATATTAAATCATGATGATGCCACCCATTCAAAGTGAGAACAAACAAATTGTATTGCTGATGAGATCGCAGACTGTGCTGTTTACAGGTCGTGTACTTGTGCAGATTTTAAAGATTTGCAGAAGGAATTATAGTTCTCAGTGGGCTTAGATGGTCAGAATAACCCCACCCCCCACCCCGCGCCCTTTTTAAACAGTCTATAGTTGTGGTTAGAACTTAGAAGTTCACAGACCGTTATTATGGGCATGAATGTCATGCAATACTGTGTTCTCAATCGGTTCTTTAAATTTTTTATTATTTTCGAGACGAAATGATTTACTTTTTGAAAACAGTACACACCTGATTATTTCATTTCCTTGGATTATGTGCCGTGATAAGCATTCTCAACTGGCTTGTAATGGAGCTTTAGTCTTGAATCGATAAATTATGGTTAATAATTTCTCCAAGGTCTTTGGATGAAAGCTATTGGGTGACGCGAGTTGGTCGTTATTCTGTGATCATTTTAGTGCATTGAGCGTGCATAAACAATTCTGTTCTCGGCTTCTTCCACTTAATCTAGGGTCAGGTCACGGGGCAGCAGCCTCTCCCCAGTCACTTCCTCCATGTTTTCCAGGGGGACAGGACACCAAGCCGTTCCCAGATAAGCCGAGAGACATAATCCCTCCAGCGTGCTCTGGGTCAGGGGTGCTCAATCCTGCTCCTGGAGATCTACCTTCCAGAAGGCATTCGCTCCAACCCTAATCATGCCCACCTAACCATCCAATCATCTAATCAAGGGACTTTGAAATGTCTTAAGACCTGACTGGATCTTACATGTCACATGGGCCACATTAGGGTTGGAGATAAAGTCGTCTGGAAGGTAGATCTCCAGGAGCAGGATTGAGCACCCCTGCTCTCGGTCAACCTCGGGGTCTCTTCCCAGTTGGACATGTCCGAAACACCACACCACACCACAACAGGGAGGCGTTCTAATCAGATGCTCGAGCCACCACGACTGGCTCCTCTCAATGTGGAGGAGCAGTGGTTCTACTCCGAGCTCCTTCCGTATGGCTGAGCTTCTCACCATATCTCAAAGGGATATCTCTAATCTTATCTCTAAACAATACTCAACCTTGTAAAATACACTGTCTGCACTTGTGCCATGAGAAAGCCATGTGACTAACTCAGAAACCCACCAACGTAGTATTGTAAGTGTCTGGATTAATATTAGGTCCTTCAGAAAATCCTCTTGATTGTCTGCAGATGGCATCTACCCCCGAGAGCGCACACTCGAGACTCAACAGATGCAGACCTTTTTAACACCGCCTCAACATTTTCCCAATATCCATTACAACCAAGTGCCTTGACTCCTTTGATCATTGGTACTTTTGTGCACCGAGTGCTTTTCAACAGGATTCACTAAATATCCTTAAAGGTCGCTTCTCTTTTATTCCGCTCCTTTGATGTTCTCAGGTGGAAACACAGGCAGCTTGATTCGTCTTCTGATGATGGATATATTAAGCTGTTGGATGCTCATTGAAGTGGGCCTGCTTTACTTGACCCACCCGATTGATCATTATTTCTAGGTTTGAATTAAAACTTTCCTGGACCGTGATTTTTCTGGGTGGATTATTAAAGATGGACAAGTAGCTAGAACGCTGTAGTTGACGTTTGTGTTCAGTGTTTCCAACATCTACGTTTTAACACATTTGGTAGCACTTATGATTTTGAGGCTGAAGACCACACATGCACAACTGTCACTGAAAAGCAAAGGACTGAAGGATTAACCTGAAGTGGAAAGGGTGCGGGATGTGAAAGACGCACAATCGCGTGTTTTATTTCCTACCAACTCAATCTTTTTTTTTTTTTTTTTAAATGAAAAAATTCTGACTCTCTCTGACTTTTGCTCTCTGTTAATAATTTTGACATCTTTGAGATCTTTCTTCTTCTTTCCTTTTGGCTTTTTCCCCCTTTCTCGGGAGTCGCCACAGCGAATCATCTGATTCGCACGTTTGATTTGGCATACTATATTTTATTTGAATTGTTTACCTAATTAAGGAATTATGGGACGCACATGTACAGGGATCCCTCACTTTCCGTGGTTAATTGGGTCGAATTCCATAAAGTAGGATCAACTCCCCCAACCCCCCCGACTGACGTATACGTACATGCATAATGTGTATATAATATCAATAAATACATATTCAATGCTATAAATGCTTATCATAACAAACATTCAAAAATAATGCATAAGATGTAAATAAAATATAAATACACACATACAGACGTGCGCGCACGCATACAGATACGCGTGCACGCACTCAGATGCGCACCTCACAAAAATGTAAGTAGTTTTGGTGGGAGGTTTTGGGTTGTTTTGTGTTTGTTTAGGGTTCTTTGGTTTTTTTTTTTTTTTTGCATAATTGGCCTTGTTTTTGCGGCATTTTCCTTAACTTTTTCCTCTATTCATCCTTAATTTCTTTATTTATTATTTCAATGAATATTAAAAAAAAAAACTGCGATGAATTGAATTGAAGCATGAATTGAAGCGCTAAGTAGCGAGGGATCCCGGTATTGTTAGTTAGCAGAGTCATTTGGACTGACTCATCAAAACTACACCTTTGAACATCTGTCTTCAAATCAAAGAACATCATTTACATTTCTATTTAATTCATTAAAAACATTTTTTTGAAAGGACAACTGCAAGAAAATACGACCTGGTTCAGATAACTTTGAAGTAACCTGCAGTGTCCCTCTGACAGTCAATTGCGTCACCTTCAAATAATGGGGTGATGAAATATATAACATTAACTCGGAGGGAAAATTCAGTCTGTATTTTTCATTTCATCTCATTTTCGAAGCCACTTTATTCTTTATTGTTGTCGTAGGAAGGCTGGAGCCTATACCAGCTGACTCTGGGTGCGAATAGGGTATACAGGAGTCCCTCTTTACTTCGCGCTTCAATTCATGTGGCTTCAGTGCATCAAATTAAAAAATAAGGAAATTAAGGAAGAATAGGGGGGAAAACTTAAGGAAAATGCCACAAAAACAAGGCCAATTATGAAAAAAAAACCCTCTAAACAAACACAAAACAAAAAACAACCCAAAATCGCCCATCAAAATGCCTCACATTGTTGTTAGGTGCGCATCTGTGTGTGTACGCGCATGTATGCGTGTCGTCTTCTTCTCATGCAATACCATCTGTATGTGTGTGTATTTGTATTTTATTTACATCTTATTCATTGTTTTTCATGTTTAATTGTTATTATAAGCATTTAGTATCGGCATCGAGAGTATCGGCAAGAATGAATGGAAAAGTGTACAAGACGGTGTTGAGGCCAGCGATGTTGTATGGTTTAGAGACAGTGGCACTGGGGAAAAGACAGGAGGCAGAGTTGGAGGTAGCAGAGATGAAAATGTTGAGGTTCTCTTTGGGAGTAACGAGGATGGATAGGATCAGGAATGAGCACATCAGAGGGAGAGCACATGTTAGATGTTTTGGAGACAAAGTCAGAGAGGCGAGATTGAGATGGTTTGGACATGTACAGAGGAGGCATAGTGATTATATTGGTAGTAGGATGCTGAAGTTGGAACTACCAGGCAGAAGGCCCAGAGGAAGACCAAAGAGAAGCTTTATGGATGTGGTGAAGGCGGACATGAAGGTCGTTGGAGTAAGAGTAGAAGATGCAAAGGATAGGGAGAGATGGAGGCAGATCATTTGCTGTGGCGACCCCTGAAGGGAACAGCCGAAAGAAGAAGAAGAACATATATTATATACACAAATACATGTACGTATAAATCAGTCGAGGGGGGGGGGGTGAATTTCAATGGTTGCGTGGGGATCTTGGTCCCAATTAACTGCGGAAAGTGAGGGATCCCTGTACTCTGAACAACTCTAGTTCTCAAGAAGTAACTCAGTCTATTGCAGGGCCAAAGCAGACACGGCTTTGGAACTCCATTACCACCTGACCTCAAGAACACAATATCTTTCCCACACTTTAAATCTGGACTCAAAACCTACCCATTTCAAATTTTCTTATTCAAACTGATTTAAATGTACACGTTTTTCGACCATGGATGGAAACCCGAGTACCTGGAGGAAAAACTATTCAAGCACACACCCTCGCTGGGCACGTGGTTCACATTCACAGCAGCATTACTATTGGTTTCCATTGGCTTGTATCAACTAGCTGGAAGTTTCCATGCTTTAGCACTTATAAAGGAAGAATGCCGACCCAGAAGGTGCTCACGAATGTCACAGCCAATTATTATATTAAACCACTTTGAATAAATAGATTTACAACTCTGATCTTAAAACAAAGACCTACAGGATATTATATTTAAAATGGCTATCAGTACTTCAAAAGCAATGACTGTTGTTGACCTGGTTGCCTGGTATATCTATTATATCGGATTAAGAGGTCTCTGTTTGGTTCTACTCATATTAATTAGTGAAATAATTAAGTAGTAAATAAATCATTAGTTGGAGCCCAAGTGTTTTGAATCTATGGTGTATCCAGATCAACCCTGATGCTCTTCCTCTGCATGTGATGCTTTCATTGAGTTGATACGGAGTGACTGGGATGAAAGTGTTGGATCAATGGCACTTGTCAATACATTGATCGGTCTGTGCACTGACAACTGTAGTTAGGTCTTCTTTAGATGTTTCCCCTCCACACTCATTTGCTCGTGAGCCACCAAAGCAAATTGACCCCTTTTTAGATGTATTATTAGATTTGGAATAGGAGATTATTTAAAGGAAGAGTCTGTGCAGCCGTCTGAGCATCCAGAAGTATTGTTAGTAAGCCTGAATATTCCAGACTTAAGCAGCGAATACTTTTGAGGAGTGTTTTGGTCTTGACTCCTACTCTGTAACCTTCTTCTGTTCATGGTGCCTGTTTGTGCATTGGCTATACTCTTTGTGTCAAAATAATTATTAGGTGAAAAAAGACTTTTCCTCTCTCTGTTTCTTCTCTCTCCTTTCTTCTCCCAGCTTTACCCAAGCTGGGGTCATGCCCCACAGCTGTGGTAGCTTTAAGGCATGATTCGGAGCAACTCCACTAGACCCATTGGGAGGTACTTGATTTGGAGCAGAGATACTCTGCAGGATTATCGATGCTCCTTGAACTGGCTCTTTCTGCTGCAGAACAATCCCACATCCCCCCACCCATCACCACCACCACCACCACCACGCACCCTGGCGCACACACACACACTTTCACACTAATGTAAACAGAATCGATTTGAGATGTTCCTGCCATGCCAATAAGTGCTGGGTTAATGCACAGGAGGAGCTTTTTGATTCTGGATTGGAAACACCACCTGTTTGTTGCAGATGCGAACGGTTAAAATTGAGGGTCTAGGATTTACTGCTGAGCATCAACCATGAGATCAGTACTGTAATGGTATACCCTGCCCCGGACAAAATAAAAAGGTTGTGCACTCTTTTGTTGGACCGGCTTTTAGCATTGATTACAGGCTATAATCGCTATGGCATTGTTCCGTCAGTTAGCCAGGTCGAAGCGAAGCAAAATTACATAGCGATACAATGCAGTTAGCTGACCCCTGAATGTACTTGCATGACCACGATATCCCATCCCAGAGACGACATCTTGTCTGAAGGCACAGATATCAAATTGGAGCTCAAATAGTGAAAGAGTGGTTCAAGAATCATTTTTGTATGTGAACTAGCATCCCAGATTCCAGGCTTTAACTGGACTGTAAATCTTTTATGATGTGCCGGAGAAGACTTTATGGAGCGGTTTTAGTTTTTCCTATCGTCAATTAAAGCTGTCACTGAAAAGTGAACCCAACGCTGGATGAAGATAAATGTTGTATATGTGATAAATGTGTTCATATAAAATGTAGTCTTGCAGCTGTAGCATAATTGTTAGAGATGTGGCTTTTGGTCCAAAAGGTTGCTGGTTTGATTCCTGAACCAACAGGAAAAATGTGTGGCGGTGGGGGAGTGAGCTACACATTCCCTTCCTCCACATTCTTGACTGAAGTGCTCTTGAGCATGGCATGTAACCCTCAACTGCTCTCTGGGTTCCTCCAATGTGTGTGGCAGCCCACTGGTCCAAGTGTGCGTGCTCACTGTTTGTGTGCGTGCTCACTGTTTGTGTGCGTGCTCACTGTTTGTGTGCGTGCTCACTGTTTGTGTGCGTGCTCACTGTTTGTGTGTGTGCTCACTGTTTGTGTGTGTGCTCACTGTTTGTGTGTGTGCTCACTGTTTGTGTGTGTGCTCACTGTTTGTGTGTGTGCTCTCACTGTTTGTGTGTGTGCTCTCACTGTTTGTGTGTGTGCGCTCACTGTTTGTGTGTGTGCGCTCACTGTTTGTGTGTGTGCGCTCACTGTTTGTGTGTGTGTGCTCACTGTTTGTGTGTGTGTGCTCACTGTTTGTGTGTGTGTGCTCACTGTTTGTGTGTGTGTGCTCACTGTTTGTGTGTGTGTGCTCACTGTTTGTGTGTGTGTGCTCACTGTTTGTGTGTGTGTGCTCACTGTGTGTGCGCATGTGTGTGCGTGTGTGTGTGTGTGCTCACGGTTTGTGCGTGTGTGTGTGTGTGCTCACGGTTTGTGTGTGTGTGTGTGTGCTCACTGTGTGTGTGTGTGTGTGTGTGCTCACTGTGTGTGTGTGTGTGTGTGTGTGTGTGTGTGTGTGTGTGCTCACTGTTTGTGTGTGCTCACTGTTTGTGTGTGTGTGTGTGTGTGCTCACTGTTTGTGTGTGCTCACTGTTTGTGTGTGCTCACTGTTTGTGTGTGCTCACTGTGTGTGTGTGTGCGTGTGTGTGCTCACTGTTTGTGTGTGTGCTCACTGTTTGTGTGTGTGCTCACTGTTTGTGTGTGTGCTCACTGTTTGTGTGTGCTCACTGTGTGTGCGCGTGTGTGTGTGTGTGTGTGTGTGTGTGTGTGTGTGTGTGTATGCTCACTGTTTGTGTGTGTGTGTGTGTGTGTGTGCTCACTGTGTGTGTGTGTGTGCTCACTGTGTGTGTGTGTGTGTGTGTGTGTGCACACTGTTTGTGTGTGTGTGTGTGTGCTCACTGTTTGTGTGTGTGTGTGCTCACTGTTTGTGTGTGTGCTCACTGTTTGTGTGTGTGTGCTCACTGTTTGTGTGTGTGTGCTCACTGTTTGTGTGTGTGTGTGTGCTCACTGTGTGTGTGCTCACTGTGTGTGTGCTCACTGTGTGTGTGCTCACTGTTTGTGTGTGTGTGTGTGTGCTGTGTGTGTGCTCACTGTTTGTGTGCTGTGTGTGTGCTCACTGTTTGTGTGCGTGTGTGTGTGCTCACTGTTTGTGTGTGTGTGTGTGCGTGTGTGTGTGTGTGTGTGTGTGTGTGTGTGTGTGTGTGCGCTCACCGTGTGTGCGTGTGTGTGTGTGTGTGTGTGTGCGCTCACTTTTTGTGTGTGTGTGTGTGCTCACTCTGTGTGTGTGCTCACTGTTTGTGCGTGTGTGTGTGCTCATTGTGTGTGTGTGTGTGTGTGTGTGTGTGTGTGCTCACTGTTTGTATATATATATATATATATATATATATATATATATATATATATATATATATATATATATATGTGTGTGTGTATTCAATTTGGCTGGGTGAAATGCATTTGGATGAAATTGCAGAGGCAAAAATTTCCCTTGTAGTATTAGTACAGTATAGAAAGATAAAACTCTATATCTGTAGTACCATATCATTTGTGTTGTATCTACATTATCTTTAAATCAGGTTTTGATTGAGTCTCCACCAGAATTATCTTGCCCAAGTTACTTGTGCCATAATAATTCAACTCCTTTATGACTTAGAAATTTGTCCGCTGTTCTGAAGACCATCAAAATCCGTGGCTGCATTATTTATTTATTTATTTATTTATTTATTTAAAGTGAAGGATGAATAATCTTATTTTTAGAATTACGGCCTGATTATGCAAATTGATTTTATGTGTGTAAGTGAGTAATGATTTCATTAAACAGAGGCATGTTCAGCCCTCAGCTGCATTCTGCCACTCAACATCACACTGCTCCAAGTTGGTTTGGTAGGAGAACTCTCAAGGTCTATTCCTACCTCCAGCTTGTGTTTTACCAAACAGGGGTGTTCTTTCCCTCCAGTTTCTGTAATGTAATGAGGTTATCGGGTTCTCAGGGTAATGCTTTCTTCCCAACTGTGTTTTCTAGGTTTTGGGAATTGTTTCAACAATTTATGATAATGACACCATTTCTATTCCTTAAGCAAAAATAAAAGTTGATTTAAAAGCTGATTGAAATGTTTCGTTTCTGATTTGGGTTTTGTTTTCCCAATTGTGCAGCATCTTGAAAAACAGATGGGCTTAGTAAATGTAGCCAACAGATTAGATTTCCCTTTCCTGTATAGTAATAATATCTTCCTTTCTGATAAAAAATCTCTCTGTCGTTTTATCAGTGCTTTTGTGCATGTCTCCAGCGCATGACAGGGAAGCCGCTGTATCATTGTCAATTACAGCAGGGCTGTTGGGGGGGGGGTTCTTAATGGCATCTAACATTGTGATTAACACTCAGTGCTCCCAGCTGACGGAGAAACGCAGACAGCTAGTAACACTGAGCCAGTTTCGAGCCTGCTTGTCTCTGCTTTTGTGCAAACTTATGACATTGGATTGCTCGCCTCTGCTATTACCACCATTACTCCTGCTGGCCGTTTTGGCAGGTGCTGCCACACAGGTGAATTATGAGACAAGCCTGACCACTCAGTCTCACAAATTTTCCCACGCTCAACAGAATGTTAGCAATGTTTGGAATGAGGCCCTTTGTGGCATGAGGCTGAAGGTTTTTGTTTCAACCAAGCAGCAGCACACCTGACTTTGTTCATTTAAACCAGGGGTCGGGAACCTTTTTGACTCGGAGAGCCAAAAAAAAAAGACATTTTAAAATCTAATCCTTTGATTGAACTCAATTGAAAACGAAGACCAACAATTTGAGAGCATAATAAGACTCATGGTCAATACGGCACGACTCACTCGCTGCAGTGTTTGTTACAGGAAGCGCGTCCCAAGTTTTGGCAATCAGCTGGTCTGCGTGTTGAAGTTTTTCCATGTCTGTCCATTTGTGTTTGCTTGCCAGCTGTGCTTGGCTTTGTGGAAATGAGCCGATCAAAAACGAGGTAAATTTACCTCTTTACCCCCAAAAAACACGTGCAGTCTGTGACTGTTTTTAGTTTTTATAATCCAATATAATTAGCGTTTCAAGGTATCGGATCCGCCCGCATACTGGCGTACAGAAAGGATTGACTCTCCGCTGCGCTCCACACTGACGTGGCATTGGAAATAGATGTAAAGATTTAAATGCGTGAGATTTATTCATCTGCTTTTCTTTTATTTGATGTCTTTTTTTGTATTTTTATTTAAATTAGAGTGAAATTACGTACTGTAGTCGTTATTCTGTTAAGAAAGGCCACCTGATTTATCTGAGAGCCAGATACAGTCATCAAAAGAGGTATAAGTAAGGTATATGCTCGCTAAGGTATGGCTCGCGAGCCATAAGTTCCCGACCCCTGATTTAAATAAACGTTTGAGTCTTCAGGCAGTTGATTGGTCAATCTGTGTGCTCTTTACAGAGACTGACCAATCAACTGCCTGAAGACTCAGATCAGTTGTTAAAATGAGCAAAGTCAGGTGTGCTGCTGCTTGGTTGAAACAAAAATCTGCAGCCACATGGCCCTTTGTGGAATGAGTTTGACCCCTGTGGTGTAAATCTTTTTACACGGTTTCCAGTAGGGGCGTATCTGCAAAGCTGTTGCATCCCCAGTCAGGTCTGTCCTCATTTTACCAAAGCTGTACTCTACGGTTTAAATTGTACATATAAGGCATTGGTTAAGCCTCAGTTGTTAAGATTGGTCAAAGCCAAAACTATAGGTGTGGCAGACACGTGGCTCACATTGCCTGTGGGTTCATTCATTGTCTGTAGCGGAAGTTCCAGGAAAGTGCACTTCGCGGCACTCTCATGAGGACGTTTTCTTATGATTAAAGACTCTTGCTGAATCCGAGTTCTGGTGCCACATCCTTTCAGGACCCCATTCAACAACCGAATGCTTCACAGTGGCATGACAAGGCTGTCTCATCTTGAAGGCTACTTCACATGCGGCAGACTTTTTTTTTTTTTTTTTTTTTTTTTTTTTTTTCCAAGCTCCAGAAGCTCCAAAATATCCCAACATTCATTGCTTTCCACCATTAAATGTTATTCATTGTGTCGCAGCTGTGAAGCTTGCTAGGAGCAGCACTTTTGTGAGGCCAGGGATCAAGTAATGATACAAATAAGAAATAAGCTTTGATTGTACCGCCTCAACCTGCACACTCGCACAAGGCCACTTCTTCAAAGTCTATATTCTTCGCATCCTTGAATTGGGATTCAGCTTTTACCTCTATTGCAAAACATGGCTACCTTCTTCTGGTCTGGTCCTCGGCTGGTTTACTATTCTCGAGAGCTTGGGTCCTTTACTCCTCTCTCAGGGGTTGTCTCCTTTGGCACATTTCTCGTCTTTCTTGTCTTGGTCCTCTATTGTTGTCCTATATTGAGTTCTTGACGATCTTCCAGAACTTGGACTTTTTTCCATTTTTTTGGGTTAAAGCCATTTGTCACTGTCTAAGCCTTGGTTCATTTTACCTCAATCATTCCTCGGCTTCTTTCTACCCAGCATTCTTCCATCTCCTTTTAGTTATTCCTGCCCTTCGCCTCTTTCCGATCTTCCTGGCCCGTATTCTTGCCTCACATCTGACTGATTCCTTCTTCCTCTTGCATGGATTGACTACTTTCTTCTGTTTAACATACTAGCTTCATTTTCATTTTTGCAGCACTCTGCTTCTTTGTCCTTGTGCCATGGTTTGACTCCCTTCTCCTCTTCCAGGGCTCAGCAATTCCAGGACTTAACTCCTTTCCAGGGGTTGGTTCTTTTTATCCTGTTCCAGAACCAGCTCCTTTCTCTTTTACCTGCGCTTGGCTCCTTTTGTCTACTTCCCGAGCTCTGCTCTTTTGAGGTCTTCACAGGCTTGGCTGCTTTCTCTTCTGCCAGCATTCTACTTTTATCATCTTTCTTACCTCCTTTCTCTTGTCAAGGGATTTATCTCTTTTTCTCCTTCTCCAGGATTCAGCCCCATTCCTACCTTCCTGGACTTGGCTTTTTTAATCCCTTTCTGACCTCAGATTCTTCCTGAACTTCCTAGGCCCCTTGTAAGTCCTTTCTCTTTTTCTTTCCGGCCCTTTCTTCTTACCGAAGTTGGGTTGTTTTCCTCATTTGGGCATTTGCTACATTTTCTCCTTTTATTGGGATTAGCTCTGTTTTCTTTTTCCAGGGATTTTATGGGCTCAAATACTTTCAACTCTAAGTAGTGCCAGCTCTTTTCTGCCACTCTTATGAATAGAATTGATAATCTTCACCATTGTACTGTGAAATGAACCAAAAATGCCTTTTCCCTTAATCTTTGACATTTATTAATTGTAAAACCATTGTTCTGAAAACATACTTAACCTATCTAGGGCTTAAATGAGACATTTCAAGTGGTGTACATCAGAATCTTAATTATCATACACTGACTTGTTTGATGTTCCTCTGTCTGCTCTTGCATATTCATAAAACGGAACAGATGGTCTAAACATTTGCTTTTTAGGTAACTGCTTAGTAGGGTTTCTCTTTGCCTTTTTCTTCGAAAAAAACAGCTTAGCTGCACATTGCATTTGTTCAGAATGTAACTAAAATATTATTGAGTGTTTCTTTTTTTTTTTCTCTCTGCACACCCCTCTGGTCTTGATTTACCTTCACAAGGTCACATTGCCAAAGGCGGTGTACATGTTTCCATATCAGAGCCAACTGGCCTGCCCAGGCACACAGCTAATGAGTGTGCACATTAAGACCTTGCAGAATCAGTAAGGTGGAAATCTACTCAAGAAACAGAGGAAAGGCACCTTTTCAAACATTTAACTTATTTTTATCTGGCCATCTACTGTATATACCATCAACGTGTTGGTCTAGTCTTTCAGTTGTTTAGTTGTTCATTGTCTGTCTTCTGAAAGTAATAATTGTACTAATGAGAACTAGAGTTTCCAAACAGATCAATGTAAAATCTTTAATAGCTTCCACCAGTCCTTACATCCTTACCGTTTATACCAACAAGTGGGCAATATAAGTAGAAAATTAAGATTTTTACCACTAGTAATAGGTCATTCATATAAATTATTTTTGCCTTTTTTAAGGGTAATCGTGGAAGGGTAATAATAATCCCGGTAACAATAAAACCCCAATCACCACTACCACCACCACTCCCGCTGTAAAATTTCAACTCATAGGGCTAGTTGTAGGCTTTAATCATTGGTTGAATGTGTCTGTCAGAAGAAATAAATGGTGAGCATCCAGCCCAGTACCCACGTCCAGATCAGAGAGCAGCAAATTCACCGTCACAACATGTTTCAACTATGTAGTTAATGATGGAGCGCATAGCTGTCTATCGCTGTGCCAGGCAGGACTAATAGGTTGGCCAGTCTTAAGATCTGTTTGGTGTGAGGGGACAAGGATTGGGAGGGGGTAACACACAGAGCGCCAGAAGTTTAAAAAAAAAAAAAAAAGTGACCTTTTGAAAATGTACAGCTTGAAGGAAAATGTTTGATGGTGTAATATTGCAGGCTTGGATCCCTTATTAGTTCACCAAAAAAGAGGCAAAGTTTAAAGAAGCGCTAACTCTGCTTGCCTCGGCCTGTTAATTCCTCATTAAAGGAGCAACGGACCTAGCCAAAACTTTGATATCATATTCCGTATGGTGTAGATGAAGCTGAATACTAATTCATTATTCAGATTGAGCTTCCATCATCTATACTACTAATCTGTCAGGGTTCCATGGGAAGCTGGGGCCAATCTCAACTGACTTTGAGAAAAAGACAGGGTTCAACCTTGGCATGCCACTAATCAATGGCGAAGACGGAGGAGAACAATCCTTGACAACTTTTATATACTATATTCTGATGTCATGGAAATGGAAGTGGAAGTTTTCTTGTCTTTCAGGAAAGGAGCAAACAAATTATGAATTAAATCAGTCTTCTAAAAATCGTATATTCTGATTAAATTCTTCCTGACCCGTCCTGTCTAAATGATGCAGTTACAGTGAGCAAAATAAAATGTAATAATCATAGTTCTTTTTTTTATTTCCATGATTCAAGTGGTCATAAATTTGTAAAATTTGTGTTGTATATCCTGTACATTAAGTAGTTACACGCCAAGTAAAAAGCATTTTTCTGAATCATTTGAGATACTATACACACACATGAAAGTCATCACAGATCGTTTCCCTGGTTTCTTTTTAATTCCTTTTTTGTTTAAATTCTGCCCACAGGTTTATGGTAAGAACTAAACTGATATTAGAGAAAGAGGGGGACTTCTCACTATAATTTAATCAGCAGCCAGCATCGGGTTCGGATCTTATTAAAACACTGCTGCACTGTCACACACCTCCGTCGCCTTGTTCAATCATGGTCGCTGCAAACTTGTTTAAATCCAAATGAGTTTCTGCCGAGGTATATGCCGGATGTCATTTGGGTTTCCCATAGCCCTGATTTATGAGAATCAGGTGGTGAAAACACCCCAGACCCCGGGATCCTTGCTTGATATTTAAAAATTAATTAACCCCCTGAGTGCACTGGTGCTAGATCTTTTCCCTGCTGGCCGTCAGTCTTCCTCCATCTTTTACTCTTTTCAATTTCTTGTCTCTAGGTCTAGTTTAATGTTTCTTGTGGTAATACCAAATGAATCATTCGAAATTGCTTCTAAACTATACTAAATAAACAAACGAACCACCCTTACAGTGAATAAACCACCCCATTTATTACTGTGACTTTGTAACTAATGTCCAGTACAGTGGTACTTTTACTTCCGAGTTTCTTTTTATAATGAATTTTCCATGATATGAGCTTCGATCCCACCAAAAATCTGCCCCATCCAACGAGCAAAATTTTAATTTACAAACTTTGCTGGGGAAATGGCGTTTCTGGGTCCATTAGCCTTGTATTCTTCTGCATGTATTCCTTTGTGCTTCGAGGACACCTTGTGCAGTGCTTCTCAATTATTTTCTGTGATGCCCCCTATAGAAAGAAAAAACATTTCATGCTCCCCCAGCGCCCCGCACGCAACTATAGTGTTTACTGCACTTCATATCGTTTGCTCGGTGCTTTTTCCCTACACCATAGGGAATACAGTGAGTGCGCCACTGCCACCTAGTGTAATTGTGCATCCTCGATAGTAGGTGGGAGTGTCGCTCGCCACTGCCACCTACTATAGAGGATGCACAATTACACTTAAATTTAGTACAGTATGGCAAAAAAGCATGTTCCACAGGGTCATACGCACCGCCCCTGGCATCACATCGTGCCGCACTATTTGAGAAGCACTGGCCTTGTGGGAGCCGTTCTTCGCTGGCATTCGTAGTGTGCACATGCACAAAATTCTCCTCCTCCTGTGTTACGCACCACCTCATGCCTGTCCACGTGACATCTCTGCCTCATTCGATAATCGGAAGGGTTAGTTGACTTATTGTTTATTCTGAAATATTATATATTATTATGTATTATTAATTATTATTAATGATAATGTACATGTATTGTTATTATTATTATTATTATTATTATTATTATTATTATTTCATATTTATTGTTTTTACATGTTTATCTTTAATATATTAGGTCAAATATGTGTTTGTGTCAGGTTATATGAGTTTGGGAGGGGGTTGGAACGGATTAATTGGTTTTCTATGATTTCCTATGGGAATTTTTGTTTTATCTAACGAACATTTTGACTTACGAGCTTGCCTTCAGAACGGATTAATTTTCGCAAGTCAAGGTACCACTGTATTTATGTGCCCATCTTTACTGCTGCTGCTTGTTCTGGTGCGGATTTTGATCAACCCTCGTTACTTTGTTTTGTGCCACACTTGCAGGAAGGTTAACTGTTTTTACCGTGTTTTAAATGTCAACTACCTTACCCAGTTTCTAATTTCTTTTAGAGTTGAGTTACAGTTTTTCTCACCGCAGGACGTGATACTTAGCTGGGGTTAAACATTTGCAGCTTTTTTTAATACATTATATTTCATTACTTTTCAATTTTTTAACTACATGGACAGATATTCATGTTACTGCTATAGTTTAGCTAGTTATTAATGGTGCTTTGTATATTAATGGTGCAATACTTCAAACCAGCCAGGACTGATTTGTACAAATCAAGCTAGTTCTCCCCAAGGTCATATCACTCCCACTGTAAAGAAGCCCTCATACACAATTACGGTAGTGTTTCCATGAGCTGAATTTTAAATTCTATAAAATCAATGAGAGTTGTAGCAACATGCCATTAGAATTCGTTAGCACTGCCCCAGGAACCTAACAACAAAAATTGGTTATGAGGGGAGCGTGCAATTAGTTCCATACTATATAGAAAACTGCAGTTGTGGTTTTATAATGCGGGCCTTGCTGTTTTTATAAGGAAAGCCTTGCTGCTGTCAGCATTAAATTTACAAAGATAAGTTTGTTCTTCAGTTTTTCTCTTGAGAAACCGACACTGAGAACATGCATTAAAATCTTATTGTCTAGGGAACCAAATCAACGTGATCTAATTTAAATATTTTCAGTTCAAATTTATTTATTTTTTGCTGTAGCACATGAGTATATGTGGTAAGATTCAACATATAGATATTTTAACCATTTTTTTCAATGATATACAGATGCTCCCCAACTTACGTTTTTGTTTGGTTCCAGATGGCTGAACGCAAGTTGAAAAAAAAAAAAAAAAAAAAAGAACGTAAGTTGTTACTGTATGTTCCAGTGATGTATGACGTTCATACTGTGCTATACTGTACATCCATAAATACATTACCGTATCTCATAAAACACCCCTAAATCTATTATTATAAACATAATATTGTAAAATAATATCAAATTTATCAAATAATTTCAACATTAATTTCAAATAAATTAAATTAAAGCAGAATAATTTCAAATAGATACATTTTAAATAAAATTCACTCATCAAATATCAAATACAGTATCAAATATAAGCTTTAACATTCTCTGTGATGCGATCTTTCTGCTAGTAAATGGTTCTGATAGTCGACAGATGTTCACTTTACATGAAGCTGATCTGAATCACTTTACATGAAGCTTAAAGCAGCCAATCAATGCTTACAATATGTGAGGCGCTCAATACCGAAAGTAGTGCACTTGCTGAAAGTAGTTTACTTGCTTGAGACAAAGCGCGGGTTATATGGACTTTCGGTCTTTTAAGTGCACAAGGACGCCGTTGAACTCGTTTAGTACTCAGACTGCACTGATATGAATCACCAGCAGAACAGAGAGTTCTCTTTCTTGGGTTTTCATTCATTTGACAACTCTCTTTGCTTAACTGAGTATGCATGGTAGATTCCGCCGATCTGAACAGATAGTTAATTCATGTCTGTGTATGAGACTTGCACCCTTGCTAGTAGGCTTGCGCTTCTGACCAACCATATTTGCTTCGGGTTACAAAAGTCTGCAGAACAGTGTAAACACAAAGGTCACAGAGACGACGTCTTAACACAAGAGTATAACTGAACTGGGAAGAAGGAGGGGCACGTTCCCCCTGTCGTCTGTAAACAATGGATGCAGCATCATTACATCAGCGTACTACGTAGGTACGTCTAAACTCAAAATTTGACTTTTTTTTTTTTAAAGCTTAAAATCGAAAAAACCTAAAACGGATGAACGTAAGTCAGGGAGCGTCTGTACGTGTTTTATACTTTTTGCAATATATGTTTTTTATTTATGCATAAGCTTCTATTAATCTGATTTAATCCATCATCTGGTTTTATGCATGTATGCTGAATCAAAGAGTCAGTTAATTTTTCCTCCAGGTCAGCAGTGTATTTTCTGTGTCCAGAAATTTTTATTCCTCCATACTGTAAATAGTTCAGGTAAGAACACCTGCCCAGAATTATTCCAGGTGCTACTGCTGTGTTTAATACATTGCAGAAGTTAATAATTGAACTCCAGTAATTTCAGACTGTCACTGTATTCCTATTTTGGGGGCAGATGTAGCCGAAAGATTAGAGAAACAGCTTTGGGATCAAAAGGTCACTGGTTCAATTCCTAAACTGGCAGGAAAAAAGTGTGTGTTTGTGTGTGGTTGGGGGGGGGGGCTGCACTTTCTCTTCCTCCACAATAGTGCCTGAAGTGCCCTTTACACTGATGGGTTAACAACAGAGGAAATAATTTCCCATACGGGATAAATACAGTATATCAAAATAGAAGGTGCTGATTGGTTGAGATGATGTAACGCCCCTTTTTCTTCATTCGCGCATACTTTTTGCATGTGCTTTTTTTAGTGTGTGTGTTTTTAATTATAGTTAAGCTCCGTCATGCAACCTAAACGCTGTGCACCTTCTCATGCTTCTGATAAGGTGCCGAAGCGCCAGAAAAAGGTAATGATACATGAAAAAGTAGAACTGCTTGATATGATTCAGGAAGGAAAACGTTTTGCTGCAGAAGTGCTAAGAAGGTGAATGTTGTATGAAACAAGGTCATCATCAGATGTAAAACGTGTGATTCGTTCCAAGGCTCCCAATACTACCCCACAAACCCTTTAAAAATGATAAAAGTATACCTTTTAAGACCTCCTTCTGCTTCAATATTGTACTGATGGTAGACGGGTTTGGTCATATTCCTTTGTGATATCACTCGAGCCCGTTTTTTTCTTCTCACTTTTATAAATTTTAAAGGGTTTAAGGGGTAGTAGTATTGAGGGCCTTGGAACGAATCGTAATGTGAACTTGTTTCATATCCAGAGAAAAAAATTTTAGGAAAATGCGTTTCATAATCTGCATTTTTTGTTTGGTGAGACTTTTGTAAAGTGAGGTACATTAATGAGGTAGTGAGGTATATTAATATAAGTATAAGTGAGGTATATTAATGCCATCATAGCGATGCCCATAGGTCTGCAGGGCACATGCCACACGTATAACACTTATAATGACACTGATGGCTCAGGAAAGTGTATCAAACTTTAGAACTTTACAATAATAACATGCAATATAGTTTATCATATCACATTAATATGATCATGATGCTGGAGATAAGTAGAATGTAATTTAACAGAATCTGAGACTGATTTGGAGCATGTTGTGTGGCGTCTTTTTTTTTTTTTTTTTTTTTTTAGTCGACAGGGGCGACAGATATTATTGCTGCTTAAAGCAAAAAAAAAAAACAAACATGCATGGTTAATGTGCCTTGTTGGAGATCAGGTTCATGGGACCGCTTCCCTCTTTTGCTCATTTTAAAATAAATGTTAGATATATGTGCGCGTGTGTGTGTGTGTGTGTGTGTGTATGTGTATATATATATATATATATATATTTTTTTTTTTTTTTTTGATATATATATATATATCTGTCTGTCTTCCTTTCGGCTTTTTCCCTTTTACTCGGGAGTCGCCACAGCGAATCATCTGATTCGCACGTTTGATTTGGCAGAGGTTTTATACATGTGTGTGTGTGTGTATATATATATATATATATATATATATATATATATATATATATACACAAACAAAAGGACAGGACAAAGGCTTTCTATTGAAACTCCATTTATCACTACAGATCTGTTTCGAGGGGTGGTGAAACCATCCCCTCTCTTCAGGTGATTACAGAAGAATTCTTCTGTAATTCTTCTTCATTCTTCTGTAATCACCTGAAGAGAGGGGATGGTTTCACCACCCCTCGAAACAGATCTGTAGTGATAAATGGAGTTTCAATAGAAAGCCTTTGTCCTGTCCTTTTGTTTATTTGCTCTACCAAAAAGTATTGAGCACTCTCCTACGGAAGGATCTACTCAGAAAATCCATCTATATATATATATATATATATATATATATATATATATATATATATATATATATATATACACACACACACACACACATACATACCGTATTCGATGTAATAAACTCCCTGCTCCAATAAGCGCTTCCCCAGTGTACCGTATATGGGATATTTATCCTTAACAGGAGTCTCCTGACAAATATATGAAATGTTATAATGTTGTTATGATTTGTATTTCGTTTACTCTGATTTATCTGTCGGGAAACTGTCCGTGTGATACGAATTAACTTGCCATGTGCTATGACATTAGTGTTGATTGGCTCATTTTACTTGGGAAAATGTTTAAAGGAAAAGCACCGGGAGGGAAAAGTAAGGGAAGGAAACGTCTTTTTTTTTTTTTTTTAATTAATGCTGTTTTCTGTTTATTTTCAGTTTTCATGTAAGTAGTTTGGTTGATACCAAAAATGAACAACACAAATACCAGTAAAACTTATTGTTATGTTATTATTCATGTTTTCCACCTCGATGGTAATAAGCACTCACCGCACCGCCCCACTACCCTGGTGACATTTAAATAAGAACCCACCCACTCCAATTTTTTAAGCGCCCTGGGCGCTTATCACGTTGAATATGGTGTGTGTGTATATATATATATATATATATATATATATATATATATATATATATATATAT
>CM045749.1:13974228-14036728 GCA_024760905.1 Plotosus lineatus
AGTTCGTGTCAGGTATGAGGTTTAAATCCAAAACCGTGCTGCCTGTAAACATACTTATAAATAATGTGCTCTATAAGATTACAATGGTACTTCCATGCCGTTTTGGTGCAATATACAGTGGTACGATACAGTGGGCTCACCTTACGATAGTCCCAGCAAATGAAAAATCCAGGTTACGAAAAACATTTTCGAAAATTTTTTGTCTCTGTATATGAAACAATCTCCTTAGGAAATGCGCCATTCAAACATTCAAATGCACCATTCAAACAATGCACGAGCTGCTCTCCCATCAACGACATTAACACCCCGCCTCACTGGCCTCCTATTGGCTAGGAGGGATGACGCAGCTCCCTCCCATTGCCTATCTCCCAACATCCCGTCCGCTGGCCTCCCATTGGCTCGGAGGGATGACGCAGATCCCTCTCATTGGATCTTATGGAGCTGCATCTCCCATAATGCTTTTCGTATAAAGGACAGAGTTACTGTTGTTTTATGCTTTATTTCTTGACTCAGGCTTTTAACCTTCCGTAAACATTTATAAGATTATAACTCTAACTCTACTAAGAAGACATGGTCAACACACACACACACACACACACACACACACACACACACACACGTGTGTGAGATTGCCAGTGTCAGTGAGAAGAAACGTTCTCGTAGCATGTGATATCGCAAAGGAATATGGCCAAACCCATCTACCATTGGTACGATATTGAAGCAGAAGAATTCTTAAAAGGTACGCTTTTATAATTTTGAAAGGGTTTAGGGGGTAGTATTGGGGGCCTTGGAACGCATCACTCGTTTTACATGTAAAATGCAGTTCAATTTACGAAAAATCCAGGTTAAGAAAAAGGCTCTGGAACAGATTAATTTCATAAGGTGAGGTACCACTGTATAAATATGTTGTTAGCAGCAAAGCTTGATTTTGGGTAGAAATCGGATGCATGAGCAGAAAGCAAGTTTTTGCAGAATGACTCCTACTCGTTGCGCCTTCTAGATGTGTGGACAT
The DNA here is from genome assembly GCA_024760905.1 of Plotosus lineatus. Classification (NCBI taxonomy): domain Eukaryota; kingdom Metazoa; phylum Chordata; class Actinopteri; order Siluriformes; family Plotosidae; genus Plotosus; species Plotosus lineatus. Next base: position 13,975,241 of record CM045749.1, read on the forward strand.
TTTGCTGATTATATAATTCCGTAATTAGGAAACACAGGCATCATGGTCGAGGAGCTAATGCTTTCTAAACACTCACTTTCATTACAAGTCTCAAAATTCTCTCTGATATTTGGCTCGAGTGGGGAGAAAAGTGCAATTTCAGCAAAACATAAACTCTGAAATGCATCAAATCTTTTAACGTGCAAAAGAAATGTTTCAAGACTGACCTTTGACACTGGAACATCTCTGGTATCTTAAGTAAAGGGTTACTTATGGATTGATAAGTAGACTATGCCTGTACTCATGCCAGTGTAAGGGACAACCAGTGGTTTCTGCTCCACTCACTCGCTGCTGATGTGCATGTTGCAGCAAAGAAAAATAGTTCATTGTTTCTGGCGTGTGTTGGCAGGGTCATAGATGGTGTGCTTTGATAAGAGGCTCATAAGAGTGGGAACAAGGAGGATGAGACGAGAGAAAGGCAGTTCTCCAGCTGGAGATGAAAGCCCAAAACAAATGAAGTGAAGATGGAGAAATGGAAAAGAGAAAGCAGTCATAGCCAGGTGCTGCTTTTTTTTTCTCCATCATACACAAAGATGCATGTAAAAGCCATACAACAAGGCAGCACTCAGGAAAGTGGCTTCATGGAAATAATCTTTGTCATGCTATGTGTTTGGGTGTTTTGGATGCGTGGATATGATGCATTTGGTTAAGCCTTGGCCGTGGTTGCTGGAGACTACATATGGATGACGAGTTCTGCACCATAGACTTTAATAACCTGTTAATCTTGGCTGCAATCCTGTCTTCACAAGTTTTGGAAATCTCCATGCAACACTATCAAACAGCATGTGATCTCTGACACCTTACTTCTGATTGGGCCTAATGTCAGAACAAAGAATAGCTCCAAATGTCAGAATCTGCTTGCGCATCTCTCCCTGGTTGTATTTTCTCTGGCCTGGCAAGAACATATCATTAAAGGTCACAATAAAGTCAAGTTGTCATGATAAATCTACTTGAAGTTCATTCACTTCTGCCATAGTTGCCATGCTGCAGTGCATCGTGGGCCTCTGATGGAGGCATGCTGATGTTTTAAAGTGTTGAAAGGGCGAACTCAGGAAGGTGAACGGAGACCAAACAGATCCTCTGTCAGGTGATATTGTCCTGATGAATTTGCCATTTCTAAAAGGAGTAGTGCATGAATTATGCAGTATTGCCTTCATGCTGGTGTGCTCTTGTATGTTTTCCTCTTTTCCTATCAAACATTCCGCATTGCCAACTAGTTTTACAAAGCTACAAACTTGAAAAGTTAATGCTCTGAGTGAGAGTGATAATTGGGAATTTGTGATTACAATGCTTTGTTTTGGTTTCATGGTTATCGTTTTTTTTCCCGGGCCATAAGGCGCAACATCAACGAACTGCCGCTGTCCATACGTAAGGCGCCCTGGCTTATAAGATGCATCGGATTATAAGGCGCATCATGCAATGCAAAAGTCAGATGACTCAAACTTGATTCAACTCGTTCACAATAACTCAGTTCAGTTATAACATACAAAATATAAAATAATACACTTCACAATAACTCAGCATTGTTCAGTTATAACAATATAAAACAATAAACTCACTTTTTCAATTCATTCCTCTTCCACAAATCCATCAAATTCTTCATCTTTATTGAGTTTACCAGTTGCGCAAGTACGACCTAAAGCCCGGATTCCTCTATTTTTTTTATTATTATAATATCTATTATTCCCTTGCATATGGAGTCGCAGAGCAGTAGAGACGGAGATTAGGTGGAAAGTCTTCCGGGTCATGACCTAAACTTCTCTCAGCCACGCCCCCTTAAAACGACAGCGTCATCACAGTAACATACATGGTGGCACTCATTCACAGCGGATTGTGTTTATTACAGAACGGAGGTTATTACTCTTAAGGACCTGTGTCAGTGTATCTGTAAATTCAAGAAGGTTAATGCCAGGTCACAGGCGGACACCTGTAGCAGTGCTTTATCCCCGTGATGAACGTGAGACTCTCATTAAGCCAACTGAGTGCCCTGAGTCACAGAAGCATCCTCAGAACAAGACAAATGGTTGGTAGAGACAGAGATTAGGTGGAAGAAGTTTTGATGTAAACTTCGATCAGCCACTCATGAATAACACAGCGAGTCACCTGACTATGATAGCAGTAATACCGGTACTGTATTTGGGCATAAAGCCTGGATCCCTCTAACTTACGACCTGTTGACACCAATATCTAGCGGTTGGAGTTCTTTGGTTAATCCACCGCAATGATGGTAAGCTCTGAATTAGTTTGCTTCAGTTAGGTTTTGTCGGTATCAGTGAGATTGAGTCGCGCGGCTTCATCCACACATAAGGCGCACTGTCAAATTTTTTTTTTGAAGATTAAAGGCTTTTGTGTGCACCATTTATGCAAGTTTAAGCATTTTGGTGTAATATGTTGTTTTCGGACACCTGTATTCAAAACCTGCTTGGCATACACTTGTTCTTTTTGGGGGTGGGCGGGGCTTATATAATTCTGGCTTAATTCGGAATTCCGTTTTAAGGTACCAGATTAAAACTTACTTTAATAATCATGCACTTTTGGTGTTTTGTTTTTATTTCTGAACCTGATCCTAGCTGAGGTCTCCTTCTTTGTTGTTTTATGGTGGTTGGCAAACCTGTATTTGGTGCATTACCAACACCAACTGGTATGGCATATATTATAAATGACTTATTTACACCTACTACCCAGAAAAAAAAATTTTTTTTTTTAAAATATATTCAAATGAGTTAGTCTTCGTTCTTAGCACACATCTCGAATTATTTTGTAGAATGTTTTTCAAATCTAAATATATTTTTTATCCTTTTAAGATTTTGGACGACCTTCTTTTCCCTGTATTTCTGACAGTGTAATATCACATGCTCAATTGTTTCCTCTCCCACACAGAAATCACAGTGTCTTGTGTTATGTTTCCTTATTTTATGCAGTGTGTCCAAATCTAATCCTTGATATTACTGTCTCTTAATACCTGTTCCTTCCTGCCCTCCTCATTTCTCCCACTTTTCTGTAAATTCTATAAAACCATTGTCAATTCCTTTCTTACTCCCATTGTTTTTGCCATTTCTCCTTTAGTTTTTGTTTTGATTGCTTTTAGATTCCTTCTAATTTTCACTGTCAAGTCAATCTGTATATTTTTAACCACTTCTTTATCAACCGTATCTGTTAAAACTTGCTTAGATTGAGATGGTTTGGACATGTACAGAGGAGGGATAGTGAGTATATTGGTAATAGGATGCTGAGGCTGGAACTACCAGGCAGAAGGCCTAGAGGAAGACCAAAGAAACGATTCATTGATGTGGTGAAGGAGGACATGAAGGTCGTTAGTGTAAGAGAAGAAGATGCAAAGGATAGGGTGAGATGGAGGCAGATGATTCGCTGTGGCGACCCCTGAAGGGAAAAGCCGAAAGGAAAAGAAGAAGATCTGTTAAAACTTGCTATTTTCCATCAATTTGATGTGCAAGGACAGCTACGAGTTCATGATCCTTGCTTGCTCAAGATTTCTTTAATTAAATAACAATTCATTTTAGGTGGTACATAAATGTATTATATATTATTGTAGATGCTTATATAGCGCAATTTCATACAAATGTATGCTCAATGCTCATGAGCATACCCCTCATGCCCCTGCGCTCCGGGCACCCGTCGCCACTGTACAACAGCAGTTGTTGTGTTGTTCTATCCTTTTTGATGCTGAGCACCAAGCAGGAAGCAACAACTCCCAAATTTTAACGTCTCATGGTATGACACCGCCTGATTCGAACTCCGACCTTCTGGAGGATAAAGCGTATACTCTACCAAGACTAAGACTACTGAGCTAAATCCCCGGTAGATGTAAATGTAGACCTAAATATACGCAAAATTCACCATGCAGGTACAAATAACTCTATTTCAGTATTGTTTACTTTCACAAATGCTTGTAATATAATGTGTATATAAAAAAATAAGCTAATTAATAATTAGAAATATGGGGGCAGTGGTGGCCTAGTGGTATAGGTGCTGGATCACTGATCCTAAGGTTGTGGGTTCAAGCCCCACTCACCACAGGTTGTCACTGACGTTATCTGGATTATCAAAGGCCGGCCATGTCTCTCACTGTCTATGGTGTGAGGTTCATGTAAAAGAACTATTGCTGACTTTCGACAATAATAGCTGCAAAGCCGTAAGCGTGTTTCCGCCCTGCGATGGCCGAGCGAGCTGTCCAGGGTGTTCTGTGCCCTCGCCCAGAGTCGGCTGGGATGGGCGCCAGCTTTCCCGTGACTGTAATTAGGATTAAGCGGTTACAGAAATGATGAACAATTAGAAATGCCAACCATTTAACTCCAGGCCTAAGTGTGAAGATGTATCATATATTATGTATTTTACCGTGACGCAACTTACTTCAAACATACAAATGTTAACTTTAAACTCTGAAACATTTGCAACTGCAAAAATCAGTGGATTACATCCATAGTCCCAAGTCTTCCCATTGTCCAAGGCAGACAAACAGAAATATCAGAAGGAAAAGGTCTGCAAGGTCAGAATTGAGAGATATGAAAATATAATGTTGACGTACATTTTTCTATTTACAATGCCACCATATTTAAGCCAACGTGTGAATTGGTTTTTGTGACTATTCCGTTCCACAATGTCTGATGTAAAAGTGTGATTAAATTGCTAAATAGGAGGCATGCAGAGCAAATGAGATGAAAACAGTTGTAATGCGAATTGCCAGGCAATTAGTTACATTTAGTTCAGTGTAGTGATTTCCCTGATCATCTCATAAAAAATAAACAGCAATTAGCAATTAGACTTCAACCCTGATACGTTGCAGCGGCAGTGTTGGGGCTCTCGAGGATGCAGTTACTGTATTATAAAATATAAACTCACAGAATGACTGCATCTTATTACAGCAGAAGGCTCATGTAATTCAGGTCCCAAGGAAGCACTGAGTGATTATATACGGCTGTGTTTTCCTTCTGTGTAGTTATTAATCCTCTGAACAGAATTGGGCAGCATTTAATCGGCTAATCTGGCACACAGGGAGCCAAGCCTCACACACAGACAGACTTCCAGCAGCTATTTGGACAGCAGTTATAGTTTTTAATGAGATAAATAAATATGCACGATTCTACTTGTTCAAGTAAATCCACTCAGCACAGGAAATGGCACACGGGTTGCTTACAAGTAATTAGCCAGAATATCTAAGGTATCACATCGAAATTTTATGAAAGTACTGCAGAATTTTCCATTATGATTGGACAAAAAAAAAAAAAGGAAGGACTCATTCATATAATGTTTCCATAGTAACGGCATACACAGAGGCTTGTATGATAAACGCCCCTATTTATTTGTTTTATTTGTAATTTTTAATATGATGAAAGCTTTTTAGTGAGGTTACTGAAACACTTTGGGAAGGCGTCTCCAGAGGCATCGCTTTTCAGGTTTTTCGGTTAGGGCTTTGTTTTTCTTTCAAACATTATACGCCATGGGATTTTATTATTTATATGTTTTATCTTGCATACCAACTAACTTGGAAACAGATAAACCAACAGGTTCAAACATTTCCTTCTGGCAACGGTAAAGGAAAAATACTAAGAACTGCCAACAGTAAAGGAAATCAGTTACTTTAATGATGCATGAGTGCTGAACACTGCCATGTTCATTGTGATATGGAGGCCATACTTTACGGATGCAGACAGAATTTGAAGGGGGGGAGAAATGTTGGGAAAATCCTCCAAATAATAATTAAAAAAAAAGAACACGCAGATGTTGGTCGAATCCTCAGCAGAAGCAGAGTGATCACTAAAGTTGTGTTAATTTCCAGCATCCTAGAATGGACCACTCCCATCAGGATAAGGATGTTTCATTGTAGGATAAAAGTTTTTCGTCAGAAAAAAATTGTATTGGCTCATTGTGTGGCCTTGGGTACATTTTGGGGGACAGTTTATTAAAAATTTTAAAACAATAAAAATTGTTCTCAATTTACAAAGTTAGGACTCTAAAGAAAACAATAATGTTCATTAAAACATGAATATTATCCACGAAATAGATTTGAAAGCCACTTTAAATTGTCACGTAACATTGACGGACACATCACGTAACACCGTCACCTGAGGAACTTTTTTTTGTTGTTGTTTTGGGTGGTCCTGTGTCACATGTGTTTTTAATATTGTATGCACATATCCTTCGTGTTAATATTGTTTGCAAATATTCTGCCACTTTTCAGTTTCATGTCACAATAAATGTCAGGTAACATGACAGACTCTGCTTCTCTGTCAAGATTGTTATTTTTGAGTGAAACCTGTCACCTTGAGACTAAAACTGACATTTCTTGTTTTACAAAACGGCCAAACAAAAAATATTACACTGTTGCTACAATGTTTTCAAGTTTAATGTGTATTGACATCACTGAAATACAATCAGCACAATCCGAATCAATTATATGTGATTAAAAACTATGAATGGACATAACTTACCTTCTGGCAGTGACTCGACTTGTACAGACAAAATTTCCTCATGTGGAAAAGTGTCCACTGAGCATGTCCAGAAGTAATAAATATTCATGAGACTCGATCTTGGCTTCAGGGTTTTTTTCCCCCACTGATGTGTGAACTAATTTATAAATGAACATGACATGTACAGGGATCCCTCACTTTCCGCGGTTAATTGGGACCGAGATCCCCCCGTGACCACCGAATTCTACAAAGTAGGATCAACCCCGCACCCCCCATCCCCCTGACTGACGTATACGTACATGTATACCTGTATATAATATCAATAAATACATATTCAATGCTATATAAATGCTCATAATAGCAATTAAACATTCAAAAATAATACATAAGATGTAAATAAAACATAAGTACACACACACATAGACGCGCGTGCACACGCAGATGTGCAGCTCACATCAAAATGTTAATAGTTTTGATGGGAGGTTTTGGGTTGTTTTTTGTTTTGTATATGTTTAGGGTCTTTGCATAATTGACCTTGTTTTGTGGCATTTTCCTTAACTTTTCCCCCCTAATTCTTCTTTCAATTCCTTATTTTTTTTAATTTTCCTTAATTTTATTGGTTTGACAGGACTTTTGCATTTTTTTATGACAAATCTTTTATTGAGTGCAAACATCGCTACTTTATTTTCGGTTTACTCAAACAAAGTAGAGACCGTTGCTGATATGTACATCATATAGATTAAGATGTAAAAAATATATAGGTCTTGAGAGATGTTACATACAAGGCTCATCTCATTAAAAAAAAGCTATTTTTTTCCTGTCAGTATACAACACAATTAGCAAAACCACACATTACACATCCTTTTTGCACTCCAAAAGTATTTTTACATAATAAAACAGTAGTATGAATTTGTAATATTTATTTATTTGTGAATCCGGTAGCTCAAGTTAACTAGATATGTCCAACTTTCATGCCAGAGAATCAGTAATTTTAGTATGAATAAAATATAAAAAGAAGGTGGTGGCACTTTGTAATGTATTGAGATTGTCTTTATTATTTTGACTTAAACTTTACGCAGTGAAGTTGGACATACAATTGTATAGAAATGTATTTTTAAATTTTGATTTTTAATTGTCCATGTGCAAATTGGCCCAAGTACAAATAAAGCACCATTGATTGATAGTGTGCATCTCTCAAAGGAGATTTAAACTGTGCCAGCAAAATAAATATCTCCACTACATGCAAGTTCCACCCTGTTTTACATTAATATTGATTTTTATTTTAATCTGTAAAAACTCCAAATATTGTATAACCATGAAATACCTTCGAGTCAATATATAGCAAACTGTGCTGATCCAGCCTATTAGTATATTTGAAAATATAAATCTCAAACCTGCACTGTGGGTTTCATTAAGCATATTCAGCTCGACAAAGGCCGGTGATGACACAGGCCAGTCTAAATATTTAAGGGAACCTAATAAGAAATTGTTTACATGTCTTGTGATGAAACGTGGGGTCTTATTTCAGTGCTGCATTGCAGCAGAATATCCACAGCTGGAGTAATATGAAAATTTCAGTTGCTGGTGATCTCTGATTAGAGTGAAAGATGAAGGCAGTAGGAACCCCCCACCCCACCTCCTTCACATGCCACCCCCATCCATCAGCATTCATTGCAGCCTCTCGCACAGGCACAAGAAAGGGCTATTTGATCACTTTGTAGCATTAATCATACAGTGCAGAATATGTTATGCTGTTGTGTGAAGAAGAAAAAAGTGCAAAGTATGGATTTTCTTTTTCTTTTTAAAAAAAAAACAAACAAACCGAAAGCTGCAATTTTTTTTAATTATTGATTTTTGTTTAATTTGAACACAACACATTATAGTAACGTTGAGCAAAAAGTTTCATCATCCTGGCGGACAGAAAAGCTAATCTGGAGTATTAACAGTCAGGACTCTAATCATAGTGGATTCATTTAAACTGCCTGGCAGATCCTCCCTGATGTCTGTCTCCACAGAGTCCATGTTATCTTTGCATTTAGATTGTCTTGGACTAGTGGTGAGAGATGCCTTGTTCCTTCCGGGTCATTCTGTTCTAATCCGTAAACCTTAAAGCAGCTTACTGACTGCAGCGATTTAGTTCCAGTCCATATACAGTGAATTCTATATGGTCTTCACACGCCACATAGTTCTATAGTAAGGACAGGTTATTGTCAGGACTCTGTGCAGTTTAGGACCCCCAGTCCTGCAGAAGGACTCATGATTTAAAAAAATAAAAAAATTTGCAAATAAAGATGATGTGTTATTGCATTCTGATGTAGCTGGTACCAAGAGGCCCAAACCTGCATGACCATGTCCTTGGACAGAAATCTTTGGTCTGAGCAATTAGCTGTTAGCGTCACTGTGGGTTATTTGCAAATTGCTGATAACAGCATGTTTTATTCCTTACATACATGGAAATGGTTGCATACATGCATACATGATGGTTCTTTTTATCAATGATGCAGATTTAGTGGTAGCTTAAGCATTTTGTGGAGGCAGGTCTTCAGTCTTCTTTTAAAGACAACCAGTGAGTCAGCTTTTCAGACGAGAGAAAGTCCTGACGCATGTCTTGAGGGATGACGGTTCAAATCGTGCTTGTGCAGAGTTTGATTGCTCCCTTCAGGTAGGTGGATGCGGGTCCATTTTTGGCTTTGTAATGATGTGGGCAGTTGTATGAAGTGGAGCGAATGCATCAATGGGAAGATGTTGGACAACTTGAGCAGAAAAGTCATGTAGCTACATATTGAATCATCTACAAGGGATGGATGGCCTCCAAGGTGAAAATTTACAGTCGCCCTCTCTTGGAATGATGATAGACTGAACTTGTACTGGATTTCCCTCTGTGGAGCAGCAGGCAGAAATTGGCTTGTGCCACTTCTAGTTTGCCATCTGTAGTTGTGAAGCAGTTACTACTGTTGTTGCTTGTGATCATACAACACTCAGGTTCTCGATGTCCAGTCTTTACCAAGTTTGGTTGATTAGCTGGTCTTCCCCCAACAGAGTCGCTTTTCACTTTTCGGTTTGCTGAGGTGACTGTATGGTTAGAATTTTTACTTTTTGTTCATCGTCGTACTCCGAGATATCGTGCATAGGGCTTTTGAAAGTGTTATTTCAGCAAGCGATAAAGACAGAGACTGGTACATGAGCTGGAAATATCTTCTGTAGGTAAGCCAAGCTATAACTTGCTGGAATTTCAGATCCACCCACAGTTTGGCAAATCTTGACTGACTTTTTTGCCTTTTTTGCTTCTCCTTGTGTTACTAGTTTGAATTCTTTGTCCTTCATTCACTTATTTGTGGATAAGCCACTACAAGTATGCGTCTTCTATGCATCATGCTCCCATGTGGTTTACTCGCTTTGGTTGAACCATGTGTGTGTGCGTGTGTGTGTGTGTCTCTGAAATGGTTCAGAAAATGGGCTGATGATTAACAAACCATTAAATCAATGCTAATTAAAAGGCCTGTAGCAAAACCTAAAGGGAGGTGATGGACATGAGATGCCAAACAGAAGTAGCTTTTGAGAAAGTTTTGAGTAACTTTTTCGACTCCAGATCGCAAGCTTCAGTAGATATGCAGATCGTCTTCTGATATGCTTCACATGAAGTCAAGATGCATGGAGATTGAGCAAATTTCGCACCTGAGACTGATAAAGCAGTGAGATATTAAAGCATGTCTTGTCTTGTATCTGGCTTGGCTCCCCTCTGCGTTGCCAATTGAGATGTAATTGCACACCATATTCGATTATCTTTAAGTTCTGCTATTTCCAATAATTTTCCAGCAGTACGGAATATTAACGTCTTGGCTCGTTTAAAAAGACTAGCTGCAAATGTGCAGTACATTTCCAAAGCAGAACTTTTTTTAAAAAATCCACTTTTAAAATTAAATCATCAGCCAAACTAAGGTATAGTAAGGACCATGCTCATGCCACATCTATGAAGTGGTCAAGGTCATTCAAGTTGGTAAGGGAATAATGATTAAAAAGAATGTGTTGAAACTGATAGACAAGTCAGATATGCACTAATGTTGTGGTGGTGGTGGTATTTAGCATGAAATGAAAAGTTATTTTTGATAAATAGAACTGTTCTGGGTGTATCCCACCTATTGCCTGAATCAGCTGGCATTTGCGTCAGCTTGGATGGATAAGATTTCAATGTAAGTATATCTCTGTCTGTCTGTCTGTCCATCTATCTATCTATCAGTCCGTCTGTCTGTCCATCATTTATCTCATAAATAAATACAGACGCTCCCCGACTTACGTTTTTGTTTGGTTCCGGACGGCCGAACGAAAGGTGGAAAAAAAAAACGTAAGTTGTCACTGTATGTTCCAGTGAAGTTTGACGTTCATACTGTACTATACATCCATAAATACCATTGCCGTATCTCATAAACATCCCTAAATCAATTATTATAAACATAACATTGTCAAATAATATCAACATTAATTTCAAATAAATTCAATTCAAGCAAAATAATTTCAAATAGAGAAATTTTAATCAAATTCACTCATCAAATATCAAATATAACCTTTAACATTCTCTGTGATGCGATCTTTCTGCTTGTAAATGGTTCCGATGGTTGACGGAGCCATTTGGAAGAAACGTGCAACATTCACATGTTTTTCACCAGCATCAATTTTCTTGATAATAGCCATCTTCGTTTCTAATGTGATGGCTTGCCGCTTTTTCTGATTACCACTATCACTAGTAGGCTTACGCTTCTGACCAACCATATTTGCTTAGGGTTACAAAATTACGCAAAACAGTGTAAACATAAAGATCACAGAGACGACGTCTTAACACGATGGAAACACGTGGTGAACTGGGAAGAAGGACGGGCACGTTCAGTCTGTCATTTGTAAACAATGGACGCAGCATCATGCGGAAGTAGCGTATTATGTCAGTGTACTACATAGGTACGTCTCGTACTACAGAGAGCACGCTAAACTCAAAATTTGACAATTTTATTTATTTATTTTTTTTTTTTTTTTTAATGTAAAATCAAAAAATATGAAAAACAAATGAACGTAAAGCAGGTTTACGTTCGGCCAAGCAGTGTGTTTGTTTGTGAGAGATGGAAGGATTAAAGGATGGATGGTTGGATGTATTCACCCTCTACCCACATTTAATTAAAACATTAAATAGTCCCGAGATTAGTTGCTTCAGAGACCACTGTGTCCTGAGATTAGGTCCAAGTAAAATTATTGTCTAGGGGCAAAGAGCTTTCAATCATAAAAGGAAAACTTTGAGTCTAACAAACAAATTAATGTCGGTTCTCCCCAATAAGCTTAATAATTCTGTTTTCTGTAACTACCTTTCAGTCAGGGTTGTGATTAGGTCGGAGTCTCTCATCGGAACACTGGGTGTAAAGCATCTTGGTTGGAGTAAAAGTCAACTACGGATCAACACATGCAGGCATTCACATCTGCTGGCATTTTTTCAGGAGGTGTCAAGGACCCAGAGAACTCAGTGGAAACCGATAAAGTACAGGGAGAATATGTGAAACTAAGCACAGACTGTAAACCCAAGATCGAACCAGAGACCCTGGAGCAATGAGGTGCCAAAACTCGCACCTGTGACACCTTGCTGGCTCAGGGGGGGGAATGGTGTTTATTTTTTAAAAAAGTTCCTTCCAAGCTTTTGGCCTCTGTTGTATAACAGTACTTTTTCCCCTTGGCCATTCCAGAAGAACTGTTTGGAAGTAATCATAAATCATCTATGTTGCTTGCATTTGATGCTGGTATACGTGAAATACTTAAGAAAACATAACGGAACAGAAACCTACCTTCCATAATTGTATAATCAGGAGTAACATTTTGCCTCCATTACTTTCAAATGACTTCTGCAATAATCTTCTAAGCCTAGCCAACCTCTCTCTGACGCTGCTGTAATGAATTTTTTTTCCCCTTTTTTTGCGTGAGGTCAGTCCCTCAAGTCTATTGATAGCTGATGGCAAGGGAGATTTTCATTAAATCCTTATTAGCATTGACCCGCCAATACAAAGAGGGCAACTCTTCTCGGTTGTGGTTCTGCTGACTCCAGGGATGACTCAAGGGTTCGGCTGTCCAACCCCAAGTGTTGTGGTGTCTAACGAGAAAGCTCAACGTTTCTGGCAGGGGTTTCAACTAATGCATATTCACCTCTAAATAGTGAAGGTGAGCCAGGCATTCAGAGAGAAAATCCCTGCTTTATAGTCCACTACTGAACTGAGGCTTTTTGTTTCCCATCACAAGAGCTCCTGCTTTTTTTTTTTGTTTTGTTTTGTTTTTTGGTTTTTGGTTTTTTTTGTTCCCCTCCCAGTGGTAAAGAGGACTGTGTTATTAAAGTTTTCTTTGCTGGTATCATGTTCAGGCATAAATGAAAAAGTTGCAAGTAATCAGAGGAGATATAATTTCTTTAGAGTAAACAGCTAAGCTAGATCTTAAGTAAGCAAAAAAAAAAAAAGGTGCTGTTGAAGGAAAATATTACTGCCGAGTTCCTCTTAGCACCCAAAGATGATTATATTCTAATAACAGTATATGTTTTATTCTTCAGGTTGACAACACTCCCATTTTTTTAATAATAAAAGAAAGCAGTTCTGTTTTTATCGATTTTATAATTACATTAATGTTTCGGAATGTCTGAAGGAAATTAGTTCCTGCTATCAATTAAGTCGATACGTCACCCCAGCTTTGAGCAGTGGCCGCAGAGAGAGTCGCAAAAAAAAAAAAAAAAAAGAAAGAAAACAAATTAGATGAGCGCTTTTCAGTTGGTGAGGGGGAGGGGTGAGCCACCCACCTCTGGCTATAGGTCATATACAGTGTTGTTGTTGTTTTGAAATAAATATTTAATGATACATGACTACATCAGCATAATCCTTGCAAAGTTCAGGATGAAATAATTTAACCAGTAAATGATGATCTGGATTGTATTTAACCCATAAAATGCAGTATTTTATTAAAATTTTGTGAGCTGAGGATTACATTGTTTGTATTGGGGAAAATCCCATTGAGGCTTATTTCTAGTGAATTGTATGACTTGAATTAACAAAATAAAGTGTTTAACCTAAAACTGGACCACAGCAGAATGATACGAATGATGTAGTTCCTTTAAAATTTAATTGAATTTTACTGGAAAATAAGAGAAATCAGTTTTTTCAGACTTTTGTACATTGTCCAAAAACTGTATTCCTCATCTAACGTATGTAGTAGCAGCTATAAGCAGTTGTTGAAAAGAAGTTTGCATTTTATTTTGCATACTTTCTCCTTGACAGAAAATATAAGATCCACCTTTAAATTACAACTGGGTGACAATGGTATTTTTTTTATTTTCGGGGGACGACTTCACATAAAAACTACCTATTTTTATTTTGTTTAAATGGTGTACCTGTTGTGCGGCTGTTATTATAAAAAACTATAACTCTTTAAAATGACTGCATTCTTGAATACCTATGAGAACTACTCTCTGAACTTATTTTTCGAAAGAACAATAAGTCATGATCAATATTATTGTCATCACTATTATAATCTGTCTAGTCAGAATTGAGAATTTAAAATTGCTCTTTTGTACTACATTTTTCTCTCACCATCAGTGTAATTATTTCTTACTAAATGTGAGCGTTCTAATGTTGTTTACTGAAATTAAACATTCATACACATTCATCTGAGTGGTCATTTATTCCCCATGCAGGAGGTCTGCTTAACAGCATCCTCACCTTCACATATAGATTATTCAGTGTCTTCTTCTGTAAGTGTTTGTTATCAAAGTGGAAAGAGAGAATTAGTCAAAGTCTCAGGCTGTAGATCAATGTGATGACTCAGGGCGGGGCACTGGAATACATTACCACATTGACATAAACATGTCAATAGTATTGAATTCAACAAAGCACAGCTTTTTCAATATTGTTGCCTTAATAAGAAAGGCATGGACTTGCTAACGGCAACAATCATGACCTTTTTTTTTCAGCACTTAATAAACGTGGAGGTGAATATGAATTGCCTTTGTGGCTTTCCTTGACAGATATGTGGATGACGTAATCTCAAGGATTGGCCGAATGTTTCCAGACATGTCTATTGAGCTCTTCCGGCCAAATGGGACATCAGCTGTGCTTCTGGTGAGTTTCTGTTCCAAATCTGTTCTTCCACCTTAGTAAAACATTCCTACCTCTGATGATGTGCACTTTTATTCAGGTCCAAACACTCAATATGTGCACAATTTGTTCATAATGTTCCCCCTTTAAAGCAGAAGATTTATACAGCCAAAAATTTAAAAACACTTTACGTATTAATACCTGACAATGGGTGGTGTTATGGGAATCATTGTGGCCTATTTCCACCAATAAAGTTAATATTTCCACAACTAAACTTGATTATTTTCCTAAAACAACAAGTATTAAGTATTTATTATTAAGTATACATTATACTGTGGATCACCTGCAAAACCTTCTTTTGACTCCCTTTTATGAGATTATAGTCAATTATTCACCAGCACAAGTCTTGTACTGTTAGTATTACTGTTGAAAATTGCTCAATAATTTTTGAATGGTTTAATTGAGAGTTCCACAATTCTGTTGTATAAAAATACTTATCTACTTATAGTGCCATGCACAATATTTAAAGGTATAAATTCCAGAATTCGATACTCAAATATAGTCGGCCCCCTTCTTACGAAATGGATTCGTTCCAGCGCCTTTTTCAGAACCTGGAGTTTTCGTAAGTAGAGGTGCATTTTACATGTTAAACGCATGATTCGTTCCAAGGCTCCCAAGACTACCCATTAAAAATTATAAAAGCATTCCTCTTAAGGTTATTACTTTGTCTTGACCATGTCTTCTTAGCAGAGTTATAATCTTACAATGACCATGGCACCGGGAATCACACACACACACACACACACACACACACACACACACGTGTGTGTGTGTGCGTGTGCATGTGCGCGCTCACATCATGTTTATGCAAGGTTAAAAGCCTTGGCCATAAAATACAGTTGGAATAACACACAAACATGAACACAGTTCACACAAGCATGAACAAAGTTGGAACGAAAGCGTCATCCATCCTAGCCAATGGGAGGCCAGCGGGGTGGGATGTTGGGAGACAGCCAATGAGAGAGCAACTTGCACATTGTTTGAATGTTTGAATGGCGCGTTTGATTGGCGCATTTGGCGCTTTTCGTAAGAAGTTGTTTCCTATACAGAGGACAGAAATTTAGGAAAATGTTTTTCATATACTGGATTTTTCGTATTCAGGGGTTTTCGTAACAAAGGGGCCGACTGTACTAAAAAAAAAAAAAAAAAATTTAAACCAAAACTTTTACATTTTAACAATTTCGAATGCTTGGATAAAACCATCAGCTGTCATCAGAAATATCAAATGATAAATGATATTACTATTGAAACCTTCATGTAATAACCCATAAGTTCGACAGTATTTTTGCATACTGTTGACACCCATGTAATAATGCTCCTCCATCATATAAATAGAAATAAACTAATTAACTGAATGTCCGGATAAGTGCCATGATATGACTTCAGGACAACTATAGGTTTTGGCCCAAGGTTCATGACCTTCACATTCATTATTAGGTTTTCCTTAAACTGTTACCACAAATCGTGAAGCACAAAATATCTTTATTTGCTGCAGAATTATAAATTCTCTTCACTAAACCTAAGACACCCAATGATTTCCCAGAAGGACAATGCTCCTATTTACAAATTGAGCTCCATGAAAACATGGACCAAAACAAGCTTGAAGTTTGGTCTTGTGCTGCTGCCTGACCCAAACCTTATTCAACACCTTTGGGGTGAAGTGCGATACCAGACTGTTCCCCGAGAAAAAACATCAGTGTCGGACCACTTGTGGTTGAATCTACATGTCCCCACAGCCAAGCTCTCAAATGTAGAATAAACGAAGATATTAAAGGAGAACCAGAAATGTGATGTTCAGAAAACATGAGTGTGATAGACAGGTGTCTCCAAGTTAATGGTCATTTCTGTCTACACTGGACAAGTCATTATTTGTGTTATGGCTTGGCAGGCAAAACTGTTCAGGGATGATATTTCTTGTTCTTTTATAACCGTTATGGAGCAGGTGAGTAATAAATAACAGTCTGATCGTCATCAAAATCACCCTAAGCAGTGCTTCATTTTGACTTGTTTATGCACTTAAAAAGCAGTTGAAAACAAATTTTGGCACTTGGTACCAATGTTCGTGGAAAAAGTTGCCCTGTTCTAAGTTATCTGTCTTCATAAGTACAAGGGACATTTGAAGAAATGGGCAGTCTGCCCTCCCTATTGTGACAAATAAACTTGAATTTAATAGTAAGAGGAAACACCAAAGGCAAGCACAGAACGACCATAACCTGGGAGCATGGCTTTAAAAACTGTCATGGTTTGATGACATCTCATTGCTAAATGAAACTTGAAATGAAATTGTAAAGAACTCTGCCAAAGACTCTCAAATCAAGATCAATCATTTATGTCAGCTTGATCATCTCCAGACCAGTTTCTGTTCGTGTTTTTGGCACAGAGATGATGAGAGAAAGCAGAGATGAGAGAAAGAAAGACAGAGAAATCTTGCAAAAGTACCAGGAAGACTACAAATACCCCTTCCTCGGCGATAAGACCTCAGGAACTCATGCCCACAGGGCACACTCTGCCAGATGGCCCAGTTGGCAGGTTGGCACACTTGGCCACATTGGGGGTCGCTTGAGTGTCAGCTTCCCGACTGCAGGGGCCGTGCTACAGATCACTACAAAGCTTGGAAAATGCACATGCCCTCCTCACTCATCTGCTTCGCTTTGTGCTCCCTAATTAGCATGTTTAAAAAAACATAATACCCATTTACCTAAAAGTGGTGTTTTATTTTGTGTTCCTGGGCTTTTCTGACCTACTTTTCCTCATGAGAAACTGACATTCTGGTCAAAATCTCTCAGTGAGACACAATGCACTGTATGCAAAGGATCACTGGGCAGGAGGCAGGGATGTGACATGGATGGGTTGCTGGTCCATTGCAGAGCATGACACAAAGTAGATAACCAAATATGATTGCATTATTTGGCATGACCATATAATTTATCACTTCCAGATCCAAATACAGATATGAACATGAGCGCTTCTTAAAGGGGGAATTAAACCCAAACTTACATCCATAAATGCTGTCTGAAATTATTAAAACATGTTATGCTTATTAAAACCTCCTTAGTGGGGGTGGGACACAAAACGTGGACGTGACAGACCGAAGGAACAGTAAAAGCATTCGTATTGTGCATTAAATCTACTGTGATATTCACCATGTGTTCATGTATACAAGCAAACAGTTCAGAGGTAAATATAATGTAGTATTATGTACAGATGTGTGTAGCTTTATTTTATGCACAAATTCACTAGTCACTGTCAAATTTGTTAATTTAATCTGTATAATGTCATTTTTGCCATTGCCTTGCCTTATTGTACAGACGCTCCCCGACTTGTGTTCATTCATTTTAAGTATTTTTCGATTTTACTTTTAAAAAAAAAAAAATTGTCAAATTTTGAGTTTAGCGTGCTCTCTGTAGTACGAGACATACCTACGTAGTACACTGACATAATACGCTACTTCCGCATGATGCTGCGTCCATTGTTTACAAACAACAGACCGAACGTGCCCGTCCTTCTTCCCAGTTCACCGCGTGTTACCCTTGTGTTAAGATGTCGTCTCTGTGATCTTTGTGTTTACACTGTTTTGCGGACTTTTGTAACCCTAAGCAAATATGGTTGGTCAGAAGCGTAAACCTATTAGTGATAGTGGTAATCAGAAAAAGCGGCAAGCCATCACTTTAGAAACGAAGATGGCTATTATCAAGAAAATTGATGCTGGTGAAAAATATGTGAATGTTGCACGTTTCTTCCAAATGGCTCCGTCGACCATCGGGACCATTTACAAGCAGAAAGATCGCATCACAGAGAATGTTAAAGGTTATATTTGATATTTGATGAGTGAATTTGATTAAAATTTCTCTATTTGAAATTATTTTGCTTGAATTGAATTTATTTGAAATTAATGATGATATAATTTTTTACGATGTTATGTTTATAATAATTGATTTAGGGGTGTTTTATGAGTTACCGTAATGGTATTTATGGATGTATAGTACAGTATGAACGTCATACTTCACTGGAACATACAGTAACAACTTACTTTTTTTTTTTTTTTTCACCTTTCATTCGGCCATCCGGAACCGAACTAAAACGTAAGTTGGGGAGTGTCTGTATAGGATGTGTCCATGTGCTATCCTCGTGATTTCACACTCTTGTGAGATTGAGAGTTTCTACATTGTTTACATTTTGGGAAATAAGAACAGACTAAAATTTAATACATATACAGTATGCGCATACTCATTCACAACTATGGGCAATTTGGAATAAAAAATGAAATTATAGCCACTATTCCACTGTCGTGCTGTGGCAACAGGGCGAGGTCAAAGCTACTCAAGGCTTGTAGCCTAAACGTCTAGTAATTTGAAAATCTGGTTACTCCTTTGTTATTGCACCTAAATGTATGAGAGAGTTTTCCTTTCGGCTTTTTCCCTTTAGCAGGGGTCACCACAGCGAATGATTCGCACATTTGATTTGGCATAGGTTTTTACATCAGATGTCCTTCCTGACACAACCCTTTAGCAAGGGAGAGAAACACGCTGACGGCTTTGCAGCTACTCTTTACGAAAGTCAGCAATGGTTCTTTTACATGCCTCTCACCATAGACAGTGAGAGACATGGCCCGCCTTTGATAACCCAGTTAGCCGCACTGGGGGGACAGTGACAACCCTGTGCGGACTCGAACCTCTAACCTTAGGATCAGCAATCCAGCACCCTATACCATCAGGCCACCACTGCCCTTATTGCACCTAAATGTATGTTGCACTATATATTTTTTTTTTTTTCAAAGCCAGCAGTTTCCCCACCAAGAACACTACCCTGTCCACCAGTTGACCTTGTTTGGTCCATGGGTAGTCATCAGGCCAAAGTCCCAAGGTTTCTAGCCTCAAAATATCCTCGAGGGGGCATAATTAAGTGCGAGAAGTGTAACCGGTAATGGTAATGGCCTTAATCTCGCATTAGCATACCTGACTTCGGTTTGATAATGTGACTCGGATCAATATGTGTTAAATGCTATCAGAAATAGGCAACATACAAGTAGCCTACATACAAAATGTATTCAATATGTTGTAGGCACTAACCTGTTGTGTTAAGTAAAGTACAAATACAAATAATTTTTTTGGCAGCATACAAAATCAGCCTATGGGCCACTGCCATACTTCATTACATGTAATTACTTTAAAGATTAAATGGGAGGATAATTGTTGTAGACTTCTTCAGTATGTGCAGAGGAGCTCCTTTTCAAGTGTTCTCAAGTGCTTTCTGCTGTTTCTTCAGAAAGTACTGCTTTGAAGTCTGGACTTGGGTTCATGTTCCACCGCTGAGACTAAACGGCCTTTCCAGTTTAAAATAAGCAATGCCTTAAGATATCCGTCAGCTCTCAAAACAATAAGCAGAATAAAAAAAGTGCTGGGGAAATAGAACAAATATCTGGGTCAAGGAAAGTGATAATAAGTATCAGCACCAATATTGTCTTGAATGCTGGATCAATATCGGATTGTATTTGAGATATTTTTTGTATTAAATATGTTATCCATGTCTTCCATAACCTGGAAACAAAAATATTGAAAATAGAAGAATTATTGAAAACCTGGTTAGGTGTACTATATGTTTAATCTTTGAGGCAACATTTACACTGGTGGTTATAATCTTATGCATCATTTCCTATACAGGATAACAGACTGGCTACAATTCCCAGGCTACTTTCAGAACTGCAGGTTATATATATATATATAGCATGAGATGTGTTGAAGAAACGGCCCATTTTCCTGCAGCTTGTTGGCTGTTAATATCCCTCTATATTGTTATGTGTTGTGTGTGAAGCTGATGCCAAGCTGCTGGTGAATGACATGTACACAGTGATCACAGCAAAGTGACCGGATAGAACATTGACCAAGAGATATCTAATATAGCATATATATCTTTAGCTATGTCATTAAAATGGGACTGAACTGATAGAAAACATTATTTTCTTTCTTGTGGTTAAAATTGTATAACCTCTTATGAACTTGCCTGGTAGGAGACATGACAAAAATGAATAAACATCAATGTTGTGTCTACATGGCCTGTCTACAATAAACTTGAACATTTTGCTTACCCCTCTCTCAACAAGTCTTGAATCTCAGATGTGCATTCGTGGCCATGGTGCAACATTAACTAGGGCATGAGATTGAGGGCAGTTTAAAGAACCGGTCCACTGCAAGCTCTGGATTCTTTACAAGAGACCATGATTAGGCGATGCTAATGAGAGTCACAAATGCCTCCTCCTCCACCTCAGGTCCTCTCCTCATTTTCTTCACCAATTTGATACTGTCAGCTTCACCACCCCCACCAATATGTTCAGTTTCTTACATGATGAGTTTGGAGCATATATGTCTTGAGCTCCTTACTCCTGATGAGCAGAATGTTTTTTAAGTGTGATCTGAAGCTGTTTCAAGTGCTGCCACTAACTCGATCCTGTCACTTCTTTGGCAGCATGCATCAAAAGACTCACGAATGCAAAACCATCACAAAGTTTTAAAGAGCTGCTTCACAGAAATGTGCTTGCATGTTTAACACTGATCACTCTAAGAGAATTTGTAGAACCAAACTTAAATCTAGAATGTATATATATATATATTTTTTTTTTATGAATGTGCATAATGAATGAAATAAATGACCAAGTTATCATATTAATTGACTTTTTCATCCCTATTGATATTAAACTGTGCCTCAAATAGTGAAAGAGTTGGTTCAGGGAGTATGAGGAATCATTTTCTCACATGAACTGACCTTAATTCTACTTAAAGACTTTGAGATGTGCTGGGGAAGACTTTATGGAGTGGTTCAGTTTTCGCACCATCAGTTCAAGATGTTGGTGAAAAATGAACCTGACTCTGGATGGGGATACATTTTGAGATGTTGCTTATGTTTGTTGTGAGATATATAGATATATATATATATATATATATATATATATATATATATATATATACAAACACACACACACATATATATAAAACACACATATACACACACACACAGAGTCGGCCCTCTACTTACGAAAACGTCTGAATACGAAAATCCACGAAAAATATTTTAAAAATATTTTCCTAAATTTTCGCCCTCTGTATACGAAACAACCCCTTCTTACGAAAAGCGTCAAATGAGGCATTCAAAAATTCAAACAATGCGCAAGTTGCTGTCTCATTGGCTGTCTCCCAACATCCCGCCCCGCTGGCCTCCCATTGGCCAGGAGGGAGCTGAACTGTACCCATACTTCCTGTTTGTCACACGCGTGGAGGGTTGAACATGACTGTTGGCTTGTGAGTTTTTAGAGAGTGATCATTGCAGCATTATATTTCGTAATCCATCATGGACCCCAAGAAAGTGATTCCCGGTGACACCGAAAAGAAGAAGCAAGCCCCGTTATCAATCGAAGTGTAGCAGGAGATAATAAAAAAACTACGAAAGTGGGATGCGGTTGAGCGAAATCGCAAAGGAGTATGGCCGAAACCCCTCTACAATCGGAACGATATTGAAGCAAAAGGAGACCTTAAAAGCGGAGATACAGTGACAGAGGTAATTATTTCGGAACGATATTGAAGCAGAAGGAGGCATTAAAAGCGAAGATACAGTGACGGAGGCGGTTATTTCGGAACGATATTGAAGCAGAAGGAGGCATTAAAAGTGGAGATACAGTGACGAAGGCAATTATTTTGGAAAAAGCAACTGCCATATTTAAGGACCTCGTGAAGGAAGGTGGGGGTTCCTCAGACCAGCAACCCCCGGACTTTAAAACGTCGCATGGGTGGTTTGAGAGATTTAAAAAAAAGTAAATAATTTTCTTTTACTTTTAACACATTTTATACATATTTCATACAAAATTGGTGTTACTTTTATAATTTTTAAAGGGTTTATGGGGTAGTCTTGGGAGCCTTGGAACAAATCACGCGTTTTACATGTAAAATGCACCTCTACTTATGAGAACACCAGGTTACGAAAAAGGCACTGGAACAGATTACTTTCGTAAGTCGAGGGCCGACTGTATATATATTTTCGATTTTGTTCTGATGTTTTTATGCCTTTTTTTTTTTTTTTTTTGGGTGGGTGGGTGTGGGGGGGGGGGCTTTGCTTATCTTTGTACACTTCACAAGATGGCCATGTTTCAATTGTAAAATATAGTGTTCTGTGCTTACATTGCACCTTTTAAGATGCTTGGTTCCCTTGTAAAGCAGTTCTAATGTGTAGCAAACTGGACCATGGTTTGTCACCTTTTAAATCCGCAAAACAGTCCCATAAATAAATAAATAAATAAATAATAGTTCTGATAGAGTTGTACTTTCCCTATGCTACGTGTTGCTCCACTCTTAAGATTATTCATGAGATATTCTTGAATACAGGGTGCCCAAGATAAGCTCCAGATCTACCAAAAGGATCAAGAACCTACTGAAAATCAATGACTGACTATATAATATGATGAGTTTGAAACCTGGCTGAACTCTTTACAGAAAATAGTATTTATAAAAAATATAGCTAATTTATAAATGCATTATATAAGAGGACTTGGATTGTAGTATTTTTGGCAATTATAGGCATGATGTTTTATTTACCAATTAAGATGGTTTTGTCACCTACTTGGCAACCCTGAATTTCTTCACAAATATTAAAGCCAATAAATACTTATTTTTGATATGGAAGTATTACCACATTAACACTTGGTTTTATTTTGCATTTGAAAATGTTAAGCAGTCTTTGCTACACACCTGTTCATGAGCACTGGAAAAAATAGCTTAAGATAAGATAAAAGGATCAGAAGACAATAGCCAGACTTGAGCTGACAGCAATGCCACAGTAACTCGAATTTCATGGTGATCTGTGACAGCAGACTTCACTGGGCCTTTTGGCCAAAACAGGATTCCATAGGTGCAGAAGTTCAGTTAAACTAGACAGTGGACAGTGATGTTTCTCAGTCACCAGTCAACTTTGGTGCATCTGTTCCCTGCTTCAAAATGATTGTGGCCTTGATAGTTTATAGTGGGGCCGGTGGTGTAGTGGTTATGGTGCTGGGCTCATGATCGGGAGGTTGTGTGTTCAAATCCCATTTAGACTCCCACTGTGTTAAGACCCCTGGGCAATGTCTCAACCACAAGTGTGTCTCCATTCACCCAGCAATATAAATGGGTACCAGTAAAATATACTGGGAAGGTAACCTGCAATAGACTAGTGTCCCGTCCAGGAGGAGTTGAACTCCTGGTTGCTTCACACTGTGGAAACCGAAAATAAGCACCGGTTTGATAAGCCACTTGGCTCGGGTGTAAAAAGCCCAACTGACTTTACCTTTTGAAAATCTATATGGATGTAGGTCATATCATAATTATTTTCATGTGCTTGCATGGGTTTCTTCCAGGTACTCCAGTTTCCTCTCATGGTCCAAAAACATGCACAGTAGGTTAGTTTGGCTGTTCCAAATTGCCCTCAAGTGTGAATGGGAGTACGAGTGGTTTTGTGATTGTTGGTCCTGAGGTGGCCTGATGAGCTGTCCAGGGTGTACTCCACCCTTGCCCAGATTCGTCTGAGATGGTGCCAGCTTCCTGCAAACCTAATTAGGGTTCAGTGGTTCATAAAATAAATTAATTAATTAATGAATTGACCCCCACAGTTATATAGCTCTGTTCCCAGAACAGACTGAATTGTTAATAGTGAGCGTGTAAGAGGTATTTTTCATGTGCTCTCTCTCTCTCTCTCTCTCTCTCTCTCTCTCTCTCACGCACACACACACACACACTCTCATATGCTATTTGTCGGTCTTGCTCTCTCTTCCCAGTCTCTCTTTGGGGCATTTACAGGTTTGCATCTTTTTAGTTATATTTTAAACCGCTCTTTGAATCATCACCCTATTGTGGTGGAGGGGTTTGCATGTCCGAACAATCCTACGAGTTAAATTGTCAGGGGCATTATGCCTCTAGTAGGTTCACCCAAGGCAAACCTGTCTTAGATGAAGGTCCAGACGAAGAACGGTTCAAAAGATGCCATGGATAAAAATGAAAGGACATGGTTTTTCTTGACGCGGGTCACTAGGGTCGCCCCCTGGAACCAAGCCTGGGGATGATCTCAAAGGTGAGCGCCTGGTGGTCGGGCTTCTGCCCATGGAGCCTGGCTGAGCCCAGCCCAAAAAGTAGACATGGGTCTGCCCTTCCATGCAACCACCATTTGTGGGAGGGGGTGATATGGGGTCTGGTGCGGTGTGAGTTGGGTAGCAGCCACAGGCAGAGGTTTTGTTAGACCGGTCTTCGGCTACTGACTCTGACTCTTGGGACTGGTGAAGCAGCTTGAGCTGGTGTGTGAGGTTGAAAGATAGTTTGGGCTGTGGAATCACTCATCTGGAGAGGGGCTGGACCTCATTATATTCTGGAGTTGCTCATGGAGGAGGTGGTGAGTCGATGTGGGCATCCTTGCTGCTCGCCATCTTGGTGGCCATATGTTGGGGTTCTCCCTAGTTGATGTAAAGGTAGCTTCACTCCGCCTTCGAGTAGGGGAACGGGTCCCGACGGTTGTTTGTGCTTTGCACAAAATGAGTTAAGAGTACCCACACTTTTTGGATTCTTTACGGGATGTACTGGAGAATGCTCCCCCTATCAACTCCCTCATTGTCCTGGGAAACTTCAACGTCTGTGTGGGCAATGACAGTGTAACCTCGTGTGATCGTTAGGTACAGCTTTTCCAATCTGAGCCCGAATGATGTTTCATTGTTGGACTTCTGTGCTTGTTTGTTCATCGCAAACACCGTGCTCGAACATAAGGGTGGCCATAAGTACACTTGACACTAATACACCCTAGGCCACAGTTTGATGATCGACATTGTAGTCAAGTCACCGGGCTTGTGGCCACATATCCTGGACAATTGGGTGAAGAGAGGAATTGAGCTGTCAACCAATCACCACCTGGTGGTGAGCTGGCTCCTATGGCAGACCTGGCAGGCCCGAGCGTGTAGTTAGGGTCTCCTGGAATTTTTTTGGCGGAGTATCCTGTAAGAGGGGCCTTTAACTCCCACCTCCAGCAGAGTTACAACCATATCCCGAAGGATGCAGGGGACATGGAATCCGAATGGACCATCTTGTATGCCTCCATTATTGAGGTAGCAGCCCATATCTGTGACCAGAAAGTCATCAGTGCCTGTCGTTTCAGTAACCTCCAAATCCAGTGGTTTACTGTTTCGGTGAAGGGGGCTGTTTAGCTAAAAAAAAAAAAAAAATAAGGCCTAATGGGTCTCATTGGCTATGGGACATACAACAGATTGGTTCCAGCATGCCAAACGTGCTGCACATGAACTGCCGCCTATGCAAGATTTTGGGTGTGCAAGGAGCTTGGTGAGGGCCTGGAAAGCGATTTTCAGTTCACTTCAAAAAGGTTTGGGACCACCATCTGATGCCTCAGGAGGGGGACGCAGTTCTCCACAAATACTGTTTACAGTGGAAGTGGTGAGCTGCTAACCTCAACTGGGGATGTTGTCGGGAAGTGGAAGGAATACTTCAAGGACCTCCTCAATCCCTTCAGCATATTCTCTGTAGTGGAGTCAGACCCCTTGTGGTTTGGGTGAGGGTCCACCCATTACTGGGGCTGAGGTAGTCAAAAAGTTCCTTGGTTGTTGTGCTCTAGGGGTGGATGAAATCTGCCCTGAATAGCTCAGGCCTCTGGATTTTGTAGGATTGTCTCGGTTGACACGTCTCTGCAGCATCACGTAGTTGTCAGGGGTCATACATATGGATTGGCAAACTGGGGTGGTAGTCCCTCTTTTTATAAAAGGGAACCCGAGGGTGTGTTCCAATTCTCATGGAATCACACTCCTTCGCCCACCCGGGAAGGTCTATGCAGGGATACCAGGGAGGAGGCTCCGACCAATGGGTTGAACCTCGGAGGCTCCGACCAATGGGTTGAACCTCGGAGGCTCCGACCAATGGGTTGAACCTCGGAGGCTCCGACCAATGGGTTGAACCTCGGAGGCTCCGACCAATGGGTTGAACCTCGGATTCAGGAGGAACAATGTGGTTTTCGTTCTGGCCTTGGCACTCTCAAACAACTCGAAACGCTCTACAGGATCTTGGAGGTGGCATGGGAGTTTGACAAATCTGTTCTCATTTGTTTTGTGGATTTAGAGAAGACTGTGTTCCTCATGCTGTCTTGTGGGGTGTGCTTCGGGAGTATGGTGTGACGGACTTGTTGCTACGGGTCATTCGGTCTCTGTATAATCGGAGCCAGAGCTTGGTCCGCATTGGTAACAGGTCGAATTCGTTTTCAGTGAGGGTTGGAGTCTGCCAAGGCTGTCCTTTATAACCCATTCTGTTCATAATTTTTATTTTTTAGGTGCTTTGGACATGGCCAAATAGGCTGACCAAGAACACGCTGGAAGGACTGTCACCCATTCTGTTCATAATTTTTATTTTTTTAGGTGCTTTGGACATGTCCAAATGGGTTGACCAAGAACATGCTGGAAGGACTGTCTCTCTGCTGGTCTTGGAATGCCACAGTGTCCTCTCGGAAGAGCTGGAGGAAGTGGCTGGGGAGAGGGACATCTGGATCTCATTGCTTAGGCTGCTGATCCCCAAACCAACCCCAGATTAAGCAGAAGTTGATGATGATGATTTAAAAGTGACCTTGCACTGCTGTTGATCTAGGTCAAGAATACTTTGCCCTTCTCAGGGGCATGACTTAAGGCACACGAACACAGTTTGTTTCCAGCTCTGGAATACTGACATGGGTTTTTGAAAAATACCCATAATATTGCTCCACAATGTAGAGGTTATTTTCGGACCAGCGCCTCAATATGCATCACTTGTTTATCACCAGTCCAAAGCAGGACCTTTTGTGTTCATCTGATATTAAAGTTGAGGTGATGAGAGTGCAAAGATAGTCAGGTTAATGCTGAGCGGTTGAAGAGGACTGAGCTATCTGGTTCAGCAGGATTCAAGCTTCCTAAGGTTCACCTCAAAACATCAAAATGACTCCTAGAAGGAATGGTACATGAGCACTGAATGGGAATTCTTCAAGCTTTCCATCCTGAATAGCATCCCACATAGGAAATCGAACTGGACTTAATCGTGACAAACAATTCATGCAGGCCTGCAGCCTCTGTGAACCCCTGTGAGGTCAGTTAATGCAGGACACCTCACCACATTCCCACTTTGGCACTTCTCACTTCCTGTTTTGCAGACGATTTTGGCGGCAGCGCTCACTTGTTGCTTAGAAACGCTTTCTTTCTCTTTTCCCATTCTCGCCGCTTTTTTTTTTTTTTCCTTTCTGCCATGCTCTCTCCATTGCTTCTCTTTCAGCCCACTCTCGCTTCAAATAAAAAGCACCATCTGCCACTGTGGCGCTCTGTTCCTCCTGGGAGTGTGCTTTTTCTCTCAGTGAGCGAGCCACTCCAGGACGCCTCTAAGTTTAACGAACTTCTATTGTCCTCAGCACTGAGCTAGCGCCAGGCCCCGCGCCAGCGCTTTGCTTTCAGTCCAACCTTTTGGAGGAGAGCTGAAGGAAAGCATTCCTAGAATAGCTGTTGACATTAAACATTGGCTTCACACGTACAGAACGTACTTAGATGTTATATATGTATAGTGTTTTTTGGAGGAATTTTGAGTTTTGAACTGAGTGACGTTAAATCGGTGATGTGTTTATGTAGGAGTCTTTTTTGAGTCACTGTTGTGAGATTATGAGCTTTCACTATGGTGTTTTTATTTTTTTATTTTTATTTTTTTTTTTTGGGGGGGGGTTGGGGGGGGAAATGTGTCATTAATATTTGTCAATGATTACTTCAATATGCAATGCCTGGCCAAAAGAAAAAAGTTGCACACACCATTTTGTTGCACCGCCTTTAGCATTGATTACAGTGTTGTAATCCCTATGCCGTTGTCTCAACAAACTTGAGCCACATCACAACATTATTTCCATTTAGAGTTGGGTTCATTTTTCATGAATATCTTGTATTGATGATGGGAAAAATCAAGCCATTCCATAAGGTCTTCTCTGTCACACGGACTTTCAAGTAGGTTAAAATTAGACTCAAAACGACTCTGGCACATGATTCCTCTGAACCACATTCTCAATATTTGAGCCTCAAATTTATTGTATGTGCCATCAGGGAAGAAAATGACTTTAGATTGGATAACCGATCATTCAGGTTATCAGCGGACTTCATTTTATTGTCACATTAATGTTGCTGACAATTGTTCATTAAGGCTTACGGAGGTATAAAAAGTGTAATTTGCTTTTGTATTAATATTTTTGTAAGGATGATTATTTCCAATCTTCGACCTTTTTGAGGTCATGTTTTTGGAGGTGTTTTAACGGGTATCTATTTTGTTAAGCAGTAACAATTCCGGCATTAGTTATTCCTTTTGTGAATGTGCCAAAGCGATGACTGTGGTGGCCTCCTTTAAAAGGGATGGATATTTAAAACATGGCTTTTTTTATAAAGCTCACTAGCCTTTGATCAATCCTCAACTTACACTAACACACAGTGGAATATATTTAGAAAGTCCTGTTGTTTTAGAGACATGGAGTTTGCCAAGGTTGCATGCCTCCGCTTGGGATTTTGGATTAGAAGTAGATTTGATTTACCATGCTTTAATACGCAGAATTAAATCCTGAATGGACTTTTAAATTAAATATTGAATTGCAGATAGTCTTCACTTCAGAGCCTGCAGGCGTATTTTAAATAATTTCTCTACATCCTGAATTCCAACCTTCTGAAACCACCTGCAGTCGTTTATCCTATGGATCTAATGTGTGTTTTCATAATGCATGTGTGTGTGTGTGTGTGTGTGTGTGTGTGTGTGTGTGTGTGTGTGTGTGTGCATGCACCATGCTCAGATCATGCACAGATGAATGTAGTTTTGCTGCTGTTTGTTCTACACAAGTAATTTTTTTATTGGAATCTTTTCCCCCCAAAGAAATAAGACAAAGTAAAAAGATTGCGCATCAGGGAGAAGAAGAAAAAATGTGCGCTCTGATGTTGGCAATGCCTCATCAGCCAAGTGATGGCACGCAGCATGCTTTCAAAGAGCCTTATGAATGAATGTGTACACATACGAAGTTCACAATTAAGGCGAGGCACTACAGGTTGATTAATATGTTGTCAATTTTGGTGATATCGATCAATTGTGTTTAATTTTTTTTTCCTTTTTTTTCTTCACGTTTGAAAAACACGCGTCCATTAATTGTGTACACTTAGACTACTCATCACATACTTCATGTCAGTTTCATTCATCTACTCTGATCATGCCCCCCAGTGCCACAAAGGGTCTACTGCAGGTCAGTGAAATCAACACCACTGCACTTAATCTCACCTCTAAGCTCAAGGGTAACATTTGAAACTTGCCCAGATTCATTGTATTTGTTCATGGGTTTGAAAATATTTGATCTGTTCCTTAAGGGGAATGCTGTCTTGCTTAGAGTGCATTGAAGACCAGATCAATGGTGTGTGTGTGTGTGTGTGTGTGTGTGTGTGTGTGTGTGGACAATTTGAATTTTAAGTCAATGTGAGCTGGAGGGAAGTGGCTGGGGAGAGGCATGTCTGGACCTCATTGCTTAGGCTGCTGCCCCCGCGACCTGACCCCGGATTAAGCAGAGGAAGATGATGATGATGTACATCAGTATGATTCCCTTACACCTATAGCTTACTGTCCAGAGAAAACTCGCTGTCCTTCACTGGTCCATTTTGAGTCCATTGATCTGTGGAGTGTGTGGGGAAAACTGCCTGCTTTAGAATTTGACAAAAATACAGCATGTCTTAAAATAACGCTGGTAGATCTGTTCTTTCAAATCTTGGCCAAGCAGTTCCAACCTTTCCTTACTGTATGGTGACCATTAAATGATAAGAAACATCTTGTAGGTGTTTGGTTTCACTTTTTTTCTGACCTGCGGGCTTCATGGTCTCTGTGAAAAATATTTCAATTTACATGAAGCAGATCTCTCCCATTGGAGGCTGTAGGTGGTAATGGATGGAAACTTTAGAATGCCGGCTTTAGCCACTTGAGGATAGTGGAGGCAACAGTACAAGCTACTCTGATGACCACAAATTTAATAACCAAGAAGAGAAGGCATGTGGAACAAGGCCTCAGGATATAGTAACAAGATATTCTGCATGGTTCCTTTAACTTTTTGCCTCTTAAAATGATGGATTATTGTGGAGAGTCAAGAGATGTTTCTTACATACTTGCTATTCACGAGTGCTGCATTTAAAAAAAAAAAATTCACAATCTGCTAACTTGGTCTAATTATTACGACATGGAACTTGAGGGCAGTGTTATTGACAGGGATGCCTTCAGTCGTATCAAAACTAGCATGCACTGTTACTAAATTACCAGAAACATTCTGAAAATATACTTAAAACAGGAAGAAGGTTATTTGTTGATTAAAACTCATCCAGATGCTTGACCTTGCTGTGGCCTTGAACCTGTTTTTGCTCAATTCCAAGATAGTCTTTTTTTTTTTTTTTTTTTTTTTTGGTGGTTATATTGAGTCCAAGCTTCATGATAATGGAGTATCTTATGAATACAGTACAGTAAATATGCAGCTTAAATAGATACTGGTGTTAATTTAGCTAAATGGGCATAATATATAACACATTTAATTAAATGTCCTATAATTTAGATGAGCATTTGCTTATGTTTGTTTATGGAACATGGAATGCTGGAATATTCACCTTTTTGGTTTAATTTCTAATAAAACCCTATTTTTTTTTATACAGGGATCCCTCACTTTCCGCGGTTAATTGGGACTGAGACCACTGAATTCCGTGAAGTAGGATCGGGGACACACACACACACACACACACACACATCCCACCCCCCGACTGACATATACGTACATGTATATGTGTATATAATATCAATAAATACATAGTTAATGCTATAAATGCTTATAATAACAATTAAACATTCAAAAATAATGCATAAGATGTAAATAAAATAGAAATGCACATATACAGCCGTGCACGCAGATGCGTACCTCACATATAAATGTAAGTAGTTTTGATGGGGGGTTTTGGGTTGTTTTTTTGTTTTGTGTTTGTTTGGGGTTTTTTTGCATAATTGGCCTTGTTTTGTTGCATTTTCCTTAACCTTTTCCCCAATTCTTCCTTAATTTCCTTATTTTTTAATGCGATGAATATTTAAATTAAAAAAAAAAAAATTATGCACTGAAGCCGCATAAATTGAAGTGCGAAGAAGCAAGAGATCCCTGTATTTGAAATTTAGCGATTTACATTACTGGGTCTGTCATAAAAGGACCGTTAAAATATTATATTTTTAAAGGTATGAATTGCCACGCATGGGTTGAAAGGAAAATATTGGCCAAATTTCAAGTTTATTAAGTGCATCACAGAACAATCATTTTTACTGTGATTTTTGGAATCAAATACAGAATTCATGTTCAGATATTTTCGTCATCTTTCGAAGCTCCATAGTTGTTCAAATGCAATCAGACTGTAGTTAAACTGTAATATTACTGATAACTTTTTCACTCATTGTCTAAACTATAGGGTAACAAACTTTTCTTCTGGACTTTATGAAAATTATTGTCAGTAGTTCGGTTTCTTACGTCAATGCTTGTGTGTAAACCACTTTATATAATTCTACTGACTATTTAAACTGAACTTTATCCCACTGTTCCTCAGTGTGCTCCTCCTTTTCAAGTATCCTTGAGGAGGTCCCTGACCACTGACTACCCACATTTCCTTCTTGTCTATCTCATCGGTGCTGTGCTTTTGTCTCGCAAAAAAAAAAAAAAAGAATCTCTCTCAGTCAGGGGTGGGGTCAATCTCCCCTCTTCCTTAAACCCTGCTGAATGCTACTATAGAGACAGAACCACTTTAATAATTCAGAGAGCTCCCTGCTGGTTTGTTCATGCAACCTGTCCTTTTATTTAAACACCTTTGTGAAAAGAGCAGAGTATCTCTACCTGCCCATCTTTCTTTCTTTCAAATACATAGTAAGGTGAAGTTTATCTCTCAGGTCTGATTGAAGCCATTCATCACGTTGCTGTATTTTTTCAGAGTTTTCTACACATCTTTTTATAAAATTGTGGCTGATCACAGATGTGTGTGTGTGTGTGTGTGTGTGTGTGTGCGTGCAGGTGACCCTTGGAAAGGTTCTTAAAGCCATTGTGGTGATGAGGAGCCTGTTTATTGACCGCACCATCGTCAGAGGATACCATGAGAATGTGTATTCTGAGGACGGCAAGGTAACAATCTGAAAGCAACCAAAATGCTCAAGGCAAATCTGCGGTCAGGTTTTGTGACTAAAAGTATCATCCATTACAATCCTTGGTACAGTAATAGCAGAATTAAAGTTAGGCACTGAAGTTAGGTGGATGTCGCTAAATAGTACCTGAGATGGAAGGTCAAGGAAGTTATTCAATTCAGCAACATCCACCATACGTGAAGCGTAGAATTCTTTTAGTATATGCTACATAGAAACATAAGCAAAAAAGCATTAACAGATTTTAGAATCAGAGAAAATGCAAGTGAGTGCCAAATATACGTTTGTGCAGATGCCTTAGCTGTGTAATAGAATCTGTTTAATTCATTTAAAGAATTATGTACGAAGATTCAAAAATAAAAAAACTAGTTTTGGTGGGAGGTTTTGGGTTGTTTTTTGTTTTGTGTTTGTTTAGGGGTTTTTTTTTTGTTTGTTTGTTTTGCATAATTGGCCTTGTTTTGTAGCATTTTCCTTAACTTTTTCCCCTAAGGTAAAGTCTGTTGGTCTTTTTCCACCCGAGCTTAAAGGGTACCTGTACCCAAAATTGACAGCGTTAAAAATATCCACTATACCTTATTATTAACTTTTAAACATCGCGTGATGTCGGTAGTTTATGTATAAGTCCATATTTCCTTTTCTTCTGTATGACATTCCTTGCTCATGAAGGTTCAGCGCGGGGACATGTTGGCTTTTTTTCACCGGGGTCAAAGGTCATTGTGACGTAACATCTTTGACAGTCGTATAGCCAATTGCAGAATGTCAGTATATTTTCCTCAAGCAATTCATGTTGTTTACAACAATAGCACTCCTGATCGTTTTTTGACGCACGCATTTTCCACACGAGAACCAAATATTTGCTGGTTGTTTGCTACGATTTTCCCATGTAAGAGCTTCTGCCGACTCTCCAATATCGTCCTACGAGTCGTCACTTTCCTGGTCCGATTTCACTAAATGTGGACAGTCTTTCTTCAGTGCTTCATATAAATAACCTTCTAATCCTTCTACGAAATTGTCTTCGTCCATGGTTTAAAAAAAAAAACACTATAATGTCTGTTTTTTTCCAAGTTTCCGTGAGCTTGTGTTGTTGTGTCAGGTATATAGCCTTACGTTTACATTGCAATCTCACAGTTCCGGTGGAGGCTTTGTCAACGATGTGACGTCATAGGAAATGCGACGCTGCAAAACTCCTGTGCTCTGAAGCTTGACGTTAGTGAAGCCCTTAAATTGCTTAAAGCTGGTTTGTGAGAGAATATAATAAACGCCTTTCGGTGTTTTGTCACTAGCTATACACAATACATCAAATTAGGTATATGAGCGTTTTCACAACAGGTCCCCTTTAATGGCTCATCAGGCCGGTGCTTATCCCTGAATTCTGTAGCGTGAAGCGACCAGGAGTTCAACTCCTCCTGGATGGGATACTAGTCCATCGTAGGTTACCTTCCCAGTATATTTTACTGGTACCCATTTATACTGCTGGGTGAACAGAGGCACACTTGTGGTTCAGACCTTGCCCAGGGATCTTAACACAGTGGGGGTCTAACTGGGATTTGAACACACAACCTTCTGATCATGAGCGCAGCGCCCTAACCACTACACCACCAGCCCTTCAACTTTTTCCCCTATTCTTCCTTAATTTCCCTTATTTTATAATTCGATGAATATTAAAAAAAAAAAAAAAAGTCATGCATTGAAGCCGCATGAATTGAAGCGCGAAGTAGTGAAGGATCCCTGTATTTACATATTTTTAAAATTATAGAAGCGGTGCTCCTAAGTGGCGCATCGACAGGGTGCATGACTATTAAACCGGAGATCGCGAGTTCAAATCCAGTTTAATGCCACAGCTGTCACTGGCTGGGAGTCCATGGGAGTTAATTGGTCTAGGGAGGGAAGGCATACACTCACTTCCCTGTCATTCACAGCGATCACCAGCCAATCATGGGCCCATGAGCTCATTTGTACGAGGGGGCAGATAGCGCTTTCTTGCTGAGTGTATGAGACCGCCCTCAAATATGCATGGAGCCACAGTTCGAAAAGAGGTGTGCATGCTTTTGCCCCTACCTAGTCGGTTGTGGTTGTGTGATATGGAAAGCAATACCTGATGAGTTGGAATTAGATATGACTAAATTAGTTAGAAAATGGGGGGGGGGGTGTTGGGGGGCAATTATAGAGGCAGGTCAGTTCAACTCTGCTCTTCGATCTAACGTGAGCACTATGTAGCTAACTCTATTCAGTTCAATTCTAATGTGTTTGTAGGTCATTTTCAACAAACGATATTATC
Source organism: Plotosus lineatus (assembly GCA_024760905.1). NCBI lineage: Eukaryota > Metazoa > Chordata > Actinopteri > Siluriformes > Plotosidae > Plotosus > Plotosus lineatus. The sequence continues at coordinate 14,010,369 of CM045749.1, forward strand.
TCATAGAAGCTTTACATTCTAATTATGATTAAGAATCCAAACTTATAATTTTCAACATTTCTCTATAAATCCTATACATCCCTAATGAGTAAGACTGAGGTGATGGTGGCAAAGACAACATGAGGACGAAACTTTAAGAGGAGTCAGACTCAAAACCCACCCTCATTTGGGTGAAACCAGTAAAATTCACCATAGTTTAATATGAATTCTAGTTTATCTTCTAACTGAATTAGAAATTGTAGTCCTAAATTATTAGAGTACAAGAGTTTTATCACCAGCTTTGCGAAGTCCAGTTTCTGAGCATATATTTAGGTCCGCAGGGAACATCAAAGCGACTGGTTCCGAAGGCTCTCATTGGTCATGTTCTTTTGATGTAAGTATTCTGTGCTGTGTATACATGTATTTTATCATATACAGTGATACCTCAGCTCACGAACATAATTGGTTCCCAGAAAGTGTGTGTGAGGCGAAAAGTTCGTCTTCCGAACATTTATTTCCCATAAGAAACCATTAAAATGAGAATAATCCGTTCCCAGGTCCCCATAAAACATAATTTTCTACTAAATAAGCCTTAAAACTACACAAAAATATACCTTATTTTATGTATAATAAATGTGCTATTGTATTGTAATTAAAGAAATAAACTGTACTGTATAATAAAGTGGTTTTATTTACCTTTGTGATGGTAGTTGATGGCTTGATGGAATGGAGTGGGAGGAGGAGGGAGGGAGGGACTTACTGTTTGGAAGGAGTGTTTGGAAACGCCTACTGTTTGGAAACACCCTTAGCCACACACGCACCCTTAATAGCTTCCTTGTTCTTAAGGATGGGAGCAATGGTAGACTTAGCGTACTGGTACTGGGACGCTGAGTCACACAAACGCACACCTCGTTCGTGTTTTTCAATGATCTCCGCCTGTGGTGGGGTCTTTTTCGGTCCCATAATAGCAAAAGTACACTCAATATGGTCCAAAATGTCTAGCAAACACAAACCACTTCCGCATTCAAAGAAAGGGGTGATTTAACTGTGACGCCGTGAGCGTCGCGTCAGCTTCTCGTGGCCGCCACCGTGGCGCTGTTCGACCGCGTGGTTTGGTTCGTCCGCCGAAAACTAATTCGTCAGCAGAGACTATATGCTCGCAAATTTAATGTTCTTGAGGCGAAAAGTTCGTGAGCTTAAGCGTTCGTCAGCGAAGGTTTTACTGTAATACCAAAAACACGAGCAAATTAGACTTTTATTATCATAAACATACAGGTTGATACATACAACTCTTTTGGCCTATTTTTTGTCCTCTGTATACATTAATGTTAAATATGCTGTATTTTCTTGAGGCGAGGCTGTGATGTCACAATGCACTTCACAAAAGCAGCAACTTATTCTGTGCTAATTTCAACCTTTCTGTAACTTTTTTAAAAAGCTACTTATTATGGTTCTCATTCACTGTATCTTCACAGGTCTCTTTTGTGCAAGGTCATACTGACACACTGAAGTCTTTTGATATTTTCTTTGTAAGGTCACCGACTCTTGTGGCTTAGGTAACAATATGAAATGCAAAGTCTTTTTTTTTTTTAAATTGCCACTAGCCTTTATGCCGTGTTTTCGAAATCCAGACGTGTTCAGAGCTCTCCTTTTGCAATGGAAAGGGTGGAAATGATGTGCGATGTCATCCACTATTTATCGTTTCTGCCCCCACATGTCATTTTCAACATTACTGGCTCATTCATTTTAAACACGCTGATGTGCTTCTCTCAGAATCTCAGTTAGCCAAAGCCGTTTGAAAATGCCGAAGTGACACTAATATGAGGCGGCCATCAAAGCCATGCGCAGCCTTGATCAGTGTTAATTATGGCAGAAAGTATGAAGTGTATGAACTCGCTGTCAGGGCGCTGCTTTGCCCTGGGCTTTTGGACCATCGTGTGTGTGTGTGTGTGTGTGTGTGTGTGTAAGCAATAATGATTAACCTCTGCTGGTGAAGAGGTCTACTTCTCATTGCAATGTACAGCTCACCTTTACTCTTCTACTTGTCGAAACTTTCACAATCTGTGATTAATTTTTTTGTTTGTTTGTTTGTTCTTGTTATTGATGGTTTAAACCAGGGGTCCCCAAAGTTTCCACAAAGGGCCACATAACTTTTCCTTTCTCTGATGGGGGGGGCCAAGGTCAGTTTGTAACAGAAAAAGTGTGACGATCGCAGGGCTGCCTAAACGTAAACATTTATTGTTTTCCAGTAAGCCACACATAACCAGATATTAGTACAGGGATCCCTCACTTTCTGCGGTTAATTGGGACCGAGATCCCCAGACGACCATTGAAATCCGTGAAGTAGGATCACCCCCTTCTCAACCCCCCCACACCCCCAACCTCGACTGATGTATGTGTATATGTGTATGTAATATTAATAAATACATATCCAATGCAATAAATGCTTATAATAACAATTAAACATTGAAAAAATAACATAAGATGTAAATAAAATATAAATACAGACACTCTCCAACTTACCAACATTCGTTTTGCAAACATCCGGAGATACAAACAAAGCTGTCAAAAGTGAAATGAAATCAAATTGAAGAACAAGTAGAAATAGGATAGATCATAAATATAAGTATGAAATATGATTAAACATTATCCCGAGGTACACTTAATGCTAGGCTTTGGCAGAGGGGGGCGTGGCTGCGCAGACCACACAGATGCCACAATGTACTATCCAGTTTTGATGGGAGATTTTGGGTTGTTTTTTTCTTTTGTGTTGATTTAGAGTTCTCTTTTTGCATAATTGGCCTTGTTTTTGTGATATTTTCCTTAACTTTTCCACCTATTCTTCCTTAATTTTCCTTATTTTTTAATTCTATGAATATTTTATTTTTTTTTTTAAAAAACATGATGCACTGAAGCTGCATTAATTGAAGCGTGACGTAGCCAGGGATCCCTGTAACCCTTTCCGGGACCTTCACAGAAAAAGGTCAGGAAATAAATAAATAATAAAAACGCTGGTGGCTATCAGTTGAGCAACCCGAAAGCTGTCCGAACAGACGACTGGTTCAGCCGAGCCTGGCGTACAAATGTATTCTCCTGAGCTAACGGTCCACTTTTTAGCTTTGAGAGTTTGTCTACTCGCATTTGGCCTTGCAAGCGATCATACTCGTCCTTATGATGGGATTCAGAGTGTCGGTGCAGATTGTATTCTTTGAATACCGCCACTGTGTCTTGACAGATGATACAAATAACGTTTTCTTTGCATTAAACAAAAAAGAATCATTTGTCCACTGCAGGTTAAATACTCTGCATTCTGAGTCAAATTTTCTCTTCCGTAACCTTTTCACCATTATTCCGTTCTATTTGACAGGGGAGAGTCTAGGATTTTTGTTTCGGGGGTTGGTCAGATGGGGCACAGACGGCAGAAGGGTGGAGTAGAATGTTATGTTCTGGGTGTGTATTAGTCTTGATCGCGTAGCCAGACTAAAAATAAAATAATCATAATGCATCTCTGGTATTGTTCAGGGGGCCGGGCCAAATGTGGAGGCAGGCCGTATCCGGCCCGCGGGCCATAGTTTGGGGACCACTGGTTTAAACCACAGCTGCTGGGAAAATGCAATAACTTTTGCTTTTGTGTCTCATAAAGTGCAGAAGTTAATTTGGTTTGCAGTACATCATGTTCACATACGCATGGTGTTATAAATGCAGCTGACTCGTTTGCGCCGTTATATTTATCTATGGAAAGAAAAATGTCGGTTTTATAGGTTGTATTCATTTTCATTGCTTAGCTACATTTGACAGATGATTTCCTTTGATCTCGAAAGAGTAGGGGGGAAACCCTTGGGGCTTTTTTTGGTCCTTTGAGAGAAAGATTTCAGGACGATTAAACTTCAAGTGGAGATGTTTGTTTTTATTTATGGGTTTTATTATGTGGTGGGGGACCACAGGTATTTTAATAATAGTTATACGATTTATGTAATTTGTGTGTGTATTAAACTCTACAAATTATCTGTACCGTTTATCCATCAGGGTCCCGAGGAAGCTGCAACGAATCCCAGCTCACTTTAGATGAAAGGCGGGGTACATCCTGAACAGGTCACCAGTCTCCTGCAGGGATAAATAGACATAACCAATTGTACACAGCCACGTACACACACACACACATTCACAAATATGGGTAATTGAGACTAGCCAGCTGATCAAATGGGCACGTCTTTGTACTGTTAGAGGAAACTGGAGCACCAATGAATAAACCCAGACAAGCACAGGGAGAACATGCAAGCTCTTTACAGAAAGGCCCTCTGGCTAACATTACAACCCTGAACCTTTTTTTGTGAGGCGACAGTACTGATCTCTAGGTGCCCATATCAATTGTATAATTACACAAATAGCTTCCAATTATTAAAGTATAAGAACAATAAATTTGGCACAATTTTAAAAATCATAAATTTTTAAATCTTTATCATTTAAACGTTATTATATAATGTCTGGATTTTTAATTGTTTTAGGGATTTGCAGCTGGCCTTAAAGCTTCTAATGATCTGCTCTCCAAATTCAAAGTGCAAGTCTGCAATGCAGTTTTTTTTTAATTCCTTAAATGAGGAAATAATCAAAAATTTATATTTTTAGTATATTCAGTGCATCTGAGAAGGGTAGTGGTGGCCTGGTGGTATAGGGCGCTGGATCGCTGATCTTAAGGTTGGGGGTTCAAGTCCCACTCTCTACAAGGTTGTCACTGCCCCCCTCCCCCTTCCCCAGTGCAGCTAACTGGGTTATCAATGGCGGGCAATGTCTCTCACTGTCTGTGGTGTGAGGTTCATGTAAAAGAACCATTGCTGACTTTCGTGAAGAGTAGCTGCAAAGCCGTCAGCGTGTTTCTGTCCCTTACTAAAATGTTGTGTCAGGAAGGGCATCCGACGTAAAAACCTATGCCAAATGAAACAATTTAATTCCATTTTGAACCTACCATCCAAATTCCCAGAGCCAAGCACTAAAATCTGATCAAAAGTCTTCCGAGTAGAGCGGTGATTATTAGAATTAAAAAGACATGAATTCTGAAATATGATTTCCAGAATACAGTCGACCCTCTAGTTACGAAATTAATCCGTTCCAGAGACATTCTCATAACCTGGAGTTTTCGTAAGTAGAGGTGCATTTTACATGTAAAATGCGTGATTCATTCCAAGGCTCCCAAGACTACCCCATAAACCCTTTAAAAATGATAAAAGTCCACCAATTTTGTATGAAATGTGTGTTAAAAGTAAAAGGAATTTATTTACCTTTTTTTAAATCTCTCGAACCACCCATGTGATGCTTTAAAGTCCGGGGGTTGCTGGTCTGAAGAACCCTCACCCCCACCCGACCCTCCTTCACGAGGTCTTTAAATATGGCGGTTGCTTTTTCCGAAATAATCGCCTTCGCCACTGTATCTCCGCTTTTAATGCCTCCTGTTTCAATATCGTTCTGAAATAATCGCCTCCGTCACTGTATCTCCGCTTTTAAGGTCTCCTTCTGCTTCAATATCGTCCCGATTGTAGAGGGGTTTCGGCCATACTCCTTTGCGATTTTGCTCAACCGCATCCCACTTTTGTATTTTTTATTAAGTCCTGCTTCACTTCAATTGATAATGGAGCCCTCTTCTTCTTCTTTTGGTGTCACCGGGAATCACTTTCTTGCGGTCCATCATGGATAACGAAATATAACGCTGCAATGGTCACTCTCAAAAAAACTCACGAGCCAACAGTCATGTTCAACTCTCCACACGTGTGACAAACAGGAAATATAGGTACAGGAAGTATGGGTACTGTTCAGCTGCCTCCTGGCCAATGGAAGGCCAGCGGGACGGGATGTTGGGAGACAGCCAATGAGAGAGCAACTCTTGCATTGTTTGAATTTTTGAATGGCACGTTTGGTGCTTTTCGTAAGAAGAGGTTGTTTCGTATACAGAGGGCGAAAATTTTGGAAAATGTTTAGGAGAATATTTTTTTCGTAACCTGGATTTTTCGTATTCAGAGGTTTTCGTAAGTAGAGGGCCGACGAAACATGTATTGTTGTTAGGTGTCACACATACGTTTGGCTAAACTGTTTTAAAGAAATCTTTGCTCGGATCAGTACAGGGATCTGTTTAAATTCATTTAGCCTATGAGGAGGGTGGAAAAACGTTTTTGAACGCCTACTCTAAGCTGTGAATGAGATCTTACTGTCTTGCGATGGATTAGCATCCATCCAGATTGTAATCATGAGTCATCTTGACCCCGTGATCCCAGAATATGCTCCGGATCCACCACAACTAAGATACAGTTGATTAAAAATTAAACGTTGTAAAGAGCGAATCGTAGCACAACAGAGCCTGAATGTATTCAGCACGGGTCGCAGTAGAGGTGGAGAAACATCCATTTAAAGTTGAACGTTGTAAGAATTATACACTTGTTCGGTGGCGTCTTGTTTCTCATCGTAATAAGGAATAGTCTGAAGGCTTTGTGCTTTTACTCGTCGTCACTTAATATTTTTATCTTGCACAGAAAGCACTCTTTGAGGTGATTAGTTCTTCCCACAGTGCAGTTTGAACAAAGCTACGCAAGATGTCTGTATACAAAGCAGACTCTTTGAGAAGGCTTTGGGAAAGAGCTTGTAATCCGCCAGCTGTTTGAAGCTGCAGGTGACTCAGAGACGACCTGGGCCAAGAGAACACAAACTTCAGGAGTCAGCTGTGCTTATTGACCGTCTTCTGCTGGCACCTCACACTCTTACCATCTTAAGCCCTCGGATCAGGTTTTACCACACAGACCATTAATCCCCAATGCAAGACTCCCAGCAGAGGTTGATGAGGAAGCCTCACAAGAGGGAGAGGGGTGGGGATTGGGGGAGGGCATGAGGAAGGCAGAAAGACGGGAAGAGGGCACATGGATGAGTTAGTGAATTCGAAAGATAGGTGAAGGAAAACTGCACTATCAAAGTAGGGCTTCAAAGACTTTTTCTGACATCTCTTGGGTAATTTGCGATCGGGCATTCTTCTCACTTCAAAGGGCATCAGTGTGTCTGAGTGGGTCGGGGGACAGTGGGGAGATGGCATCGGATTTCTCTAACAAACGCTGACACCAGCCCTGTTTGATATTAGATTCAGGAGGCATTTTGATTTTGTTACCACCTTTGAAACTGCTGCGATGACCTTAACACAACTGATGATCAGAATTCATATTGCTTAAAATTAGGTTATAGTAAGAGATGGTCACCAACCCACTTACCCATGTCTATACACACACACACACACACACACACACACTGAGCACTTTATCAGAACCCTTCTCAACTATGCAGCAACCGGGGAGCAGTCATGGGTTAGGTACCTTGCTCAAGGACACCTGAACCATGAGGGTGGAAAATGGGGAAGGTACTTCTCACTTTTTTTTTTTCCTGCCAGTTCAGAAGTCAAACTTCCATCCCAAAAACATTAGTCTGCCGACGTATTCCTCTCATCTTGGAAATGGATTTATTTCTGAGTTGGCAGTGTGCATTCAAAACGCAAGCTGTCTATACACTGTATTTTCCATACATAAAAGAGCTATTGCAGGTGAGTGGAGATAAAAGATGATGTTTGAAAGCTGATATCAAGCAGATTTAACTGCCTCAGCCTCTGAGAAGAAAAGGCCCGATTGGCCGTACTGTGCAGTATCTGTGTGTGTGTGTGTAAGAACGATCTAACAGCCTCAGTTCCCTATCATAGTCGTAGGGGTTTTGTGTGATGGATTAATATAGAATACATGGAAATGAATTAACCTTTTTCTTTTTTCTTTTCAGCTTGATATCTGGTCAAAGTCCAACTATCAGGTATTTCAAAAGGTGAGTGAACCAGTGTGCATACAGAGTCTTCACAGAGCCTAATTATGTATAATATATTACAAGAGGAAAAAGTCAATTTAGCCGGTGGGATGCTGCACTAATCCCCACTTCAGTCCGAGTGTGGTCTTTAATTACAGCAGGCATGTGAAGGACCATATTTCACGCTGTAATGCATTTTAAAGTTGATTCTGATATGCACACAGGAAGAGTAAGACCATGTGTATGCCTGTGAGCATAACTATCCTGGCCTCTCCTCGTACCCAAGTCTGACTATGTTGCTTGTGAGAAAAGCTTTAATCATTCATCAGTTAAATCTTACAGTAGGTCCTAATTAAATCTCCATCTTTCATCCTGATGGCAGTCACGTTTCCTTCTTCCGCACCAATGCCCAGGCCTGCTTTTATCCCTCAGCCATCATTTGGATTTGTGATTTTTTTTTTTTTCTTTTCTTCTTTTTTCATTTCTTTTTTTTTTTTTTTTAACTCTAAACCACTTCCCTTTGCATCCCTTTCCACACCCCCACTCTGGGTTTGAGTCTGCTGCTTTTTTCCTTTTATGTTCCTCTTTCTCTGAATCTCATTAGACTAGAATTAAAGCCCAGGAAGCTTCTGGGCAGATGGAGCTCCTGTGCTTGTCTCTGTGCTTACATCTTTTGAGAGAGAGTGAGATATCGTGTACGAGATTGACAGAGAGAGTAACTACAGCTTATAGTGAGAATGACAGCACAAGACTGAGATGTAGAGTGAACCAGCTTCCAGCCCTTTACATTGGAAAGACGATTTTACTTGAAAAGGCCATTAAGGTTCTTCTGGGCGGAATGAACTGAGGTGTGGAGTGTTTTTCTTTCACTGCACATAATAATTCAAACATTGAGAAGGCCCTCCTCTAATGTTCCATTCACAGCTGCTACTTCTGCCTTATGGCTCGTCTTGCTCTCAAAATTAGTGCACCTTAGTTCAGCTGTCTAATCAAGTTCTGCATACCTTTTCAAGTGTGACCTCCTTGGTTATTTGCCATGTTGTTGGATTTGGAGTTGTCAACTGGTCAGTGCCTGACTGAGTACTGTACAAGTACTTTACGATCGATCATAACACGTATGCCATTTCTGAACATCACATTCCAGAATAAGCTCCTCTTTGTTTTTATGATCACATCCAAGCACTAGGTTTTGGAGTGTCGCTATAGGGATCTGTGATCATTCAATCACAACAGCATTTGTGAAGTCAAGCACCTTTGTCAGCCAGAGATGACTGGGGTCTGTACTTGGCTTTCCAGTTCATTCTAAAGGTGTTTATTTGGGTTGAGGTCAGTGCTCTGAGCAGGACACTTGAGATCTCACACAGGGGCACTGGTGGAGTGAAACATATTCGGTACTCATAGTTTCAGTCATGGGAAATTCTAATGCTACTGCATATGAAGACATTTCTGAGAGTTGGGTGCTTCAAAATATGTCAGGCACTCCACCGAAAGTAGGCGCTTGTTGCAAGTGATACACGGAACTTGCGAGACGAAGCTCGGCCTATCCGGACTTCCGATCTTTCAAGTGAGCAAGTGATGGTTGAGTACTAAACAAGTATTCAATGCACATTTGGTCACTTGAAAGATTGGAAGTCCGGATAAACAGCGCTTCATCTCAAGCTCTATGTGTGACTTACGACAAGCGCCTACTTTCGGTGGAGTGCGTCATATATGTGGAGACATGCGTCAGGTTGTCCATATGCTTGAAGCCAAATAGTGTATTTAACATGACACAATCGGGGCATCATGGAACAATTTATTTTGTATTGTTGGTCTAGATTGCTAGCCATTAACTATGTTCTAGAAGGTATGGTGTTCATACAGGATATGTAACAGAGATTGAGAGCGACTGACTTTTTTTTTTTTTTTAACTTTTTCAATTTCTTCCCCCCCCCCCCCCCACTGATCTCTGTATTATAAAAAAAATCAAATCTTAATCAGGCACAAAGTCGCATTTTTAAATATTATGTAGAATTTTGTGTTTGCCTTCGAGTTTGCGCTTACATCTTTATATCCAAATGAATTCTCGCATCAGGTATCGTGAGTCGAGACTCCCAGCATGCTTTGTGAGCAACTCTGATGAACAGATAATGCATTGTATTGAGACATATGTAATTTGCACACTATATCTGATGATATTCCTAGCACTTCTAGAGTCATCAACCAGATATTATACATGAAAACATTTTAAGTGACAAAACATTCTTGTGCTATTAATATCAACAAAATAACAAAAAAATGTACATATATAATTTTTTTCCCCCTCCGACACTTTTTTCAAAATTGTAAATAATAATATTTCAAATCTAGTGGCCTTATTTTTTTATTTTTTTTCCCTCCGACATCACTAAATTTGTGCTGAAAAATCCATCAACCAGAAAATAAAAAATGAGTGGCATTAATTACATGATTTTAATGATCCTGTTGTTCAGGGGAGGCTTTCTGTTTAGATACTGTTTAAAATCAATAAAATGTTTTATCAGGATACCTGTGTTGTAGGAATATGATCTTGTTCTTAATTTTACAAAAGCGGCGTGCTGGGTTTTTTTTTTTTTTTTTTTTAAGTAATCAATTGAGTGAATGAACGTGGTGTCAGAATGGTTCCAAATACCAGTATGCATTTTACTTACAGCCCTGAATAGTTTCGGAATACGGTGTCATGGATTGAAAACATAAGTGAAATTGGTATTCAGAATGATTTGCCTTCCATCTTTTACTCAGTGTGAATGATGAGTGCTCGCGACCTGGCAGAATGAAATTGTTCATTTGTTGTACTTCACGACGGTTACATTCGTGATCAGAGATGAGTCTTTGAAGAAACTAGTAAGGAGATGAGGAACTTTTGGGAAATGAAACAATAGCATTAATCTCAGTGTCTCAGATGTAGATTGGAAATAGTGTTACCTCACCTTACGAACTTAATCCGTTCCAGAAGTGGTTTTGTAACCTGATTTTTTTTTTTTTCTTTTTTGTAAGTTCAGCCGCATTTTACATGTAAACGTCCTTATTCGTTCCAAGGCCCCCAATACCATCCCCTAAATCCTTTAAAAATTATAAAAGTATATCTTTTAAGGCCTCCTTCTGCTTCAACATTGTACCAATGGTAGACTGGTTTGGCCATGTTCCTTTGAAATATCACTCAACCGCATGCCACAAGCCCACTTCTTCTTTTCGCTTGCACCGGGAATCACTTTCACTGGGAATCACACGCATGCATGCATCTGTGTGCGTGTGCATGCGTGCATGTGTGTGTGTGTGTGTGTGTGTGTGTGTGTGCGTGCGTGCGCGTGTGTGCATATGTGTGTGTATGCATGTGTGTTTTGACCATGTCTTCTTAACAGAGTTATAATCTTACAAATGTTTATGCAAGGTTAAAAGCCTGAGCCAAAAAATAAAGTTGCAATGAGCACACTTGAAAAACTCATGAAACAACAGTTAACTCTGTACTTTACACGTGTTAGAACTCCATGATGAACAATGGGTCGAAGGCACACGAAAAGCATTATGGGTATTATAGAGATGCAGCTCCCTCCTAGCCAATGGGAGGCCAGCGGGGCGGGATGTTGGGAGATAGCCAATGGGAGAGCAACTCGTGCATTGTTTGAATTTTTGAGATGGCATGTTTCATAACATGAATTTGTTTCGTATCCAGAGATGATCATTTTAGGTAAATGCGTTTCGTAACCTGGATTTTTCGTTTGTTGAGTCTTTCATAAGGTGCGGTACCACTGTACCTCTCTTCCCTTCTACCGGTGTTCTGTGATAATGTTGATTTTTCATCCTGATCTCTCCTGTGCATGCAGTTATTAGGAAGGAAGCGTTAGACTGAACCATGAAAATGACCAACTATCATTTGGCCTGTATTGCTTTGAATACTTCAAGATCATATCAGCTAAGATGACTTGTACACTGTGTTGAGACGGTAAGACAGGATATAAAAAAAACCCTCAAGGACGTATATCATTTTAAACTTCAATTAAGATCCAGGATGCATTAATGACTCTCCTTGCTGAACCACACTCCCTGCACTTTGTCTTGATGTTTGGAGCCAGATAAGCTATTACAAATCTATATTTATAGATCATTTACACAGGGTGGGGGTTTGAATTACAAATACGTGCCCAGAAATACATGCTGTGATCATCAGTGAGTGACTTGAAATGACAAACATTATCAGTCATAGATTTAAAATTCAGTTAATGTGAAAGTCAGCCTGACAAAAGACAGTTTGACTGCAATTATATGTCTGTGCTTGATCCACTGAAGTATAATTCTCATCGTATAATATTTCCTGATGTTTGCTGTGCCCAGGTGACAGACCATGCCACCACAGCCCTGCTGCACTACCAGCTGCCCCAGATGCCCGATGTGGTGGTGCGCTCCTTCATGGTGAGTCTTATGTATTTTTTATTTATTTATTTATTTATTTTAATTACACCTCACCTTTCGGTCCTCATCTTGATGCTGTACTCCTGCACAGTCTTGTCTCAGATATGACGTGCACAGATAGGTGACAAATGGGGGGGGGGGGGTGTCAACGACACAAACAGAAAAATATTTAACTTTATGAACCATTAATACACACTGCCATAGAGTTCCTTTTTCTAGAGCCACGCTTCCAAAACACAATTTGTGTTTTGATGATGAATGATGATCAAGATCACTTTTAGAACTCTATTGTTGTTCATTTGCATTAACATGTGGTGATTATGAAGGTCATAGGGTATGATATACGTTATTTTCATAGTTGCCAACATGTTCAGTGTCCCCTTGTGAAGTGAAGTATGGTCAGATTAGTCCTATGGGGATAGAACCGTGTCATTAAAACTATGTAGTATGTAACCATATGTGAGTTGTGTTTGTAAAGCCACTGGTTTTAAATGGAGCAAAGATCTGTAAAGTCAGTTCTGAGGCAAAGCATCAAAACAAAATAGGATCAGGTCAATCATTTAATAAAAATTACTCTCCACAGACGTAGAAGCCAGTCCCATCAATAAAAACGCCAAAGTTTATGAATTCAGGAAAATACACCAAGCAAATGTGAGGGTCGGGTGAAAAGTTCATAGTCTGACTAAGAATGGTTAATGTCAGAGCAATGAAATTTGAGAGCTTCTATACCATGCAAGTCCCAAGTGCTGAAACATCAAGGGAAGAATTGAGTGGAAATTGTTGCATCATGGTCATCCTATGAAAGTTTCGCCCACACTCAAAAATAAGCAATGAGTACAACACCCAGGTCATGTTCATGAGTGGTTCTCCAGATCCCTGTTCTCTCATGGGTTTCATTTCCTTATCTTTTATTCAGAAACCAGAAATAGTATGCTTTGGAACCCTGGCAGCCTACGACATACCAGACCAGATGCTCAAAAACAGACTTTCAGGAAATGGCATAAAAAGTTCCATGGTCTCAGTCCTGATGAATAGACCACACTCAAACACCAGTGCAAATAATAATGGTATAATTCTGGCCAATTCGGCACATGGCATGAAATATAGGTGTTACTTGTGACACAAGACTGACCAAGGTAGAACATGGAACATTCAACTGAAAGCCAGGAATGGCTTTCCAACCCTGGTCCTGGAGATCTATCTTGTTGTTGGTTTTGTCTACAACCAAAATGTGACGTGCCTCTTTTATCAAGAATTTCTGAAGTCAATGAATAGATGGTCAGCTAGGAATGATTAGACTTGTGGCCAAAGTCTACTGGAATACACTTGGTGAGTACTGCTCTAGGCCGACTTGTTGACCAGCAAATACTGGTATCCCACACCATATTCTGTGTTTTTGGTGGTCGGTTAAGTTGAGTGAACACTTGTCTGTTATCTCGGTATAAAAAAACCCACAAACATCTCTCAGAATATAATTTCTTCAAGTTAGAAAAACAGCTATAGTTTTAAGATGCAATGCTGCCCAATTCTTGGTGATGTTTTCAGTTATGTACTTCTCCAGTTAGTACAATGTGATGCCAGTAATTGGGTCAACAGTACTGGAGCAATTATGACAGGATGAACCTGACATCATACAGCACATTACTGGAAAGCCTTTTTGTATTCTGTTTTTGATCAACTGTAAAAAGAAAAAGAAAAGTCGTGTATCTGAGTCAGGAATGTAGGCAATTGTGTCGTCTTCAAGTATACATCAGCTGTTCTGAGAACGTTTTCAGCATCTTTTCAACAGAGATAATGACTAAGCACAGTTTAGGACCAATTTGTTTCTCAGTCTCACACCTCTCAGTTCTTCTCTTGGCTCATGGCAGTTGTGATAAATACCACTTGAGCTGAATGAGCTAGAGCTGGGAGAACAAAAATGTGTAGTGTATGAGAGAAGGTGTAGAAGTCAGACTGAAAATACCTTGAGGATCCTGTGGGTATTTGTAGGAACCACATTCCTTCATCTTAAAGTTTTACAGACTACCTAACGTGCACCCAGTTTGACTTACCGGGTCATTGTTAAACCAGATATAATTAATACAGATTTCTGCATGGTAGGAAGTCTCATTGCACAGTGAGGTCAAGGGTTTCTCACCAGTTTGGGCAGGGTCTTAAATTAGTCAGCGAGTTTGGAGTAGAGGCAGTAAACAGGTACTAGCCTGTGCTGGGTCAGGTAAATTGTGACATTGAGGTAATCCAGCTTCAGATCATTAGTGTGTACATGCATGTGTACCTTGCCTGCTGTGAGGGATCTTGGCCCTCATACCTTGGTCATGCTGGTTATGCCAATGCAATTAAGTCAGCGAGTGAAGTGTAATCAGCTCATTCAAGGAATAATGATTTTGCTTTGTGGAACTATGTGATCCTTGGTGTCCTAACAAACACATGGAGCCTGGCTCCAATCTTGAACTCTCCCATGTTGAATTCAAATATACACAGGTATCCCAGATCGCTGCTATTTAGCGGAATTCCGATATTTTATACATTTATGCAATAAGTACACTATAAGACTGTTTACTCGTGCGGAGTAAATGTTGTGACATTTTGAATTACAGACGCTCCCCCACTTACGAACATCCGGAGATACAAACATCCGGTCTGAGGACGAGAGTGAAAGTGAAAGTAAAATGAAATTGAAGAACAAGTAGGAATAGAAATTGAATAAATCTATAGAAAGATAGGTCATAAATATAAGTATGAAATATGATTAAACATTATCCTGAGGTACATTTAATACTAGGCTCCGGCAGAGGGGGGCATGGCTGACACTGTCCGGGAAGAGAAGCAGAACGATACATTTTTGAACTGCCAAAAGTTTCAAAGAAGAAACAAACTAACTCCAGTATTATAATGAGCTGGATAAGAGTGAAACTCTCAGTAAATCTAATCAGATCCGCAGTGCTGTGCTTAAGAGGAACCAGAAGTTTAAACACGGGACATATTGATATTGATAATGTGGTGATTATGGAGAGAGAGAGAGAGAGAGAGAGAGAGAGAGAGAGGATATGCTTTCAATTAGACTGAGCTCAAGAGCATCATTGCACCGCGGTCAGTTATGTAATAACTCGGGGGGGGTTTGGGGGCGAGCTTGTACAGACGCTCCCCGACTTATGTTCATCCGTTTTACGTTTTTTCGATTTTACGTTTTTGTTTTTTTTGGTTTTTTTTTTTACAAAAAAAGCCAAATTTTGAGTTTAGACATACCTACATATTACGCTGACGTAATGACGCTGCGTCCATTGTGTACAAACGACAGACTGAACGGGCCCCTCCTTCTTAACCGTTCAGTTATTTATATATATATATATATATATATGTATAATGTATGTATATATATATATATATATATATATATATATATATATATATATATATATATATACACATATATATATATATATATATATAAAATAATATAATATCTCAGTTATATAGCGTGTTACCCTTGTGTTAAGACGTCGTCTCTGTGATCTTTGTGTTTCCACTGTTTTGCGGACTTTTGTAACCCGAAGCAAATATAGTTGGTCAGAAGCGTAAGCCTACTAGCATGGGTGCAAGTCTCATACACAGAGATGAATTAACTATCTGCTCGAACCGGCGGAATCTACCATGCATACTCAGTTAAGCAAAGAGAGTTGTAAAATGAATGAAAACCCAAGAAAGAGAACTCTGCTCTGCTGGTGATTCACATCAGTGCAGGCTGAGTACTAAACGAGATCAACGGCGCCCTTGCTCACTTGAAAGACCGGAAGTCCGTATAACCCACCTTCAAGCACAGCAAGTAAACTACTTTTGGTATTGTGCACCTCACATATTGTAAGCGTTGATTGGCTGTTTTAAGCTTCATGTAAAAGTGAGTCGGCTCAGCTTCATGTAAAGTGACCATCCGTTGACCATCGGAACCATTTACAAGCAGAAAAATCGCATCATAGAGAATATTAAAGGTTATATTTGATACTATAGTTGATATTTGATGAGTGAATTTGATTAAAATGCATCAATTTGTAATTATTTTTCTTGAATTTAATTTATTTGAAATTAATGTTGATATATGATATATTTGATATTATTTTACAATGTTATGTTTATAATAATTGATTTAGGGGTGTTTTATGAGATACGGTAATGGTATTTATGGCTCTATAGTACAGTATAAGTGTCATATGTCACTGTAACAACTTGCGTTCACTTTCAACTTATGTTCGGCCGTCCGAAACCAATTAAAAACATAAGTCGGGGAGCGTCTGTATACAGTACAAACTCGTATAGGGTACTTAAACATACGGTCTCCCCTCTAAAGAATGCCCTGTAACAACTTACGAACAAATTCATCTAACAAACGGCCGTCTGGAACTGAACTCGTTCGTAAGCTGGGGAGCGTCTGTATAGTGTTATACTATTAACATTCTAACTTGTAGCAGGTATGCTCACTAGTTGAACACAAATGTTTGTTGTGATAATATATGTCATGTGTTATGTGATCATTCTACAAATTAGTTCATAATTATTTCATAATTATTTTCCACATGAATGACGAGCCATAGGGCTATGCTACTTTAATGATGTGTGTTTATCTACACTAAAATTTTAAGTATTTTTACATTATTTAATCTATTGTGTTTAGTGTTTCTGCATGTTAGAAAACAATGATTAACTTGTTTGCATGATTTTTTACATAACATACTCAGCCCCTGTACCCCGCAAGGGGCCCTGCGGCCCCCTTGACCCCCAGCTGAAATATTTCATTTCCTCTATTTCTAAACCCGTTTCCTCTATTTTTTCTAAACCTCACTGGGATCCCTGTATGCAGTAGCTCTTAAATTACATTTTAAAAATTCTTAATAATAATAATAATAATAATAATAATAACAAATAAATCAATTATATTTTGTTCCAAGTGGAATAATTAAGTGTTTTTAAAGTGGTAATAGTGGAAATAAATTGGTAGCAGTGGATCAGTGGTTAAGGCTTTGAGTTGCTGATCAGGAAGTCAGGGTTTTTAGCCCAGCACCACTGAGTTGCCACTATTGAGCCCTTGATAAAGACCCTTAAAATCTGTACAACTGAAGTTGAGGATTAAAGGTATATAAGTGAGTCGGTCTGTATGATCATCTTCCAAATGCCATAAATGTAATAATAGGGAGATTGTAAGCAGAAGAATCTAATCCATGAAATGCCACTCCCCTGCCAATCAGAGCAGTATCCACCAATAAGCCACCAAATACCAGTATTTCACACTGTTCTCAAAGGGATTTCTTACAACACCAAAACACACGCAAGCCCCATTGGAAGAAAATCCATTGACTTCAGGTGCCTTACATATTGGGTAGAAGGGAAACAAGTAGGGACTAGGATGTAACGTCAACTAAAACAATACTGAGAGGTTTAAATAAGTGTATTGGTGCTGGGCTCATGATCGGGAGGTTGTGTGTTCAAATCCCAGTTAGCCCCCCACTGTACTAAGACCCCTGGGCAAGATCTCAACCACAAGTGGGCCTCTGTTCCCCCAGCAGTATAAATGGGTACCAGTAAAATATACTGGAAAGGTAACCTGCAATGGACTAGCGTCCCATCCAGGAGGAGTTGAACTTCTGGTCGCTTCACATTACAGAAACCGGTGATAAACACCAGCCTGATGAGCCACTATGGCTCGGGTGTAAAAAGTCCAAGTCTTTACCTTACCTTTAAAATAAGTCACTCATTAAAGTCTCTTGGCAATAGTGACAGTAAAGATCTTGAGGCTGTCCATTATATTTGTTGATTTTCTTGATAATTTCTTGTTGCTGCAGACCTGGTTAAGGAGTTACATCAAGCTTTTCCAGACACCATGTCAGCGATGTGGTAAGTATTTGCAAGATGGCTTACCTCCCACCTGGAGGGATTTCCGTACCCTCGAGGCCTTCCATGATACCTGCAGGCAGTGAATCTTCAAATCCTACATGGGTCATGATACCCACTGTGAATGTATCTATAACCCTGTTTGGACTGAAAGTCTCTGGAACCCGCAAGTTGCATCAAAAGGGTCAACAGACTAGGTTTTGATAGGTACGCCAACAACGCATTTGTATGTGGTCATTGAAAAATAAAGGCAGATCTGCATTCTGGATATTTTGTGGCAGACTTGTTGTTGGTTTAGTTGTCTCGGTTACCATCCCTTGTCAGGTTTGACAGCAGAAACTTACTTCTATTTATTGTTTTAAACTTCCATGAACTCGTGTCCTACCACCGCCACCCAGACCCAACCCCCCCCCCCCATCATGAAGCACTCCAAAGTAAAAGCCATGCAGCATCGGATTATGGTGTTATTGTTTGCAAGAGCTTTTTTGTAGTCCTTTTGATAAGAAAAATATGTTCAATATTTCACGAGTCACTTAAAGTTGGAATGTTTCTTTTTTTTTTTTTTTTTTTTTTTTTTTATAAATAAAAGTCAACTGCGACAACTAGGTCATAACTTCATGTGCAGCCTATTCTCTGAACATTGATGTGTTTTGTTGGACAGGAATTGCTTGTCTGGTGTATATTCCTTTTTGTATTCAAGGATTTGATGTAATAAAACCTTTTTTCTTTTCCATTCTTTTCTTGTGCTGTTTTAAAAAGTGGTTCTGCTAATAAGAAAATGTAAAAATATACCTTTGTCATAGCTGTTTTTGCCATCTTTTTTTGCTAGTGTTGACATTTTAGGAGCTAAACTAGAGCGTTCCTGTAGAAGTTTGCTTTTTATGTTACTCCAAAATATGTGTGAGGAAATAACAAACATCCATACATAGTTTCAGTGCGCATATGCAGGGCGCTTCAAGCTTGTAACTCAGGAGATAAGTGCATTTTTACTTTACCGTGACCTAGAAATTATACCCTTAGTTCTTGTGTCATACATAATTTAACTAAAGGTGAAAAAGTAAAGTAAGAGTTGTACAGGCAGCAAAAAGAACTTGGAGATAGTTTAATATAGCCGGGCTGTGATGGTACCTTGGTGTGTTGTAAGATATGTGATGTTGCTGGGTGGGATGTAATATATATGATTTACGCCAAGAACTAAATTATTTACTGTGTTTTTGTTGCAAGTCAAGGGTCAGCATAACTACACTGGAGGACACTTCAAAAGAATTGATCTTATACCTTTTATCAAACAGTACCGTCATAGAAAATTGGGCTTTTATTTGATTTTCCTATTATGATGAAGGTCAACAGATCAAGATGTGTGTGTATGTTCACAAAGTTTCATGGCCTTGGTGCAAACAGAATACAGCTGCCTTTTAAGGTTTCATGTATAAATCATAATTGCCAGCAGTGCAAGCTTTTTGAATGTTAGTGACCAAAAATAAATATATAAATGAAATAAAAATAAATATTCCCGAGTCAAACTACCTGAATTTTTAATTTGTGCTGTCTACAGAAATGTTCAAAGATTCTGTAGGACTTCAAATTTTCATTCATTTTATGAACCGTTTAATCATAATTATGGTCACGGGGAGGCCGGTGACCATTTAAGCTGACTCTGGACAAGGGCAGAGTACACCCTGGACAGCTCGCCAGGGCATCGTAGGCAGAAACATGCGAATGGCAATGTAACCAATCATGATGATCTCGTGTCAAAAGTCAGCAAGGGTTCTTTTACATGCTTCTCACCACAGACAGTGAGAGACATGGCTGGCCTTTGATAACCCAGTTAGCTGCACTGGTGGTGGTGGTGGGGGGGGCAGCAGTGACAACCTGGTGACAATTGGACTTGAACCGATGACTTTGGGATCAGTAATCCAGCACTGGGACACCATTGCCAGGTGACTGTAAAGTTATATACTGTACATAATCTCTGTGTGTGTGTGTGTGTGTGTAAATACATTATATTGATATAATAATAATTTGTAATGTTGCTGGCAAAGAATACTTTTAAACCTAATTGATGCAGTGAGTTATTTCTCCCATCTTGGACAGGCATGTTGGTAATCGTATATTACATATATCATGGTCATGGTAAGAAGTTACTGTGTTTCACTCATCTCTCACTCACTCATTTTCCAAATCGCTTAATCCTACTTGGGTCGCGGGAAAACTGTAGCTTATCTCAGCCGACACAGGGCGAAGGCAAGGTATGTCCTGAACAGCTCTCCAGACTATTACATGCCCAGCCCACTCACCTTGAACAAATTAGAACAGCCAATTAGCTGAATGTTCATGTCTTTGAACTGTGGGAGGAAACGGGTAATCAGAGGACACCACATAGACACACCCCAGCCCAGGACTTGCATTCAGGACCAGCTTAGCCATTGAGCTGTTCAGAGTGTACCTTGCCTTTGCTTAGAGGCGGCTGCGATCGACTTCAGCCTCCCCACAAACGAGGGGTTGACCCTTTTCTGATTAAATCATTTTGTGAATGAAAGAATGGTTATTGCTGCTGCTGGAAAATAATTCACTTCAGGGTGTAGGATTTAGGTTGTGCAATGTATGAAATCGTGGCCCCTGAGTAATTTCGCTAATAAAGGTTCAGTAAATATTTAGATGTAGGTCGTAAAGATTTGGAAATTAATTTTCAAATAGTTTTGAGTGAAGGAATCTTGAAAACATCTAAATCTAAGTTTTGCTTGGCTTTTTAACTGCTTGCTCCACCCCAAAGACCTTCTTTCGCCTTTATTACAAATGAATTTCAACATGGGGAAATGTCTCAAAGTGTTCATGTAGTGAACACACACACACTGCAGATATAGTTCATAGAGATTAGGTTTGAGATAAAAAAAAAACCGAAACACTCCTTTAATGTTCCCTGAGGCATCACATCGGTTGTTATCTGATTGAAAATAAGACTTTCAAACTTTCTTTAACTTCGCAGTAGATATGCGTCTTGTGTAGGTTACTCGCACTAATCAGAGGTTGTTCTCGGTGAGAGTGCTACAATACCCTGCACTGCACCTCTAAGAGCATGAATAAAAGCTTTGTGACTTTGTGAGCTATCTGAAAGTGACTTCAGTTCCCAGCCTACGCAAGGTGACATGAGGAGTCTCGGGCTGACATCCTAAAAGAGGTGGGGGTGGGCGGTGGGGTGAGAAGAAACCCCTCTCAAAACAATCTTTTAACATTGCAGGATCGGAGTCGCTGTGCTCACAGAATGCCTGCAGCTCTGACTGGAAGCGTGAGGTGGGATCTAGAGGCTTCACCTACTTCTCAGAGTCACTAACCACGCATCTGCTTCTGCACAAGAATGTAATATCTCATCTTTCCAGCGCTTCAGTGCAGCTTTGCTACCATTAACAGATACCAAGTTGCAGCAACATCCAACAGCATTGTCTTTCCTTTCTAAAAATTTGGATTAAAGCTCCCCCCTTGAGTAGTTATTATACTGCTCAGTCTGCTCTTTCTTCTCTGTTTATGCTTGTAGTGGTTCGTATGTTCACCTCACAGCAAGAACATCCTGAGATCAATTCCCAGGTTTGGCTCCATCGTTTCGGTGTGGAGTTTTGCATGTTCCCCTGTTCTGGCACGGATTTCCTCCGGGAACTCTGGTTTCCTCCCACAGGCCCATTAGGCTAATTGGCTGAGGATCCACCTGTCCATGCCGTGTAGAAGTTAGAATCTTTCAGAACTTTCTGGATTCTTATTAACCTCAAAAGTATGTTATTTTTATTTTAAAAAAGAAAATTACTCTGTCTCACCAATGCAACCTTCTCGTGGTACAGTAGGCCCTCGTTATTGACGGGGGTTTGGTTCCGGCCCCCTCCTGGGAATGAAGATAATCCGCAAGTTCTGTACCCGGAAGTAAAACCCCATGTATCATATTACATGCGCTAAAATATGCTTCTTAAACAGATTCTATAGACAGTCTTACTCATTAAAACAGTATTAATGCCGTAATTATTAAGAAAAACTTAATTTTTCTTTTTCTTTTTTACCGTGATATGTTTATACTAAAATATAAACTATATATATATATATATATATATATATATATATATATATATATATATATATAAAAGAACACCTTTAAATGTATTTTCCTTGAAACATACAGCACTGTAGTTTTCAAAAATGACCACTAGAGGAAGTATTGCATTATTTGTGAGGCATGACATGGCTGAATTCAGATATGAACTGCATTCAGTCTGAGCAGCTCAGCCACGCCCCTCAGCCAGAGCAGGTAGAAAACAGAGTTTTAGAGTGAGAGAGTTCGAGAGCATTATAATACAAAGAAGCAGTGACGTGATGCGAGTTAATCCTCTGGCGCAGAGGTGAGTGTGCTTTTGTTTATTGTGAGTAGATGAGAATAGTGAATTCAGGTGTGATCCACCAAGCAGCTCAGCCACACCCCTCAGCCAAAGCGGAGAGAAAACCGTTAGTTAGAGGCACAGCCACCAAAATCAAAGTCCCTCAAAAACACAGACCATAACAAAGAAGGTGTAAATAAAATCACACATACAAACATTCTAAACATTAACTTAGGTACCATACTGGAATAATAATTGAAAAAGACTTTAATAGTGGAGTGTTTTACAACGGTTCGGATGATTATTCCTCTTCAGGCACTTCAGAGGAAACTCATTTCTCCCGGAGAAAGTCTTATTTCTTCAGAAGAGACATCTAACATCATTACCTTTTTCTGGTGCTTCGCCGGCGTTTGAGTGGCATCATAGAGCTTAACTGGTAATTAAAACGCACTAAAAAAAGTCTCATTGACAACTTGTGCACGGATGATGAAAAGGGGGCGTATGCATCATCTCAACCAATCAGCAGGAAGGAGGACAGCCATTGACTGAATTTGAATCACGTGACATTTGCTTGGCAATCCACAAATATGCAAAGCCACGAGTGCAAAACCACGACTAGTCAAGGGCCTACTGTAAATGCTTATAATAACAATTAAACATTCAAAAATAATGCATAAGATGTAAATAAAATCTAAATACACACACAGACAGATATGCACACACGTAGATGTGTGCCTCACAAAAATGTAAGTAGTTTTGATGGGTGGTTTAGGGTTGTTTTGTGTTTGTTTAGGGGTTCTTGTTTTGGGTTGTTTTTTTTTTTTTTTTTACATAATTGGCCTTATTTTAGCAGCATTTTCTTTAACTTTTTCTCCTATTCTTCCTTAATTTCCTTATTTTTTTAATTTGATGAATATTTAAAAAAAAAAAAAAACGCAATGCACTGAAGCCGCATAAATTGAAACGCAAAATAGCGAGGGATCCCTGTATTTTTTTCTTGTCCTTTTCCCTTCGAAGGCATGAATCTGCATCAAAAGCTGAGGTGAAGATTCAGAACCTTTTATATCGTGAAAAAAAAAGTATGATCACTGTGACCATTGTATAATGCCACCAGTGCTTGCCATTGTTCACACCTTGTTCATGGCGGTCATGCAATGCTCGCAGGGGTGTCATGTGGAAATGACACGCTTTCAGTCAAACATAAATCAAATGTTAGAATTTACCGTGAGCAGCTTTAGAACGCTTCTGTACTGACGCTTCTCTACCACAACTTGCACAACACATTCTTGAGGAATAAGAAGACTAAACACTTTGAGACATACAGTTATAGGAAATCCATCATCCCGCGGTTGATGTGCCACACTGCCTGTAACAACACATCCGAAGGGTTTTATTTAGTAAATATTAAATGGAATGCTTTATTCATTCAACGCGAACATCATCGCAAGTCAACATTTTCTCCATTTTGTCCTAGACGGGCCCTGTTTTGAGCAACTCATTTATTTTGCGCACATTTTTTTTTTTCTTTCACTGATCTTTTAACTTTGTTTTCCATGCTTGTTCTTTTAACCCTGAGTTATAAGCTTGCGCCTTATTACTTCTGTTTATTTGCCCTCCCCCAGTGCGTGTCTGTGTGCCTGTGATTCTTTTTTTTTTCTGTGCCTGTCGCTCATCCACCCCTGAACCATGGCCTCATTAGCCTCCATTCTCTAGCTCTTTGCACAGCTTCCCCTATGAACACGTAATTACTGATCCTGAGCCATGTTAATGATTGGTGTCGGGTCCCGATGCCTCACGCTCACGTTGTCCTTTCTTTGGTCTAACGGAATCTGCTGAAGATGAAAGATGAGATGTTCCAAAGAGATTGATAGTGAATCGAATTGAGTTGGATTTAATGTCCTGATAGTGATGTGCGAAAATGGAATTTTTTTTTTTTTTTTCAAAATAATGAAAAATGTTGAATAATCATTGTGCCCCGGACTGCTACTTTGATTTTTGGTCATAATCTAGCTTCGAACTCCCTTTCGTCTAAAAAAAAAAAAATCTGGCCCTTAGATTCTTAAAAGAATACAGTTATGAGTGGAATATGTTCTTAGGTTTGCTAATGAAAATAATAATGAGCTGTGCAACATTAAACCCGATTTCTACCTGGTATTTCCATTTGTCTCATTTCATCAGTTTTATTTGATCTCACGTCACTGATATCACTTCCCTGCTGGATTCTATCCACTGTGGGGCTACTGGCTGTGAGGTAGATAAGTAATACTCATGATATCTTAGCCAACCTACATACCAGCATGTTTCCAGAAGGTGAGAGGAAACCAAAGAAATTGAGAACATGAGAACCCAAAAGGACACGACGGGAACTCTGCAGGAACTCTGCATAGACAGTAACCCAAGCTCGGCATCAAATCACAAGTCCTGAAGCTGCCTGGTGGCACAAATACCCACTAATTCCTTAAGGGTTGTTGAAAGTGTTCAAGTTTCCAAAAGGTAAAGTTAAATCCATGCCTGAGAATTCGCCGTGGTTATATGCGGTTTCCCGTGTTTTTTTCAAGCCCAAATGTGATTTATGTGAATCATGTAAATTCAAGGAGAAAATATTTTAATATGAGGGGTGGAGGGCATTGCTCTGAAGCAGAGTGTGAAGTGTGCGGCCTGGGTCCAAAATCGGCCGATTGATCGCCGTACGGGTCCTAGCATTTATATATCCTGCCTTCCTTTCGACTTTTTCCCTTTTTCACTCGGGAGTCGCCACAGTGAATCATCTGATTCGCACGTTTGATTTGGCAGAGGTTTTTATGTCGGATGCCCTTCCTGTCACAACCCTTTTAGCAAGGGACAGAAACACGCTGACGAAAGTCAGCAACGGTTCTTTTGCATGCCTCTCACCATAGACAGTGAGAGACATGGCCCGCCTTTGATAACCCAGTTAGCTGCACTGGGAGGGGATAGTGACAACCTTGTGGAGAGTGGGACTCGAACCCCCAACCTTTGGATCAGCGATCCAGCGCCGTATACCACTAGACCACCACCGCCCCTCTAGCATTTATTTATATATATATATAATGTGTATATATATATATATATATATATATATATAGAGAGAGAGAGATAGATATATATATATATATATATATATATATATATATATACTAATAATATAGATCGCCAAATATACTAGGGCACACATGCAGTGCGTTCTTCAGAAACATTTTACCTTCTATTTTTATATGCTCGTCCAATCACGTAGCTGCTCTGTGTGACTGTAAGGGAAACGTTCACCTGGCCTTGACCTTGTAGTTGCTATTGCAAATGAGAATATGAGTATCTTTATATCATTGGCCTGTCCAGTGGAGTATTCTGCGCTTCTGTCCAAGGCAGTGGTGGTCTAGTGGTATAGGGCGCTGATCGCTGGTTAGGGGTTCAAGTCCCACTCTCCACAAGGCTGTCACTGCCCCCAAGCCCCCCCACCCCCCACACACACACACATCTCCACCACCACCACCATAGTGCAGCTAACTGGGTTATCAAAGGCGGGCCATGTCTCTCACTGTGTATGGTGCGAGACATGTAAAAGAACTATTGCTGACTTTTGTAAAGAGAATCTGCATCGCCGTCAGCGTGTTTCTGTCCCTTGCTAAAAGGGTTGTGTCAGGAAGGGCATCCGACATAAAAACCTATTCCAAATCAAACGTGCGAATCATTCACTGTGGTGACCCCTGATAAAGGGAAAAAGCCGAAAGGAAATCTCATCATGTCCAATAGCAGGCACTGATGGAATTCCACAAGTTAAAGGATCCAGAAACCGAAAAAAAATGCTGCAAATGCTCGAGGTTGCCCTCAACCCCAATACCCTGGCCTTGGCAGAGCCCCTTTGGGGCTTCCACTTTTTTTTTTTTC
>CM045749.1:14044228-14046728 GCA_024760905.1 Plotosus lineatus
GCCACTCCAGACTTCCTCATGCAATACCACAGTTCTTCTCTCGGCACCCTGTCATATGCTTTCTCCAGATCCACAAAGGCACAATGCAGCTCCGTCTGACCTTCTCTGTACTTCTCCATTAACATCCTCAAGGCAAACACTGCATCTGTGGTGCTCTTTCTGGGCATGAAACCAAACTGTTGTTCACAAATGCTGACTTCTGCCCTTAGTCTAGCTTCCACTATTCTTTCCCATAACTTCATCGTATGGCTCATCAACTTTATCCCTCTGTAGTTGCCACAACTCTGCACGTCTCCCTTGTTCTTAAAAATGGGCACCAGCACACTTCTCCTCCATTCCTCTGGCATCCTCTCACTCTCTAAGACCTTGTTAAATGTTCTTGTCAGAAAATCTACTGCTACCTCTCCTAGACACTTCCATACCTCCACCGGTATGTCATCAGGACCAACTGCCTTTCCATTCTTCATCCTCTTCAATGCCCTCCTCACTTCACCCTTACTAATCTTTGCTACTTCCTGGTCCTCAACAGTCACCTCTTCTACTCTTTTCTCTCTCTCATTTTCCTCATTCATCAGCTCTTCAAAGTACTCTTTCCATCTTCCCAGCACACTTCTGTCATCAGTCAATACATTTCCCTCTCTGTCCTTTATCAATCTAACTTGCTGCACGTCCTTCCCATCTCTATTTCTCTGCTGTGCCAACCTGTATAATTCATTTTCTCCCTCCTTACTTTCCAGCCGAGCATACAAGTCATCAAACGCGCTCTGTTTGGCCTTTGACACTGCTACCTTTGCCTTACGCTGTGTCTCCCTGTACTCCTGTTTACTCTCTTCGGTTTTGTCAATGTCCCACTTCTTCTTAGCTAATCTCTTCCTTTGTACACACTCCTGCACTTCCTCATTCCACCACCAAGTCTCCTTATCTACTTTCCTTCCAGATGACACACCAAGTATTCTCCTACCTGTCTCCCTGATCACATTCGCTGTAGTTGTCCAGTCATCTGGAAGCACTTCCTGACCACCCAAAGCCTGTTTCAACTCCTCCTTGAAGACAACCCGACACTCTTCCTTTTTCAACTTCCACCACTTTGTCTTCTGCTCTGCCTTTGCCTTCTTCACCTTCCTCACCATAAGCATCATCCTGCACACCACCATCCTATGCTGTTTGGCAACACTCTCACCCGCTACTACTTTGCAGTCACTGACTTCCTTTAAATTACATCGCCTGCACAAGATGTAGTCTACCTGTGTGCTCCTACCTCCACTTTTATAAGTCACCCTATGCTCCTCTCTCTTCTGGAAGAAAGTATTCACCACAGCCATTTCCATCCTTTTGCAAAATCTACTAACATCTGTCCTTCTGCGTTCCTGTCCTGGATACCAAACCTACCCATCACTTCCTCGTCCCCTCTGTTTCCTGCACCAACATGTCCATTGAAGTCTGCCCCAATGACCACTCTTTCACCTCTGGGGTACTCTGCATCACTTCATCTAACTCCCTCCAGAATCTCTCCTTCTCTTCTCGCTCACATCCTGTCTGTGGGGCATAAGCACTAACAACATTGACCATCACACCTTTAATTTCTAACTTGAGACTCATCACTCTGTCTGACACTCTTTTCACTTCTAGAACATTCCTGGCAAACTCCTCCTTCAAGATGACTCCGACTCCATTTCTCTTCCCATCCACACCGTGATAAAACAGCTTAAACCCTGCTCCTATGCTTCTAGCCTTGCGACCTTTCCACCTGGTCTCCTGAACACACAGTATGTCCACCTTCCTCCTCTGCATCATGTCAGCCAGCTCTCTACCTTTTCCTGTCATAGTTCCAATATTCAAAGTCCCTACTTTCAGTCCTAGACTCATGCCTTTCCTCTTCTCTCTCTGGCAACGGGCACGCCTCCGCCTCTCCTTCTTCGACGTCTTCGACCAACAGTAGTCCAATTTCCATCAGGACCCTGTTGGGTGACGGCACTGATGGCGGTCGTTGTTAACCCGCGCCTCGACCGATCCGGTATGTCATTCTTTCTTGTGATTCGCATAGTTTATTTGGCATTTGTTTTACGCCGGATGCCCTTCCTGACGCAACCCTCTGCATTTATCCGGGCTTGGGACCGGCGTGAGGGAGAGACACTGGTTTGTGCCCCCCCCTCACGGCTGCATTATATATATATATATATATATATATATATATATATATATATATATATATATATATATATATATATATATATATATATATATATAAATATGTATATATAAATAGGTTCCAGATTTGAAATTCAAAATCAATTGGGGTTTTTCTTTGTAGAGTTTGCTTGCTCTCTTCAAGCCTGTATGGGTTTCCTCCCAGTACTGTGGTTTCCTCCCAAAGTCCAAAGACATGAAGATTAGGTTACCTGGTTTCTCTAAATTGCCCAAAGCTGTGAATGTGAGTGAATGCTTGCTCAGATCAGTGTTATCGCTGATCTAGATTAGCAATCTACCCGGGGTGTACCCA
>CM045749.1:14051728-14079228 GCA_024760905.1 Plotosus lineatus
CTATGCAGCTACTCTTTACGAAAGTCAGCAATGGTTCTTTTACATGAATCTCACACCATAGACAGTGAGAGACATGGCCGGCCTTTGATAACCCAGTTAGCTGTACTGGGAGGACAGTGAAAACCTTGTGCAGAGTGGGACTCGAACCCCCAACCTTAGGATCAGCGATCCAGCACCCTTTACCACCAGGCCACCACCTGACGTGGTTTTAAAACCCTATATATGATATTACTATTGCGCTAAAATATGCTTCTTAAATACGTTCTATTGACAGTCTTACTCATTCATACAGTCATCTGTAGTAAAATGTTGTAATGACTAAAGTAAAAACTTTTTAATTTTGGACTGTGAAAATATTTATTAATACAGGGATCCCTCACTTTCCGCGGTTAATGGGGACCGAGATCCCCCAAGACCGCCAATTTCCGTGAAGTAGGATCGATCCCCCCGACTGCCATAAACTTACATGAATATGTGTATATAATATCAATAAATACATATTCAACGCTATAAATGCTTATAATAACAATTAAACATTCAAAAATAATGCATAAGATGTAAATAAAATATAAATACACATACATACAGACGCACGCGCGCGCACACACACACACAAATGTGCACCTCACATAAAAATATAAGTAGTTTTGTTTGGGGGCTTGGGTTGTTTATTTGTTTTTTCTTTGTATGGGTTTTTTTTCATAATTGGGCTTGTTTTGCAGCATTTTCCTTAACTATTTCCCTATATCTCCTTAATTTCCTTATTTTTAAAAAATGTTTTATGAATATTTTTGAAAAACCCGCGATGCACTGAAGCCGCAGAAACTGAAGCACGAAGTCGTGAGGGATCACTGTAAATAAAGCACTTAGGCTCCTTACCAGAAGAGAGAGAGAGAGAGAGAGAGAGAGAGAGAGAAGATGCAGAGCATTTGAGTGACATCATAGGCCTTAAATAATAAATAGAAACACGCTAAAAAAATTTATCTCGCAATTCAAGCAATCACTTTGATAACTTGTGTGCGAAGGAGAAAAAAAGAGGTGTCCACATCATTTGCAACCAATCAGCAGGAGGGAGCAACAAAAGCTCTCAGCCACTGGCTCAATTTGAATCACGTGCCAGTTATTTCCAGGTTTGTCGCCAATCCGCAAGTATGCGGGGGCGCGAGTGCTGAACCTCAAATGATCTATATACAGTAAATACTTCGTATTTCCTACTTCGTGTCCCCGCAATATCGCGGGATTTCCCATCGGGAAATTAAAATATTAAAGAGGGGGAGAGAGAGAGCGAGAGATATTATTCAAAATTCATGTGCACCACATTCAACTACCGAATCCAACATGCTCTGTTCTCCTGCTTGACTTGAGTGTTCTCTGATTGGCTGTGAATCCAGCAAGCTGATTGGTCGAGATTATATTTCTCAGCATCCAACATACCTTTCCACCCTCATGAGGAGGAACATAACTTTTATTGAGCTCAGGGGAAGCACTAGGGTGCAGGAAAATCATGTTCTCCACAGCGGTGAGGGAAAAACAAAAAACAAAATCACTGGGAGAGTATAACAAGGAAACTGGTCGAGCACAGAGCTATTTATAGAGTGCTGATGGTTGAGTGGCTTCAGGTGTGCTCTCTGGATTTCACCTGCGGGTAACAGCCATGCCTCTCACCAACGCATACAGTTGGAGAGAGAGAGAGTTAAACGCTTGTGAGTTTGGACACTAACATGATGTGTACTAAAGCAAAGGCTCTGGAGGCGCTGAGGAGCCCCAAACCAAGCACCAGTGCTGCTAGTGATTCTCCTTCTCGACGTGGCTGTGGATTTGTTATTTATAAGGTATGTTATACAGTATTTATATACTGTATAGTTATTGTCATTATAAGGTGTATAATTTATTTATATATTAATACATGTTGCCTGTATGACATTAACATGCATAGAACAATTTATAATTAACTTCTATATAAATTTGATATAATATATAGGTGAGTGGGGGGCAGTGGTGGTCTAGTGGTATAAGGCGCCGGATCGCTGATCCAAAGGTTGGGGGTTCGAGTCCCACTCTCCACAAGGTTGTCACTGTCCCCCCCAGTGTAGCTAACTGGGTTATCAAAGGCCGGCCATGTCTCTCACTGTCTATGGTGCGAGGCATGTAAAAGAACCATTGCTGACTTTCGACAAGAGTAGGCTTCAAAGCCGTCAGCGTGTTTCTGCCCTGCGATGGCCTGGCGAGCTGTCCAGGGTGTACTCTGCCCTCGCCCTGAGTTGGCTGGGATGGGCCCAGCCTCCCCGCGACCCTAATTAGGATGAAGCGGTTACAGAAAATGAAATGAACATGAAATGAAATATAGGTGAGTGGGTGTCCTTAAGAAGTGGCAGAAGTCATTTCGCGGTTTTTTGCATCTCGGGGGGCTGGTCTCCATTAACTGCGAAATAAGGGGGATTACTGTGTATATAATAGAGAGGGAGTGAGAGAGAGAGAGAGAGAATACCTGTAAACCTTTGGCTACGCCCACTCATTTTCATTGATTTAGAACATACATTGACTGGTATATAATTTTACACAGTGCAACTGTCTTTGCAACTGTCTTTGAAGTACAGTTTATTGATCGGTTAACAATTATGCGGTCATTAACCCTTTCAGAAACATTTCTGGAAAGATGCATGATCATCCAGGTTGAAAAGCGTACCTTAGTATGGTGAAAAGCAACAAGAAGTCTAAGCCTCACTGAAAAGAGATTCAATAAATTATTACTTGGGGAGAAAAAACAACCAGGCGGTAACCTTTTAGACTTTTTGCCATATGCCTTTCTTCCTTTGAAATCAAATCACAAAGATCTGTTGAATTTAATCTTCAGTGTGATAAAAGTAGGGGAGAGTGGCAGTCACTTTGTGTTACACACTAATCTGTATCCCCCAAAAAAACCCTCGATGAATCCCAAATGGTTCCATCCTACACATAAAGCTGCACTGCCTCGGGTGGAGAGGCCATTATTTTATACCCTAGTAAGTATACTTATGTTGGTAGAAGGGAGTCATTTGGGATTCAGAATCAGAGTCTGAATGAGAGCAGCCCATTAAAGCAATCAGGCCAGCAGGATTTGACGAATCAGCACTTTTTCCATGCAGGAAGTCAATCAGAGGAGACTGAAGTGACATGGCTGTCTTCAACCTGCCACTGTGCATATACGTTAACTGCGTGCTGCTAGAGTGGCCTTTGCTGTAATGCTTTTGCCTACAAGTGCAACCCATAAATCTGCAAACAAGTTTACTGGCCAGAAATATATTGTGAGTATGGAGAGGTGACGATGTAATGCTACGTAATTCTTAAGTTCTTATTCCTCAATTGTGAAAACTACCGATGTCTTTCAATGTGTCCAGTTTAATCCACTACACCAAAATAGAGTGTATGTAGAAATTTTATAATGCATAGGAATGACGCAGTGTGATTGGTCCTCTCAGGAATTAACAAAAAAACATTATCCAGAGAGAATAATGCTTGAATCAAAATCTGGAACAGGCTGCTTCATCATTGTCCCAATTTCAAATGGAAAATAAATCATACATTCATTCATTCATCTGAACCTGTCAATCCTAATTAGGGTCGCGTGGAGGCTGACACCCATCTCTGCCAACTCCAGGCGAGGGCGGTGTACAGCCTGGACAGCTCACCAGGCCATCGCAGGAAAGTGATTGTTATGATACATCTCTAGGATGCTCCTGAACACATCATCAGTGATGTAACCTGAGGTCCTCGGATGTTTCGGGTCTTTCAACATCCAGGTGACCCAGCCATGGTTGATCAGACCCGGCTTGTGTTCAGGTGGCTTTTGCTTTCCCATGGATCTCCTCTCCTAATCCACAGCCATCTCGAGGCTTTCAGAAAGATGTCATTTTAGGTTTTTTTTTTTGGTTTCTGTGAAGTATATACTAAAACTATTAATGAGTGTAAAAACATTTTACCTTTTATGGAACATTGTTTACGAACATTTCTGTGCAGTATGGAACAAACTTTGAATGATCGGGCTATAAACAGACAGAAATTACAGAACTTATTCTTGTAGAGTGCACAGATGACCTGACTCTCCTCCACTTATAGTGGAAACACACTCCTCTGCCTATGAGTCTATGCAGGGGTGCTGGAGTGGCGGATTCGATCAATGGTTGAACCTCAGATTCAGGAGGAACAACGTGGTTTTCGTCCTAACCATGGCACCCTCGACCAGCTCTATACACTCTACAGGATTCTGGAAGGGGCGATGGGAATTTGCCCAATCTGTCCACATGTGTTTTGTGGATTTATGGAGGGCTTTCACTCATGCTCCTCGGGCTATCTTGTGGGCCGTGCTCCGGGAATACAGTGTACTCAACCCATCGCTATGGGCCATTCAGTCTCTGTACCACTGTAGCCAGAGCTTGATCCACATTGGTCACAACATGCCGTATTCATTTTCAGTGAGGGCTGGAATCCGCAGAGGCTGTCCTTTGTCACTAATTCTGTTCATAATATTTATGGATAGAATTTCTAGGTGCAGCCGAGGCGTTGAGGGATTCTGGTTTGGTGGGCATTGCATCTCGTCTCTGCTTTTTGTGGATGGCGTTATCCTTTTGGCTTCATCAATCTGTGGCCCTCCAGCTCCAGCTGCTGTAAAGTGTAACCTGTACCGGTCCGTCATATTGAAAAGGGAGCTGAACCGAAAAGCAAAGAAGAAAAAATTCACCAGTCGATCTATGTTCCAACCATCACCTATGCTCATGAGCTTTGGATAGTGACTGAAAGCAAAAGATTACGAATACAAGCGGCTGAAATAAGCTTCATTTGCTGGGTGGCAGGGCTCTCCCTTAGAGATAGGGTGAGAAGCTCTGAGTAGAACCGCTGCTCCTCCGCATTGAGATGAGTCGGTTGAGTTGGCTCGGGCATCTGGTTAGAATGCCTCCCGAACGCCTCCCTGGTGTGGACCACCAGTGTTGACCCAGAATACACTGGAAAGACTTTGTCTCTGGGCTGGTCTGAGAACACCTTGGTGTCCATCTGGAAGAGCTGGAGGAAGTGACTGGGGAGAGGGACGTCTGGATCTCACTTCTTTGACTGCTGCCCCCACGTTCTGACCCAGGATTAAGCTGAAGAAGAAGATGATGATGATTCTGGTATACAGTGCTCACTCCTCACAGTGAAAAGATTGTGGGTTTGAGCTTTGTGGCCAGCAAGGTCCTTCTTGTTTGTGATTTGCATGGTCTTCCAATACTTGTGTGTGTTCTGCGTTTATGCCTCCTTCAGATTTTCTCCCACAATCTAAAGACATGCATTTTATTCTACTTGGCTATTGTCCGTAGGTGTGAATGTGTGCGTGAATAATTATTTATATCCATATCAATGGCATGACTGTTGAACATGTCTCCAGCTTCAAATTCCTGGGGAACCACACCTCTGAGAACCTGTCCTGGTCAACCAGCACCTCCAGCCTGATCAAAAAGGCCCATCAGCACATGTTCTTCTTGAGGACTTCTTGCTGCACAATTGAAAGAATCCTGACCAACTGCGTTACAGTCTGGTATGGGAATGGCTCAGTCGCTGACCACAAGACACTGCAGCAGATGGTGAAAACCACCCAACGCATCACAGGGACTCCACTTCCTGCTATTGAGGATGCCCACAA
Organism: Plotosus lineatus; assembly: GCA_024760905.1. Classification (NCBI taxonomy): domain Eukaryota; kingdom Metazoa; phylum Chordata; class Actinopteri; order Siluriformes; family Plotosidae; genus Plotosus; species Plotosus lineatus. Next base: position 14,057,382 of record CM045749.1, read on the forward strand.
GAAGAGATGTCTTCGCTGGACTCGCAGCATTCTGAGGGACTCCTCTTATCCTGCCAACAGATTCTTTCAGCTCCTCCCCTCCAAGGAAGTGCTTCAGGAGCCTTCGGACAAAAACCAGCAGGTTTAGGAACAGCTTCTTCCTCACAGCTGTCAACCTACTGAACTCAGTTCCCTGCTGAACCTTCCCTTTCCATCTGCACAACGCCGTAGCAGCACCACTCGTACCATTCTTATCATTCATGCACATGTACATGCCTCCATTCTTATAGTCTGTTTACAGTGCTTTTCTACAATTGTTGTGTATACATTCATAGCACGCTGTATATTGACCACATAACATCTGTGTGTGAATGTACAAATCGGATTCCAAAATAGTTGGGACACTATACAAATTGTGAACAAAAACTGAATGCAATGATGTGGAACTGACAAATTTCAATATTTTATTCTGAATAGGAAATAGATGACAGGGTCAAAAGTTTAAACTGAGAAAATGTATCATTTTAAGGGAAAAATATGTTGATTTTAAATTTCATGGTATCAACACATCTCAAAAAAATTGGGGCATGGCCATTTTTACCACCGTGAGGCGTCCCCTCTTCTTCTTACAACAGTCTGCAAACGTCTGGGCATCAAGGAGACAAATTTCTCAAGTTTAGAAATAGGAATGCTGGTCCATTCTTGCCTAATACAGGCCTCTAATCGTTCGACTGTCTTGGGCCTTCTTTGTTGCACTTTCCTCTTTATGATGCGCCAAATGTTCTCTATATGTGAAAGATCTGGACTGCAGGCTGGCCGTTTCAATACCCGGATCCTTTTCCTACGCAGCCATTATGCAGCAATTAATGCTGCATGTGGTCTGGCATTATCATGTTGAAAAATGTAAGGTCTTCTCTGAAAGAGACGATGTCTGGAAGGGAGCATATGTTGTTCTAGAACCTGAATATACCGTTCTGCATTGACGGTGCCTTTCCAGATGTGCAAGCTGTCCATGGCACACACACTCATGCAATCCCACTCCATCACAGATGCAGGTTTCTGAACGAAGCGCTGATAACAACTCGGGTTGTCCTTGTCCTCTTTAGTTCGGATGACATGGCGTCCCAGTTTTCCATGAAGAGCTTCGAATCGTGATTCGTCTGACCATAGAACAGTTTTCCACTTTGCCCCACTTCATTATAAATGACCTCTGGCCCAGAGAAAATGCCTGTGCTTCTGGGTCCTGTTTAGAAATGGCTTCTTCTTTGTACTGTAGAGTTTCAGCTGGCAACGGCGGATAGCACGGTGGATAGTGCTCACCGACAATGGTTTCTGGAAGTATTGCTGAGCCCATTCTGTGATTTCCCTTACAGTAGCATTACTGTTTGTGGTGCAGTGCCATTTCAGGGCCCAAAGATCATGGGCATTACAGTATGGTTTTTCGACCTTGACCCTTATGCATAGAGATTGTTCCAGATTCTCTGAATCTTTGGATGATGTTATGCACTGTCGCTGATGATGATAACTTCAAACTCTTTTTTTGTTGGGAAACACCTTTCTGATGTTGCTCCATCTTTCTGCACAACATTGGAGGAATGGGTGATCCGCTACCCATCTTCGCTCTGAGAGATACTACCACTCTGAGAAGTGCTTTTTATACTCAGTCATGTTTCCAATGGACCTCATTGGTGGTAATTGGTCTTCCAGCTGTTCGTTATAAGTGCAAGTGACTTTTCCAGCCTCTTATTGCTAACTGTCCCAACATTTTTGATATTTGTTGACACCATGAAATTTAAAATCAACATATACTCTCCCTTAAAATGATTTTGACCTGTCATCTATGTTCTAGTCAGAATAAAATGTTGAAATTTGGCACTTCCACATCATTGCATTCAGTTTTCATTCATAGTTTGCACAGTGTCCCAACTTTTTTGGAATCCAGTTTATATATATATACACACACATATATATATATATATATATATATATATATATATATATATATATATGTATGTATATGTGTGTGTGTGTGTGTGTGTGTGTGTGTGTGTGTATATATATATATATATATATATATATATATTCTGTCCTGAAGACTTTCTTGAAGTTATTGATTTAGGTAAGCAATGACACTAGCAACACCTTCCATGTTTTTCATTTTTAGAATGGATAACACATTAGAACAATTGAGTGGGTTAAAATAAACCTGTGTTGTTGTTGTTGTTTATTTATTAAAGACAAGAAGACTCTCCAAGCTGCCGTTAAAATAAACTCAACAATTTCTGACCAATCAGAATAAACAATTTAAAAGTAATCACGTATAAGGCTATCAAACCACAAGCTGTGTTCAATATATATTCTAGTGCACCAGGCCTCAGTTATACAGGATGTTCATTTGCACACAAGTCCATAAGTAGCCTTAAAATGCTTCTTAGGCTTCAGTGTAATATCTTTCCTCTGCTCATTACTATGACGACGTTGTGCCTCCTGTCTAATCGTAAATGCATAAGTAGCGGCGGGTGCGGGCTTTGCACCAGAGAGAGCAGTCAGATGACAAGCGAGCACTGCACATTCCTTTTGATGCAAAATGGATTTGAATACCTTTCAAGTCGTATACATTTTTCAAAAATATAGCAACGTGCATAGTTTCTGCACTTAGGAAGAATAAATGCCAGGTAGTCGGCTAGAGGAAAAAGTGCGAATGAACTTGGTGGGCCTCCTAAACATGGCTTTGGAGAGGAGCATGTTGTGATCTGAGACTGCCACCCACACAGTCCCTGAAAAGTGACTTTAAACTCCAGGAGATGAATGTGGGAGAGTAGGCGTTTTGGACACGAATCTATGTCCATGTGTGAGTCTATTCTTGTGATTTTCTGCATCAGTTATTCATTTATACTTCCCCCCACCTCACGAAACATATTCGTAAACCATCCTCACATAGACAGGGGAGTGTAATGACAATACACTGCAAACAGTAAGACTGTAATGTTTGCTCCTGGCTTTACCTTTTTAATTGAAGAAATTGATATATGTGTTATGCTGAATCCATCAATCAAACAAATCCAGCCAACAGTCGTAGATTGTCTCGGGTAAAGTAGTTATTGCAGTGCCCCCTAGTGCACTATTAGACTTCGGTGCTGAAACCTGCAAGCAGATGTACTGGTAATTAGAAACGCACCTGAAATGTGTTTTTTTTTTTTTATTTCACAAGTGACATTTAGAGATGCACAGATCATGGGCCAATGGGAATAATTTGAAATGAATATGTATAATAGCACAGTCCTCTAAATTCAGCCTCGAAGCACAACTCAACCCTGAACCTGTAAAAAGACATGTTTTTATTACTCTTACTTAAACTTGTGATATATTGTAAAATCACACCTTTTTGGTAAGCATGTAATTTTATTTCATTTAACTACTGTTCTGGGAAAATAACCATATCAGTATTAAATACCAGATCAAATTAATAAAGTGTTGGAACAAAGGTTTCATTTTCAAAAGTAATACTACACTGAAATGGCACAATCTTATTGACCTACCATGTCGCGATTAAAAATCTTTACAGTGGTACCTCACCTTACGAAGTTAATCCGTTAAAGAGCCTTTTTCTTAACCTGGATTTTTCATAAATTGAACCGCATTTTACATGTAAAACGTGTGATTCGTTCCAAGGCCCCCAATACTACCCCCTAAACCCTTTAAAAATTATAAAAGCATTCCTTTTAAGACCTCCTTCTGCTTCAATATCGTACCGATGGTAGATGGGTTTGGCCATATTCCTTTGCGATATCACTCAACCGCATGCCACGAGCCCGCTTCTTCTTTTCACTCGCACCGGAAATCGCACACAAGTGTGAGTATGTGTGTGTGTGTGTGTGTGTGTGTGTGTGTGTGTGTGTGTGTGTGTGTGTGTGTGTACACTCGCGTGTGTTGACCATGTCTTCTTAGCAGAGTTATAATCTTACAAATGTTTATGGAAGGTTAAAAGCCTGAGTCGAAAAATAAAGCAAGAAACTCATGAAACAACAGTAACTCTGTCCTTTACACGAAAAGCATTATGGGAGATGCAGCTCCATAATAGACAATGGGAGGGAGCTGCGTCATCCCTCCTAGCCAAAGGGAGGCCAGCGGGGCGGGATGTTGGGACATGTAGTCAGTGGAGAGCAATTTGTGCATTGTTTGAATGTTTGAATGGCGAGTTTTGTAAGGAGAACTTGTTTCGTATACAGAGACAAAAAATTTAGGAAAATGTTTTTCGTAAACTGGATTTTTCGTATTCTGGGACTATCGTAAGGTGAGGTACCACTGTATTTGGAGGGAATAAATCAACATGATTCACATTCACAGAGTGTCACAGATTTGGAGCAGGGGGTAACATCATTGCAATGCTTTAAAATGGAAAAAAAAATCAATTATATTTATTTTTTTATTTAAGTTTATTTCTTGTTTTTCTACGCTGTATAGCATACACTAACCTTAACAGTACAGATTAGAAGGCCAAATAGTCACATCTTTGCTTATTATGGCTTCCTTCCTCAGACTTGTTCCTGGGAGCAGGATGATAGTCAGGTTTGGATAAAAAAAAATATCTAATTCTGATTTCTAATTCACATTTGCCTCGCCACTTTATGGTCATAAGGATGCTGGTGCCAATCTCAGCCATCGCTAGACGAAGTGAGGTACACCTTAAAAGGTTTCCAGACCATTGCAGAGTAAACACACACAGAACCACGATTACAATTGGGCGATTTGAGACAACATGTCTTTGGACTGTGGGATGAAACCTGAGTACCTAGAGGAAGCCCATGCAGGTAGGGGAGGATATGCAAATTAAACACAGAAACACCCAAAGCCAGGACTTTATCCCAGGAACTTCTTTCTGTGAGGCAGACATGCTAATGTAGAACTATACTGTAATAAAAATATTAATTTAATTATAAATAATAAATCTGTGTGTTTGTTTTTATTGCTGCCCATTGTCAGGTAAGTCAGCGATACTTAGCCAATCAGCATCAACTTTGCAACATGACAGTCTAATTGGGCTCCCTGTCAAGGTATGATCAGCAAATGGAACAAACTTCTCAAGCCATGCTCCATCACTATGGTGCTTTATTCAAGAGCTCTGTTATAAGAGGTTCAATCTGCAGGAGGTTCTAATCAATGACATCTAATCTTGGACACCTGATTATAAATTTATTTTTGAAAATATGATGAAAGTAAAAATGAAAGCAAAGATTCAGCCAACAGTCAACTCCAGGAAGATCTAAAGAAGGTCTAAAGTTACCTGTGAGTCCTGTTACAATTAGAAGACGCCTATGTGAAGCCGAGCTATCGGTAAGAAGCCCAGCAAGGTCACACTGCTGAAAAAAAGACATGTGCTGAACATGTTGCAATTTTTCAATGGGTATATTGACCAGCCTAAAAAGACATTATCCCACAGTTTGTGGACTGATGAAAGTAAGATTGTTCTTTTTGGGTTTAGTGGCCTGAGACAGTTTGACAGACGACCCCCAAACACTGAATTCAAGCCACAGTACATGGTGAAGACAGTGAAGCATGGTGGCGCAAGCATCATGAAATGGGGATGTTTCTCATACTACGGTGTTGACCCTATTCATCGGATACCAGGGATCATGGATCAGTTTGAATGCATCAGAACACTTGAAGAGATCGTGCTGCCTTATGCTGAATAGAAAATGCCCTTGAAATGGGTTCCAACAAGACAATGACCCCAAACACACCAGTAAACGGGCAACATCTCGGTTCCAGACCAACAACTTTGAGGTTCTGGAGTGGCAGCCCGATTCCCGGATCTTAATCCAAATGGAAAATTTGTCGGGTGACATCAAAAATACAGTTTCTGAGACAAAACCAAGAAATACAGAAGAACTGTGAAATGTAGTCCAATCATTTTGGACTGGAAAACCTGCTGACAGGTGCCAGAAGTTGGTCGACTTCATGCAACACAGATGTGCAGCAGTTCTCAGAAACACTGTTTATACAATTAAATATTAGTTCAGTGATTGAAGGGAAAACAAAATCTTACAACATTGTTCAGTTTATACAGTGAATGTTTGAGTTTGTAAAGAAGAACGCACACACTCATATTTTTTAACTGTTTAATGTTCACTTTTCTTCAATTTCTTTAAAGGAATAATACAATATTATATTTTTCTTCATGTTTTGATTTAGAGTAGAATGTGTAATGTTGCCAATACATTTGTGTGTATAGAAATAAAAGCCATTATTATTATTATTATTATTATTATTAAGGATTTTGAGCATTATTCAGTTTTTTAACCACACTGATATTATTTTGAACACAACTACAGTATAGATGGCTTGATAGACAGATATGGTTAGAGAAGCAGGTTAGGGACTGAAAGGTTGCTGGTTCGATTCCTGAAAAATGTGTTGTGGTGATGGAGTGAGCTGCACCCTCCCTTTCTCCACATTCATGGTTGAAGCATCCTCTAGCAGCCCTGTGTGTGTGCTCACTTTGGATGTGTTAAATTCAGAGGTAATCATTTTCCTTCACTGGGTTAATACATTATAGCAAAATTTAAAGAAAAATCTAATATATATATATATATATATATAAATAAATGTTTTTGCCCCTTACTGATTTTTTTTTTACTTTTTTGCACCTTTGTCACACTTAACTTTTTCAGATCATCAAACAAATTTAAACATTACACAAAGATAACCCAAGTATTCCAAAAATGCAGTTTTCCTGTTGGGATTTTATTTGTTTAGAGAAAAGTCCTCTCTAAGCCTACATGAACCTCTGTGAAAAAGTAATTGCCCCCTTTTTCAAAGGTGAGATAATTGTGATTAATACGATTGTTTGGGAAAACTGAGTTCAGTTTCATGGCCACAGCCAGGCCTGATTGCTAGCCGACATTTCCAATCAGGAGATATCAAACTTAAAACCTGTCTGACAAGGTGAGGTAGGCCATACTGAACACACATCATCATGCCGCAATCCGGTGAGCTTCAAGAGCAAACAAGAAAGAAGATTATAGAGATGTCTCAGTCTGGGAAAGGATACAAAGTCACTGGTGAATCTTTGGGACTCCAGCAGACCACTGTCAGAGCCATTATCCATAAATGGAGAAGGTATGGCACAGTGATGACCCTTCCCAGGAGTGGCCGACCTATCACAATTACTTCAAGAGCATGGCGCAGGCTAACCGGAGAAGCCACAAAGGATCCAAAAATCACTTCTCAACAACTACAAGCCTCACTTGCCTCAGTTAATGTCAATGCTGATGACTCCACCATCAGAAAGACACGAGGCAAAAATGGCATCCATGGAAGAGTTCCGAGGCAAAAGCCACTGTTGACAAAAAAAAATATCAAGGCACGACTCACTTTTACCAAGAATCATCTTGATCATCCCCAAAGCTTTTGGGAAAATGTCCTCTGGACTGATAAACCTAAAGTATAACTTTTTTGGAGAAATGCATCCCGTTACATCTGATGCAAAAGCAACACTGCATTTGATAAAAAGAACATTGTACCAACAGTGAAACATGGTGGTGGAAGTGTGATGATCTGGACCTGCTTTGATGCTTCAGGACCTGTGTGACTTGTCACGATTGATGGAACCATGAATTCTGCTCACTACCAAGAAATCCTGGAGAAAAATATTCGTACATCAGTTCGAGACCTCAAGCTAAAGCGCACCTGGGTTCTGCAGTAAGTCAATGATCCGAAGCAGCCCAGCAAGTCCACTTCTTAATTGGGAAAAAAAAGAACAAAAGGAGGGTTTTGAAGCGGCCTACTCAAAGTCCCGACCTGAACCCGATTGAGATGCTGTGGCATGACCTTAAAAAGGCTGTTCATGCCTGAAATCCATCCAATCTGGTTGATCGTAAACAATTCTGCCAAAATCCCATCCCAGCCATGTGAAAGACTCACCGCCTCTTATCGCAAAAACACTTGACTGCAGTTATTGCTGCAAAAGGTGGTTCAACCAGCTATTAGGTTTAGTGGGGCAATTATTCATTTACACAGGCCCTTGTAGGTTCAGATGTGTTTTTTGTCCTAAATAAATGCAATTGACACCGCAAACAACATTTTCTGTTTACTTGTGTTTTATCTTTTGTATAATATTTAGGTTGGCTTGATCTGAAATGGATGACAGTGTCAAAAGTGCAAAAAATGTCAGAAATTGGTCAGGGGGCAAATTCTTTTGCACAACACTGTGTACACACACACACACACACACACACACACACACACACAAACAATCATTCACATTCACAACCTGAGTTGATCATATATGATGCCAATCTGGAAATGCCGATTACAATGTCAAGCTGGTGTCATAATTTTTGAGAAATTACATGCTCTTGCTATATTACTCAACTTAAACAAGTTGGATTTAACAGTAGCTCTGAGTAAAAGTCTAGGAAAAAGCTGTTGAAGCAGTAAAGCTTCATAGAACAGACCAGTTCCTCATAATGTATCATTTATAACTTGCACCTCATCTGTGTAATGAAAAATGAAAGGTCCGCTTCACAGTAAGTCATTGTTATACACCATTGATCAGGAGGCTGAAAAGTTAAAGATTTACATAAAAAAAAAAAAAAAGCAACGCCTCTGCACATCTCAGCATGACTGTCTTTAAACGAGGTGCCCTGGGGCTTATTGCTTTGCCTGGTGCCCCTGTCAAATCGCCTCTATGCGCAGGAGTTACCAAAGGGAGCTGCTGTGCTCGACCCATCAGATCCAGTTTAATCTCTGCCTTTGTGCAGACTGCCTTTCATCTTGCTGGCCTCTCCTGGGATCAGGCCCGTTTAGGCGCATCACTAAGCTGTTTGATTGGCCAAGGTCAGAGAGGACTGCAGTGTTTCCTCCCTCAGATGGCAACACAAAGGTACCAATGTAGGCTATAACAACATCCAATAGTAAGCTGGAAATAATAAAATTTATCATTTTAATAGTGTGTACATGGGTGAATGAAAAAGTTTAACCCCACCCCCACCCCACCCGCCACCCGCCCCAGCCTGATAACACCGGGGTCATTTGAAAAACATACCAATTCATACGGGCTACAAACGAAAGCAGGAAAGTTCATTCATTAATTCTGTTTCTAAGCCACTTAATCTTAATTAAAGTCATGGGGAGGCTGGCGCCCATCTCAGCTGATTTTGTGCATGGGCAGGGCACACCCTTGACTGCTTTCCAGGCCATTGCAGGACCAACACATTCACACTCACACTGGCCCTATCAGCCTACTCTGCATGGTTTTGGACTGTCGGAAGAAACCAGAGTACCTGGAAGGAAACCACACATGCACGAGGAGGACATGCAAACTCCGCACAAATATGTCAGAGTCCGGGAATCAAACCCATGCCTTCTCGGTGTGAGGCAGACGTGAAGCAGAACTACTGTGCCACTGTGCCGCCATTCAGAAAGTTAATTTAGTGAATTAATGATGGCAACAGAACATATAGGCAAATGAATACACGCAACATGTTTACCTGAACTACTTCTTTTTATTTGTCCTGAGTGTGCGTACTTTTTTAATGCAGTGTACTTGTGAAGTCCAATTTCCAAGGAGCAGCTTGGATTATTCTATGAAACCGTATGGTCTACATGTTTTCAGAGGGTTTGTAATGATTATGGTGGGATTCCGTGCTTTGGTGCGCAGAGGTTACAATGAATTACCTCATAAAATGAGAGCAACTAAACTGCTTTTATAGTTATAATATATCATTAACACAGTGGATGTGTGCTATTATTTGCATTTTATTGAAAAGCTTGATAAAGAACAAAGCACAAGTTATGACTCACCTGAGACCACTTTAAAACTCCACAATCATTTAGATCACTGATGCACTGCACGAAGATGCTGATTTGCACATCATTACAACATTACTTACTTCGTGTGTGTGTGTGTGTGTGTGTGTGTGTGTGTGTGTGTGTGTGTGTGTGTGTGTGTGAATATATAGAAGCTTGTGTGGATTGTCTCATATGTACAGCATGCCTTCCAAAAAATAAAAAATAGTGAAATGAAAGTAATCTAACCACAAACCTAACTATTCACATCATAAGAAGAAAAAAAAAAACAATTTTGTAAATCTGTCCAAATGCTCATTCATAATTCACACAATAATCGGAGAACCAGGTGTTATTCAGCTTTTATTGTGCATCTCAATGCATTTGGTGCCTCGGTGAAGCCTACAAGAAGTAATCTTTGTGTTCTATCCTATTTTATATAAACGTTTCTCAAAAATAAATAAATGAAAAATACACACAAAAACAGCACGCTGCATTTTAATGCCTACATTTCAGTTCATCTTTGCCCCATTAAAGTGATGACAGTGGCTTTATACAGCTCCACTTAAGTACATGGAGATCCACATTTGATGAAAAACCTACAACTTCAGAATGTCAAATAGGTGTCAGAATACACAGCCAGATGATCCTTACCTCTGTGAACCAATACAGATTGAGACTTATTGAAATAGCTACCAATGCCATTTTGTCTTTGTTGAATTGTAGCACATATCAGCCAAACCCAGACACAAGATATCAAGGTCATTTCCTTTCTTTCTTTTTCCCTTTATTATTATTATTATTATTATTATTATTCAGTTCATTTTCTGTAACCACTTAATCCTAATTAGGGTCGCGGGGAGGCTGGCGCCCATCCCAGCTGACTCCAGGCAAGGAGAGAGTACACCCTGGACAGTTCGCCAAGCCATCGCAGGGTGGAAAGACGCTGACGGCTATGCAGCTACTCTTTACAAAAGTCAGCAATGGTTCTTTTACGTGAGCCTCTCACCATAGACAGTGAGAGACATGGCCGGCTTGTGATAACCCAGTTAGCTGCACTGGGGTGGGGGGTTGGGGGGGGGGGTGGGGGGGACAGTGACAACCTTGTGGAGAGTGGGACTCGAACCCCCAACCTTTGGATCAGCGATCCAGTGTTCTATACTACTAGGCCACCAGTGCCCACTTTTATTATTATTATTATTATTATTATTATTATTATTATTATTATTATGCACACATCAAAGGTTATTAATAATAAATGCTGTGGCATCTTTTCTCGCTTGGAGTTTGGGGGTTATATTCCCTACTGAATTTATTTGAGGATAAATAGATATATTCCAGATCGCATACACACTGGGACAGACGTTTTTAAAAATTAATTCTGTAAAAAACAAAAACCATAATATTATGTCCTGTCACACCAAAATGATATTCAGTTGCTCAGTATTTAAAGGCTTGGTTTGCATAATATTTACTCACATCGATTACAGTATTTTGTTATAACAGGATATCCTTACTCTTTTATTTACCAAAGGCCTACTAGGCTCATTGGGAGCTGGAGCCTATGTCAACTAACTCTAGGTGGTGTACACCCTGACCAGCTTGCCAGACCATCGCAAGACAACGGTACATCCTGAAATATTGTATACTCTCTATATGCTACAGTGGTCTGCCAATTATTATAATGTTGAATGATTGATGCATGAATGACATTTCTGTAAATATTTATACAGTTGGCCCTCTACTTACGAAAACCTCTGAATACAAAAAAATCCAGGTTACGAAAAGCATTTTCCTAAATTTTCATCCTCTGTATACGAAACAACCTCTTCTTACGAAAAGCGCCAAACGCGCCATTCAAAAACTCAAACTCGCCATTCAAACATTCAATTTTGAGAATTTTGAGAGTGATCATTGCAGTGTTATATTTCGTTATCCATCATGGAGCCCAAGAAAGTGATTCCCGGTGACACAGAAAAGAAGAAGCGGGCTCCGTTATCAATCGAAGTGAAGCAGGAGATAATAAAAAAATACGAAAGTGGGATGCGGTTGAGCGAAATCGCAAAGAAGTATGGCCGAAACCCCTCTACAATCGGGACGATATTGAAGCAGAAGGAGACCTTAAAAGCGAAGATACAGTGACGAAGGTTATTATTTTGGAACGATATTGAAGCAGAAGGAGGCATTAAAAGTGGAGAGACAGTGATGGAGGCGATTATTTCGGAAAAAGCAACCGCCATGTTTAAGGACCTTGTGAAGGAGGGTGGGGTGGGGTGGGGGTGGGGGTTCTTTGAACACATATTTCATACGAAATTGGTGTACTTTTATAATTTTTAAAGGGTTTATGGGTTAAAGGGTTTTTAAAGGGTAGTCTTGGGAGCCTTGGAACGAATCACGCGTTTTACATGTAAAATGCACCTCTACTTACGAAAAATGCAGGTTATGAAAAAGGCACTGGAACGGATTAATTTCGTAAGTCCACATACTGTTATGAATCTTTCACACATTAGCACTCTTATTGTTTATATCAGAGACAGGGTAAAGAGTTGATTCCTCTTTCTACAGTCTCCAATCCTCTCTATATATATACAGGAGCATTTAATAAGATAAAAGCAAAATGAAAATCATTGAATAGAGGCAAGATGAATCAGTTTTTCTTTTTACAAATTACAGTAAACCACATATAAGAGTGTCAGAAGACACTTGTACTGGAACAGAAGTGGGAAAATCAGAAAAGCAATGAAAAAAACTAAGGCAACTAAAATAAAAATCTGAGATGACTGTGGAATTGAGAGATCAGATGTTCTCAGTCAGTGGGATGAGAATCAGGTGTGATTTGACACCTTGTTTTATTACAACAGCAGGGGTCTATCAACGCCAGAGTCTCACAACACGTTTGTGAAAGTGTACCTTAGCATAAACAAAGTTTTTCATGCTCATTAGGCAGTCAGGCAAAAGGGAACAAAACTATTTCCAAAGATGTTGGACTCTACCAATCTGTGGTCAGACAGATTGAGAACATTCAACACTTCTGTTAAGCTCTCCAGCAGGGGTCAATCAAGAAAGGTCCAAAACCAAGGCAGTGACAGTATACTGACATGCAAGAACGCAACATAACTTCTAAGTATCTTAAGGCTTCCCTCTCACTTTGGCTAATCTTAATAGTCCCAAGTCAACCATCAGGAGAACACTGAACAACAGCGGTCAGCATGGAAGTTCTGCAAGGAAAAAGTTCTGAAGAAAAGACTGCTGCTCTTCTACAGATTCCTCAAGATCATCTGGAGAAGCCCAAAACCACATTAGGAAATTTTGTGAATTCCTCAAAAAAATAAATATCTTCTCTACATGAAAAATGTTAGGTTTTGAAAAGGCAAACACTGCATTCCACATAAGAAACTTATCCTACATGTGAAACACTGTGGTGATGAGATCATTGTTTTGAGCCTATGTTGCTGCATTTGGGCCAGGATGACTTGCTTTTAGTATTAGAACAACAAATTTTGAATGATGAGAAAGATTTCTAAAGGAATTTCTGTCTGTGAGATGAATCTCAAGAAAAAATGTCTCAAGACAAGAATTTATTGGTTCTATCAATGAAAGTTAAAATAGGAATGAAGTACAAGTTTTGGTTTTGCCAAGTCAATGTTCTGATCGTCATCTTCATCTTTTCCTGCTCAATCCGGGGTCAGGTTGCAGGGGCAGCACCCTACACGGTGAAGCCCAGATGTCCTTCTCCCAAGCCACTTGCTCCAGCTCTTCCGGGGGACACACGGGCGTTCCCAGATTAGTCACGACACATAGTCCCTCCAGCATGTTCTGGGTCGACCCTCGGGTCTCTTCTTGGATGAAAATGCCCAAAACACCACACCAGGAAGGAGTTCAGGAGCCTCCACATGCCTGAGCCACCTCAACTGGCTCCTCTCAACTCCAAGATGGCCTAAATTCTCACCCTATCTCTAAGGGAAAGCCCTGTCACCCTGCTAGGGAAGCTCATACAGCCGCTTGTATTAGCGATCGTGTTCTTTGGTCACTACCAAAACCTCCTAACTTTAGGTGCGGGTAGGAATGCAAATTAACTAGTAAATTGAGAGCTTTTCCTTGAGGCTCAGTTCCCTCTTTATATCAATTGGTTGGTACAGGTTCTGTTTTACAGTCGCGGCTGCAGCGATCCACCTGCCGGTCTCCCACTGTGTTCTGAACTTAATCATCGTAATAATAATAATACTAGTGTGAACTTAATAGGAGGCCATCATGGTGGTGTAGTGGTTAATATGGCTGCCTCACAGCTAAAAGGTCTCGGCTTGAATCATGTGCTCAGCGAGGACATTTCTGAGACTCCTCACTGTGCTTGGTGGATTTCCTCTGTTCACACTTTGGTTTCTTCCCACAGTCCAAAGACATGCACACTTGTTCAGTTCATTTTCTGTCACCATTTAAGTTAAGGGAAGCTGGCGCCCATCCCAGCCGACTCCAGGCGAGGGCGAAGTACACACTGGACAGCTCACCAGGCCATAGCAGGGCAGAATCACGCTGACGGCTGTGCAGCCTACTCTTGTCAAAAGTCAGCAATGGTTCTTTTTTATGAACCTCACACCATAGACAGTGAGAGACATGGCTGGTCTTTGATGACCCAGTTAGCTGCACTGGGGGGGGAAACCTTGTGGAGAGTGGGGCTTTATCCCCCAACCTTAAGATCATTTATCCAGCACCTATACCACTAGGTTCCACATGCACACTTGATTAACAGCAATTGCCTTTTAAAAAATGCCCTACAGTGTGAATCTGAGTGTGAATGTGTACATAAGGCTCAAAAAATGATTGAGTGCATTTTTAATTCATCAGCATTTAGGACTTTTTTGAAAATCTGATGTTTGAGGTTATTATTGAAGCCAAAATCTAGAAAATTCTAAATGGTTCACAAACTTTGAAGCAGGATGACAGCCAGACAGACAGACAGACAGATGGGACAGACAGACAGACGGGACAGACAGACAGATGGGACAGACAGACAGACGGGACAGACAGACAGATGGGACAGACAGACAGACAGACAGACAGACAGATGGGACAGACAGACAGACGGGACAGACAGACAGACAGATGGGACAGACAGACAGACAGACAGATAGACAGACAGACAGACAGACAGATAGATAGATAGATAGATAGATAGATAGATAGATGATTCACAAGTGTTTTGCCTCTTAAATAATGCATCAGACTTGGGGCTTGCTCTTAATTCCCCTGTTAAAGGGCTGTAGAGAATGGATGTGGCAGCACGTGATGGATGAGAGCTCTGGGCCAGCTGTCTGTTTGCTTTGACACACACAGTCCCACTGCAGCAGCCTACGACTGTGAGTGTCTTCTATGTCTTTCAAAAAGCACCAAAGGACAGTAGAATTGGAGCTGCCAGGTTTATTTTGTTGAGTGACAAAGACGAGAATCAAACCTCAAGCTTTTTCCCCCCTCAACAGATGGATAAGTCATGCCAACCACAAAGCTGTTCTGAAATGATTTCTGAAAGGGTGAAACTCTGTGTCAAGGGCTCTGTGACATCATACACCCTCAAGGTGCCCTTCAAATTTTCCCCTGTGGGCATCTTTCCTGTTTTTCTGCACTTTGTTATATCAGCTCCAGGGATGTTTTATATTTAGTGATCTGATCAAGTTTCTGGTGGTATGGTGGATCAGTGGTTGGCACTGTTATTTCTCAGTAAGAAGGTTCTGGGTTCAAATATTATGGTTGACAAGAACCTTTTGTGTGAATTTTACACGTTCTTTCTGTGCTTCCATGGGTTTCCTGAGGATACTCTGGTTTCCTCCGACAGCATGAGGCATGCTCATTAGAACAGATCTTCTTCTTCTTCTTTTTCTTCTTTTCCTTTCGGCTGTTCCCTTCAGGGGTCGCCACAGCGAATCATCTGCCTCCATCTCACCCCATCCTCTGCATCTTCTTCTCTTACTCCAACTACCTTCATATCCTCCTTCACCACATCCATAAATCTTCTCTTTGGTCTTCCTCTGGGCCTTCTGCCTGGTAGTTCCAACCTCAGCATCCTAGTACCAATATACTCACTATCCCTCCTCTGCACATGTCCAAACCATCTCAATCTAGCCTCTCTGACTTTGTTTTCAAAACATCTTACATGTGCTGTCCCTCTGATGTCCTCATTAATGATCCTATCCATCCTCGTTACTCCCAAAGAGAACCTCAACATTTTCATCTCTGCTACCTCCAGCTCTGCCTCCTGTCTTTTCCCCAGGGCCACTGTTTCTAAACCATACAACATCGCTGGCCTCAACACCGTCTTGTACACTTTTCCTTTCATTCTTGCCGATACCTTCCTATCACACATCACACCGGACACTTTTCTCCAACCATTCCAACTTGCCTGCACACGCTTCTTCACCTCTTTTCCACACTCTCCATTGCTCTGGATTGTTGAGCCAAAGTACTTAAAATCATCCACCTTCTTTATCTTTTTTCTTTATATCTGCCACCTGTAACCTCACCGTTCCTCTTGGATCCTTGTTGTTCACACACATGTATTATGTCTTACTGAGGCTAACCTTCATTCCTCTTCTTCCAGGGCATACCTCCACCTCTCTAGATTTTCCTGCACTTGTTCTCTGCTCTCACGACAGATCACAATGTCATCTGCAAACATCATAGTGCATGAGGATTCTTGTGTAACCTCGCCTGTCAGCCTGTCCATCACCATAGCAAACAAGAAGGGGCTCAGAGCTGATCCTTGATGCAGTCCCATTCGCTCATTAGACCAGATGTTTACTCTAAATCACAGACAGGTGTGTATTGTCATTTTTTCTTTGTTAATCCTGTGACAGCCTGGTTACCTGTTCAGGGTGTACGGAAATCTCACCTTGTACTAGGATTGGCTCCGGCTCCAGGTTCCCAAATGACCTTAACAACAAATGGTACTGTAAATAACTTGCGGGTGCTTCATTTCCTGTTTGAAAACAACACATAATGGCCACCAAATTTCCTAAAATGTTTGGTATAATTTGGAGTGTTGGTGCAGTATTCTCTAACCTCACACGTTACTACGTAGCTCTATCTGTGATAGTGTGCTTACATTTGCATCTATTGATTCTGAATGTGATGTTGCAGCACCATGACCTTTTCAATTCATCATGTGAATAATCAGAACTTAAATATGAAAACACTTTTTGTTTTTTACATCAGAATAAGAGGCCTCAGAAAATGAACTGTGTTAATTATTAAGGTGAAAATAAAAACACATGCCCGCATTGGAAAGGTTCACTGAAGTCCACTGAGTTCTGAATTGAATAAACAGATTAATATTTTACTGAGAATTCTTTACAGTACATGATATATACTATCAGGTCAAAAGTATGTGAATACCTGAACATCATAGTCTTTTTTTGATTCCACCAAGATTTAAAAATTTATCAGAGAAAGCAGGCTTACTGTATGTCCACAAGCATAACAACTTGATCCAGTCTGCTTTGTATTATTATTATTTTTTTTAATTCATTCATTTATTCATTCATTCACTTTCAAAACTGCTTAATCCTAATTAGAGTCACGGGGAGGATGGTGCCCATCTCAGCCAACTGTGGGCGAGGGCAGAGTACACCCCAGACAGCTTGACAGGCCATCACAGGGAAGAAACACGCTGACGGCTATGCAGCTACTCTTGATGAAAGTCAGCAATAGTTCTTTTAGCTGAACCCACCATAGACAGTGTCTCTCTTGGGTGAGAGACATGGCCCGCCTTTGATAACCCAGTTAACTGCCCTGGAGGTATTATTATTATTATTATTATTATTATTATTATTGTTGTTGTTATTATTGGTAGCAATAATAGTAGTTTATCCACATGGTAGCTTTTTGCCTACAAATTAAACATGCAATTTAAATTTGTATTACAATTTTTTAAAAATTAAAAAAAAATTTATTCCAGTTTTATATTAAAAAAAATTTAATTCTTGAATTTAAAAGTAGTTTGTGTTGTTCACAAAAAGTTTATGATCACTACATTTTCTTCTTGTATTTGCTCTAAGTCTGTTGTAGCCTTCAGATATCATGGAAACATTAATAGCAATGCAGCAAAATATACCATCAGCTTTTAATCTTTCACAATTAAAAGCAATTTATGGCACAAAGTCCACCAATGGGCTTATTTTTGGGAGGTGGGACAATTATGGGAAACCATAAGGAAACCGCTGAGAACACAACTAACAAAAGTGACATTATCTATCAATAATTCATATGCCGTGACTGCTTTCTTTGCTTGCCTTTGAAAACTTTGACAGTATTTGATAGTAAGAATATCATCTTCATCATCATCATCATTATCATCATCATTTTCTTCCACTTAATCCGGAGTTAGAACGTGGGGCAGCAGCCTAAGCAATGCCATCCAGATGTCCCTCTCCCCAACCACTTCCTCCAGCTCTTTTGGGGGGACAGCATTCCCAGAACAGCTGAAAGACGTAATCCCTCTAGCGTGTTCTAGGTCGACCCCGGGGTTTCTCTCGAGCTGGACATGCCCGAAACACCACACCCGGCAGGTGTTCGGGAGGCATGCTAACCAACTGCCGAAGCCACCTCAACTGGCTCCTCTCAATACAGAGGAGCAGCAGTTCTACTGCAGGCTGCTCCCACATGGCTGACCTTCTCACTTTATGTCTAAAGGGGAGCCCCACCACCCGGCAAAGGAAGCTCATTTCAGCCACTTGTATCCGCATCTCTGTCTTTTGGGCACTACCCAAAGATTGTGATTATAGGTGAGGGTTGGAACTTAGATCGACTTGTAAATTTTTTGTTTCTTTGCTTGTTTTTGCTTTTCGGCTCCATTCCCTCTTCACCATGATGGACCAGTACAGGCTCCACTTTACAGCTGCTGGAGCTGGAGGTCCCGGGTTGATCAAGCCAAAAGGACAACGACATCCACAAAAAGCGGAGACGAGATCCGATGGCCATCAAACCATCCCCTCAATATCTCAGCTGTACCTAGAAATTCTGTCCATAAAATTTATGAACAAAATTGGGGACAAAGGACAGCCTTGATGGACTCCAACCCTTGCCGGAAACAAATTTGACCTGTTGTTACCAATGCAGACCAAGCTCTGGCTCCAGGTGATACAGTGATGGAATGGCCCATAGCAACATGTTGGGAATGCCACACTCCAGGAGCACACCCCATATGATAGCTCAAGGGACACGGTCAAAAACCTTCTTCAAATATGCAAAACACTTATGGACAGATTGAGTAAACTCCCATCATCCCTTCCAGGATCCTGTAGAGCATATAGAGCTGGTCAAGAGTGCCACGGCCAAGCAAAAACCCCATTGTTCCTCCTGACTCTGAGGTTCAACTATCGGTTGGATCCTCCTCTCCAGAACCCCTGCATAGATTTTCCCAGATAGGTTGAGGAATGCTTGCTGCCTCTCCACATGAACAACTCCAGAATGGAATAAGGTCCAGCCCCTCTCGAGATGGGTGGTTTCAGAGCTCAAGTTATGCATTGAGGTGAGTCTGACTATATCTAGTGAGGATCTTTCCACCTCACTAACTCAGGCTCCGTTCTCGGCAGAAAAGTGACATTCCATGTCCAAAGAGTCAGAGTCATAAGCCAAGGATGGGTTAGACAGAACCCATGCCTTTGGCTGCCACCCAACTCACACTGCACCGACCCCTATAGCCTCTCCCACAGGTAGTGGGTCTGTGGGAGGGTGAACCCATGTCTCCTTTTCGGGCTGAGCCCGGCCGGGCTCCATGGACTAGAAGCCTGACCACAAGGCACTCACTTTTGAGCACCGCCCGGAAAGCCTGGATCCAGGGGGCACGGGGTGGGGGGTTATGTGGGGGGAGGGTTGTGTGTGGGGGGAACCCCAGTGACCCGCGTCTGGGCAAGGGAAACTGCCTCCTTGTTTTTTCCTTTTTCATAGCGGTCTTTTGAACTGTGCTTCGTCTGGACATTCACCTAGGACCTCTTTGCCTTGGGTGACCCTACCAGGGGCATAATGCCCCTGACAACACAGCTCCTAGGATCATTAAGACAGGCAAAGCCCTCCACCACGATAAGGTGAAGATTTAAGGAGGCTGGCACTCATCCCAGCCGACTCCAGGTGAGGGCAGAAGAAACACCCTGGAAAGCTCGCCAGGTCATCGCAGGGTGGCAACACGCTGACAGCTATGCGGCTCCTCTTGTTGAAAGTCAGCAATATATTTTTTACAACCTCACACCGTAGACAGTGAGAGACATGGCCGGCCTTTGATAACCCAGTTAGCTGCACTGAGGGGGGGGGGGGGGGGGACAGTGACAACCCGTTGATAGCGGGGCTTGAACCCCCAACCTTAAGATCAGTGATCCAGCACCTTTTACTACCAGGCCACCACTGCCACTACATACATTAATTCTACTATAAAGCATTGTTTACGAAAGGCATTGTGGGGAAACAGCTGTTTATAATGTAGTATTTTCTCAGTTGCATTAACACATTTCAGAAAAAAGTCTCTCCGCTCTCAAATGTTTAACACCCTTTCAAACCCATACACGCTTCATCAAGTGCAAAAGAAAACGCAGTTCTGGCACTAAAGCTATGAGCTCTACTCAAGAAGAAAACATCACAATCACAAATTTCGACACCACTTTTTTTACTGCACGAAACAACTGCAACCTCAACCATTACAGAGTGTTCTGACAGCCGAGCTTTGATTACTGAGGATCATTGACCCGATGTGGAGTAAATCGTCTCATATTCATTCAGATCATTCTGTTGATTTAACCCATCGCTGTATCAGCCAAAATCAACACAGTGGATTGGTGCAATATTTTGTAATTCGTGGGTATTCCTTTGAACATACAGGGACCCCTCACTACGTCGCACCTCAATTCATGTGGCTGCAGTGCATTGTGTGGTTTTTTTTAAATATTCATCGAATTAAAAAATAAGGAAATTAAGGGAAAATAGGGGAAAACGTGAAGGGAAATGCCACAAAAACAAGGCCAATTTTGCAAAAAAAAATAAATAAATAAAAAAAAAAACCCAAACAAACACAAAACAAAAACAACCTAAAATCTCCCATCAAAACTACTTACATTGTTGTGAGGTGCGCATCTGCATGCATGTGTGCGGGCGCGCCCGTCTGTATGTGCGTGTATTTATATTTTATTTACATCTCATGCATTATTTTTTTAACGTTTAATTGTTATTATACGCATCTATAGCATTGAATATGTGTTCATTGATATTATATACACATATACATGCATGTACGTATACGTCAGTTGGGGAGGTTGGGGGGGTTGATCCTACTTCGCGGATTTCGATGGTTGCGTGGGGATCTCAGTCCCAATTAACCGCGGAAAGCGAGGAATCCCTGTAATGTATGTTGTTGACTGTGTTCTGTGTCTTGAGATTAATTCATTTGGAGCATGATGCTGTCGGAAAATAATCAACACTGTAGTGTTGCGATATGGCCCAATACAAAGGATTAATGCTATCAGTTTTTGTAAAGGTAGCACTTCCTGTATTGTTTTTTTTTTTTGTATATTATAATAATTTGACAGTATTAACATTTTTATTTAGTAAAGAATGACACAGCCTTCACATGAGAGGGCCTGGCGAGCTGTCCAGGGTCTATCCTGCCCCCCCTTGATGTCGGCTGAGACAGGCACCAGCCTCCTCTCGACCCTAATTGGGATTGAAGGGCTCAAAAAATTAATGAATGAAGAATGACACATCATCATCATCATCATCATCATCATCATCATCATCATCATCATCATCATCATCATCATCATCATCATCATCATCAGGGTGGCACGGTGGTGTTGTAGTTAGCATGTCTGCAACACAGCAAAAAGGTCCTGGGTTCAATTCCCAGCTCGGGCGTTCCTGTGTGGAGTTTGCATGTTCTCCCCGGGCTTGCGTGGGTTTCCTCCGGGTACTCTGGTTTCCTCCCGCAGTCCAAAATACATGCACAGTAGGTTAATTGACTGTTTTAAATTACCCCACACTGTCCAGGGTGCACTCTGCCCTCGCCCAGAATCAACTGAGATGGGCACCAGCCTTCCTGTGAACTTAA
>CM045749.1:14084228-14136728 GCA_024760905.1 Plotosus lineatus
CCTTTTGGAATATCTCATAAAATCACAATCTCATGCATAAAATCACTATCAAATGTGATCTGACCTTTGTCAAAATCACACAGATGAAAAAATAGTGTCTGCTTTAACTAAAACTACCCAAACATTTATAGGTTTTCATATTTTAATGATGATAGCATGCAAACAATGACAGAAGGGGGGGGGTAAGTAACTGAACCCTCACATTTAATATTTTGTGGCCCCCCCCCTTTGGCAGCAATAACCTCAACCAGATGCTTCCTGAAGCTGCAGATCAGTCTGGCACATCGATCAGGACTAATCTTGGCCCATTCTTCTTTACAAAACTGCTGTAGTTCAGTCAGATTCCTGGGATGTCTGGCATGAGATATATACAGTGTGTATATATATATATATATATATATATATATATATATATATATATATATATATATATATATATATAAAATTAGTGTGTGTGTGTTTATGTATGTATGGAAATATTAATTTAAATATTGTGTTCATACGTTTATTATTTACAGCATTTGACAGACACTCTTATCCAGAGGGATTTATAATTATGATATTATTTTTTTATTGAACCGAGCCTTGCTCAAGGGCCCAACAGTGGTGACAATGGAATTGAACTGCTGACCTTTTGGATTAGGAAGCCATAGCATTAACCACTAAGCCATTGCTGCCCCTTGTTACACTTTATTATTGGATTGTTCAGTATACACCAGAGAATAAAGAATAATTACAGTACTGTACATACTTTCATTTGTTTGTATTAGTCTGAGTCAAATCCTGACTTGTGTCTGAGGTCTGAGTCGAGTTTTGAGTGATGGTATTTTTGTTTTTTCAGGCTTGAATTAGTCAAAGCGGGGTGGCACTTGCCTTATATCAAGCATCTCCTGAGTTTGAGCCCCTGGCTCGGTGAGGGTGTTCCCGTGTGGAGTTTGCATGTTCTTCCTTTGTGCATGTGGGTTTCTTCTGGGTACGTGGGTTTCCTTCCACAGTCTGAAGATATGCACGTTAGGCTAATTGGCTGTCCCAATTTGTCCCTAGACGCGAGTGTGATTGTGAGTGATTGTGAGTGTTGGCCCTGCGAGGTACTGGCGAGCTGTTCAGCATGAACTGCACCTTCAGTGTTGGCTGAGACAGGTTCCAACCTTGCTGTGACCAGAGTAGGATTAAGCGGTTAAACAAATTAATGATTCAGAGGGAAAGTGTGTGTGTGTGTGTGTGTGTGTGTGTGTGTCTCTGTGTGTGTACTTGTGCGTGATACATATTAAGGACTGGAGTAGATTTTTTTTAAACCAAGAGTCAGGACATTTGGGCTGGTCCTCACTTTATCATGGTGCTGTTTAAATGGTTAAGACCTGGTTTTAAAGTTTGGGTGAGAATCAGGTTTGGGTTAGAAATTTAGTTGTGGTAGTTATGGGAAAGGTTTGGGGAATGCATTGCCCCTTCCCGGGATAGAAATACAACATTACGTGTGTGAATATGAGAGAAAGCTTAACTTGTACATCATTGCTCCAGTTGGTCTACAGAGCACAGCACTAATTTGGAAGTGTTTCTGTTTGAGTGCATTCGTCCCTTTTTCCATTTCCTCATCCTGATTCAGGCCTCAGAGTATCACACGTTCCTGAGAAGGTTCCAGATTTATTTTAGGATGCTTTCACATAGGCACTGCGTGTTCCACCTGGTGTCTTTTCCTTTTTTTTGTGGCTAGTTTGGCTCAATGAGAGAAAAGTGATTACACTCAGCTTGTGGAGTGATGTCCTGTACCAAGTCAACTCTTGAGGCAAAGCTCTGCATGGCGACAGACCTGTTTCTGTTTGTCGCCCATGGTTAGACTAAAATAGGTAGGGATGCTGTGATATAAAAATCCGGTTCAGTTCATTTTCTTTAACCGCTTAATCCTAATTAGGGTCGGGGGAGGCTGGCGCCCATCTCAGCCGACTCCGGGCGAGGGCAGAGTATACCCTGGACAGCTCGCCAGGTCATCGCAAGGCGGAAACCCGCTGACTCTTGTCGAAAGGCAGCAATGGTTCTTTTACATGAACTTCACACCATAGACCGTGACAGACATGGCCGGCCTTTGATAACCCAATTAGCTGCACTGGGGGGATGGTGACAACCTTGTGGAGAGTGGGACTCGAACCCCCAACCTTAGGATCAGCAATCCTGCGCCTAATACCACTAGGCCACCACTGCCCATATAAAAATTCATTATCCTTAATAAAGTAGAAAAGACCACTTGATGTGATCTTGGCTTCTGCTAAAGGAAACTGGGTGTGACAGACACTGATTCTCTCGTGAATGAAAACACGGCGGACATTTGGTCGATGCCCTGATCCAGAGCGACTTTCATTTTTAAATTCTATTTTAAATCTAATTTATACAACTAAGCAAATGGGTGTTAAGGGCCTTGCGAATGTTACTCGTCTGAGCACATGGTGGTTCATAGTACAGTATTTCGCTCACCATGATGGATATTCTGGAATCTTCCGTCCCTGTCTTGCATTCGTTTCCTCAGTTTTAATGCATGAATACATGAAGATAATTATGAGGGTAGTGGGGCCTCAATGTTCAAAGCTCTTGATTACTAACCTGAAGGTTGTGAGTTCAAAACTCAGTACCACCATGCTGCCACTGTTGGGCCTTTGAGCAAGGCCCTTGACCCTCAACTGTATAAGAACAATAACTAAGTCTCTCTGGATAAGGGCATCTGCTAAATGCTGTAAATGTGATGAACATCATTAAGATTTGGGATGTTAATTATTGCTGTGATGTACATTTATATTGAACTAAATGTATTTCATCATTTTAATGCCATGTTTCTTTATTAGCAGTGTGGGTGTTATGGCAGTTCATGATTTGTACTTTTGTGAGTTTGTGTCCTGAGTTTTGGGGCTCGAGCTGAAAAAAGTTTCGACGCCTTGGACCATAAGTGAACAAAGCCGTAGCTTTGCAGAATTCTGGATGGTTGAATCAGGACTCAAGCACAAAAAAAAAAAGAAAAGATGGATACGTTTCCCAAATGGTCTTTAATGACGACTCCGGGTTCTGTGCCTGGGTGACCTTTTTTATTTATTTATTTATTTTGATTTCTATCCTCAATTTGCTTTGTACCCTTTGAGCTTACTGCTTTGTAATGCTGTATTCCCAACCAATGAATGAAAAACTGATGGCACATATTATTATTATTATTATTAATAAGGGAGATAATGTGTCCTCTCTGTCCCTTCATCTGCATTTATGTCAATTCCAATTCAAGAACTTTGCAGTTAGTTGAACTTGGCAGTATAACTGAGGCTTTTGATATTTTCGGATTTCTGCTATGTTGTGGGGGGCGGGTGTTGTTATTGTCATCTCCTGATGATTGTTGTTTAATTTTATTTTTCTAGTTTTTGATTTCGTGACTTATTTACAGTCGGAAACCAAACAATTGAAACCATTGATTCCAGTGTATTTCTAAAAAGTCTTAAATGTGGTTGTTGTTTTTTTTTTTGCCCCTTCCTCTGATTCGGACTTTTGGTCGCTGAGGTATAACATGTGAAAGTGCTGTGACTTTCTTTCTGTTTTGACTTTAGTGTTTAAGAGGAAACAACTCTTATAGAAGTCGGACTAAAAACAAATGTATTTGTATTTGAGTTACTTCCTCTGTTTTTGGCTTCCACAAGAAGTTCTTCTTTTCGTAACTACTGCTTTCATTAATTAAGTGGGCCGAGCCTTTCTTTAAATATGGAGGAAGTCGGTGGTCATGGGTAATTTCACCTGTAAACTGCCAACCCTCATCAGTTTGAATGATCAATGATAAGACTGGGAAATTCCCTGCTTATTAACACGGTTGAGCTTGTATCACAGTCACAGCTAAAGTTCTGGGAGGACCGAGTTCAGTGTAGTACACGATGTTCTCCCCTTTAGGTGATGTGCACAATTTCAGGTAATTGTTCGTGCCATTATTGCCTGAAGCATTTTAGAGGGACATCCCTGCCACAAGAGTAGCTTCTCTTTCTTCTCAAACCCTCCACTTCTCTCTGTCACCTGGTCTGACCTTTAGATTTTTATTTTGTATTCACTTGTAGAATTGTGCTGAGGGTGTGATGTGTCAACTGGGTTGCTATTAGTTTAGTGTGTTTGCTCCGAGGTGCAACATGTGGGCCTTGACATGAAACTCCACAGAACACCCACACTAACCTCAGCTGAGTTCACTTGAAAGAGTCGAGGAAATTTCCCCTAAATGGTTTCGTTCACAACAGTGGCATCATCAGAACTCCACCGTGGCCTGTTTCAGCTCAGGTGGCTGAGCGAGCGACACCGGCTGCCGTGACTAACTCGGAATGAACACAGTGACACCACACACACACATACACACACTCTTCCCTCTTCTCGCTCTCCTTGTGTGTTTTCCTGAAGAGCACAAAAGACTACGAGATCACAGCACTGTCCTATTTTCTTTCCTCCGGTCTGTTTACATGCTAGGAGGAGTTACGAGCTGCAGCTTACAGCCTTTTATGTGGCCGTGTTCGAATTCAGTTCCATCATAAGGGGTGGAGGACCGTGTTAAACATGCTGAGGCAGACAAATACAGGAGAGTGAGATGTTCAGCGCTTGATTTAACTCACTGTGAGGCGACACTTTGAGTTTGTTTTGTGGTTCTTATACTGTGAGATGTCTGGTACAGGAACCCAGCTGAACTTACACGAGTGTTGTTCTAGGCTTTTTAAGATAATCTTTTAAATAAATTACTGTCGGTGTGAGTTCAGCATAATGTCTAACATCAGTCAGTCACCAGAGGAAAAGTGTACATGTGTGACTTTCTTCCTAATTTAGTTCTTACTGATTCTTTCACATGCCCTATCAGATGAAAGCAAAGAACCAAAGAGCAGAAAGATCGCTAACACAGGCTTCTTTTGAGGCTGGTGAAGCTCGCTCTGTCCACCCTCTTCCACATACATGAGCTCATACACACCTGCTATGGGCGAGGGAAAGAAACCGAGATCGGGAGAAGGAAAGAATGGATGTTTTTTGTCTCTCTCTCTCTCTCTCTCTCTCTCTCTCGCTGACTCTTGGCCAGAGATGGCCGTGTTTCATCAGGATTCAAGCTTTGCTGTTGTTGTAGTACTTGAGAGCTTGTTTATGGCCTCCTTTTAAACAATCCCATTAATTAACGCGATCACGCGCCAGTCGAAAGTGTATACATGTCACTCAGGCTGTAATGCATGTCAGGCGTTAGAGTTTTATGATTTTGGTGTGGTTATTTCTGAACTGAGAGTGAGAGATTTCTTTTTTGTTTTTTTTTCCCCTTTTCAGGGGTCGAACTGAGAGTAAACACAAATTATAAAGGTGGGGGAGGGGATTAGAACTTCATTCGGTTCACGAACATGGTCGCGCTTTACATACTGATTGAAGTGTATAAACTGTAATAGTGTTAGCAGAGTGCTCTAGACATTCTCATCCATCCACTATGCTGATTGGCAGCTTGATTTTGAGCGCTTGGAAAGTAATTGTACTTCCTGTTTAACACAAACAGCAAAATGGTGAACATTCAGAAGTCGTGACTCAGCTGATGAACTTCTTTTCCTTTCGGCTGTTCCCATCAGGGGTCGCTACAGCGAATCATCCGCCTCCATCTCACCCTATTCTCTGCATCTTCTACTCTTACTCCAACGACCTTCATGTCCTCTTTCACCACGTCCATAACTCTTCTCTTTGGTCTTCCTCTAGACCTTCTGCCTGGTAGTTCCAACCTCAGCATCCTACTACCAACATACTCGCTATCCCTCATCTGTACATGTCCAAACCATCTCAGTCTAGCCTCTCTGACTTTGTCTCCAAAACATCTTACATGTGCTGTCCCTCTGATGTCCTCATTCCTAATCCTATCCATCCTCGTTACTCCTAAAGAGAACCTCAACATTTTCATCTCTGCTACCTCCAGCTCTGCCTCCTGTTTTTTCCTCAGCGCCACTGTTTCTAAACCATACAACATCGCTGGCCTCAACACCATCTTGTACACTTTTCCTTTTATTCTTGCCGATACCTTCCTGTCACACATCACACCGGAGACTTTTCTCCAACCATTCCAACCTGCCTGCACACGCTTCTTCACCTCTTTTCCACACTCTCCATTGCTCTGGATTGTTGAGCCTAAGTACTTAAAATCCTCCACCTTCTTTATCTCTGCCCCCTGTAACCTCACCGTTCCTCTTGGGTCCTTGTCATTCACACAAATGTATTCTGGTTTACTGAGACTTCATTCCTCTTCTTTCCAGGGCATACCTCCACCTCTCTAGATTTTCCTGCACTTGTTCTCTGCTCTCACGACAGATCACAGTGTCGTCTGCAAACATCATAGTCCATTGAGATTCTTGTCGAACCTCGCCTGTCAGCATGTTCATCACTATAGCAATCTAGAAGGGGGCTCAGAGCTGACTCTTGATGCAGTCCCACCTCCATCTTGAACTCTTCTGTCACACCGACAGCACACCTCACCACTATCTCACATCTCTCATACATGTCCTACACCACTCTAACATAACTCAGCTGACTAACACAACACAACTTGATAATAGAGCTGTCGGAAAGAAGTTTAGACAGGCATGGCTGGGTGAGGAGCTATCAGTTGCACTACTGAGCATTAGCACAGAGAAGGTTAAAGTCAATCTCGGTGGTACCAGCTATGGACGCCATGTGTAAACTGTGCACAGACACAAACGATTATGGAGTGCGAGATGAGTCTGAACCCCGTTATTTGTGGATGTGACATAAACGTGTAATGTGCGAGGCAAAGAGACGGATTTGGTGTCCTGTGACTCAATACTACTTGGTGCCTTCAGCCAAGGGAAGGGTTGGCCCTGTTAACCTGTAGTATGCTGCGTATATATAATTCTTTATCTGGTCCTCGAACCAACAGCTAATTAATTTTTTTTTTGTTTTGTTCCTGAGGAGCCTGACTGATATTTTCATGTTTATTCCTTTTTTTTTTTTTTTTTTTTTTTTTTTTTTTTAACTTCTCTCTTGCTCTCATACACGTCCTCTCTCAGACTCCCAGCGATCCAACCTGCAAACCTTCACAATGAGGCTGATTGATAGATTTCACTCCCCCAAGCCAAAAAGAGTACATTCGTCGAAGAAAGCATCCAAACCTTCAATAGAGCGAGTTGTGAAGCCTCCTGAGAAGCAAGAGACTAAGGTAGCACAGTCGAGATGCCATTTTCTGGTTTTTTTTTTTTTTTTTTTGGTCCTTTACTGACCTGTAATCCACCTCCACATTTTCTGGCTTTAGAGTCTCAGTTGGTTGGAAGAGAAGGAGAAAGAAGTGGTGAGTGCCTTGCGTTACTTCAAGACTATCATCGATAAGATGGCTGTGGACCGAAAAGTTCTAGAAATGCTTCCTGGCTCTGCAAGTAAGGTGCTGGAGGCGATCGTACCTGTAGTGCAAATCGACCCCAAGATCCTGAAAAGGTGAGAACTCTTTTTCTAATGATCTTTTCATGAAGCTAAACTGAAGCCACGTCCAAGTGCGCCTCTGCTCTCGTGTATGAAAAACTAACACATTCTCTCTCGTATTCAAGGCTTTCTGATATGTCTGTTTTATCTGTTCCAGCTGTGCACCACATGTTGCCTGGGCTGAAGCCACAAATTCCCCACCCACATATAATGTGTTTGTTTCTGATGTTGTTCAGTATTCTGACTCTATGGCTCTGTGACATTTGGTGTTCATCCTTATGCAGTTCCTCTGTGACGTCCTGCCTCAGCCGAGTTTATCAGAGTCTGGCGAATCTTATTCGCTGGTCTGATCAGGTGATGCTGGAAGGAGTGGATCTGGATGAGAAGGATACTGTTGCAAATGTCACTGGCATCATAAAAGCAGTTCTGGATGGAGTGAAGGTAATGCCCCATCATCTCCATCTGGCGTCCAGCACATGCAAAACCTCCGATTTCCACTCTGAGGTTTTTGTGGGTTTTTTATTGGTTTTGTGAAATGGAAGTGCGGCTTGTAATGTGCCGTCACTGGTGTCTGCAGGAACTGGTAAAGCTGATCTTGGAGAAACAGCAGCTCCCGTCTCCAACATCACCCACAGCCAAAAGTGTCCCATCAGTCATCAGCTCAGAGAGGTGAATGATACCAACACACTACTGTCTTACATAAGTATAACCCAGTCATGCATGGTGGTGATGTCATCATGTTGAGCTACATTGGCCTTTTGGTTGTAGAATACTTTTTTTTTTTTTTTTTTTTTTTTGCTGTAGATTATATTTATTATAGTCTTTATTATAATTGATATAATAATCTTACTGATTTTCATTGTTCATGCAACAGTCGACAAAGATCTGTTTATCTTTATTATAACTGTTACTTGGTACAGGGATGCACAATGTTTTCTGTATCGAGCCGACGGTTTCTCCAACCAGTCCAAAGACATGCACACTGGGTCACCTGACTGCTGTAAATTTCCCATAGGTGTGAATGAGAGTGTGAATGATCGTTCATGTCTGTGCCAGCCTTGCAATGGACTTGTAACTTGTTCAGGGTGTCACACCTCTTGCTCGAAGTCAGCTTGGATTGGTTCCAGCTTTCCCCTGCAACCCTGACAGAAAAGTGCTCTGTGATGGATGGATGCACTGTATGGCTAAAATAATATATATTTGGGGGGTTGAATTCTTGGACAAACAGTTGATCACATGTACAATGTGCCTTCATGTTGCAGACAGTATTAATCAGTATGCATTGTTATCATCATCATCATCATCATCCCCATCTTTCTACATGGGGCACTTAGAGTCCAGTCAGCTCTCCAACCTCACCCCATCCTGTATAACTGATTAAATATCATGATTGGTCAGTGTTCATTAGGTCATTCTATTTTCATCCTGAAATCTGTGTGGATCACGGATCACCTGTGGTCCATCACACCGCTATCTAATAAATATAGTGTTATTGATCATTTCTGCATCTGTAAAGAAGTGACTGTTGTGCACTGAAGCAATTAAAGTTCAACGTGTCACGCAATCTTAATGCACTAACCTGATTATGCTCATTACAGTGCTCCAGAGCCTCCTGTTATCGAGACAGAAGACGAGAACTCGACAAACTCCTCTGCACTGAGTCGTTCGACTGAAGCCCTCACTGACGCCCCCTCCACAGAAGAAGTGGCGCCTCCCAAACCCCCATTGCCTGGCCTCAAAGTTCCCGAACATTGGTACGTAGACTGCCTCTGCCTCACAGCTCTCTCACTGTCTCCTCCTCAGCATATTTGGGTAGATTGCAATAGCCGGACATGTTTGCCAACGTCTTTTGTGTGATTGTGTAGTTTGCACTCCATTTGTATGCAGTGCTTGTCGGCTTTTCCTGGATGCAGGATGAAGCGAGGGAGGCTGAGACTTTATCTGTGCTCGAGCTGTAATCTCTCCAGATGATTACACAGCACTGTCACTTGAATCAAACTGCTTACAAGAAGTATAAATGGGAAGGTGTGAAGCAGGCTGTTATAAATAGTGCACTTCTTTCGAACTTGTGTCTCTGTAGACGCCTTAATATATGTTCTCCACTTCCTCTGGCACGCTGCTGGGTTTAAAGTGTTTCTTAAAAAAACAAAAATCTCTAGAAGGGTTTTTTTTTTTTTTTCCCCTGGAGAGGTACAGGCAGAATACACAGGTCAAGGCAGGACAGAATTCTCAGAGAAAGTGTACATGCTCACAAAAGGCTTCTTCTTTTCCTTTCGGCTGTTCCCTTCAGGGGTTGCCACAACGAATCATCTGCCTCCATCTTCATGGAAGTCATATTAATGATTCGCATGTTTGATTTGGCATAGGTTTTTATGTCGGATGCATTTCCTGACACAACCCTTTTAGCAAGGGACAGAAACACGCTGACAGCTATGCAGCTACTCTTTACGAAAGTCAGCAATGGTTCTTTTACACGAACCTCACACCATAGACAGTGAGAGACATGGCCGGCCTTTGATAACCCAGTTAGCTACACTGGGGGGGGGGGAGTGACAACCTTATGAAGAGTGGGACTTGAACCCCCAACCTTAAGATCAGTAATCCAGCATCTTTTACCACCAGGCTACCCCTGCCTTACATGCTCACAAAAGCATGAACTTGTTTTTAATAATATATAGAGGTCCTTCTCAAAAAAATTTGCATATTGTGATAAAGTTCATTATTTTCTGTAATGTACTGATAAACATTAGACTTTAATATATTTTAGATTCATTTCACACAACTGAAGTATTTCAAGCCTTTTATTGTTTTAATATTGATCATTTTTGCAAAAAAGTAAAGAAAAACCAAAAATTCCTATCTCAAAAAAATTAGCATATTTCATCGGACCAATAAAAAAAAGTGGTTTTAATACAAAAAGGTCAACTTTCAAATAATTATGTTCAGTTATGCACTCAATACTTGTTCGGGAATCCTTTTGCAGAAATGACTGCTTCAATGCGGCGTGGCATGGAGGCAATCAGCCTGTGGCACTGCTGAGGTGTTATGGAGGCCCAGGATGCTTCGATAGCGGCCTGAAGCTCATCCACAGTGTTGGGTCTGGTGTCTCTCAACTTTCTCTTCACAATATCCCACAGATTCTCTATGGGGTTCAGCTCAGGAGAGTTGGAAGGCCAATTGAGCCCAGTAATACCATGGTCAGTAAACCATTTAGCAGTGGTTTTGGCACTGTGAGCAGGTGCCAGGTCGTGCTGAAAAATGAAATCTTCATCTCCATAAAGCTTTTCAGCAGATAGAAGCATGAAGTGCTCCAAAATCTCCTGATAGCTACTGCATTGACCCCGCCCTTGATAAAACACAGTGGACCAACACCAGCAGCTGACATGGCACCCCAGACCATCACTGACTGTGGCTACTTGACACTGGACTTCAGGCATTTTGGCATTTCCTTCTCCCCAGTCTTCCTCCAGACTCTGGCACCTTGATTTCCGCAAGACATGCAAAATTTGCTTTCATCCGAAAAAAGTACTTTGGACCACTGAGTTTTCTGGTTCAAAAGTAGCTTGACCTGGGGAACGCGGCACCTGTAGCCCATTTCCTGCACACGCCTGTGCACGGTGGCTCTGGATGTTTCTTCTCCAGACTCGGTCCACTGCTTCCACAGGTCCCCCAAGGTCTGGAATCGGCCCTTCTCCACAATCTCCCTCAGGGTCCGGTCACCTCTTCTGGTTGTGCAGCGTTTTCTGCCACACTTTTTCCTTCCCACAGACGTCCCACTGAGGTGGCTTGATACAGCACTCTGGGAACAGCCGATTCGCTCAGAGATTTCTTTCTGTGTCTTACCCTCTTGCTTGAGGGTGTCAATGATGGCCTTCTGGACAGCAGTCAGGTCGGCAGTCTTACCCATGATTGCGGTTTTGAGTAATGAACCAGGCTGGGAGTTTTTAAAAGCCTCAGGAATCTTTTGCAGGTGTTTAGAGTTAATTGGTTGATTCAGATGATTAGGTTAATAGCTCGTTTAGACAACCTGAACATGATATGCTAATTTTTTGAGAAAGGAATTTTGGGTTTTCATGAGCTGTATGCCAAAATCATCAGCATTAAAACAATAAAAGACCTGAAATATTTCAGTTGGTGTGCAATGAATCTAAAATATATGAAAGTTTAATTTTTATCAGTATATTACAGAAACTAATGAACTTTATCACAATATGCTAATTTTTTGAGAAGGACTAGTACATTCTCCAAGACATGTAAAGCCAGTCATCCTTTCAGGCCACTGTACCCACTCTGATAAAAAGCACTATCCACCCTCTTCCACATAAATCACAGGTGTCAAACTCATGGCCTGCAGACCAAATCCGGCCGCCAACTAATTTTTTGTGGCCATTCGTTTTGGTCCACGATCATCATCAAATTTAGTTATGTGGCCCTCAGTAAAAATGAATAACATCCCTGGCATAAATGATCATACACACGCCATCTTTCTTTCTTTTTCAAAAGTAGCTCCATGATTGAGTTACTGCCAAGTTTGGTTCCCTTTTAAAGATTCTTCATTTTTCTTTGCCACTACAGTATTACCTCTGGCTTGCTCATTCGAAATCTAATGCTCCACCTGGATTTCTGTGAAGCCCTGTGTGCCTCTGTCTTTTGTTCTATCCACTTTATAAATACAATCAAAGCTATCTGAAATTGAATATGTGCCTTCTGGACATTTTGTAGGCGGTGCACAAGCATCCTGTACCAACTTGTCCCTGTTCAGTATACATGCTGTTCCGATGTGTTTTGTCATGGCTTCACCTGAAGTGAACACTAAGTGTTTTAACAGCACCCTGACCTGCATTTTTAAGCTTTCACGGCAGGAGAGACGGGGTATTTATTTCCAGCACTTTGAACGATAAACAGTGGAACGAATTGCCACATCTGAGTGTGTTTTAAAGTGCAGCTGCATTTGATCCAGATGTCTCTGTGGAAGACATTAAGACTGGAATGAGGACTATGTTGTTTTAATTATTCGTCTGTCTGGAGGACTGAGTGGTGTGCCCTGGAATGAAAGTGTGATGAGGGACCACTGGGGATCGTGGCAGAACAAAATAAAAATATGTAGCATTCATCTGAAAAGTGTGTGATCTATTCGGGAATTAAAAATGCATTAAAGGCACTGTCGCTCGCTTTCTCTCTCTCTGTCTGTCTGTACACACACACGTGTGTTAGTGTGGTAACACAGAGTTAATGATCTGCAGAATTTTTTTTTTTTTTGGCAAAAGACTCCTGGCCTGGTTTGTCCCCGGCTGAACCACCTTTACAAAATATGAATCAGCTTTAGTTAATTTTGTATTTTATTTATTTATTTATTTATTTTTAACACGCACATGGCTTTTAAAGAATCACCGAGAAAACTTTCTCGAGGTCAACGGTTTGGTGGCACTGATTGTTGTGCCATTGTAATCAAGCATCAAGATGTTCATCTAAAACTCACCAATTGGAGCGCACAACTCTGAGCAAAAAAAAGTCTATAGTTATGGAAGCACATAAAATTGTCTTATAGATTATTGGCAAGATCTCATTCTGAGAATCACATGCAGTGCAAAATACCCCCAAAAATCTCAAGACTGCCAAGATGCAGTGCTTTAATACAGACGTCATCGTTGTCTATATGTCAGGGTTTTTTGTTTTTTTTTTTCCTTGCTGGTTGTTATTGGAGTATTTTGCACAGCATGTAACACTCCATGTAAACATTAGCTTTATTTCATGCGTATAAATAAGCAGAGGAAACCCACAGATTTTAAGATATTTTATCTGTAAAACCTGATTCAATTGCTGGCACAATTTCCTTTTTTCTGTTGAATGATTCTCATTCATGAAACTGAAATGTCTTGACATTGTGGGTTCAGAATCTTTCAATCACCTCTCAGCACTCATTACAAGTACAGACACTGCACACTACTATGTTGTAGTCATATATACACACACACACACACACACACTGTTTTCTGGACTATATGGCGCGCCGGAGTACAAGTCGCATTGGCCAAAAAAAAGTGCATAAAAAAAATAAATAAATAAAATATGTCACACTGGAGTACAAGATGGAGACTGTCTACCTTGACCTGTAAATCTGCTGGCAGTTTTCGTAACGCTGTGGCCCTCGCTCGGATATAGAGAGGGGTGTGTGTTGCATGAAACGGTAACACCAAGAAAGTCCTAACACAAAGTCATTAGTATTCATCTCCTTGACAACTACCTGGACATGGAGACGTAACTGCACTGTTGACAAGCTGCTCCCTGCGGCATGTTGCTCAAGCACTCATGTGCGAGCTCGTTGCTCTAGCCAGCTCGCTTTTTTGCTTTCTTCATTGCAGTGATCTCTGCTGTTCTCCAGTCCCTCACAAGTTTCTCGTTCACTCAATTTTTCTGCTGCATATTTCACTACTTGCTTGTAATCCACAGAATAGGATTTTCTTTTTGGGACCATTTCTTCAGTGGTGTATGAGCAGATACTGGTACCCAAGCCTAGAGTGCCCTCGTGTAGTTGTGAGTGTAAAAATAAAAACCCGTGAAATTATGTTTGTTATGATGAACAGAATGTGTAATTTCACATATGTGACGCGCTCCACCGAATGTAGGCGCTTGTCGCAACTGACACACTGAGCTTTTGAGACGAAGCGCGACTTATCCGGACTTCCGATCTTTCAGTAGGCAAGTGCGCTTTGACTATTTGTTTAGTACTCAATATCCACTTGCTTACTTGAAATATTGCAAGTCCAGATAAGTTGCGCTTTGTTTCAAAAGCTCTGTGTGTCAGTTGCGACAAGCGCCTACAGTCGGTGGAGTATTTGTCGCACCTTCAGCCAAAGTATGAAATAAGTGCAACTTATAGTCCGGAAAATATGGTGTGTATGTATATATATATATATAAAAAAAACAGTGATCCCTCTCTACTTCGTGCAGCGTGGGTTTTTTCCAAAAATCGTCGATAAATTAAAAAAAAATGAAATTAAAGAAAAATCCACAAAAGGCCAATTTTATGCAAAAAAAAAAACCCAACAAAAAGCTACCAACAATTGTGAGTTGCGCATCTGTGGGAATATATATAAAATTTGTCACATTGGTAGGATCGGACAGACAGATGGGCTCAAGTCCAAATTACTGAAAAACGATTTGTATGACAACTCAGAATTTTTATCAAAAAGTAGTTCAAAGTCAGCACACAAGACAATTAAAAACTTTTATAACAGCATTCAGTCACACATTCTTCACAAAATCCAGGAACTTCCCATTAGTACAATTTAACTAAAATCGCAGAAATATCTGACTCAATATTTCATACCAACAATTATACACAAGCAAGTTCAGTGTCCATGCGCACGATGTAACCTGGATACACGTTGGTCCCTTGAAGTCGGAGTGTACCCACAGCACCGGTGAACTAACTCTCACTCTCGTACAGGAGTCTGAGTCCATGGCTTGCGTACAAAACGGACGCTTGGTCCAACAACCAGACGTGTAGACGCCTTCACTCAGTCCGAGGTGGACGTCTGGTCCCGTCCGATAAAGCTGACTCACCGTCAGTATGACGCTCCAAGACCTAAAACAGAACAAATATTCCCAGAGGAACACTTTCTCATTCAAGAAATTCTAGTAAACCAGTTTTACAAAAATAATTTTATAATAATTTATGACCAAAACTGTTACAAAACTTAGACAAAGTAAAAATCGGGCAACTCACCGAAATCTTCTAAGCAGTTTTAAACAGACACGAGTTCCTAGGTTTCTTTCAGTAAACCTAGAGGCAGACTTTTTCTACCTTTTATAAAGGTCAACAAATCAACTAACGCTTCACTGAAGCTTTTACACCAATTTCTACCTCTGGAGCAAAACGGGGCTTAAACGTGTAGCATACAACCAACAGCTGATGACTGGAGTGTGATTTGCCTACGAACTTGCCTTCCTTATATAGGAGACGACCTACCCAACTCGAATTAACTCGAATTACTCGATGAAACACAGCTGGTGTCCATGGCACAGTCAAAAGATATGCGTCTTTAACCAACAATGACACCCTTCAGGCGGTCAGTCATAACATCATCTATATAATATGCATACACACACACACACACACACACACACACACACATATATATATATATATAAAATGTGTGCGTGTCTGTGTGTATGTATGTGTAAGTATATAGATAGATATAATGTGTGTGTGTATGTATACTAAAATTAAATTGTCCTTTTTTCTGTCTCTAGTCCCCCAGCTCTTCCTCCTAAAAAGCGCCAGTCTGCCCCGTCTCCTACCCGTGTTGCTGTTGTTGCTCCAATGAGCCGTGCCACGAGTGGATCGAGCCTTCCTATAGGAATTTACAGACAGGTGTGCACACACGCTCATCAATTTATTTTTATACTATTTCTGTGGTTTGTTTATAAATTTACAAGTCTGGTTTCACGTCCTTATTGTTGATCATGTAAAATTGCTGTGATGTCGAAGATATAATCAAGCTGTTATTGTACAATAATCAGCTTTGAGTGGTATTGGATATTATTGATTATTTTTCCGATAATAGCATTGATATATTTAATTCCTTTTTTTTCTTCATTTATGAAGATGAGAATATGATGCGAGCAAATATAATTGTACTGTTCGGAAACATATGCACAACCATAGTAAAATAAAATCTGGTAAGTAATTCTGTGCATGTGAATGCTTCAGCTGTACGGTTGTTTTCAGAATTTTGACGCAGATGGTTTACAGCGGCGGTTTTCTGGTGGCAGTCATTCATATGGTGGCGAGTCGCCACATGGCTCACCTTGCGGCAGTATGGGTAAACTTAGCAAGTCCGATGAGCAGCTGTCCTCTCTGGAGCAGGACAGCGGACAATGTTCTCGCAATACCAGCTGTGAGACGCTAGGTGAGGTGTTGTCTTTCAAACGCTATTTTTTTCGTGCTATAAATAAATGTATTTCTAAATGTGATCCGTGTCTTTTTCAGATACGGCAGAGAGCTACGATCCAGATTATGACTTTCTCAGAGAGGATTTATCCAGCGTGGATCAGATCTCTCTGCCTTCCGGAAGCTGTCTCAGCCCACTTCCAGAGTCGCATCGGGAACCGTCTTCCTCCCCATATCTGGGGCAAATTCCCTACAGTCCTGCCTCTCTACATCACTATGTTGCTCCTTCTCCGAACACCTTCATCAGCCCTCCTGCTCTGCCAGAAAAGAAGCGGCGCAGCGGCAACCCACAGACACCATTCGACGGCCTGGCGTCTCGAACACCCTTCGAGCGCCTGCACTCACATTATGACAATGTCATGGATGAAGAAATGCCCGTGCCTCCATTTCCTTTGTTCCCTCTCTTCCCTCCCGTCGTCATGTACGGGGCGGACTTTGTCAGCTCCGAGATCTCAGTACCCCAATCCCCTCCACCTCTGCCTGAGAAGAAGAACAGACACAGTGAGTATTAATTAAATATTTTAAGATAGCACCCCAATTAAATGATCTGATAGCATCTGCACCACAGGAACCACACAGGATTTTCATGCCCACTCAGTATGAAAGCTGTGTACACTTGGCACTAACCTGCAGCCCTCCAGCTGCTCAGTTTAAGTGTTAACCGCTGAACCACCGAGAGCAATGAGTGCTACATGCTACATGCTATTCCTGTAAACGTAGCATTTCATGTCATATTCAGAAATGATAACTGCAGAAGCAGCAGGTATCCCTGACTGCAAAACAGTGAGGACTTTGGGTGGGTTTGGGCCTGTATTAGCTATGCCTACCTGGATAAATTCAATCCAGATTCTGGGAGTTTGTGATAATTTGTGTCCGGGAAGTTAAGTGTGTTTAACATGTTAGGGGCAGTTCAACATTTTCAATATTTTCCCAAGTGTACAGAGAGTACTTTTTTTTTTTTTTTTTTTTTTTTTTTTTTTTTGCGTACTACTTTTTAAACAAAACAATGGTCAAACCTCTTTTATAAAATAAATCAATGTATTTCCTTGATCAATACCTCTTTTATACACCAGTCAAATTATAATGAAATCAATAAAAAATTATACTTTTCAAGAATTCTTTTTAATGACACCTGCTTTAATACTAATATTCAGGCATTTGGTTTTAATAATAAAAATGACATTGTTTTTAACAATATTATTTTATATTAAAACATAATTCAAAATGTCTGCATTTTTGTTGGTCATTGGCTTTTGGACGACCACGCTTCAGTTTGTGATTAGCTGCCTTCTGATGTTTCAGCAGCTGATACCGGGTAGGGTAGTATTCATTGCAGACTTTGCAGATATGCTTCGGTGTCTCATCTGCCGCTGTAGCCCTTCGGGTCTTTTTCTCTTCGGGTATTTGTGCACAAATGTTGGCCGTGTCACACAATACTTCAGTAAAGGTTTAAATTCCTTGAAAAACTCTATCGTAGCCTTAAACTTTAAAAGCTTTAAGCGTTAACATCGGTGTTATGTCAAGCAGAGCGAATCACACGATGTTGTTGTTGTTGGGGTACCGCAGGTGGTTGGCGAATCGCGCATTGATAGTTTCAAACGAACACATTCAAAAAAAATGAATAAATAAAAATTCACGAGCGCATGTACAGTATTCTTGTTGATCGACATTTTTATAATATTAAAAAGCGTACTCAGACATCTTGGACCTCCCCTCCCCCAGCGTACGTTTTGTACGCTTAGGAAAATGTTGAATGACCCCTTATGCAGTATTGTGGCTGTTATGTTTAGTGGTTAAATTCATAATATTTTAGCACTGTAGCAAGGACTACACAGGGATATAACACATCCTCGTTTAAACTTGGCTGCTTGTTTTTTGTTATTTGTGTAACTAAACAACAAGAAACCATGCTGATAGCCCCGCCCACAATCATCATCAATTTCGAGCCAAATTTTATCGGGTACTTTAAACAATACAATTGGAACCATTTGATTCTGGACTGATGGCCAGTCGATGGAGGTGCCATCAGGATGTTTTCGGGATGTTATATCGGACTGCCATAATGCATAGAGGGGGAAAAAAATATATATATATATATATATATATTTCTGATTAAAAAAGGGGGTGGCGAAATTATGACATCAATATTTAGGTCATATGGCCTGAAGGTTGTTTGTGCAAGAACGTATTTAAGGTGTAACTATTGACACACAGGATATGACCTCACACCAAGCATCTCTCCAACCGGATGTTGTTCGGGCGGGATGATGGTGTAATCCTCTGACTGTGTGCTGTGTAATAGGGGAGTTTATTCACAGCTGCTCTTGGTTATTTCCACTTGTGGGGTTTTTTTTTTTGTTTTTTGTTTTTTAATTTAATACATTACATTAGAGAAGATTCTCTCCAGTATGTGGTTGGCATTAAAGAGACTTGAAGAACCAGAGTGTAAAATAAGCTCTATAAATTATGACTGGATTGAAGATTAGCTACTGTTTGTGATCCTCCTGTTACTTTGCCCTCCAATTTGTCGAATGTATTAAATGTGGCTCACTGGATGTTTAAACGTGAGTGAAATAGAATGTGAAGTGTGTGCTTGTGAAAGAAAGTGTGCATTTGCTAACACCTTGTGCTTTCATCACCCATAGTCCTCAAGTACATGCAGTTTGTGGAGGATTATTCAGAACCGCAACCATCTGTCTTCTACCAGACACCACAGAGCGAAAGCATTTACGAACAGCGCAACAGGCTCTTACAGGAAGTGTACGGCTTCAACGACTCGTTCAGCAGCAGTGACTCTGTACACGAGCCCCTCCCTCCTCCAGCGCTCCCGCCCAAACAGAGGCAGCTGGTGAGCTCTGCATACTGTACACACTTGAAATCATTTTCTTTTCCTCTCAAAGAAACTTGCTGTCATTTAATAACTATTGATTTGTGGGACTATATATACACTTGTCTCTCTCGCTCTCTCTCTCTCTCTCTCTCTCTCTCTCTCTCACTCATACACACAATAATTAGCATAATAATACAAGTGTATGCTTTCAAATTAATTATTTATTTCTTTAACTATATAATGTAAAACAAGAGTAATTTAAAGTATAATATTATAGACCTTGTTGGCATCCTTATTTTTTTCAGGAGACCTCGGAGTAGCGTTTATCAGAAATACATATGATCAATTTGGCAAAGTATACAGGGATCCCTCGCTACTTCACGCTTCTATTCATGCGGCTTCAGTGCATCACGTTTTTTTTTTTTTTTTTTTTTTTTTTTTAAATATTCATTGAATTAAAAAATAAGGAGATTAACCAAGAATATTGTGAAAAAGTTAAGGAAAATGCCACAAAAACAAGGCCAATTATGCAAAAAAAAAAAATCCAAACAAAAAAAACCAGCCCAAAACCTCCCATCAAAACTACTTACATTTTTATCTGAGGTGCCCGTCTGTGTGCGCGAGTTTGTATGTGTGTGCCTTTATATTTTATTTACCAATTCTGCATTATTTTTGAATGTTTATTTATTATAAGGATTTATAGCGTTGAATATC
The DNA here is from genome assembly GCA_024760905.1 of Plotosus lineatus. Lineage (NCBI taxonomy): Eukaryota > Metazoa > Chordata > Actinopteri > Siluriformes > Plotosidae > Plotosus > Plotosus lineatus. The sequence continues at coordinate 14,104,166 of CM045749.1, forward strand.
TATTTATTGATATTGTATATACATATGCATGTACATACACGTCAGTCTGGGGGGCTTGATCCGACTTCATGGAAATCGGCGGTCGTGGGGTGAGGGGGGGGGGGATCTCGGTCCCAATTAACTGTGGAAAGTGAGGGATCCCCGTACAGCCAAATGTATATGAGCTGCAGCTGAACCAGGAAAGCAGGCAGCATAGGCTCCTTTCTAATGCAAATACTCACATGTTAATTACACCAATTAATTGTGGTCTGGAAAACACAATTATTTGCATTATTCATATGATGAGGCGGTTAATAGCAGTAGGCCTACTAACTCTCTGATTCGGATACATATGAATATTAATGAGCTCGGATTATTTTCTGGTCACAGACAGAACAAACGTGAGCAGTAGTACTGCACTCGGCATCTAGGTCATAGTGACCAAATAAAACACATTTTGAATGTGAATTTTATTAGTTTAAGAAAAAAAAATCTGAAGTCTTTTCATCTCCAGGTAGTTTCTACGAGATTGTTTGTTGTATTTTTCCTTCTTTTTTTTCTTTACTGAATGTTCTCCAGCCCATATGAGGAAGCCTGAATGTACTCCTTTTCATGTATGTAGCAGCGTGGCATGGGTATTTACAGCCTTTCTTTTGTTGCTTAAACCAAAGTACAGTAAAAATATAAAGAAAATTACATTTTTCACTTTTACAATTTTGCTTTCCAATTCTATGTAATGACCCCACACATGCATCTGTATTTATAACCTTTCCAATTTATGAAAAGCATCGCTTTCACACATTTAGATATGAAGGGATCCCTTATTTTCTGTGGTTAATGGGGCCCGAGATCCCCCCTGTGCCCGCCAATTTCCACGAAGTGGAAAGTTACCCATAAAGTAATAATTCATTAAATGTTTTCACACAAAATTGATTATTACATTACTGCAAATTTATTGATTTCCTGGCAAACCCTAAGACATGTAATTTTGTGGCACAATTCAGACAGGATTAAAAATTATTTGTCTCTTGCCATTGAATACCTTTCATCTACATTGATTTTTTTTTTTATTATTATTTTTTTTTAATGCAAAAGTTGGGACAAAGAACTTAAGCTGTCCATCCATTTATCGGTGGTGCTTTGGCCTTCGGGGTCTATGATGAGTTGGGACGAATCTAGTCACCAGCCAATTGCAGAGATAACACAGGCACAAACAGCTGTTCACATTCATATCGAATGGGCAGTTTGGGGGCAGTCAGTTGATTTCATGAATATGTCTTTGGACTGTCATATGAAATTAGAATATCAGGATGAAACCCAAAACAACACCGAGAGAACATGCAAACTCCAAAAAGAAAGGCCTCAGTTGATTGGGAGGGAACTTAAACCTTTTTTTTAATGTTCATATTTTTAAATTTCAAATATTTTAATTTTATTGCAGAAGGCATAAATTAAAAAAAAGTCATGAAATAATTCAGATATATTTCTGTCCATCATTAACGAGAACCGTTTGACCAGTTAGCCCAAGGTGTTATGCATGAATATTCTGACCTGTATCACATGAGGCTTTTCTTGCATTTACAATGTATTTATAATGTATAAATATTACAATAGAGGATCTTCTGAGAGTTCCAGTGAGTGTGCACACTTGAGTTCTACTCCTCGGCACTTTTTGCACAGTGGTATGTTTGGCTCCCTCCATCTGTAAACAGCAGTTATGCATTTAATCATACTTATTTTGCATTGGATTACTCTGTCACCTCAGGCATTCCTTCATTAAGCCCTGTCTGCCCTGGCTGGTGTGGTGCACTGCTGATGTGTCATCGCTTTCGTTTTTCTTTTCGTTATGAGTCTGTTGTTTCTTTCATCATCCTGACTCAGGTGAAGTGTGTGTTGTTGAGATTGTTTTTTTTTTTTTTGTCAACATGCCAGATGTGTGCATGTGTATGATAGCTACTCTTCAGCCCCATAGTGACATGCATAATAACAATAATAATAATAATTATTATTATTATTATTATTATAATACAGATATACCTCAACATGTCATTTCGAGTTGAGTCGTTTTTTCAATTATACATCGGTTTTCAAAAAATCTATGGAAAAACAAAAAAAATAATAAAAATAAAGTTTACATTATTATATACCCCCCCCCCCCCCCACGTGAAATGTGGAAAACTGCGAAATGCCTTCTGCCACTTCTTCAGGACACCCACCCACCTATATATTACAGAAAATTTATATAGAAGTTAATTTTAAAATGTTCTATGTATGGCCGAACGTAAGTTGAAAGTGAACGTGTTGTTACAGTGAAGGATGACGTGCATTCTGTACTATACATCCATAAATACCATTACCGTATCTCATAAAACACCCCTAAATCAATTATTATAAACATAACATTGTAAAATAATATCAAATATATCAAATAATATCAACATTAACTTCAAATAAGTCACTTATTTTTTTTACCGAGTTACTTTACATGAAGCTTAAAACAGTCAATCAACGCTTACAATATATGAGGTGCTCAATACCGAAAGTAGTGTACTTGCGAAAGTAGTGTACTTGTTGTGGGTTATACAGACTTCCGGTCTTTCAAGTGCACAAGGGTGCTGTTGAACTGCAAAGCGGAGAGTTCTTTCTTTTGTGTAAGTAAGTAAACTTTATTCAAGAGATGCAGACAAAGAACAAGTACAAATCCTAATGAATGTCTGTCTGTCTTCCTTTCGGCTTTTTCCCTTTTACTCGGGAGTCGCCACAGCGAACCGTTTGATTTGGCAGAGGTTTTTACGTCGGATGCCCTTCCTGTCACAACCCTTTTAGCAAGGGACAGAAACACGCTGACGACTTTGCAGCCTACTCTTTACGAAAGTCAGCAATGGTTCTTTTACATGCCTCTCACCATAGACAGTGAGAGACATGGCCCGCCTTTGATAACCCAGTTAGCTGCACTGGGGGGGACAGTGACAACCCTGTGGAGAGTGGGACTCGATCCCCCAACCTTTGGATCAGCGATCCAGCGCCCTATACCACTAGACCACCACTGCCCCACAAATCCTAATGAATATTAATCTAAAAATAAGTATACACTCTGAGGATTCTGCTAAAAGATAATAAATATAAAGATTGTGCCGATCTGAGCAGATAGTTAATTCATCTCTGTGTATGAGACTTGCACCCATGCTAGTAGGCTTACACTTCTGACCAACCAGATTTGCTTAGGGTTACAAAAGTCCGCAAAACTGTAAACACAAAGATCACAGAGACGACGTCTTAACACAAGGGTAACACTACAGTGTACATGATTTTCCAGTGCTTCCCCTGAGCTCAATAAAAGTCATTGTTTCATGAGGGAGGAAAGGTGTGTTGGATGGTGGGAAATATAATCTTGACCAATCAGCTTGCTGGATTCATAGCCAATCAGAGAACACTCAACTCGAGCAGGAAAACAGAGCATGTTGGGTAGCGTAGTTCATTGTACATGTAGTGCTTGTGAATTTTGAATAGTCTTTCATTTTTTAATTTCCTGATGGGAAATCCCGCGATATTGCAGGAACGCGAAGTAGGAAACTTGAACTGGCGGGGGACTACTGTATACATATGCATCATGACATTACTGGCACGTGATTCAAATTTAGCCAGTGGCTGAACTTTTGTTTCTCCCTCCTGCTGATTGGTTGCAGATGATGTGAGCACCTCTTTTTTTTTTTTTTTTTCCCCTCCTTTGCACACGTCATCAACATGATTGCTTGAATTGTGAATTCACAGAGGTTTTTTACTGTGTTTTTAATTATTATTTAAGCCCTATGATGTCACTCAAACGCCCTGCATCTTCTCTAGCTTCTGGTAAGGAGCCTAAGAGCTTTATTTATTCATAAATATTATCACAGTACAAAATTTAAAAGTTTTTCTTAATTATTTCTACATTATTACTGTATTAATGAGTAAGACTGTCTATAAAATGTGTTTAAGAAGCATATTTTAGCGCATGTAATATCATACATATGGTTTTAAAACCGCATCAATAATTCACGGATTTCTGGGATCTGGGTGGGGCAGGAACGTAAAACGGGGGCTTTCTTTAATGTTATATATTTAGTGTATTAAATATTTTGGGCAGTGGTGGTCTAGTGGTATAGGGCGCTGGATCGCTGATCCAAAGGTTGGGGGTTCGAGTCCCACTCTCCACAAGGTTGTCACTGTTCCCCCCAGTGCAGCTAACTGGGTTATCAAAGGCGGGCCATGTCTCTCACTGTCTATGGTAAGAGACATGTAAAAGAACCATTGCTGACTTTCGTAAAGAGTAGCTGCAGAGTCGTCAGCGTGTTTCTGTCCCTTGCTAAAAAGGGTTGTGACAGGAAGGGCATCCAACGTAAAAACCTCTGCCAACTCAAACGTGCGAATCAGATGATTCGCTGTGGCGACTCCCGAGTAAAAGGGAAAAAGTCGAAAGGAAAGACAGTGTATTAAATATTTTATTTATATATATATATTTAATGGATCCCTCGCTACTTCGCGCTTCAATTCATGTGGCTTCAGTGCCTCATATGTGTGTGTGTGTGTGTGTGTATATTAATAGCAAAAACCCAACCTCTAGCAGTACACACAAGCTTAAGCGAGGTGGTTAATGATCAAGTCTGGGTTTGGTGTCCAATTACACCTGATAAACCGGTGCAGCACTTTTGAATTTTTGAAAGTAATTGGTCAGAATGGTATCGATTCATTTTTCACAACATTAATTCTGGCTGTAATTCAACTCAGAAGTTTATATTCATGCATTTGTTGTAACCGATTATTCACAGGGTTGGCTCCTGGGTGATGATGTACATATTTAACTCCTGTTTGTGGATATGGTGAGGTTTTTGGTCGTATGATGTTAAATGAAACATTTATAGAAAGAATTCATCTTACTATGCATCTATCCATTTATTTATTTGATTAACATAGAGGAAGCAAAGATAGTGGTGGTTTAATTTGTATTAATTTTGTTAATGTTTATTTTGTCCTTGCTGATTAGACTCTTCGATATTAATTTGCCACCTAAAGTACTACATCGGAGTAGACATTATTGTCCTGCTCCAGGATTTAAGATAAAAAATATTTCTGATTCATTTTCCCATGTTTAGAGGTGTTGTGTAAATAACTGATTTAATTTGTGCACAGCATAAAGTAGAAAGAAATTTGAATACCCTGATTCTCTTCAGATCCGTGTGACCCTGAGGATAAAATTGTCCTTCAGTACCATGTGTTGGCTGCTGAGTTTCATTTGTTTCAGACACTGCATCTACATTTTAAAAAATTGCTGATCCTGTTTGTGTTATTCTGCTTTATTTGTCTTCCTGAGGGACCTACCTTGCACTTTAGACTTTTGTTGAAGCTCATGCTGACTCAGCAGGAAGGTGTGTCTGTGTGTGTGTGTGTGTGTGTGTGTGTGTGTGTGTGTGTGTCTTTCTGAGATCAAATGTCCCCACAAGGACAGTAAAATCTGGAATTTGGTTGATCCCCAATAGGACTATCGTGGGGCTTTTTAAACCCCCCACCCCATTTTAACAACAAAAAAGCCATGCATTTGTGTTTCTTCCCTGAGGTTAAGGTAAGGTTATGGTTCGATGTAATCAGTTTTCCCATTAGGCTAAATTGGTGCAACAGTGGGGAAAATCATTTTAGATTGGCACAAGGAATTATTGGTGCTGTGCCAGTAATTTTTTTCCCATCTTTGTTTTGTTTTAAGTTCCACAATCTACAACTTGTTTTTAAATAATGTTAAGCAGCTGTCAAAATGTTCGGCATCTGTCATAAATACACCAATTCATGATTGAGACATTTCCGGGCAGACTGCTTCCCGTACCACCACGGTCCCACTATGTTATATGCACTATGAATGCACTCTATGAATCCTTCCCAGAACGTTTCGACTAAAATGGACAAAAACAAACATCAGCATGTAGCTAGAATGCCGAGAAGGAAAAACGCTAGCCGTAGTAATGGTTCCAGTAAAACTGAATTTGATGGTGTCCGTGTTTTTGATAGTGGTAATGTTATGATTATTCTGATTCGGAGGACGATATTTATTACTGATTTCCAGTTGATATTAGAAATTGTTTTCACTAATTAAATAATAAATTGTAAGCTACCTATGAACTGTGACTAAAAGTTAAAACCACTGAAATTCTGTCGGTACTTGTACAAATTCTTATTTTTAAACTTTTTAAATCAACACTTGTCTCCAGATGGCCCCAGATTTCATATTTCAATTGTAAATTTTGAAAAAATTTTCTTCGCAGACAATGCCTTTGGCATCCGAATCATCTGAACACAGTATTGGCCCAAGATCAATTCTCCTTAATGCAGTGCTTCTCAATTATTTTCTGTGGTGCCCCCTCTAGGAAGAAAAAAAATATTTCACGCCCCCACCTCCCCGCGAGCAACTGTAAATAGAATCATTTGCATAATGCAGTGCTTCTCAATTATTTTCTGTGGTGCCCCCCTCTAGGAAGAAAAAAAAAAATTCACACCACCACCTCCCCGCGAGTGACTATAAATAGAATCATTTGTCGATAAAATTATTAGTACACCTCTGCATAACATTGTATCTTTATAAACATTAAAAACAAAAAAGAAAGAAATATAGCTCAACTTACAATAAAGACAAATTTTATCTCCGTCGCTCTCCACCTTTGTCTTTGTTCCTGTTAGAAATTTTTTTGTGTTGTTTCTTGAGGGGTTGTTTACTGCAACTTCATATCGTTTGTGCGAAAAACCGCTCCACCATAGCAAGACCATGAGAGCGCCACTGCCAACTAGTGGAGTGGAGGTGCAATTACACTTTATTCTTGTACTCTGTTCCAGAAAAGCATTTTCCCCAGGGTCATACGTGCTCCCTTCAGCGTCCACTATTTGAGAAGCACTGTCCTAATGGGAACACTGGATGTACTTCTAGGCATAGCATTAATTAGCCGTTATATCATTGTCTGAAGAGTGTCCTCACAAGGATAGTAAACCAAAACATGCGTGTTTTAATCAGGAGTAGGAAAATTCGGCATGTTCATGATTTAATGCTGCACCAGAGGTGATTGTTTGATTATTCTGGTTTATGCACCAAACATTTGAGTGTGATGGCAGTGTTCTTTTGCTTTGTGCATTGTAAATTGTGGTACAAATATTGTATGTTTTATAATAGAAAAATAATGAATATTTATAGCTGCTAGAACACAAAATAAAACCCAGTCTGACTGTCGTTCTGCAACATAAAGAAAGACACATTGCACTTTTTTAAAAATTTTAATTTAATAATTAGTGCACTGCTGTGGTAAGTGAAATAAGGTGCATGCTGTTTGTTGACGGTAAATGGGGAAATGACTTGTGATGGTAGAATTTTTCTCAGCTCACTTGTTTTGTATTCTGTATATGTTTACTCCATTATAATTGCTCCTTTTGCTCCTTAGTCAAACATACTAAATACATTTTTTGAAAAGCAAAAAATAGTAATATGAAACCGTATTAGAATGAAATGTCTGGCAGTCAGTTGTCTTTAATAATGGAGAGATCATAATTAAAATATGACTGATCAGTAGCAGGCATGATTTGTCTCTGGATGAGTGTCTGGGTTCGGCATCTCTTTCTTTTCTCTTTTACAATGATTATAACAGTTTTGCGTAACAATTTTGATTAAACATTTATCTTCATAATCCCTCAACTCCAGTTCTTCTCCTCCAACCTTTTACTCCGTTTGCTTTCATTATTAAAACTTTCCAGCTTATCTGATAACATCACTGCTGTGCACAGTCTGCTCTGCTTCTCTACTTTAATCTTCTCGTCTCTCCACTGCTTTCCTGTCCCAGGCCTCCTCTCACTCTGCGTCTCCTTCCTCATCCTCCTCTTCCTCTCTGTCGTGTCAACTTCAGCCAAGCGGAGGCTCAGGTTCCGCTGAGGTGGACGCTGCTCTCAGTCTGTCCACCTCTAGCTCCTCTCTGGGCTGCCCAGCTTCTCCTCCTACTGCCACGGTGAGTCCTGCCTGCTTCTTGCTCACACCTTCACTTCTTGACTAACCCTTAGGGCTTTTTATTCCTGGTTGATGTGAGACTTGGAGTCTGAGATTACTGGACGGAGGAGTTCAGTCACTGTACAAATTTGATTTATTGTGATGTGTCTTGGTGATATGTGAACTTTTTTTTTTTTTTTTTTTTTCAAGGTTAGTCTTTTAGACATAGCCATTAATGATAGCTTAGACTGTTATGAAGCCATTAAGACCAGATTCAATGTACAGTATATCCCATTAAAACCAGTATGGTGCTAGTATATTTCTTCCTTTAGAGTTGAATGTAAAGTGAGCAATAGGGTTCAGGTCAGATTTCTATTGTTGCAGTTCATGTGCCAAAATGAACCTTCATGTTCCCAAACCACTCTTTGACAATTTCTGGGATGACAATTTTCCACAGATCCGCAGCATTCTGCAGTTTTTATCTCAAATTGGTCATTTCTGTGAATCATCTAAATCCAGGGAGAAAATTTTAGGGGGGTATAGGGCCATCGAAAGGAGGCGGTTGTCGCAAGTGATGTATGGAGTTTGAGACAAAGCGCGGCTTATCCGGGCTTCCAATCTTTCAAGTGAGCAAGTGAAGGCTGAGTACTAAACAAGTGTTCAATGGCGCACTTGCTCACTTGAAAGATCGGAAGTCTCGATAAGCCATGCTTAGCCAGAGAAGACGCATAGCGTTTGAGTGGTATAGAACTTAACTGGTAATTAAAATACACACACACACACAAAAAAAGAGGCTCATTGTCAACTTGTGCGCGGATGAGGAAAAAGGGGCGGGACATGAGCACAACCAATCAGGAGAGAGGAGTACAGCCATTGGATGAATTTGAATCACGTGCCGGTTGCTCGGCAGTCAGCGAATACTCAAACCGTGGGTGCAAAACCGCGAATAGTCAAGGGCCTGCTGTATAGAGCTATAATTCAGTTGTATTCAATAATCGATATTTCTAACAATCTTGCTCATAAGTAGCTATTTTCACTTGTGACTTTGTTTTGAAGATTAAAGTGACAGTGTGGAGAATCCTTGATTTTCATGAAGTGAGTTCAGGTGGAGAAAACACTCTGCCAAGACCAACGGTGGGAATTCAGTGGAAATGGGAAAACACCAAAGAATTAAAAAAAAAACATTTATTTCGTAAAGCAGGCACGTGTAAGGGATGTCTGACATGCCTGAGCTTGTAGACACTCGATTTATTTATTGGACTTCACTGCGCATGGCTCACACAGTCTGGGAATGTAAGTGCACCGATATGAGTCACAGCTTCTTACAGACAGACAGCCACATGGATACAATGCGTCTTAATGTTCGAATCAGCCTCCATTTGGAGATATCAGTGTGCTCAAGAGCTGTTAGAGTACAAACCTTGCTCAGAAGAGAGTCAGAGTTAGTCTGGATGAATTCAGGCAGATGGTTAATTGTTTTTCCTTTTACACCCTTGGGTTTGTGTTTCAGCTCGCTCCAACAAGAATCGCTTACTGACGCAATGGCGGCTTGAAGTAAACGTGATTCATGTCGGAAACTTTTTTCCTGTTTTGACTTGATAGGAAATAACATGTTTAGTTGCATATGTACCTTTTTACTCAACACGTCTACACCAGTTAATAGATACAGGCTTTCTACATTTTCACCCATTTTAAACATGAACCATTGCTTAAAGCATGTCTCTGAATGCACAGTATTACATGAGTAACCATCTATTCTTGTTTTCAAGAGCATGTTCGGTATTTTAAATGGGAGATGTTATGCTTTGTTCCATTTTTTTTTTTTTCAGAAATGCTGTTGCATTGTTGAATAACCTTATTAAACACGTGCTAACCTCATGATGTGATGTGGCGCCATCTAAGTTTTTTCTCTACCCTGTTTGAACTGACCGTGAAAACACAGATTTCACCTTTTTTGGGGGTGGTGGTAGTGCACCATGACATCCTGGGCCTTCCGATTAGCTGGCCTTTCCTCACTGATCCTCCATGCACAGTAATATATTTTCCCTGGTTGGTCTCCCAACGTACTGAGCATGGAGCACTCAGTTGTCGAAAGGTAACCAACCAGAGCAGACAGACAGAAGAAAGGAGGAGGAAGCCAAACATGTTATTCAGTGCATACACACAAACATCATTGCAACAGGTGTGTAAGCAGCTTAATGAACAACTGTGTCATTTTTCTGGATCAGGATTCATACTTTTTGTATATTTGAAATGAAAAATAAAGGTCTAAAAAAAAAAAAAGTCTGAAATGATCAAATGTCCCATTCACATTAACTATACTTCGGATTATATTTAAAATTATAACATTTTCAGGATGCCACTATTTAAAGAGGCTTACAAACATTTTTTCAACTCTCTTGTACAACTGAACAGTTGAGAGTGGAGGGCCTTGCTCAGGGGCCCAGAGGTTGTGGCTTGGCGGTACTGGGGTTTGAACCCCAACCATCTGATCTGTTACCCAGACCTTTAACCCCTGAGCCACCGCTGCCATGATATTTAACTGTATTCAAACCCCTGCTGTGCTCATGACTTATCTTTAATACTGATCAAGAAAATGACTTCTGTGGTTGCCATGGCAATGGCACTTGGTTTCAGCCAAGCTGAATACTGGAACTGAACCAGTTTTGATGAGAATCAAACCTATTGTTGTGGGAAAGGATCTGGAATCAGCACCAGCATGATGTATTGTATTGTCAATGGAAATGGCTTTCGGTTGTCTCTTTACCGGAGTGTGGACATATTTGGTTGTTTTGGACTCCGATATTCCTAGACTAGATATTGTGGATTAAAGAGAGTCATAAGTATTTTGTTGTTGTTGCATTCGCTCTCTCTCTCTCTCTCCCATGCAGAGAATGGAAAAAAGAGGTGGTTAGGAATGTGATTTTTATTTGAAATCCCAGGGTCTACCTCATACTGACAGATTCAGGCAGTCTTGCGGATGACGGATTAGTGGAGAGTATGATGGAATGTCCTCATCCGTTTAATGCTTCGTTAGAATCGTCACCTTAAGGACTGGGAGTAGTGTGGATGTGGATGCTTTTGGGGTTGCATTCTTACAGAGACAGATTAATTGAATTCTGGCAAACAGCTGGAAAAATGGTACAAAATTAGAGTTTTGTATTTATGGTACAGTTTTGCAGAGCACGAGGCATTCCGCAGAGATCGTGTGGATAAAGAAACTAACTGCTTTCATGAAGAGTGTAGTGGCGTACTGGTGAATGCGATGGGTTACTAATCTGAAGTCAGTGGTTCAATCTCCATTATCACCACTGCTGGGCCCTTCACCCTTATTAACCCTTATCATCATCATCATCATCATGTTTCCCCTGTGGAGTCGTGGACATCCTTGGGGCGCTTTTGCTGGAATCGCCGCAAGGCCGACCTATCCAGGGTGCACCTGTTCTAATCACGGAGGTGGAGTCTGGCTTGAGTGTGATAGGCGTTTAGATTTAGCAGGGCTTACAATATGACTGCCTTCTAAGTCTAGCGGATAAATCCAAAAGTTGCGCTTTAACACTCCATGCACCCCAATTTGATCACCCTTAATTGATCAATGATATATATATATATATATATATATATATATATATATATATATATATATATATAAATAAAAAGAAATTATAATTTTAAGTCACTCTGGATAAGAGTGTCTGCCAAATGCTGTAAATGTAAATTTAACAACAGCTGTTTAAACCCTTGCTAATGAACTGTGATTGCGGCATGGAGTGAGTAGCATGGATTGATTTATATTTACAGTGTTTGGCAGATGCTTTAATCCAAAATGACTTACAATATATATATATATATATATATATATATACACACATATAATAATTTTTTTTTAAACAACTGAGCAAATGAGGGTTAGGGACATTTGCTCAAGGGCCCACCAGTGGTTATACTGGGGATTGAACCACTGCCCTTTTGGAGCAGTATTGCCAAAACCACTGAGCCATCACTGCTGTAAACATGATTACTGAAAGTTATTGGAGGGTTACTGACCAATCACGAATGTAATTCACAGTGAAATGCTTCGTCAGCTGTTTTGACAAGCACTTCCTGATTTTTAAAGCCTTGTATTCTATTTCTGGCTACTTCTGCATTTATTTATTTTTTACTCCAAGTCTATTGGCATTGAAAGGAGAAGAGCGCACTTGTTCGCTCATACGCTAGTCTGAGAATTTTGATACCAACATTAATCTGATTTCTATCTGAGTTTTGACATCATTCTGATGTGCAGTTTCTACACAACTTCCCATATAATTGATAAAATAGAAACTATCAACTAAAGATAGTGCACAGGAAATGTGGAGATTTGAATAATAAAGGAGATGACAGCACTTGTTAAAAGTTTAAGCCTGAAGTCCAGTCTGTACTATGGATTCCAGATCTGCATCTTCCACCTGTGTTCCGTCTTTCTGTAGCGCCAGAATGCTGGTGACAAGGGTGGGCACGTCAACCCAGATTCGACCTTTTGCTCTTGAACGATGTGGCACCTTCTACTTGCACTGTTCAAGTTGCGGCCAAAGCACTTTGAGTTTTTAGGCCTGTGCTCTGGTGTGTGCTGTTTGTGCCGTATTTATGTTCCTCTCATGCACCCTGAAGAGTCATTGTATGTATTCCACAGTCCGTGTAACCTGGGTGGAGGGTTCTGTAGAATTTTATTTTTTATATATACAGTCGGCCCCCAATTTACGAAGACCCCTTTGTACGAAATCCCCGGATTAGGAAAAACATGTTCCTGCATTTCCGTCCCTGAAATACGAAACATCCCCCTCTTACGAAAAGAAATTCAAAATCGCCAATCAAAATTTCACAGGACACGCGGGTTGTTCTCTCATTAGCTGTCTCTCAACATCCCGCCCCGCTGGCCTCTCAGATAGAGACAGAAGGAAGCTTCACTCTTTAATTTTTAAGTTGTTTTAATTCAGTAAATGTTTAATAAATGTGGGTGCATTTGAGCTTATCTGGCATCCCGATCCCTCAAGGAATCAAATTAAAGTTGAGTTTGTCAAGCAGGGAATGCGCTTTGAATTCACGTCTTGTGGGCGTGGCCCGCAGCGCGCGAGAGAAGGAGATAGAGAGAGAGGTGTGTGTGTGTGTGTGTGTGTGTGTGTGTATGTGTTAATAAAAAATATCATTTTTAAAGGGTTTGAGGTTTATCCAGTCCAAGGACTGGAGACTCGGAACGAATTAGGCATTTAACATGTAAGATGCAACCTCTACTTACGAAATACTTATGATATATATATATATATATATATATATATATATAGAGAGAGAGAGAGAGAGAGAGAGAGAGAGAGGATTTTGAGTAGATCCTTCCGTAGGAGAGTGCTCAATACTTTTTGGGAGAGCAAATAACAATAAAAATAAAAGGACAGTACAAAGACTATAATCACCTGAAGAGAGAGGATGGTTTCACCACCCCTCGAAACAGATCTGTAGTGATAAATGGAGTTTCAATAGAAAGTCTTTGTCCTGTCCTTTTATTTTTATTATATATATATATATATATATATATATATATATATATATATATATATATATACATACACACAGTGATACCTCAGCTCACGAACATAATTGGTTCCCAGAAAGTGTGTGTAAGGCGAAAAGTTCGTCTTCCGAACATTTATTTCCCATAAGAAACCATTAAAATGAGAATAATCCGTTCCCAGGTCCCCATAAAACATAATTTTCTACTAAATAAGCCTTAAAACTACACAAAAATATACCTTATTTTATGTATAATAAATGTGCTATTGTACTGTAATTAAAGAAATAAACTGTACTGTATAATAAAGTCGTTTTATTTACCTTTGTGATGGTAATTGATGGCTTGATGGAATGGAGTGGGAGGAGGAGGGAGGGAGGGACTTACTGTTTGGAAGGAGAGTTTGGAAACGCCTACCGTTTGGAAACACCCTTAGCCACACACGCACCATTAATAGCTTCCTTGTTCTTAAGGATGGGAGCAATGGTAGACTTGGCGTACTGGTACTGGGACGCTGAGTCACACAAACGCACACCTCGTTCGTGTTTTTCAATGATCTCCGCCTGTGGTGGGGTCTTTTTCGGTCCCATAATAGTAAAAGTACACTCAATATGGTCCAAAATGTCTAGCAAACACAAACCACTTCCGCACTCAAAGAAAGGGGTGTGATGAACTGTGACGCCGTGAGCGTGCGTCAGCTTCTCGTGGCCGCCACCGTGGCGCTGTTCGACCGCGTGGTTTGGTTCGTCCGCCGAAAACTAGTTCGTCAGTAGAGACTATATGCTCGCAAATTTAATGTTCTTGAGGTGAAAAGTTCGTGAGCTTAAGCGTTCGTCAGCGGAGGTTTTACTGTATATATAATTTTTTTGTTGTTTTTGGGGTTTTTTTGATGACGCTATTGACATTCTTGACAGTCTTATGTGCAATATAACAGCCCTTCAGGAGGCGCAAACAATACGCCTATTCTGGAAATCATTTTAAACTTTATTGCTATAATTGGATCTGTGGAGTTATGCATATGCAAAGTACTTCACCTTTGTTCTTCTCATTTTTATTCTATTTTCCAGTTGATGATCCTATCATCAGGGGCGTGGGTTTAGCTGTTGTTTTGGGGCTACATTTTGTTTTTATTTTGAGATTTTCTTTTTTTTTTTCAACTTTATCCAATGCACAGATCGTCTTCAAAGATATATTGGGCCTGGAAAGAATCTTCAGAATATTATTGGTTCTTCAACACATCCCTCCACCAAGCTTGGTGAAAGTTTTGTCAGTTTAGCATTTGTTGTGCATTCATGCTAACAGACAAACATGCATACAGATGCAGGTGAATAAAGATATAAACCTCTGTTTGATCGGTAAACATAAGGGGCAGTGGTGGCCTGGTGGTATAGGGCGCTGGAACGCTGATCCTAAGGTTGGGAGTTCGAGTTTCACTCTCCACAAGGTTGTCACTGTCCCACCCCAGCCTTCAGCATGTTTTTGTCCCTTGCTAAAGGGTTGTGTCAGGAAGTGTTTCTTTGCATGTTCCACCTTGTTCAGAAGCTGGATTCAGAGGGCAGAGCCAAGCATGAAATTCCAGAGGGTGCTGTCTGTATGTTGACACGAATTAAAAATTTATCACCAGTTTAATGTTTTTTTGTTTTTTATTTGTTTAATTTTTTTTATCCAATTGAATGATGGACACGCTTGCTTTTATTATCACTTTTCATGTTTTTGGTTTGATGATGATGATAATGATGATGATGGTGGTGGTTTGTAGGTGGAGTCTCTACAGACATGCATTACCTGAAGTTTGATTTCCTGTCACTATGGGTACCACATGAGCAACACAAGATCATCGATGTCCAATACTGATAGGACAACAATAGAACAGACACTCATTAACAGTGATGAAATTAGAAATTTCTCTCTAATATACTTTGTAGTGAATATCGACGAGAATATTGTGATGTACTTGGCTCTAATTACAGGTAAAGCGAGTAGATATTTCTCTATTTCTGACTGAGCAAAGACTCCTGTATCTGCATATGTGTCCATGTTATTGGATAATTTTGTAGTTTTTGCTAAAGGGGCGGGGCTTAAGCAAAACAGCTCAGTATGTTGAGTATTCTGGTACTGTTTATAGTTTATGCCGTAGACTGTTTTTACTCATACTGAGCTTTTGGATAAACAGGAATCGTTTGGAATGGAAAGAGGATATTCGATAACAGAAACTTGACTCGTCATTCGTCACAGCAAAGCTGCAGCCATCACATTTTCTGCCATTTTAAACAGGCCAGTTTATTAACTACTGCAATATGGATCTGTCTTTGCTTCCCCATTCCATCATCAGTCAGTTCATGCTTACTGTTGGGGAATCCATCTGTTTGTTTGTTTTTATTTATTTATTTATTTATTTTAGCTGCAATATTATATGTGCCATGCCGTCCTTGTATGGCTTATTAGATTGTGTGTTTTCCCACCAAGGTTCTGTATCTCCTGCCACACACTGACGTTGTTGGACATCACTGTACCGTGATTTCAGGGGTGTGAGACGAGGGTCGTTAATCCAGTGCTTCTCAAATAGTGGGGCATGCCTTGGTATGATGCCAGGGGGGTGCATATGACCCTGGGAAACATGCTTTTCTGGAATAGTGTTTGAGAATTACATGTGATTGCACCGCCACTCCACTAGTTGGCATTGGCGCTCTCATTGTCGCGCCATGGCGAAGCGATTTTTCGCACGAGCAAATGATATGAAGTGCAGTAAAGAACCCCTCAAGAAACAACACAGAAATTTTTTTAACGGGAACGAAGAGAAAGGTAGCGAGAGACGGAGATATTAAGACATTAAATAAGTTGAGTGAGTTTAAATAAGGATGTATTTTTTTTGTTTTCATTTCAGGCACATTGGTGCACTTTAAATCTTTTCTATTACAGATTTAAAAACAATGTTAATGAAGTTTTTCTTTATTGTAAATTGAACTACATTTCTTCCTCTTTTGTTTTTAATGGTATGCAGAGGTGTACTAATTACAATTTGAAAGACAAATAATACTATATTATGGGCGGTGGGGGGCGTGAAACGTTTTATTTTTTTCGTCCTAGAGAGGGCGCCACAGAAAATTGAGAAGCACTGTGTTAATCTTATACTTCGATCACCAGCTACTCACTCATAATATAATGCTGCATTTGGATCCTGACACTTTTCTCCTCTTGTTGTTTTCTTGACCTGATGCTGTTAACACTGCTGAGTGAAATATCACAGCTACACGTTTAATTCACTGAGCTGCCCGATTTTTACGAACATTCTCAACCTGTGATTTGTGAAGCGCAAACACCGTAGTTTAGCACTGATGTTTCAGTGTGCCTGTGTTTTTGACAGGACCCCAACTGCAGCACAGAGGATTCACTCCAGGACTCTGTCTCGGAACACAGCAAAGAGCCGACTGACTCGGACAGGTGAGATGCGCACGAAAACGGAATCGCTGCGTTTCTGTGTGTTCAATCTCAGAATCCCAATGCACGTTGTATAACTGACATCATCTTACAAGCCGGAGAAGTTGTAAAGAATTTCCACCTGACAGGAAAGTGTTCCATGTGTATAGCTGAAGAGTAGCACTTCACACTCTTCTCACCACTGAGGACAGAGATAATATCTTCAGACACTTAGTCATGGATTGTTCTACACACCAATAGGCCATAACATTAACACCACCTGTCTGATCTACAGGTCAGCAGCCTCATACACAATAAGATGCCATGCACTGTATGCTGTGACTCCTTTCCATCATAGTTTTTGCTGCAGTAGGTTGAGGTTGATACCCGGCCCTGATGAGTATTTGTTTCTGTTCTCAGCTGGAAGCAGAAGTGTGCAGACTCCGACCTGAGCTCAGAGGAGCTGGACGAGCTCTCCCTGGTGGATCATAATGAGATTATGGCCCGCATCACGCTAAAGCAAGAGGTAACACCCTGTTCACCCTGTGCCTCCTGTGTGATATATCACGGCGATACAGTTTTAAAGGAATATAAACATATGACTCAGGATATACAAGTTATACAAATCATAGGAGCACTTTTTTCTTTTTTTGAAAGAGAATTTGTTCACAACCTTTACAGAGTGTAATTTTTACTAGAGCTATTGATTATGACAGACAGACAGACATTTTATTCAATAAAAGGCCATTAGCCCAAAATACAGACAATTGATTATGAACTATTAGGAAACTTGATTTAATCACACATAAAAAATTACTGTCACATACAATTTCGTTAAATTTGTGTTTTTCGTGAATTTTATCAAAACATTTTGCACAATTAAAAATTACCCCACATTTAATTTGTATCACACATCTGTGACATTTTGTCCTGCAGTTTTATCGTGAAATCACACAATTGCAGATTTTATGTTCTTACCCCATTTCCCAATTGTGAGTCTGTGAAATTGTGCTTGATCCTGTACAGTTGGGAAAACCAAAATATCTCTCACTTGTGAATTAGAATGGCACAATCATAGGAAAGTCCACATAATGTAATGGGGGGGGGGGGGGCCACAAGCCTTGCAAGGACTGGAGGTTTCTATGTAAAGAAGAGAGTAAAGCAGGGCCCAAGGAATAGATCAGGTGAATCCTTTACCTCTTGATTGGCACTTGGACAAAGTGAGCATCCTATCAGCCTGCAGACTTCAAGTTTGTATTCGCAGCCACCCACAGCTATAGTCGTCCATGGGAGATAATTAGCAGAGCCTTCAGTGGAGGGCTGGCTGTCATACACCAGCCGATCCTGTGCGTCTGTGAGCTTGCCCAAAACTCACACATTGTATAAGACCACTTCTGCACACACATGTGCAGCAGTTCATAAAGATGCAGGTGGCAACATTGTGTGTCAAGGAAGTGACATGAGCTTGTTTATACCTCTCACTGATTGGTGGGAGGTGATGGGGAGGCAATATGTTATGGGTGGGAATGGGATCAATTTCCAGCATTATCACTAACTGCCCTGTTGCAGTGGTATAAATAAGGCTTACTAACTTGTGTTTTGGGAAATTTATACATTTTCTAATTGCAACACGAGAGCGTGATTTAAAAAAAAAAAAACTGTTTGTTTGAGCTGCAGTGCAGAATTCACACGACATATGGATTATTCTTGCATTTTTAGTTCATTTTTTTTCTTTTCATTGTTGGTTTTATAGGCTTCGCAATAACATTGTCAATGACCCAGACGCCACGCCCAGTTTGAGTGTGGATACAGATATTTGGAGATATGCCTCTTTGCATTATAAGCCAGTAGTAGAAACTATGTGAAATGCCGCAAGGTCAGAGTAGCTGCAGACACACAAATCCACCCCCCGACCAGAGAATGCAGAATCAGACTACTGTCCACGCAGAGTGTATTTATAGACTCGCTTTTGCTCATCTCTACCTCAATCTATACCGTTTGTGGTTCTGCAGTATAGCAGACTTGCAAGCTGTTCATATTTGTCAGAAATGTATAGATGAGCGCAGACGTTTACATGGAATAAAAACTTTTCTGTGGGTGAGAATTTTCCAGCAGTTTACATACAGAATATTTTATTTTACTGGGCTACATAAAAATTTGCATACAATAAGTAAGGTGTGCATATGATGTTGCAAGAAGTCGCAGTGTATGCCCTGAACAGGCCGCCAGTTAATCGTAGGGTAAACACAGAAAACAAAGGTTCCAAGTGGCTGTAAAACTTAAACCAACAACCTTCTTACTGCAGTGCGATGGTGCAAACCGCTAAACGAACATGCAGCAAACTTGATCAGATCTTTAAGTGTTTGGTTTTTTTAATCTTTTTATTGTTTCTCTCTGACATAGAATGATGATGGACCAGATGTCCGTGCGGGTTCAGAGGACATTTTATTAGTTCATGCAACTGAAACAGATCGCAAAGGTAGTGTGTGTGAGCGTGTGTGTGTGAGTGTGTGTGTGTGTGTGAGCGTGTGTGTGTGTGTGTGTGAGCGTGTGTGTGTGTGTGTGTGTGTGTGTGAGCGTGTGTGTGAGCGTGTGTGAGTGTATGTGTGTGTGTGTCTTTCACTCTTCTTCTTTTCCTTTTGGCTGTTCCCTTTTCAGGAGTCGCCACAGCGAATCATCTGCCTCCACTTTATGGAAGTCATATTAATGATTCACACATTTGATTTGGCATAGGTTTTTACGTCGGATGCCCTTCCTGACACAACCCTTTAGCAAGGGGCGGAAACACCCTGATGGCTTTGCAGCTACTCTTGACGAAAGTCATCAATTGTTCTTTTACATGAACCTCTCGCCATCAACAGCGAGAGACATGGCCGCCTTTGATAACCCAGTCAGCTGCACTTGGGGGAGGGGGAGGGGGAGGGGGGCAGTGACAACCTTGTGGAGAGTTGAACTCGGACCCCCAACCCTAGGATCAGTGATCCAGCGCCCTTTACTACCAGGCCACCACTGCCTGTGTGTGTGTGTGTGTGTGTGTGTGTGTGTGTGTGTGTGTTTCACTGACATGGAAATAATGTATGCACAGTTGCGAATGTGATGATTCCTTTATTTATTTATTTATTGCTCACTTCTTACTCTGAGAAATAGATTAAAATCAGTACATGTTTTCAGTCCACCAGGTGGAGTTGCATCACATTACTCTTTGCTTTCACTGATGTAGAATGCTTGGAATGTTTAGTGTGATGATCTCAGCTGTTGATCATGAAGACATGAGTTTCCAATATGGCTTTTGCTCACCAGTGAGACACACACACACACACACACACACACACACACCCTGTCTGGAACCATTGATTGTATCTTTTGTTTAAAGCCAAATGTTCTCTGTACTGTATATAGTTTCTTTAAGTTATACATACAGTAATATAATGTACCTATTATATATTTTTCTGCTGTCAAACAAATATACTTCTACTTTTTTTTATGGCATCCTGCTTCCTAAAGTTTGTTCGCTATTCGGGAGACAAGCATGTAAACCACAAATAAGCTGAAACCTGATCATTTATTCAATGAAAAAAAATGGGTGCACATAAGTCATTTGTGGGTTAATGGCTCCCCCTGGTGGTACGCTAATCGTTTTATTTTTAATGGCTTTCCTGAGTTAAATGGAAATGATGAGCTGTATAGGCAGATAGGGTTTTTTAAATTATTATTTGTTTATTTTCTTTATGCTAACATAGTCTGTATTCATTTCAACAGATCTGGTGTTATACTGTGAAGCTTTCCTGACAACCTACAGGACATTTCTAACCCCAGAGGACATCATTAAGAAGCTCCACTATAGATATCCTTTCAGCTTGAAAAGCTTGATTGTAGAACCGAACCACATTTCCATATGAGAGGATTTTGAGAAGGGTGTGAATGCCATGTATTTGTCCCTTCTATTTCTCTTTGAAGGGAAATGGGAGGATTTCTAAATAACTGCTCTGTTTATTTCAGGTAAACAGTAGCACTCTATTGTGTGTTTGTAACGGAAAAAAGAAATGTATTAAATTAAAATTATTCCCCCTTAATTATTCAACACGTATACTAGATTCTCTCACAGTTCAGACAACACTAAGAAGCGAGTCAGCAAGAATACCTTCTTTGTTCTGGTGCGCGTCGTTGATGAGCTTTGGTGAGCGAATGATAATAATTCATGAATCCATACATACAGAATATCCAACTGAAGATTTCTTTTAAAATACAGTGGTACCTCACCTTACGAGATTAATCCGTTCCAGAAGTGGTTTCGTAACCTGATTTTTTAATTTTTTTTTGTAAGTTGAGCCACATTTTGGATGTAAAAGGACTGATTTGTTCCAAGGCCCCCAATACTACCCCATAAACTCTTCAAAAATTATAAAAGTATACCTTTTAAGGCCTCTTTCTGCTTCAATATCGTACCGATGGTAGACGGGTTTGGCCATATTCCTTTGCGATATCACTCAACCGCATGCCACAAGCCCACTTCTTCTTTTCACTCGCACCGGGAATCACTTTCACCGGGAATCAGTGCGTGCGCATGTGTGTGTGTGCGCGTGTGTTAACCATATCTTATTAGCAGAGTTATAATCTTACAAAATAAAGTTGCAATGAGCACACTCGAAAAACTCACGAAACAACAGTAACTCTGTCCTTTACGTGTGTTAGAACTCCGTGACGAACAATGCGTCGAAGGCACATGAAAAGCATCATGGGTATTATGGAGATGCAGCTCCATAATAGCCAATGGGAGGGAGCTGCGTCATGGGTATTATGGAGATATAGCTTCCTCCTAGCCAATGGGAGGCCAGCAGGGTGGGATGTTGGGAGAAAGCCAATGGGAGAGCAACTCACGCATTGTTTGAATTTTTGAGATGGAGCGTTTCGTAATGTGAATTTGTTTCGTATCCAGAAAAGGAAATTTTAAGTAAATGTGTTTCGTAACCTGGATTTTTCATTTGTTGGGAATCTCGTAAGGTGAGGTACCACTGTATATGAATCTCTGTTATAAATTTACTTTCCACGTGTACTGTACTTAGGTGTCTGTTTATTGCGAATGAAATTTTATCAGAAGAGGTTTTATTTTGTGTGTGTATGTGTGTGTGTGTGTGTGTGTGTGTGTGTGTGTGTGTGTGTGCGCGCACCAGTTTGGTGGAGCTGACAGAAGACATTCTGAAGCACCTGATGGACCTGGTGGTCAGTCTGGTGTGTAGCGGGGAGCTCAGTCTGGCCCGTGTCCTCCGCAAAAACATTCTGGATAAAGTCGAGCAGAAGAAGCTGTTGAGCTACACTAACTCGTTGAAGACTCTAGCCGCCCGCAGCGTCGCCGCCAGGTAAATCTACTGCCGAGTGTCCTGTTATCTCCATACTGGATCTCTGCGGAACATTCACACACTGCTCCTGTTTGAACATGTGGCTTAATTTTTTCTGAACATGTGGATTTGTGGTGCTTCTGAGATATAGACTTGTCTTGGGTTAGTATATAAACACGTTTAATTACTCAGTACTGTCTGATATTGTCTTTTTTTTGTTTGTTTGTTTAGGCCTGGTACACTTCATGACTTCCGTAGCCATGAGATTGCAGACCAGCTCACACTCCTGGACGCAGAGCTGTTCTATAAAATAGAGGTGATTTCTTACTGTCCTGTATTATGTGATGATGGACGTAACACACACGTTGTCCGTGTGGAAGTTCAGTGGAAACGGAATGAGGTGCTATTAAGAAGTTCTGACACTGCGCCTGTTTGAATGAAATGCTTGGTATGATAGCAAGCATGCATGTGCAGCGGGACTGAGCAGTGATTTCACGATGTTGCGTGATGTCACATTGCCAACAGAGACCTTTAAAATGCTTCATCAAGCTTATGGTAATGCTTCTAGCAGTAATGAGCTCTTTGATGGGGCTCTTAAAACTCCAGCAGAGTTGTACCTTCTCCAAATATGGATACAGGATGCTCATCTGATGCGTACTGTTTTTCTAGAAACTTAATGTCATTCGCTTTACTGCATCTTTTTCCCGGCCATTGGGAGCTATAGGAATGGGTTCCGGGCTCTGGCCGTCCGTCACACTTTTGCTGCGCTTGAACATACTGTAAATGGTCCTTTTGGCAGCGGTGTGGGTTTTTTTTTTTTTTTTTTTTTTTTTTTTCCCCCCCCTCTTTTCTTCTTTCTTTTTTGAGGCGTGTGTGTGGATTTCCTCTGAGTAATCCAGTTTCCTCCCACAATTCAAAGACATGCACATTAGGCTAACTGGTGGTTCAGCTTGCCCCTTGTATGAGTGTAACTGTTGCTCTGTGATGGTCTGGCGAGCTGTTTGTGCTGTACCCCACCTTTGCCCATAAGTTTTAATATTCAGTACATCAATTCAGTGTTTATAAAGTAAAGTCACTGAGAATGTTTTATTACCATAATTATGGTGTTACATTAACACGTTGCCCAGCACTGAGGTTATTATTGTCAGAGATTGTGTAACTCAGTCTTTCTTTAATTTACAGCTGTGTGAATTAAAAAAAAAAAGTGTCAAATGGAAGTGATCTCTCTGACTTGTGTAACATCTGTCTGTAGATCCCTGAAGTTCTGCTGTGGGCAAAAGAACAGAATGAAGAGAAGAGCCCGAATCTCACCCAGTTCACAGAACACTTCAATAACATGTCTTACTGGTAGGATTCAGTACTTTCTCCTCCCCTCCCCACCCCACGATGTCAGGGATTAAGCCATTTTTCCCATTTGCATGTGCACAGACAATGAAAATCGCCAAAACGGAAATCAACAAAAATTTGCGGTTCGAGTTTTAGTTCAAGCTCAACTTATGTGAACGTTCTAAAATTGGTGGTTCCATTAAATTTGCCATGTGTTGTAGTTTCACTAGCATTGTACCGGACTGTATCAAGTGGTTATCCACAAGGTTTACACTGGGGCGCAATCTCCAATCCCTACGATCCTGAAAAGCATGGGGTCCACAGTTCAAGCGCATGATTAGGAGAGTGATTGTGGCATTAAAAAGAAGCCAGGATACAACCAAGAGATTAGACTTAATGGAATTCAGATCCCCGTGCGGTGGCATGTTAACATTTATTAAGCTCGACATTGATTCTCATGTTCTGTCACGATTGGTTCAAGAATTGTAATAATCGTGGCCAAATTTTTGACTCTCAAATTCTGCCACGATTAGTGCAAACCCACCAAGTGTCCAAGATCATCAATCTCACGACCCATGGATATCTCCGGCACTGTCCTCCATGCCAATGATGCCAACAAGTGACTATCTTTCTTTATCACTCTTTCAAACATTAAACGTCGTGGATCTCACGTTTAACTGAAAATACAGGGATCCCTCGCTACTTCGCGTTTCAATTCATGTGGCTTCAGTGCATCGCAGTTTTTTTTTTTGTTTTTTTTTTTTAATATTCATCGAATTAAAAAACAAGGAAATTAAGGAAGGTGAGGGGAAAAGTTAAGGAAAATGCTACAAAAACAAGGCCAATTATGCAAAAAAAAAACAAAAAACCCCTAAACAAACAAAAAGCAACCCAAAACCTCCCATCAAAACGACTTACATTTTTATGAGATGCGCATCTGTGTGTGCGTGTATTTATCTTTTATTTACATTTTATGCATTATTTTTGAATGTTTCATTGTTATTATAAGCATTTATAGCATTGAATATGTCTTAATTGATATTATATACACACATACATGTACATATATACGTGAGTTGGGGGTGGGGGTTGATCCTACTTCGCGGAATTCGGTGGTCGCAGGGGGATCCCGGTCCCAATTAACCGTGAAAATGAGGGATCCTTGTATACACTTTAAAGTGCATTTAATACATACGATATTTCAGACGACGACTGAATAGATACCGATGTAAACATTTCAGCCCATTGAGCGACCAGATTCATTTATATACAGTATGTATATTTCTATGAAAGTTGGGAGTATTTACTATACGTACTTCATAAAATGGGTATAATATGAGGGGTTGGACCTGGAAAACAATGAAAGTGTTTTTGGGGGACTTGCTCTGGGGCGTGATGTCCACTATTTGAGAGACTCGAGGCAAGTGTGAGGGATCATGGGATCGTATCATAATGATCGTAAGAGAACTTTCTGGATTCGTTATGATTGCGGCGATCATGACGGTTTTGTATAATGATTTTGCACCAATCGTGATAGAACGTGGGAAGCATGAAGAGTGCATCAGAGCATAAGAGACTTTGACACACCATCATAGGGGATCTTGATGAACTTGGCAGCACGATTCGTGTAAGTTTCATCTCCGAGATGTGAGCTGCCTCCTTTTTATTTCTGTGTCTTGCTCATAAATCATGAAACTCTGTGCTTTTTTTTATAAATTGCGGAAATGGCGGCCATCCTGCCCCAGTCTAAACCCAGGATTACAGTCAGTGATTTCAATACAGATTGCATTCAGATTTAGTCCTTGTCAATATTATGCAACAGAATCCTTTTACTTCCCTTTTTTCCTGATCTTGTTCTCTTTGTTCATTTCATTCCTTCTCACTTGTACCACTATTTTATAAACTGAGCGCTTTATTAGGTTGTTGGCATTTTTCAGTAGTTTATTCACTTTTTCACCTTGTGCACCCCTCCCTCCCCCCTCCCCATTATTTCTCTTCCCAAGGGTGCGTTCTATAATAATCCTACAAGAAAAAGCTCAAGATCGAGAAAAGCTCCTTCTTAAATTTATCAAAATCATGAAGGTAAAAACAATCTATATATTATACATTTCCCCCTTTTTTGTCGTATTCCCAATATAAAATGAAAGGACCATCCTTTTCTGTTTTCTTACAGCACTTACGAAAACTGAACAACTTTAACTCGTACTTGGCGATACTTTCAGCTCTGGATTCGGCACCGATTCGGAGACTGGAATGGCAAAAGCAAACGTCAGAGGTCAGCCATGACTACACAGATCTATGTTACAGATTGTAGCTCACTGCCTCCTGTTATGATAGATAATGATTGTGTGTGTGTGTGTGTGTGTGTGTGTGTGTGTGTCTGTTAGGGTCTGGAAGAGTACTGCACTTTAATTGACAGCTCCTCATCGTTCCGAGCGTACAGAGCAGCCCTGGCAGACGTCGAGCCCCCCTGTATCCCGTACCTGTATGTATAGATCACTGCCGGTTCTCTGAACATTTCTACGGACCTGTGTCATGTTATTTAATAATGTTTGAATTGTCTTGATTTATTGCAAACACAGGGGTCTCATCCTTCAGGACTTAACCTTTGTGCATCTTGGGAATCCTGACTTAATTGAAGGGAAGGTGAACTTTTCAAAGCGTTGGCAGCAGTTCAACATCCTTGACAGTATGCGGCGCTTCCAGCAAGTGTGAGTGTTTAAAGCAGCTCAGCATCACAGCACTGCATTCACTGAAGGGAGACAAGCCCGGTTCTGCCATTCATGCCTGACAGAGGTGGTGGTTTTAGTTTATGAGAAAAGCGTAGCAGGAAAAGGGAAATCAGGAAATTGCTTACAAGTATAATCTCCTCACAATACACTTCCTTTATACACAAAATGTGGCCAGTCATTTCCTTTATTTCCTATTGGTGCTGATATTGGAAGTACTGAGCATTACTTAGTGTGTCGTACTGCAGGAATGGGAAACTCTCAATTCGGGTCATTCAGAAGGAGTTGATTAAAATCAGGTGTGAAAGACGTCTTCATCTGAGCTGCTGGAGAGAAAATGAATGTGAACTGGATGATCAGGCCAGCTCCAAGTATGTCTATAAGAATGTCTTCCATTTGCAGAGTAAGTAACTGGCATTAGGAAGCAAAGCACCTCCTGCGCCTTCTAGCTGGTATTGTATGTAGCTGCCTGGCAAGTGAAAAGATCAGTGCGGAGATATGCCAAAAACAATTAATTTATGAATCACATATGAAATTAAGTAGTATTATAGGGATCCCTCACTTTCCATGGTTAATGGGGACTGGGAGCCTGTGGTTAGAGTGCTGGGATGACATATACGTACATGTATATGTGTATATAATGTCAATAAATACATATTCAATGCTATAAATGCTTAGAATAATAATTAAACATTCAAAAATAATGCATAAGCTGTAAATAAAATACAAATACACACATACAGATGCACGCCTCACATAAAAATGTGAGTAGTTTTGTGTGTGGGGGGGGTTGCATAATTGGCCTGTTTTGCGGCATTTTTCCTTAACTTTTCCGTATTTTTCCTTAATTTCCTTTTTTTTTTTTTTTTTAATGAATATTTTTGAAAAATCCACAGAAACTGAAGCACGAAGTAGCGAGGGATCACTGTATATGTTCTGTAATGTATTTTCCCAGGACAACCTATACATACCACTGTAGACAACGGAAAAGTTTGGATCCACTGCTCTGACAATAACTGATTCATGAATGAAAGTCAAAATGAGTGTCATGAATTGGGAAGGTATGGAGTTAAAGTTATAACTTTGATGCAGTGCGATCCAAGCATTTACCAATCAGAGCTAAAAAATACTGGTCGATGGTATCTGCGTTCTCTTATTGTAGGAAGACAATGGACACAAGTTTAGGTCTTCAGCTACATCATGGAGTTTCAAACTCATTTTCACTGAGGGATGCATCCCTACATTTCGAGGTCAAGGGACCAAATCACTCAACATCTGTTCAAAAGAAAAGAAATCTGCTCGGCCAGGTTATTTGTTTATGCATTTGTCCACTTTTTGCTGAGTGATGAGCTAGTTTGCGATTTTTCCTGATTTATGATTGACTAGCTGTTGACTTGGCTCCACCTAGTGAAATAATGATGAATTACATTTCACAGTAATTTTTGATGCAAAGAATACACAAGAATCATACAGACGCTCCCCCAACTTGCGTTCTTTCGGTTTGTTGTTTTTTTTTTATTTTACGGGTTTTTTTTTTTTTCCCAAAAAAAAAAAAATTGTCAAATTTTGAATTTAGACGTACCTACATAGTATGCTGATGTAATGACACAATGACGTAATTACGCTGCATCCATTGTTTACAAACGACAGACTGAACGTGCCCCTCCTTCTTCCCAGTTCAGTTTTATATATCTCAGTTATATAGCGTGTTTCCCTTGTGTTAAGACGTCGTCTCTGTGATCTTTGTGTTTACACTGTTTTGCGGACTTTTGTAACCCTAAGCAAATATGGTTGGTCAGAAGCGTAAGCCTACTAGCATGGGTGCAAGTCTCATACACAGAGATGAATTAACTATCTGCTCCGATCGGTGCAATCTACCATGCATACTCCGTTAAGCAAAGAGAATTGTAAAATGAATGAAAACCCGAATCCAGAAAAGAAAGCAAACTCTGCGCTCTGCTGGTGATTCACATCAGTGCAGGCTGAGTACTAAACGAGCATTCAACGGTGCCCTTGCTCACTTGAAAGACCGGAAGTCCGCATAACCCGCGCTTTGTCTCAAGCACAAGCAAGTAAACTACTTTCGGTGTTGAGCGCCTCACATATTGTAAGCGTCGATTGGCTGTTTTAAGATTCATGTAAAGTGACTCGGCTCAGCCTCATGTAAAGTGATCATCCGTCGACCATCGGAACCATTTCCAAGCAGAAAGATCGCATCATAGAGAATGTTAAAGGTTATATTTGATAGTATATTTGATGAGTGAATTTGATTAAAATGTATGTATTTGAAATTATTTTGTTTGAATTTAATTATTTTAAATTAATGTTGATATTATTTGATATATTTGGTATTATTTTACTATGTTATGTTTATAATAATTGATTTAGGGGTGTTTTATGAGATACGGTCATGGTATTTATAGATGTATAGTACAGTATGAACGTCATATGTCATTGGAACATACAGTAACAACTTGCGTTCATTTTCAACTTGCATTCGGTTGTCCGGAACCAAACGAAAACATAAGTCGGGGAGCGTCTGTATACGCATGGTGAAGATTTTTGGAAAGAGACGTTTATTTAATATTAATGGAAAGCATTTTGCATGAAGATTGCACTCTTAACCGTCACTTTCTTGTTTCCTCTCCCAGACATTATGATCTCAAACACAACGATGACATCGTGTCCTTTTTCAACGACTTCAGCGACCATCTGGCAGAGGAGGCGTTGTGGGAGCTCTCTCTCAAGATCAAGCCACGGAACATCACGCGTCGCAAAACAGAGCGAGAGGAGAAGACGTAGGGCTTCGCTACCCACCCACCCCCAACCCCCGGGTTAAGAGTGGACTTGCGGGAAGAAGCAGTTCTGGCGTGACCATGAAGGCAGCTATGAGACTCTTGGGAATGGTCTGTTTTCTTCAGTTCTCTCAAGTTTACAGGAGTTTTTGGGATCACACTGCATCGTGATCTGTGAATCTTTTCGAGTGACAGCACAGGACGCAAGGAGCACGCAGTGGGAGGTTCGGTACGGTCTTGTTATCTGGATGTCGCTCTACACACTCCCGGATATGATGGAATTCCTGAAGAGAGGAAGAGATTTTTTTTTTTTTTTATTATTATTAGAAAATGCACATAAATGACTGTTTACGACGGACTTTAGAAGGATTCTTATGTTTGTATTGTATCAGCTTGCATCATTTGGCACTAGGTCTTGGTATTGATGGACAGTTGGGGTGGGGACATTTTTAATTAAAAAAAAAAGAAACAGACTTGGCACTTTACACCCGTGTAAAAATGTACAAACACTTTCCCGCTTGTGCGCTCAGTGAGATGATGGGACTTTTTGAAAAAGGTTTACCCACGGCTAGCTGATGACGGTGCTGCCGCTGTCCTCATCCTGTTTTACGGACGAACTCCTCCATGGTCATTCTAAATAATGAAACTGTGTGGATGCTGTCTGGACACACGTCTTCGCACCAGTTCAAATGAAGTCTTCCAGTTATATTTATTTTTTAAGGTGTCTAATTTTCAAAGAAACGCGTATCAGGTTTTGTGAATTGTAGAGTTGTGTGTTGTGAGGTGAAATATGTTTCGAGTGATAAATGTCATGTTTGTGGCTAATGGTTAAGATCGTCCAGGTAGACCTGTTAAAGCGCGTAGGATTTTAGTGTGTACTCTGTACTATAGTTCCATTTTTCTCTATTCCAGCGTGCGCTCATTGCCCGATACCAAGTGCCTGTACAAATGCTGTGCTGATTTCATTTATTTTTGTATCATTTTTTTTTTTTTTTAATCATTTTACACAGACACTTTTGGGAATGCTGGTGGGCACACTCGCTTTCTCCATCTCATCGTGGTATGAAAACTGTTCAGATGTGCACTTGACGCTGTTTATAGAAAAAGGGGAGAAAAGGTTATGAAGAGCGAGCACGCTGAGTACAGCTCTGTATAGAAGGCATTCTCAGAGGGCAACGTGCTCCTCGTGATTACTGGAAGGAATCTTTATTAAAAGGATTGATGTGGAAATAAAGTCCCAGTCAGCAAGCCATACGGCTGATGCAATGACAAGATGAGTGTCTTGGATTCAAAATCTATTTCACACAAAAACCTCTCTCTCTTTCTCTTTCTCTCGCTCTCTCTCACGCGCGATATACAGGGTGTCCCAAGAAAATGCATACATACTTTAAGTAATTGTAAACTAGGTGTTTATTCTAATTCGTTCAATTGAACATGTAAAAGAATTTATAATCATCATTCTATTGTTTCGTCACCACCTGTTCTCAAACTGATGTCCGTTCTGGTCCAGACACTGCCGACAACGCGAAGCAATGGAATAGCACATATGCACGCATTCGCGTTCAGTGGTTGCTCTCAATTCAATGACTGTTGCAGGGCTCATTGTGTAGACTTTGTCTTTTAGGTATCCCCATAAAAAATAAAAGAAATAAATAAAGTCTAGTGGTTTGCAGTCTGGTGAACGTGGAGGGTACAACACAACCTCTCCATCTACTAAAGTATATACATTTTTTGGGGCCACCCTGAATACAATGTGTATGTGTGTCTATACATATATATTTATTTGCTGCGCGCGTGTGTGTGTGTGTATACAGTGTGTATATGTGTCTGTATATATATTTATTATATATTAGTATTTTGTGTGTGTGTGTGTGTGTGTGTATGCGTGTGTATACAGTGCTGTGCAAATGTTTTTGCCCCTTACTGATTTTTTTTTTTTTTAACTTTTTTGCACCTTTGTCACACTTAACTTTTTCAGATCATCAAACAAATTTAAACATTACACAAAGATAACCCAAGTATTCCAAAAATGCAGTTTTCCTGTTGTGATTTTATTTTTTTTAGACAAAAGTCCTATCTAAACCTACCTGAACCTCTGTGAAAAAGTAATTGCCCCCTTGTTCAAAGGTGAGATAATTGTGATTAATACGATTGTTGGGGAAAACTGAGTTCAATTTCATGGCCACAGCGAGGCCTGATTGCTAGCCGACATTTCCAATCAGGAGATCTCGAACATAAAACTTGTCTGACAAGGTGAGGCAGGCCATACTGAACACATGTTGTCATCATGCCGCAATTCGGTGAGCTTCAAGAGCAAACAAGAAAGAAGATTATAGAGATGTCTCAGTCTGAGAAAGGATACAAAGTCACTGGTGAATCTTTGGGGCTCCAGTAGACCACTGTCAGAGCCTGTATCCATAAATGGAGAAGGTATGGCACAGTGGTGACCCTTCCCAGGAGTGGCCGGCCTACCAAAATTACCCCAAAAGCACGGCGCAGACTAACCGGAGAAGCCACAAAGGATCCAAAAATCACTTCTGAACAACTACAAGCCTCACTTACCTCAGTTAATGTCAATGTTCATGACTCCACCATCAGAAAGGCACGAGGCAAAAATGGCATCCATGGAAGAGTTCCGAGGCGAAAGCCACTGTTGACAAAAAAAAATATCAAGGTACAACTCATTTTGACCAAGAATCATCTTGATCATCCCCAAAAGTGCCACAGTGAATCATCTGATTCGCACGTTTGATTTGGCAGAGGTTTTTACGTCGGATGCCCTTCCTGTCACAACCCTTTTAGCAAGGGACAGAAACACGCTGACGACTTTGCAGCTACTCTTTTACGAAAGTCAGCAATGGTTCTTTTACATGCCTCTCACCATAGACAGTGACAGACATGGCCCGCCTTTGATAACCCAGTTAGCTGCACTGGGGGGGGGGACAGTGCCAACCTTGTGGAGAGTGGGACTCGAACCCCCAACCCTTGGATCAGCGATCCAGCGCCCAATACCACTAGACCACCACTGCCCCCTCTGGACTGATAAAACTAAAGTTGAATTTTTTGGGAGAACTGCATCCCGTTACATGTGATGCAAAAGGAACATTGTGCCACCAGTGAAACTTTTTTTATTTTTTTTGATTCTGCAGCCACTGCCCCATACTCTGCTCACTTTAAAATTAGTATTTTCAATGCAATGAAGTGATTGAGCAGCAGAACCCACATTTAGCTGGATATGAAACCATGAATTTTTCACAGGTAACTTATAAATGACATGAGCTGGTGCAATTCTTTGAAGATTTTGGAGGAAGAAGGGACATTAGGTTCCAGTACGACAGTGGGTAACAGTACGTTATTGAGCTTATAGGAAAGTTATAGTTATTGTAGTGGTTACTCAATTCCAAATAAAAATGGGTTTAAGAAAAATTACAAATGCACATATAGAATCTACATAC
>CM045749.1:14139228-14274228 GCA_024760905.1 Plotosus lineatus
TTTATCAGTGATATTTGATTTATTACTGTTGTCAAGCATTTTTTTATCGAGTAGACGGACGCCTGACTAGCGATGTGTTTATTTTCAGTGCTTTGATGGAATGGTTTGGAATCATAGTTTGTAAACAGTGATACTGTCACCACACACACACACACACACACCTGTGAAAATGTTAAGTTTTCTTACAGCCAGACAAACAGGTGTAGATGATCCTGTTCGCCTGAGACGAGCCGAGTCAACACGAAGGTGTTTTATTCATGAACACAGCAGTCTCGACTGCTCTGACTTCAGCCGACACACTTAACCTGAGCTGTGGTGACTGTAATAATAATTCTAATATAAAGCATGTTGTGTTTACAGAGTGCTGAGTTTGGAGTTGAATCATGATCGAAATGTGCAAAGGATTCATGGGAACGGAGTGAACTGTATTGATATTGAAGGGATTGAAGGAAGATAGTAAGTCATGTTTTCTGATCGCAGATTTATTTACGTGGCACCTTCACAACACATTTTCTCCACTTGAAAAAGTTGCACGGTGTCTTATTCATGGCTTCTTTCATTCATTTATTAGTGATACCACTTCACTTAATCCTATTAGGGTCAAGTGGAGGCTGGAGCCTATCTCAGCCAACACTGGGCGATGATAGGGTACACCCTGAACAGCCCGCTAGATCATCACAGGGCAGCACACGCAACCATTCACACCAACATCTGGGGGGAAATTGGAACAGATAGTTCAGGGGTGTTAAACTCATGCCTTAAAGGGCCATGTGGCTGCAGGTTTTGGACAGGACTTTGCTCATTTAAATAAATGGGTTGCGTCTTCAGGCAGTTGATTGGTCAATCTGTGTGCTCTGTACAGAGACCGGCCAATCAACTGCCTGAAGACTCAAATCACTTCCCCATTGTGTTGCTTCAGATACTGTGTCATAATAATTAAATTGCCTTCCTGTGATAATAATAGTTTGAGTTATTATGTACTCATGTTGTTGTTGTTGTTGTTATTATTATTATGTGTACTATGCATTGTCCTGCCAAGAAAAAAAAATTTGCACACTAATATTATGGGTGTGCACCTTAAACTTTGATTTCGGCATGCATCTGCTGCGACTGTTGTCTTGATAAAATTGTACAATCTCCTTTTTCATCCCACTCATCCACTCACTCATTCGCCAAACTGCTTACTCCTCCTGGGGTCACCGGGAGGCCGAAGCCTATCTCAGGTGGCAGTGAGCGAAGGCAAGGTACACTTTGAGCAGCTTGCCAGTCCATCTTGGGACAACATACAAAAGCATTAATACTCACACATAGGGGTAGTTTGGAACAGCCATATAGCTTGAGGGAGGAGGCCAGAGTACAAGGATGAAACCCAAATGAGCCGGTGAAGACATGCAAACGCCACTCAGAAACAGGACTTGAACCCAGGACATTCTTGCTGTGAGACAGATGTGCTAACCACGACTATGTTGATTCACTCAGGAATGACAGCTGGCACCACTGTGGTTGTTATCTTGATTCGTATGCCATCTTACATGTTCGGTGACACTGCAATATTTTGCTTCCAGAATGATTAACTGGTGCTTAACTAATTATGTGAATAAGTTTTTCCCCCCATTGAAAGAAGATACCTGATGAAAGCTTTCAAGTTGGGTGGCACAGTGGCGTCTGGATTAGCACGTTCCCCTCACAGCAAGGCCTCGGGTTCGATTGCTGGGC
The DNA here is from genome assembly GCA_024760905.1 of Plotosus lineatus. Taxonomy (NCBI): domain Eukaryota; kingdom Metazoa; phylum Chordata; class Actinopteri; order Siluriformes; family Plotosidae; genus Plotosus; species Plotosus lineatus. Next base: position 14,140,945 of record CM045749.1, read on the forward strand.
TCGGGGACTTTCAGTGTGACACTTGCCTGCTCACCCTATGCTTGCATGGGATTCCTCTGGGTACTCTGGTTTCCTTCCACGGTCCAAAGACATGCACAGGCCGTCTTTGATTGGTGGTTCCATATTGCTCCAATATGTGAGAGTGTGAAAGGTTGTATGTGTGTTGGCCCTGCAATGGCCTGGGGAGCCGTGCAGGCTGTACCGTGCCGTCGCTTAGAGTCGGTAGCGATAAGCGCGAGCCTCCCTGTGACCCTAATTAGGATTAAGAAGCTTATAAACCGAATGAATGAAGCTCTCAAGCATGCTGGGGTTTGCAGCTTATTTGCAGTATTTAAACACTCCGGCGATTTGTGTTGACCCATATCTTGAGGATATGATCAGTTATGCAGAAAGTATGACCTCACACCGTATGATGATCTTCAGTTGTGTGATCTGGTAATGTCCCTAAAAACAGAAGAAAAGGGATCCTGAACATGAATGAGTAATTGTATTCAGATCCTCATGCGTATTATTTTCTTTAGTCAGGTATAATGTGTATTGTTTTGGTTTCTCAGTATGTTGTCGGGAGGTTCAGATGGCGTTGTTGCAATCTACGACCTGGAAAACAGCAGCAGGAAGTCACATTACACTTGTAATGCAGTGTGCACTGTCGGAAGGTAACTCCACTGTCACCTGACTCCTTTACACCTAGGTGGCAGTAACTTTCTAAATCACAGTAGATGTATGTTTCTCGATGTCAAGGAAGGATTTTCAGCAGATGCATTTCAAACATGTTTTGTCAAGAACGATTTCAAGAACTTTTCTCATGCCTAGTGTGGAACATGTAGCAGCGGAATTTTTTAAGAATTCATGTGTGTGTCCCTGGCATTCCACGGGTACCCATAATCCCACACAGGCCCTTTTTTCTGACATTCTTCCCTATCTTGGGGAGGACCTGGTTTGGAAGGGCCAGTCCTCCCAGAGAAGCATCTTGGTCTTGGGGAACATCAAAAGATTCACAAAGTTCACATATGCATATTTGTATTATATATGCATAGCATAAATCCAGTTCGTAAATGAATGCAGGATTTTTGAAGTTCCTGGATACAGTTCACACAGTGCTTTTGTAAGAAATGAACCAGTAATATTATAAATGTTTGTCTCTTCAGGTCAAATCGGCATGTCCACAAGTTCAGTGTGGAGACAGTGCAGTGGTATCCATATGACACTGGTATCTTTGTATCCAGCTCTTTTGATAAAAGCATGAAAATTTGGGACACCGAAACACTCAAGGTTACTTTCTTTTTCTATTTTTATGTCGCCGATGACAGCTTTCGGTTTCATATGACCAACAAAAATAGTTTTACAGGCTAGTTAGTCCAACCCTAATGATGTGGCATGATAATTATGCACCAAAACTGAGGTGGACGATGTCGACCGAGCCTGACTTTTTTTTATAGTTTCTAATTTTACATATTTTAACCATGACAGAGGCAGGTCAGGTGAACGCTGTGCTTTGAGACAGGCTGAGATCTATGTAGCTGCAGGTATCTGTTTAGCTTGTTCAGTTAAAAACAAAAATAAATCATGTGTCATTGAAGTGTTTCAGTCTCTACTGTTCACAAAATACAAGCTTTTTATGGCTTATTTTCTAATGTAAACCATGATGACACCATTACAGTTTCAATTCTGTTTTTATCCACTTTAAACTATCACTCGTCTTTATTCTTTTTAGTAACCCCGATTTAATTGTTGTATTTTTTATCATATTTGTTTATCAAACCACTTTCTTCTCCATGTTCAGTTAGATTTGCTTTCACATTTGTCTTCCGTGAATTATTTATTTGTGTAATTGAAGAACCCGAGATGAAAAAAGTTGCTTTGAATTTAAATAAATTGAACAATGTTTTTTTTTAACCCGATCAATCAGAAAATCCTTCTAATATATATATATATATATATATATATATATATATATACAGTACACATATACATACAGGGATTCCTCACTTTCTGCAGATAATTGGGACTGAGATCTCCCCGCGACCGCTGAATTCCGTGAAGTAGGATCGAACCCCCCCCCGACTGACATGTACGTACATGTATATGCATGTATAATGTCAATAAATACATATTCAATGCTATAAATGCTTATAATAACAATTAAACATTCAAAAATAATGCATAAGATGTAAATAAAATATGAATACTGTCCACACAGATACAGATGCACATGCTCACACTCAGATGCGCACCTTACATAAAAATGCAAGTACTTTTGATGGTGGTTTTGGGTTGTGTTTTTGTTTGCATAATTGGCCTTGTTTTGTGGCATTTTCCTAAACGTTTCCCCCTATTTTCACTTAATTTCCATATTTTTTTAATTCAATGAAAATTTGTTTAAAAAAATGCGACGTGCTGGAGCTCCGTAGTGAGGGATCCCTATATGTGTATATGTGTGTGTGTGTGTATATATATATAAATGAGACAAGGAACCAATCAGATGGCACTGTTCCCAATTAGTAAATACTAAACTTTGTTGTTTATCAACTTACTTATCAAAAACCTGTGCAAAAAGAAGCTAGCAGGTTATGGTTGGTTTATTTATATTCACACAGAGAAATAAGAAAAAAATCAGACTTTTCTTCTTCTTCTTCTTCTTTTTTTTTTAAACATTGATGGTTCTGTCTCCAAAACTATTTATCGTATTACTTTCTTCCAGGTGTTTTTAACCCCAATTTAGATCTATTTTTGGAAAAGAACCATGTAGCAATGTCTTTTGTTTGTTGTTTGTTTCCATGTACTGAACTCATAATATCATGGTATAAATGTGTCCGCCATGTTACATCAGTGTGTATTCAGATTAGTTTTGGGTATTAGACCTCTGAGCAGGGTTCTGATTTAAGTCTAGTAGTATGAGTAATGGATTATAAAATAACTATACCACCTGAAGCAATGTTTTACGACTTGTATTTGAATGTTTGTTCTTTTATTTTTTGTTTTTAAGCCAGCTGATGTGTTCCAGTTTGATGGAAATGTCTACTGCCACCACATGTCTCCGATTGCCAAGAAACATAGTCTGATAGCAGGTGAGTTAATTCAGTACGTAATCTACTGTCCAGTTTCTGTGTCTGAAAATTGAACACCTAAATGTTGATAATCTCGAGAACACATAATCATCCTCAGGCTAATAACCTAATCGCAATCTCCTACATGCATACCTATCATTTTAGATCTTTTTTTGTTTCTTTTTGTTTTTATAATCTCTTCATCTTCTATGCTTCAAATGCTGCATTGCTCATTTCCTCACGAGTGCACATCTCTCACCTTTTGTCCTCTTTGCAAAAATCTTTGTGTTCATCCCCTGTGCTCATCATGAATCACTTGCTCTTCTGGCTCTTATCGGCTCAGCAAACAGGTTTAGTGAAGAAAAATTTTGTAAAGGATTTATTGGAAGCTCACGTAACCATCATAGCATTGTTTCAACAAACTTAAGCAGCATAACTTTAATATTCATCCAGTGTTGGGTTTATTTTTCACCGACATTGAATTGATGAGGGGAAAAATTTAATCACTTCAGGAGGTCTTCTCCAGCACATCCCGAAAACTGTCTGCAGGACTCCTGACCCAGGTCAGGACTCTGGGGTGCCAATACTCACAGGGTGTATTTAAAATCAAACTTGATTTCTGGTAGTATTACTGTGGGCATAAGAACTACTTTACCCTTTAAGGGAATTCAGTTGCTTCTAGGCAATGATGTTGCATGTAACAATGTTCAGCCAGTGCCAATAGTGACAGAGAAGCCGTCACTTGATCAGGACGCTGATCCTGAGAATCAAGGCGCTTAAAATTTTTGTAAAAATCGCGTATTATGTCGAATACGGTATTAATATTGTGACATAGTGTGACACAGAATGTGATTAACGTATCCAACATAATAAGCTCCCTGCTCCAATAAGCCCCCCTCCCTCCCAATGTTTTTGATCTTACGTCTAATAACTGTGTACTGGGAGCAAAATCGTAGATCAAACTTACAACTTTATTGTATCAGTCTCTGTAACCATAAAATGAGGTGTTCACTGCCTGTAAAAGTGAGTTTACACGGGATTTCAAGACCCCCTGCCACTGAGGAATGTCTATAATGTTCATAAGTAACAACACATTTGATTGTTCCGTCATGCTTTAAAAAACAGGAAAATATTTTGCTGTGTTCTCTTGGTAAATGTCCAACAACCGATGAACCATTGGAAACTGCTACAGCAAAACTATCAGATGCTCTGACTGAATGGAGTGATGAGCCAGATATGGACCTATCAGAAAGTGATGACGAGTATTTTTCACCCGATTCTCTTGTTCACTAACTTCATCCATTTAAGACATTCCTGGCCATGTTCTTTTGTTGATGTTCGTGTTGATTGGTTCAACGTGCCATGTGCTCAAGTTGACATTCCTGTTGATTGGCTCAATTTTACTTCTGGGAAAATGTGTAAAGGAACAGCACCGGGAGGAAAAAGTAACGGGACTTTTACTAAAAAATTATGCTGTTTTTTGTTTATTTTCAGCTTTCATGTAAGTAATTTGGTTGATACCACAAAATGAATAACACAAATACCAGAAAACGCTTTTATTGTTCTGTTATTATTCATGTTTTTGACCTCGATGGTAATAAGCACTTAGCACTCCACTCCGCTGGTAACATTTTAATATGCACCCACCCACTCCAATTTTTAAAGCGCCCTGGGCGCTTTTCACGTCGATACGGTAATAAAACTTTCCTAGTGCTGGATTTGGATTTTCAGAGAATTTATAGTTTGTTTTCTTCCTCCTATTCTTCCTATTGCTCTGGTTCTCAATTTTGTCTCAATTGTGCTGTGTTTCAGTTGGTACCAAAGACCCTAAAGTTCAGCTGTGTGATTTGAAGTCAGGTTCTCGCCTCCACATACTGCAGGGTGAGTAATGCACTCGGTGATGCTTAATTACTCCAGATATTTCATCCACCCTGCAAAAACAGTCTGAAACAATTCAAATAGTAAAAAGTAAACCATAAAAATATTATTTTAGTTTGATTTCAAGATGTTCCCATTTAGACTATACTAATATATAGGTTGAGGCAATGCCTGAAAGCAAAGCCCCCAGTAGGGGGGGGGCGGGGGGGGGGGCATTTCTGGATTTGCTTTTTACTGCCCTTCAGAGTTCCACTTTCATTTGTATCATCTGTCTCTTGGTTTTTTAATTATCTGTTTCACAAGGTCATGTTCTGTTTTTTTTTTAATTTTGGCATTTTCTCCATGAACACTTATTTATCTGTAAGTTTGTCTGCATACCTGAGTTAGATTGTGTGTTTTTAATCCTTTTGTGAGTTTGATCAGTAGTATGTGGTGTGAGCTTCTATTTTTTTTATTTATTTCATATCACTATTTTTTTTTTCTGAGTAGTTGTTGTTAAACTGCTATCTATTACCATGCAAATTCGGGATACATAACAGCCAATGACCATAATGACCATCTTATAACGATGAGGAAGCGTGCTGATGTTTCAAGTTGTCGCTGAGATCAAGATTTGTATGTGCTCAGGTCACCGAGGGGAGATTCTCTCGGTACGATGGTCCCCACGGTACGAGCACATCCTGGCCACTGCGAGGTATGGTCACTTACACAAACTGTCACTTAAAACACCACACGTCTGATTTCTGTAAGCTGTGTGTGTGGCGATGAGAACCCATCCAAGAACACGAATACATAATCAGTATTCATCCTTATAATGAATATACCTCGGGGCAGCCGTGGCCTAATGGTTTAGAGAAACAGGTTTGGGACCGAAAGAGCTCTGATTCGATTCCCAAACCAGCAGAAAAATATGTGTGGTGGTGGTGGTGGTGGTGGTGGTGGGGGGGGGGGGGTGAGCCAAACCTTTCCTTTCCTTCAACATTCATGGATGAAGGGCTCTTGATCATGTCACTGGTCGTGTGGCAGCCGACTGCTCCATGTGTGTGTTTGTTTGTTTTGTTTGTGCTCACTTTGGATGGGTTGAATGCAGAAGTCAGTGTTTCTATAGTGGAATTAATACAGTATAAAAAATAATCAGGGAGCAGTATAAAAAATTTCACTAACATGCGTTTCTAAAGACAAATTTGTGATTGAGGTCAATTGTAGCTTCATTGATGTGAAACATTAATGACTTTAGAACACCTCAGGAGTTCGTAGTGCTGAAGGAGCTCACCTGCTCGCTAGCTAGTAAGAGGAGCTAATTAATCCTTTGGGATCATGGTAATCTCTCACCTGCCTGAAAAACAATTTGGAAGTTGTTCATTGCATGAAAATGTGTTCGTGCCGGACTGCGGGAGCTATGCTAGGTGAATAAATTAAGATATCCATTGGCGAGAGAAAATGGAATCTTTACATTATACTCACTCATATCTTGTTTGAGATGATAGCAGACAAAATTGATTCACGTGGAATATTGTTTGTGTGCTCTTAGCACTGACGGCAGGGTGCATTTGTGGGATGTCCGGCGAGCCGCAGGAAGCCTCTTTACTTTAGACCAGTATAATGGGGACAAGTCTAAAGCCTCATCTGAAGCAGGTAAGTTCAAAAAGCACAATTTTAGTTCATTATAAATTCTGAGAAATTGTGTGTGGCCGGTGGTGTAGTGGTTAGGGTGCTGGACTCATGATTGGGAGGTTGTGTGTTCAAATCCCAGTTAGACCCTCACTGTGCTAAGACCCCTGGGCAAGGTCTCAACCACAAATGTGCCTCTGTTGACCCAGCAGTATAAATGGGTACCAGTAAAAATATACTGGGAAGGTAACCTGCGTTGGACCAGCGTCCCATCCAGGAGGAGTTGAACTCCTGGTCGCTTCACACTACGGAAACCGGGGATAAGCACCGGTCCGATGAGCCACTAGGCTCGGGTGTAAAAAGCCCAACGGACTTTACCTTTTATAAATTCTGAGCAGTATAATATGATTTGTTTAGATACATGTGCAACAACAGGCTAATTTTTTTTTTTGTGTGTGAACATAAAGTGTTTACTGAAGAGAAAGAAAACAATGATATTCTTTCTTATGATAACTCTAATGAATTCAAAGCTATATTATCTAATGTGTTACCTTAGTATGATAAAAGAAAGGCAATTAAAGTAATATTTACTATGTTGGACGGCATGATGGAATCATGGTTAGCATGGCCACAGGTCCTGGGTTTTGAGTTCCGGTCTTGGCTAGGGTGTTTCTGTGTGTGTGGAGTTTGCATGTTCTCTGCATGCTGACTGTTCCAAATTATCTCAAGGTGTGAGTATGAATGGTTGCATGTGTTTCCTTTGCAAAGGACTGATGAGCTGTTCAGGGTGTAACCCACCTTCTCCCAGAGTTGGCTGAGATAGGCTTCAGCCTCCCTCCAACCCCTGCGAATACATAAATGAATTAATATGAACAATGCTGTTCAATATGGCCTACAATGTCCTGTTTTTTGTTTGTTTATTTTTTCCTACTCTTCTTAGTAAACACGGCCCATAATGGACGTGTAAATGGCTTGTGTTTCACTAATGATGGTCTTCACCTCTTGACCACTGGCACAGATGACCGCATGCGCTTGTGGAACAGTGCCACAGGACACAACACACTGGTAAGGAGCAGAACACGCTGTAGGAAAAGCATGCATCCCTGTAAGATTCACTATTCTAATCATCCTGAGCCTCATTTATAGTCGAATGCGTTTTGAGGTCAGACAAGAAAAAGTGATGTCACATCCTCATTTCACGCACTAATCACCTCAGGCATATTTTTGAGAGTTTTCAGAGTTTTGTCATTTTTTCAGAGATATTTTTTTTAATGAGTTTTTTCATTCTTCTGAGCTAGCATATCTTTTCGTGCTGGAAATAACCATAGCATCATGTTCACCATTATATCTTAGTATGATACATTAAAGATGGGATTGGTAATCTGGAAAACTGGCAAAATTTGAAAGTAATATCTCTTCTGGGTTCAGATAAACCCCTCCTTGCCCTCAAAGGTCCTTCCAAAGCCGACATGCACGAGCTCCACTCTGATCGCTGGTTTGTGCATGATGTGGTGACACACGAGCAGAGACTTGGGAGCATTTGATTGGATACTCCCAAGCGGACCACAAGGCAGTGATTGGTTGGTGTTTTTAAAGTTGTACAGTGCGACTGATGACTTTTTTCTCGGACCCCTTTCGAGTTATTGATTGCTGTTGTACAGACCATTTCAATCAATGTAAAAGTTACAGTTTTCAATCAAGTTAAAAGTTTACAAATCTTTGCTTTAATTGTATGTTAAACTGTGTATTTAAAGGTTAATGCTCTGCAAGTCATGGTTTTTTAGAACAGACATGCATATTTCTATTATTTCTATGAGGCTTTTGAGAAATCTAACTTCATTTGTAAAAAGGTTGAATTTATGAAAGTCTGCTTTAGACTAGTTCAAGGTGCAATGGCAGGTACTGACATGGCAAATATACATAACTATATAAAAATGTGTGTACACTCAGCCATATACAAGTCGAAGTTTAGATGAGCTCATCATCATCATCATCGTCATTGTCCGCTTAATCTGGGATCGGGTCATGGGGCAGCGGCCTAAGCAGTGAAGTCCAAACATCCCTCTCCCCAGCTATTTCCTCCAGCTCTTCCGGGGGAGCACCGAGGCATTCCCAGAGCAGTCGGCGTGTTCTGGGTCAACTCCGGGGTCTCTTCGACTGCTTGGACATGCTTGGAACACCCTTCTAGAGGCATTCTAAACGGATACCTGAGCCACCTCAACTGGCTCCTCTCAATGCAGAGGAGCAGCGTTCCTACCTCAAGCTCCTCCCGGATGGCTGAGCTTCTCACCCTATCTCTAAAGGAAAGCCCTGCCATCCAGCCAAGGAAGCTCATTTCAACTGCTTGTGTCAGTGATCTTGTTTTTTCAGTCAGTGCCCAAATTTCGTGACCATACGTGAGAACGTAGATCAACTGGAACATAGATTGGTAAATTGAGAGCTTTGCTTTGCGGCTCAACTCCCTCTTCACTCTGACGGACCGGTACAAACTCTGCTTTTCTGCAGAGACTGCAGCGATCTGCCGGTTGATCTCCCGTTACATTCTTCCCTTACTCGTGAACAAGACCCTGAGATATTTGAACTCCTTCAGTTGGGGCAGGACCTCATTCAAAACCCAGAGGGTGCATTCCACCCTTTTCTGACAGAGAACCATGGCCTCAAACTTGGGGGTGCTGATTCTTGTCCCAGGCACTTCGCACTCGGCTGTGAATCACTCCAATCAGAACTGGAGGTCTCGGACTGATGAAGCCTGCAAAAAGCAGAGACGAGATCTGATGGCCAACGGCTGTGCCTAGAAGTTCTGTTCATAAAAATTATGAACGGAATCGGTTACAAAGGACAGCATTGGCGGACTCCAACCCTCACCGGCAAATAATTCGACCTGTTGTTCCCAATACGGACCAAGCTCTGGCTCCGGTATAACGGAGACCGAATGGCTCGTATCAATGGGTTCAGTACGCCGTATTCCCGGAGGACACCACACAAGATAGCCCGATTAACACGGTCGAAAGCCTTCTCCAAATACACGGAGCGTATAGAGTTGGTCAAGAGTGCTGCAGCCAGGACGAAAACCACATTGTTCCTCCTGTATCCAAGGTTTGTCTACCGGTCGGATCTTCCTCTCCAGCACTCCTGCATAGACTTTACCAGATAAACTGAAGAGTGTGATTCCGCAATAATTGGAACACACCCTCTGGTCCCGCTTTATAAAAAGTGGGAATACCACCCCGGTTTGCCAATCCAGAGGTCCAGCCCCCAATGACCACATGATGTTAGAGACGTGCCAGCCAACACAGTCCTACAACATCCAGAGCCCTGAGATATTCAGGGTGGCTCTCATCCACCCCCGGAGCCCAATCACCAAGGAGCTTTTTGACTACCTCAGCAACTTCAGTTCTGGTGGTGGGTGGATCCCCACCTAAACCTCACAGGGGCTTTCTCCTCCATGGAGGGAATGTTGGTGGGATTGAGGAGTATTCTCGAAGTATTCTTCCCACCTCACAAAGACATCACTAGTTTACTGTGCTTAAATGGGCTGTTGATACTTAATTCTTAGTGCAGATGGTGGTGTGTGTGTGTGTGTGTGTGTATATATATATATATATATATATATATATATATACACACACACACTAGTCCTTCTCAAAAAATTAGCATATTGTGATAAAGTTCATTATTTTCTGTAATATACTGATAAACATTAGACTTTCATATATTTTAGATTCATTACACACAACTGAAGTACTTCAAGCCTTTAATTGTTTTAATATTGATAATTTTGGCAAAAAAGTAAAGAAAAACCAAAAATCCCGATCTCAGAAAATTAGCACATTTCATCGGACCAATAAAAAAAGTGTTTTTAATACAAAAAAGTCAACCTTCAAATAATTATGTTCAGTTATGCACTCAATACTTGGTCGGGAATCCTTTTACATAAATGACTGCTTCAATGCGGCGTGGCATGGAGGTAATCAGCCTGTGGCGCTGCTGAGGTGTTACGGAGGACCAGGATGCTTCGATAGCGGCCTTAAGCTCATCCACAGTGTTGGGTCTGGTGTCTCTCAACTTTCTCTTCACAATATCCCACAGATTCTCTATGGGGTTCAGGTCAGGAGAGTTGGCAGGCCAATTGAGCCCAGTAATACCATGGCCAGTAAACCATTTAGCAGTGGTTTTGGCACTGTGAGCAGGTGCCAGGTCGTGCTGAAAAATGAAATCTTCATCTCCATATTGCTTTTCAGCAGATGGAAGCATGAAGTGCTCCAAAATCTCCTGATAGCGAGCTGCATTGACCCTGCCCTTGATAAAACACAGTGGACCAAGTACTTTGGACCACTGAGCAACATGCCAGTGCTGCTTCTCTGTCGCCCAGGTCAGGCGCTTCTGCCGCTGTTTCTGGTTCAAAAGTGGCTTGACCTGGGGAATGCGGCACCAGTAGCCCAGTCCACTGCTTCCACACGTCCCCCAAGGTCCGGAATCGGCCCTTCTCCACAATCTTCCTCAGGGTCCGGTCACCTCTTCTGGTTGTGCAGCGTTTTCTGCCACACTTTTTCCTTCCCACAGACGTCCCACTGAGGTGGCTTGATACAGCACTCTGGGAACAGCCTATTCGCTCAGAGATTTCTTTCTGTGTCTTACCCTCTTGCTTGAGGGTGTCAACGATGGCCTTCTGGACAGCAGTCAGGTCGGCAGTCTTACCCATGATTGCGGTTTTGAGTAATGAACCAGGCTGGGAGTTTTTAAAAGCCTCAGGAATCTTTTACAGGTGTTTAGAGTTAATTGGTTGATTCTGATGATTAGGTTAATAGCTCGTTTAGACAACCTGAACATGATATGCTAATTTTTTGAGAAAGGAATTTTGGGTTTTCATGAGCTGTATGCCAAAATCATCAGTATTAAAACAATAAAAGACCTGAAATATTTCAGTTGGTGTGCAATGAATCTAAAATATATGAAAGTTACATTTTTATCAGTACATTACAGAAAATAATGAACTTTATCAGAATATGCTAATTTTTTGAGGACTGGTATATGTATATAATTTTTTTTTTTTTTTAATCCGATTTGTATGAGTTGAAAACGGCTTGAGAAAGCTGGTAAGACCCATGCTAATGTAGAATCAAGCGTTTGGTAGCTAATGTAGAATCAATTGTCTTGACACTTTTCAGTTTTATCATTACAATTAAAGATACAAAATGCAAAAACAGTCATGAAAATAAATTAATTTAATTTTTTATTGTATTTTTTTAACTTTGTAAAAAATATCATAAATGCGAAAGGAGGTGGGAACAGAACTTGTATCCCAATGGGTATTCCTCCTAATGTAGAACTAAAGCTGTACTTATTTCCCAACATTTCTTAATTGCCAGGTAAACTACGGGAAGGTGTGTAATGAGAGCCGGAAGGGTGTGAAGTTCACTGTGTCGAGAGGCTGCAGCCCGGAATTTGTATTTGTACCATGTGGCAGCTCAGTTGTGATGTACAGCCTTTACACAGGAACGTTAGTGACAACATTAAGGGGGCATTACAATAACGTTGACTGCTGCGAATTTCACCCGGACTATCAGGTAATGTGAGCACCTTTCGGGCATAAAGCACCATTTGTGTGTTGTCGAGATGCTTTAGAAATGTACTGTATTGCATATACAGGGATCCCTCACTACTTCGCGCTTCAATTCTTGTGGTTTCAGTGCATCGCGTTTTTAAAAAAATAAATATTCATCGAATTAAAAAATAAGGAAATTACCACAAAAACAAGGCCAATTCTGGAAAAAAAAAAACCCAAAACAAAAAACAACCCAAAATCTCCCCTCAAAAGTAGATACAGTACATTGTAACTGAGGTGCCAGCACGTGCATCTGCGTGCACGCTCGCGTCTGTATGTGTGTGTATTTATATTTTATTTACAGCTTATGCATTATTTTGTAATGTTTTCTTGCCATTATAAGCATTTATGGCATAGAATATGTATTTATTGATATTATATACACATATACAGTGGTACCTCACCTTACGAAATTAATCTGTACCAGAATTGGTTTCGTAACCTGGATTTTTTGTAAGTTGAACCACATTTTACATGTAAAACGCGTGATTTGTTCCAAGGTCCCAATACTACCCCTAAACCCTTTAAAAAGTATAAAAGCATACCTTTTAAGGCCTCCTTCAATATCGTACCGATGGTAGATGGGTTTGGCCACATTCCTTTGCGTTATCACATGCCACGAGCCCGCTTCTTCTTTTCACTCGCATCAGGAATCATGCGCCTTTGTGTGCTTGCACGTATGTTGACCATGTCTTCTTAGCAGAGTTATAATCATAAAAATGTTTATGCAAGGTTAAAAGCCTTCGCCAAAAAATAAAGTTGCAATGAGCACACTCGAAAAAACTCAAAAAACAACAGTAACTCTGTTCTTTACACAAAAAGCATCATGGGTATTATGGAGATGCAGCTCCATAATAGCCAATGGGAGGGACCTGCATCATCCCTCCTAGCCAACGGGAGGCCAGCGGGGCGGGATGTTGGGAGATAGCCAGTGGGAGGCCAGCGGGGCGGGATGTTGGTAGATAGCCAATGGGAGGCCAGTGGGGGCGGGATGTTGGTAGATAGCCAATGGGAGGCCAGTGGGGGCGGGATGTTGGGAAGATAGCCATTGGGAGGCCAGTGGGGCGGGATGTTGGGAGATAGCCAATGGGAGGCCAGTGGGGCGGGATGTTGGGAGATAGGTAATGGAAGAGCAACTCGCGCATTATTTGAATTTTTGAGATGGCGCTTTTGTTACATGAACTTGTTTCATATCCAGAGACAAAAATTTTAGGAAAATGCGTTTCGGAACCTGGATTTTTCATTTGTTGGGGCTTTCGTAAGGTGAGGTACCACTGTACATGTACATATATGTCAGGGGGGGGTTGATCTTGCTTCGCGAATTTCGATGGTCGCAAGTGGATCTCGGTCCCAATGAATCGTGGAAAGTGAGGGATCCCTGTAGTCAGTTGATCTCACACTCGCCACACTTCGTTTCTCTGTTATTGAACATCATGCCACTGATTATAACCTCACAGTAAGCATCTCCACCTCTTACATCACTGTCATTTTTTTCCAATGGAATTGAAACTTATCCAGGAGCAGTAGCTACTGATTATCTCAATAAATTCTAACCACAATCAGTTCAGGAATGGAAGGGATTGAAATGTGTGCAGTGTTTCATTATTCCGTCACGTTTGTTTTGTCTTCAGGAGCTTTACAGTGGTGGGAAGGATTGTAACATCTTGGCGTGGGTTCCTGTGCTGCGCCAACCTGACGTTGAGGACGAAGAGAAAAGGGTAGGAAAAGCCAAATTTACTCAGAAGACGAGAGATTTATTTTGGTGTTGGATGTCTTATTCCAGTTCTACCTGTTCTGCTTCAAAACTCAAGAGGTTACATACTGTTGAAATTTCATACATGGACTACACAACACTCAGCTAATGTAAAACCTTTACAGGGTGGAGCCCAAGCTGTAGTTAATCCTGCTTTTGAAGACGCCTGGAGCAGTGATGAAGATTGATCGAGCCAATTACAGTTGAAAACTCCTTTGAACAGCGCAACGAAAATGCGCCACATACGTCTTATCAAGTCAGCAGCCATTAACTGCAGTGACGACTTTCACCAGCCGAGTGGATGAACTCCAAACGTGTGCAATCTAAGACACTTTAGATTTAACTTGAATATTTTTTAAATCATGTTCCCGCTCACTTCCAAAGAAACTCTGTAATCCTTGCAGCTTTTACAGTAGGTTTGGCAAATCTCGCCAACTTGTTCAGGAATGTTCATCAGTCATGCTCACGCTGATGAAATGACTGACCAATCATGGATACTCAAACACTTAAACTCACTCAGCTATTTGTCCAATCACTTAATTCTTATAGGTTTATGGGGAGGATGGAGCCCATCCCAGTTGCCACTGAGCGAAGGTGGGGCACACTGTAAACAGCTCGCGGACCATTGCAGGTCCAACGCTCCCACACACACACACACACACAACCATTCATACTTACGCATCAGGAACGTTTGGAACAAACAGTTCGCCTAACATGAAAGTCTTTAGACTGGGAGGAAACCCACAAAAGTGCGGAGAGAACATGCAAATTCCACACAGAAATACCTGAGCCCAGCATTTCGACCCTGGATCTTCTTGCTGTCAAGCAGATGTGCTAACCAGTACGTCACTGTGCAGCCTGGGACTCTTAATCTTGGGGGGGAAATCCCACCTATTCCCACATACAATTACATCAAACCCACCGGCTTCCACAGATACTTTTGACTAAACCTGATCACTCCTGCATAAATTTCGACCAAACCCACTCCCTTCCAGAGAATGCAGTTTTAATTCATACATCGTCAATATGAATTTAATGCTTGTTTCTTCAGACACGAGTAGGCAGGTCCATTGATAGGCAGGGATCGGGATCTTGTTGTTTTATGTTTATTTGCTGTACAGTACATTGAGATTTCCTTTCAGCTTTTTCTGGGGTCGCCACAGCGAACACTTTCATTTAAATTGCCATTAAATAAAAGTATTTTTATTTGTGGTGATAAATGATTGAAGACAGTGCACTGTACTTATTTAGTCTGTTTGCTTTATTAATACTTAAGATGTAAGAGGTTTTGACTAGACAACTACGGCTAATGTGATCAGGGAGACAGGGGTGAAGGGAGCAGTGTCAAAGGCCAAACAGAGGGCGTATGATGACTTTTATGCTGGGGTGGACAGTAAGGAGGGAGAAAATGATTTATACAGGTTGGCCCAGCAGAGAAATAGAGATGGGAAAGACGTGCAGCAAGTTAGTGATTAAGGACAGGGTGTGAAGTGTATTGACTGATGACAGAAGTGTGCTGGGAAGATGGAAAGAGTACTTTGAAGAGCTGATGAATGAGGAAAATGAGAGAGAAATGAGAAAAAAAAAAAAAAGAGTAGAAGAGGTGACCGTTCAGGACCAGGAAGTAGCAAAGATCAGTAAGAGTGAAGTGAGGAGGGCATTGAAGAGGATGAAGAGTGGAAAGGTAGTTGGTCCTGATGACATACCGGTGGAGGTATGGAAGTGTCTAGGAGAGGTAGCAGTAGATTTCCTGACAAGAACATTCAACAAGGTCTTAGAGAGTGAGAGGATGCCAGAGGAATGGAGGAGAAGTGTGCTGGTGCCCATTTTTAAAAACAAAGGAGACGTGCAGAGTTGTAGCAACTACAGAGGGATAAAGTTGATGAGCCATACGATGAAGTTATGGGAAAGAATAGTGGAAGCTAGACTAGGGCAGAGGTCAGCAGTTGTGAACAACAGTTTGGTTTCATGCCAAGAAAGAGCACCACAGATGTGGTGTTTGCTTTGAGGATGTTAATAGAGAAGTACAGAGAAGGTCAGAAGGAGCTGCATTGTGCCTTTGTGGATCTGGAGAAAGCATATGACAGGGTGCCGAGAGAGGAACTGTGCTATTGCATGAGGAAGTCTGGAGTAGCAGAGAAGTATGTTAGAGTGGTGCAGGACATGTATGAGAGATGTAAGACAGTGGTGAGGTGTGCTGTCGGTGTGACAGAAGAGTTCAAGATGGAGGTGGGACTGCATCAAGGGTCAGCTCTCAGCCCCTTCTTGTTTGCTATGGTGATGGACAGGCTGACAGAGGAGGTTAGACAAGAATCTCCATGGACTGATGTTTGCAGATGACATTGTGACCTGTAGTGAGCGCAGAGAACAAGTGCAGGAAAATCTAGAGAGGTGGAGGTATGCTCTGGAAAGGAGAGGAATGAAGGTTAGCCTCAGTAAGACAGAATACATGTGTGTGAACGACAAGGACCCAAGAGGAACGGTGAAGTTAAAGGGAACAGGGATAAGGAAGGTGGAGGATTTTAAGTACTTATGCTCAACAATCCAGAGCAATGGAGAGTGTGGAAAAGAGGTGAAGAAGCGTGTGCAGGCAGGTTGGAATGGTTGGAGAAAAGTATCCGGTGTGATGTGTGACAGGAAGGTATCGGCAAGAATGAAAGGAGAAGTGTACAAGACGGTGATGAGGCCAGCGATGTTGTATGGTTTAGAGACAGTGGCCCTGGGGTAAACACAGGAGGCAGAGCTGGAGGTAGCGGAGATGAAAATGTTGAGGTTCTCTTTGGGAGTAACGAGGATGGATAGGATCAGGAATGAGCACATCAGAGGGACAGCACATGTAAGAGGTTTTGGTGACAAAGTCAGAGAGGTGAGATTGAGATGGTTTGGACATGTACAGAGGAGGGATAGTGATTATATTGGTCGTAGGATGCTGAGGTTGGAACTACCAGGCAGAAGGCCCAGAGGAAGACCAAAGAGAGGATTTATGGATGTGGTGAAGGAGGACATGAAGGTAGTTGGTGTAAGAGTAGAAGATGCAGAGGATCGGGTGAGATTGAGGCAGATGATTTGCTGTGGCGACCCCTGAAGGGAACAGCCGAAAGGAAAAGATGAAAAATGATTTATTAATACTTAGTCAGTGCCCATTGTTCAGGGATTAGACTGTAAGTGTTCAAAGTGACATTTTAATGTTTGTTTTAGAATGACTCCAAGTGAAGGTAGGGTACACCCTGAACAGGTTGCCAGACCATGGCAGAGCCCACACCCACAATTATACAAACTCTCATTTACGCCGAGGGGAAATCGAAAATATCCAGTTAATCTAAGGTGTATGTACTTGAGCCGTCGGAGGAAACCAGAGCACCAAGAGGAAAACCTACATAAACAAACATCGGGAGAACATGTAAACTTCACAGACAAATGTCGTCACTGTGCATAATACTCGAACCCAGGACCTTGTTGCAGTGAGTCAGAAGTGCTAAACCTCTACAATACCGTTCTGCAACTTTTGGTGAATAATTTTCCGAATTTAAATAAGAGGTGATATGCTCTTTTTTCACTTGTTTGAAGCATAAATGTTAATACAGAGTTGAATGTTGGATGATATCACCAGGTCAAATAATGAGATCAGCACAAGGTTATTTATTTTTATTTTTTTGGAGCCTTCCTCCATTGCTTGCCTATAAGCAGTGCTATCTCCACCCAATCCATTCTCCCTATCAGCGCAGTGAGCATCAAAAGGTGACCAATCAGCAGCATACACACAGAAGGCTTAAAGACCATGAATGGATGAAAAACAGCTTTCTGAAGAACTGCAGGGGGCTTTTTGATCAGGAAATGTACTTTGATGTCTGAAATGAAAAAGAAATGTCTGAATTTTCTTTTTTTTTTTAATTTTTACATTTTATTTCTTTATCTTCAGTGAAGAGGTAAAAATAAATCAGACTCGATTTAAAATATTTACACCTTTGAAGATGTTTTTGCCGTGTTTTTTAAATCCAAACTTCTGATATTAAATATGTTTATTTAATGTAACTCTTAAGTTTAAACTTTTAAATCTTTTACAATTTTCAAACACAAATCTACGTGACGTTGATATTGGTTCCAAATATCTTTTGTCTTTGTCCCTGATAACTAAATCAATATTCTGATTTTAAAAACCACGCTGTGTACTGCTGATTTCAAGTGTACTGGGGTGTTAAAGTGGTTAGCATGTCCGTCTCACAGCAAGAAGGTCCCGGGTTTTAGTTCCAGGCTGGAGAATTTGTCTGTAGAGTTTTCATGTTCTCGTTTGCGCCAGTTTCCTCTCACAATCAACAAACATTGGGCTAATTGGCTGTTCAAAATTGCTCCTAGTTGTGTGGTTTTAAATGGGGGTGTGACACATATACACACACACGTCTGTATGTGTGTCATTTTCAGTAACTGCTTAATCCTAATTAGGGTCACGGGGAGGTTGGTGCCCATCCCAGCTGACTCCAGGCAAGGACAGCTCACCAGGCAGTCGCAGGGCAGAAACACGTAGATGGCTTTGTAGCTTACGCTTGTCGAAAGTCAGCAATGGTTCTTTTGCATGAACCTCACACCATAGACAGTAAGACATGGCCGGCCTTTGATAACCCAGTTGGCTGCACTGGGTGGGTGGGTGGGGGGCAGTGACAACCTTGTGGGGACTCAAACCCCCAACCTTAGGATCAGCGATCCTGCACCCTATCCACTAGATTATAGAAAGCCCTAGCTCAAAAAATTAGCACATTTCATCCGACCAATTAAAAAAAAAAAAAGTCAACCTTCAAATAATTATGTTCAGTTCTGCACTCAATACTTGGTCGGGAATCCTTTTGCAGAAATGACTGCTTCAATGCGGCGTGGCATGGAGCCAATCAGCCTGTGGCACTGCTGAGGTGTTACGGAGGCCCAGGATGCTTCGATAGCGGCCTGAAGCTCATCCACAGTGTTGGGTCTGGTGTCTCTCAACTTTCTCTTCACAATATCCCACAGATTCTCTATGGGCTTCAGGTCAGGAGAGTCGGCAGGCCAATTGAGCCCAGTAATGCCATGGTCAGTAAACCATTTAGCAGTGGTTTTGGCACTGTGAGCAGGTGCCAGGTCGTGCTGAAAAATGAAATCTTCATCTCCATAAAGCTTTT
The DNA here is from genome assembly GCA_024760905.1 of Plotosus lineatus. Taxonomy (NCBI): domain Eukaryota; kingdom Metazoa; phylum Chordata; class Actinopteri; order Siluriformes; family Plotosidae; genus Plotosus; species Plotosus lineatus. The sequence continues at coordinate 14,159,986 of CM045749.1, forward strand.
CAGCAGATGGAAGCATGAAGTGCTCCAAAATCTCCTGATAGTGAGCTGCATTGACCCTGCCCTTGATAAAACACAGTGGACCAACACCAGCAGCTGACATGGCACCCCAGACCATCACTGACTGTGGCTACTTGACACTGGACTTCAGGCATTTTGGCATTTCCTTCTCCCCAGTCTTCCTCCAGACTCTGGCACCTTGATTTCCGAATGACATGCAAAATTTGCTTTCATCCCAAAAAAGTAGTTTGGACCACTGAGCAACAGTCCAGTGCTGCTTCTCTGTAGCCCAGGTCAGCCGCTTCTGCCGCTGTTTCTGCTTCAAAAGTGGCTTGACCTGGGGAATGCGGCACCTGTAGCCCATTTCCTGCACACGCCTGTGCACGGTGGCTCTGGAAGTTTCTACTCCAGACCCAGTCCACTGCTTCCACAGGTCCCCCAAGGTCTGGAAACGGCCTTTCTTTCACTTTTTCCTTCCCACAGACGTCCCACTGAGGTGGCTTGATACAGCACTCTGGGAACAGCCTGTTCGCTCAGAGATTTCTTTCTGTGTCTTACCCTCTTGCTTGAGGGTGTCAATGACGGGCTTCTGGACAGCAGTCAGGTCGGCAGTCTTACCCATGATTGCGGTTTTGAGTAATGAACCAGGCTGGGAGTTTTTAAAAGCCTCAGGAATCTTTTGCAGGTGTTTAGAGTTAATTGGTTGATTCAGATGATTAGGTTAATAGCTCGTTTAGACTACCTGAACATGATATGCTAATTTTTTTTAGATAGGAATTTTGGGTTTTCATGAGCTGTATGCCAAAATCATCAGAATTAAAACAATAAAAGACCTGAAATATTTCAGTCGGTGTGCAATGAATCTAAAATAGATGAAAGTTTAATTTTTATCAGTACATTACAGAAAATAATGAACTTTATCACAATATGCTAATTTTTTGAGGAGGACTAGTATATCTCGCCTTATGATAGTTTGGCGAGCTATTAAAAGTGGACCCCGCCTTTGCCTGGTATTGGCTGAGATAGGCTCCGGCTTTCCAGTGACCCAATTGCAGGTTTAATCAGTTGGGCTATAAGACTGTGTTGTACAGGTGGATTATTTTACAAGGGCCAGGCTTACAAAAAAACATTTCATGTTAAATTGTTTAAGAAAAGGAGAAAAGAAAAAACAACAAATCCGATCGACTTTGAAGCACATTCAGCGCTGCTCGTGGCAAAAAAAAAAAAAAAAAAAAAAAAGACGCTAATTTATGATTGGTCAGTGTGTGTAAAGGGGGCGGGCTTTATCGATCGAAGGGCGAATCACAGCGCTGCAGTTCGTCAGGGCTCTGAAGACTGAAGTGAGTGTGAGAGGCAGAGAGAAAGAGCAGCCGGTGAACCTGTGCGGAGTTCAACAGGTGCGTCTCACAATAATTACAATTAAAATATTCCTGATTTCTCGCGTTAATGTATGTACTATCCTGGTTTCTCATTTCCTGTGACAGTAATACGTTTTCTTCGTTTACAGGAATGTTGGTGCTGTTTATTTCAGACTATTTTGAGGGCTGAGTTTGTGTTGAAGTGTCTTTTCTGCTGGTGTACTGTAGGTTGTCATATCGAAGCTCATCTCTTACAAAAAGAACCCATTTTTATTTATATGACTATAATGAACTGATATTGTTTATTCTAAAGGACTTTAGTGATATTCCTGAGCTGGTGCTGTGTGTAACCGGTTTAAAGCTGATGTACCTGTGTTCCTGAAGGTGTGTCCATTGTTGCAGTACTTCCTTTACCTGTTTGAGTTCACTGGGGATGAACTGACTTGTCTCAACTTGTAAAAGGGTATTGATTTCACTCTAATTATATTACAAACTACTACAGTATCCAGACAAGCAGCTTTATTTCAACACTACATGGTTTCCTTCAGTAGCTATCTGATGAAATCCATAACAAAAGCTCGCCCTTATATCGAAGACTTCTCCCAGCCGTCTGACTTCCTTCTGTTTCGATGTCGACTTTTTTATTCGAGAAAAAAATTACACTTATTGTGAATTTCCGCTCCCCAGAATTACTGGGATTTTTCCCCCCCCAACATCCCAATGATCTCGTGCGATTATTGCGCTCATAATTAAAGTGTATACGGTTTATTTTGGGTTATTTACAGGAGCCGTCCTTCAATCTCCACCGTCTCATAATGGAGAGGTTTGTGTGTTCTAATGATTCTAGGAGCTGTGTTGTCTGGGGGAATTATGCCCCCAGTAGGGTCATCCAAGGCAAACAGGTCCTAGGTGAAGGTCCAGATGAAGCTCAGATCAAAACACCTCGATGAAGAAACACAAGGTCACTGGTTTCTTGGCCTGTTCGCGGGTCACAGGGGTCAACCCCCTTGGAGCCAGGCCTTGGGGAGGTTCTCAAAGGCTTCTGCCCATGGAGTCTAGTCCAGTCCGAAAAGGAAACATGGATCTTCCCATGGATCCACCACCTGTGGGAGGGGCTATAGGGGTTGGGTATCAGCCGAAGGCAATGGTTCTGTTGGACTGATATTCGGCGACTGACTCTGATGTTTGGGACGTGGAATGTCATCTCTCTGGCGGTTAAGGAGCCTGAGCTGGTGTGTGAAGTTGACAGATACCAACTAGATATAATCACCCTCACCTCAATGTATAGTTTGGGCTCTGGAACTACCCATCTTGAGAGGGGCTGGACCTTATTCCATTCTGGAGCTGCTAGTAGGGAGAGGCGGTGAGCTGGTATGGGCATCCTTGTTGTCGTCGTCCCCGTCTTGGTGCCCACACATTGAGGTTCTCCACAGTTGACAAAAGGGTAGCTTCCCTCCACCTTCAGGTGAGGGGACAGGTTCTGACTTATGTTTGTGCTTATGCATGAAATAATAGTCCAGAGTCTCCACCCTTCTTGGAGTCTTTAGGGGATGTGTTGGAGAACACTCCCTCGAGGGACGAACTTTTTGACCTGTGAGAGTTCAACTCCCATGTGGGCAGTGACGGTGTAACCTGGAAGGGTGTGATTGGTAGGTACTTGTTTGGGTGGTGGTCCACCCATCACTGGGGCTGAGGTCACTGAGGTTGTCAAAAAGTTCCTCAGTGGTTGGGCTCTGGGATCGTATCCAATTTCATCGAATCCATTTCCTGACCATTTATGTTTATATGTAACCTAATACTGTATACAGAACCTCTGTACCAGATTGTAGCCATAGAACCAATTCATTAAAAATATATATATTTTTGAAGAAAAAAAATTCAGATCAGTGTGTAAGATTTGTTGCTATTAATATTCTTTCCATCCTTCAGTTTGTGGGTGTGTAACTAAAATGCCATGCTTTCAGTTTTTTTTTTTCCAGTACTGATGCAAAATTCTTATGTGGTCACTTTAGCGTCTGCTGACCTTTTGCATATTTCAGTTGGAATTTGCTCTGCATCCATGAAAAATTCACCAAAAAAAAAAAAAAAATTCCCTTATGGTTTAGTTCTGCCAGCAACTGCAAATGAGCTGCTTCCAAACTGGCCTCACCCAGCTGTCAATCCAAGAAGCCATGAATGGTGTTGTAGTCCTGGTCTCATCATGAGTCGTGTGTGCACTGCAGCTGAACTTGTAGAAGGGTGATCTGTGATGCAAACAAATCTTCCTTTTAATCCGAGTCGATGGGCTCGGCTGTGAATCCTGATTCTTTTTTTGCTTCGTCGCTTAACTTGAAAATTAATTCATCAAATATTCTCCATTTGTGTCCACAAGCTGAGTAATGATGTATGTAGTTATAATTATTATACTGTATTGCTATTACGAAAGGTTTTTTTTTTTTTTTTTTTCATTAACATTGACCAATTGGTCCAGTTTACTGCGAGTGTTCTGAGTAGTGCACACTTCCTACAGGCTGCTCATTGTGTCGGAACACTTGGCTCCTTGTTGAGAAGTTTTCTTGGAAAAGGGACAATAGCAGGATTTCATTGTTGAGCTGAAACAATGCGACTTGTTCTGCTCATCACCCTGCTGTGTGATAGCACAAACGACCACCATAACATACCTCCTGTTGTTACTATAAGATTAGATTTGACTATTGTTCAAATATTTACAGAACTTGTATCGTGCTGATTGGGGAGCTGGAGGGTGGTGGGTTATGAATTCTATTTGGGAGAGGAATCATAATGCAGGAGCATAACTCTGGAGTATTAATGCAGAAATCATAACTGGAATCGTAATGTACTGATTTGTAATTCAGGAAGCATAAGTGCATTGAGACAGAAGAGAAAAAACATTTATCATCACGAATGGGGGGAAGACCAGAATGTAGGTGGAAAAAACACAAATGATTGAATGTAATAATGCTGATAACTGTGTCACGAGTGAAGCTGGGAAAATGTTTGGGTTTAATCGTTGGTTATCCCTGAGTCACGTGAAGTGTGTTCTTGTTCTGGTTTTGTTTTTCAACGCTAAAAATTAAAACAAGTACAGGTATACCTCACCCAACGGCTTTAATTGGTTCCAGGAGAGACGACTGAAGTCGATTTAGCTTGTCTCTATGCTAGCCTAGGCTAGGCTACACCAAATTTACTTGTCTGGACTAAACAGAAAATAACCATTCCTCGTTCTGTACTTCATTCATGAATGCAATTTTCAGTATGGTTAATAATGTTACGCCTGGAGCATATGCGTCGGATCCAAAGATGCAGGTTTTATTTTGCACTTTGGAAAATCTAAATCACTGGAAATAATTAATCGATGGAAACTGGTCGAGCACGAAGCAGGATACCAGGAGTCAGAGAGATAGCAGGGAAACGGAATCACTGGGAAGGACAATCCTCTGATGTTGGAGGGAAGCGTGCTGCTCCTATTTATAGCTCGTGGATTGCTGAATGGAAACAGGTGCGCTCTCTGGACCTCACCTGCAGGTAGCAGCCACGCCCCTTGCCTGCGCTTGCAATGAATGAAGAGAGTGTTAACGCCTTCAGCCAGCACAGACCATAACAAATTAGATTTATTTTATTAAACTTTTTATTTTTATTTTAGTTATTTATTTTTCTATACTTTTTTGAACGCCGGAGTATAATCGAGAACGACTTAACTTGAAACGACTTAAGCCGAGGTATACCTGTACAGGGATCCCTCGCTACTTCACGCTTCAATTCATGCGGTTTCAGTGCATCGCGTTTTTTTTGTTTGTTTGTTTGTTTTTTTAAATATTCATCGAATTAAAAAAATAAGGAAATTAAGAAAGAATATTGGGAAAAGTTAAGGAAAACACTGCAAAACAAGGCCAATTATGCAAAAAAAAAAAACCAACAACCCAAAACCTCCCATCAAAACTACTTACATTTTTATGTGAGGTGCACATCTGTGTTTGTGCATTTATATTTTATTTACATCTTATGCATTATTTTTGAATTTTTAATTGTTATTATAAGCATTTATAGCATTTAATATGTATTTATTGATATTGTATACACATATACATGTACGTATACGTCACTTGTGGGGGGGGGGGTTGATCCTACTTCGCGGAATTCGGGAGTCGCGGGGGGGTCTTGCTCCCAATTAACTGCGGAAAGTGAGGGATCCTTGTACTTCGTTCTGAGTAATGACTCTTGGAATAATCCATTCCACTCTTTTCGTACATGTGTGTGTGTGTGTATATATACTGTATAGTGGCACAAACTGATAAGTTTTCTATCTACCCTGAGAGCGATTGATCTCACAAGCTAAGCAGGGATGGGCCTTTCTAGTACAGTATTTGGATGGGGAACCGCCTTCAAATACCAAGTGCTGTCAGGTGCCCAGGGCCGGTGGTGTAGTAGTGATGCTGTGTTCAGGATGAAAGGTTGTAGGTTTTAACCCCTTGGCTATGATTTTACCCACAAGTGTTCCTCTGTCCTCCCAGCTGTATAAACTACTGGGAAGGTAACCTTCGATGGATAAGCGTCCCATCCAGGTGGATTTGATCTCTTAGTCGCTTCATGCTACAAGAACGGGGGACAAGCTCGGCTGTAATGAGTCTATAAACTCTGGTGTAAAAGACTTTGCCTCATCTTAAATAATTTAATCGATAGTTTCTCATGTTTCAGTACAGAATATACTAAAACAAATGCCTGTCTGTCTGTCTGTCTGTCTGGAGTGCTATGAAAGTCATTAAGCATTTCTCATATTCTTGTTATGCAGAGATGGCGTTTAATGAGCTCACGTCCACTGCTGAGCAGCTGTATGATAAATGGCTCCAGGCTGCAGGTAAATTGCCCAACATTCTTAAATATTGCATGATTATGAATGTTTGCACTTGTTGTATATTTGTTGAGATTATATTCTGCTAGTTATGTAATGCTACAAGTGATAGAACCTACTGTATGTTGTATTAAATGCATACAGTATACTGAACCACATATTACAAGAGTTCACCCTCGATTCCAGTTTGGTACATTTTCAGTACTGTACAGACGCTCCCCGACTTATGTTTTTAATTGGTTCCGGACGGCCGAACATAAATTCATAAGTAATATCAACATTAATTTCAAATAAGTCACTTATTTATACCGAGGCACTTTACATGAAGCTTAAAACAGTCAATCAACGCTGACAATTTGTGAGGTGCTCAATACCGAAAGTAATGTACTTGCAAAAGTAGTGTACTTGCTGTGGGTTATACAGACTTCCGGTCTTTCAAGTGCACAAGGGTGCCGTTGAACTCGTTTAGAACACGGCCTGCACGTGAATCTCAGCAAAGCGGAGAGTTCTTTCTTTTGTGTAAGTAAGTAAACTTTATTCAAGAGATGCATACAAAGAACAAGTACAAATCCTAATGAATATTAATATAAAAATAAGTATACACTCTTAGGATTCTGCTAAAAGATAATAAATATAAAGATTGTGCCGATCTGAGCAGATAGTTAATTCATGTCTGTGTATGAGACTTGCACCCATGCTAGTAGGCTTACACTTCTGAACAACCAGATTTGCTTTGGGTTACAAAAGTCCGCAAAACAGTGTAAACACAAAGATCACAGAGACGACGTCTTAACACGAGGGTAACACGCTATATAACTGAGACATATACACAGTGTGTGTGTGTGAATGGATATATATATATATGTGTGTGTGTGTGTATATATATATATATATATATATATATTATAAGGTGTGTGTGTGTGTCCACACTCAGTCTGTAGTTTGTAAACAATGAATGCAGCGTCATTACGTCAGCGTACTACGTAGGTACGTCTAAACTCAAAATTTGCCTTTTTTTTTTTTGGGGAAAAAAAAAACGTAAAACGGATGAACGTAAGTCGGGGAGTGTCTGTACATACTTAACTAGAATTTTTTTGAATTTTGCTCCAAGTAAACATTTTGAAAGGCTAATAGCTTTTTACATACAGAATCTGTACATAGCAGATGCTTGAGCTCGTGATTTGTTAATCTGTCCACCTTTAGTACTGTATTTGGATCTAATAATATATTTGTATCGTTTAGATCCAAGGACCAAAGACTGGCTGCTCATGTCCTCTCCGCTGCCACAGACCATCATTATTTCTTCCTATATCTACTTTGTTTTGTCACTTGGGCCCCGACTGATGGAGAACAGGAAACCTTTTGAGCTAAAGAAAGTCCTTGTGGCCTACAACTTCAGCGTCGTGGCTCTTTCTCTGTATATGTGTTACGAGGTCAGTGGTTTCAGCAAAAAAGGCTAATGGTTCACTGCTGAGCTTGCAGTCGCACTCCGAAGTGTACGTGCACTCGTGATGGGCATAAATGTAATGGTACTAATAGGCTTTCGGTGACTTCTCGAACTTTTCAAGAAAGTGCGGCATGGTGACACAGTGAAGAGTATTTCTGCCTTACAGTAAGAAGGTTCTTGGTTTAAGTCCCGGAATCGACCTGGTTGTTTCCGTGTGAACTTTGCATGGGTTTCCTCCCACAGTCCCGTCCCAAGACATGACCTTGGGTTGTTCTAAATTTCCTGTTGGTGTGAGTGGGAATGTGAAGAGTTGTGTTGGCCCTGCGATGGCCGTTACCGAGTTTACTGAGATAGCCTCCTGTCTCCATGCAACAATAGTCGGATTAATTTTCTTGGTGAATAAGTGAATGTAATACTGTATATACAGGGTTGTCATGGTTAGGAAAGCAGCTAAGCTTCTACTCTGGGAAAATATTAAGAGTTTATTTGACGCTACTCATCGCATTGTCAAGGACGTGGTACGTTGAAGGAAAGTCCAAGGAGCTCAGTGTGGATCTCAGGAAAAGGTTCATAGGTTTACGCGTGTTCGGAATGTCTTTTGGAGCCATTTCTGCTCAATTAGAGATTTGGAGATTATCGTTTATAATAATTGTTTGCAAGTAGAATGATTGGGAAATAGTTGGCCACTTTGTCACGGTCTGGAAGAAGACACAAATGTTCAACTTTTTATTTAGAGGAAATCAGTCAGAATTGTCTCAGGATGCACAAAGCACAAACTTCCTATCATGAACTGGAAGCTTCTGCAACCACCAGAATCGCTGTCTATCATGAAGCCATTTTTAAACTGCTATTGACTGAGATGCCGACCTCCAAGAAGTAAACCCCTTCTCCAACGTCAGCACTCGTTAGATCAACTGAAATGTGCGAGATGAGTACGGACAAAAACAGACCTTCATTTCAAAAAACAAAAAGCCAAAAACCACACACATTGTCTTCAGTAACCAGATGTATGATTGGAGAAGTAAAGATGAGTCATTCAATCAAATAAACGGGGTCAACACAACAGTTTACACCAGTTAGTGTTCGCAAGAATCGCTTTACAAGTACTTATAAAAGCAAACCTAAAAAAACCAAAACCTGATACACATCGTTAACAGGTTTTTTCAGATTCCATTTCTAAGCATCTTGCTTCGCAGTCATTCAAGAAAATCGGGTTTGACAGAACTCACACCTAAAATAAGGCATTCTCAAGGAGTACAGCGCACCACACCTTCTCTGGAAGCCTTTGTAGGTTAAATGTAAATTTTTTTTTTTCCTTCCATATTCATTTTCGTCATAGTTGTAGGTCTCTTAGTGAAGCCTGAAAATTTTCCTGCGCATAACACGAAGAAAGGGGAGTGGCTAAAATATACCTTATAAATTAAAAATCTATACATAAAGACTTTGGGGGTTTTTTTGTTGTTGTTAAAAAGTTCTTTCTATGAATTTATATATTCTGCATATGGTCCCTGTGTAAATTAAAAAGAAAAATACATGAAATGGTTTCAGTGTTCATTATCTCCATATTACAGAAAAGATTTCCTTTAACGAATTAACAGGGTTTTTTTGTTTTTTTGCAAATTTAATTATAGATTTTTTTTTTTTATTATTTCATCTAAATTCATAGACTTTCATGGAATTATCTTTCCATGTATAGACAAAATGTATATTTGTTTGGTTCTATGCATTCAATTTCTTTCTGCTCATGCTCAGAAAACACATGTTGTTTTATGACATCAGAGACCAACAGCGCATTTTTTTTTCCATCATAAAATGTGTGTATGTGTGTGAGCGTTATAGCATTTTGTTTACTCAAATGAGTTTTACAAGGACGTATAATTTAATATCTATTACATGGAAACGGTGCAGTCTAATTGGTCTGATGTCTCTGAATAAATCATTGTTGCAAAAGTATGAACAGACCGGACTAGATGCAGTTAGCTATACAATGCTTTGTTTAAAACACAGCGCGCACCTGACCCGCCTCAGTGTCGTAATTAAAATATGTAAATATTAACTGTAGAAATCTCGTTGTAGTTTGCTTTTCATTGCCTCATATGACACCTGGAAACAATCAAGTGAGTCTGGGTTAAATCTGTTCCACCACATGCACACAAGATCACCGCTATCATGATGGTTAAATAAAATAAATTCTCAGTTTATAGTGCTTTTTTTGTTGTTTGTTTTGGGTTTTTTTTGTTTTTCTTCTGTTTCCGTGTAATATGTACTAAAACAGGTACTGTATGCACCTTTTTGACTTGCTGGATGTTACTGAACTGAACAGTACCCTCGATGTTCCATCTCGAGGCACATTCAGGACAAATTCTCTTTGGTGCATAGTTGTTAAACAGAAGTTTATTAAAGGGAATCTGTACAGTTATGTGGACACTATTTGGACATACAGGGATCCCTCACTATTTGGAGAAAACTGTCCGGTGTGATAGGAGGTATCAGCAAGAATGAAAGGAAAAGTGTACAAGACGGTGTTGAGGCCAGCGATGTTGTATGGTTTAGAGACAGTGGCGCTGGGGAAAAGACAGGAGGCAGAGCTGGAGGTAGCAGAGAGGAAAATGTTGAGGTTCTCTTTGGGAGTAACGAGGATGGATGGGATCAGGAATGAGCACATCAGAGGGACAGCACATGTAAGATGTTTTGGAGACAAAGTCAGAGAGGTGAGATTGAGATGGTTTGGACATGTACAGAGGAGGGATAGTGAGTATATTGGTAGTAGGATGTTGAGGTTGGAACTACCAGGCAGAAGGCCTAGAGGAAGACCAAAGAGAGGATTTATGGATGTGGTGAAGGAGGACATGAAGGTCGTTGGTGTAAGAGAAGATGCAGAGGACAGGGTGAGATGGAAGCAGATGATTCGCTGTGGCGACCCCTGAAGGGAGCAGCTGAAAGGAAAAGAGGGATCCCTCACTTTCCGCAGTTAATTGGGACTGAGGTCCCCCCGTGACCACTGAATTCCATGAAGTAGGATCAATACGCCCCACCCGCCCCGTCTGACGTATTCGTACTTGTGTATATAATATCAATAAATACATATTCAATGCTATAAATGCTTATAATAACAACTAAACATTAAAAAGTAATGCATAAAATGGAAATAAAATATAAATACACACATCTGCAGATGCGCACCTCACAAAAATGTAAGTAGTTTTGACTGGAGGTTTTGGGTTGTTTTGTTTGTTTGGGTTTTTTTTTTTGCATAATTGTCCTTGTTTTTGCGGCATTTTCCTTAACTTTTTCCCCTATTCTTCCTTAATTTCCTTATTTTTTAATTCGATGAATATTTTTAGAAAAAAACAGGATGTACTGAAGCCGCATGAATTGAAGCGTGAAGTAGCGAGGGATCCCTGTAGTGTAATATAAATATTTTAGCACTGCCTAAAAGTAGCACTTCAAAACTGTTTGTTTGTTTGTTTACGTTTACAGAACCATCTAGACATAAAGTAAGAGAATAAGTTGCAGCCTGCAGGTCTGTAGCTGCACAAACACAACAACAACATTGAGATCATGGCTTTTGCGTAGGTGTGGAGAACTGGAGCTCTGTGAAGAATTCGGAAGTGTGTGTTCACATACTAAGCACTGTCTAATTTGTTTGAATTGAAACCTGTTTTGTTTTTCTATTCAGAATTGGACAGGATTTATAGTTTTCTATGCACATTTAGCATTAGACTGTTCTTTGGACTTTTTTTGTTTTGTTTTTTTTTGGGGTAGGTGTTCGTTTTTTTTTTCAAAGCTGTATTCATGGCCAGTGATTGGCTGGGTTTTTACAATGACCATATGCCCTCTCACAAATTTATTATTTATTTATTTGTTCATTTGACTAATTACGTGCAGTGTGAAATGAAGTGCTTCAGTGACGACTGTGACTCTGATCTCTATCTTTCTGTCTGTGTGTAGTTTGTGATGTCTGGATGGGGCACAGGTTACTCATTTCGCTGTGATCCGGTCGATTACTCCCACTCCCCTCAGGCGATGAGGGTAAGTGCACCTGCAACAGAGAAAGTGAATGATGCGTTAATAGTAGGGACAACTTTCATTCTTTTCTTTTTTTTTCATGGATCTGCCAATGTTAATATTCACAATTTCGAAATGAACAAACTTTTTTTTTTTTTTTTTTTTTTTTAATTATTATATATTGTGTGTACTTGCCTGTCAGAAGTTTGACCCAGCCACTGTTTCCTATCTAGTGATCTACAGAGTGCGTGTGCGTACAAATGGCTTGCACACATGACGATGGGAAGCGATCATAGCAAAATGTAGCTCTCCTAAACTGATGGAAGCAATATCAAACCTGGGGTCCAACCACTTTTAATCTCCTCCCCCCCACCCCCCCATAAGGGGCGGGGTGAAAGGGGAGGAAATAAGTATATTTAGGGCAATCTCCTTTTTGAATGTTCTGGAAACCACTGTGACAGTACTATATGCATCAGTGGTCCGTTTCCACAGAATATCTGTCACATCAAAAGTATTGCATGTACATCACCAGCTCAGGACACAGTCCTGAATTAAAATTATTAAATGATTTAATCAAAGCACTGATTTGGGCTTCTAAGAGTACAGTACAAGGAAAATAATTTGTTTCATGAATTTTGTCATATTCAGAATCAGAATACAGTAGTACCTCTGCTTACGAAATTAATCCGTTCCAGAGCCTTTTTCTTAACCTGGATTTTTCGTAAATTGACCCGCATTTTACATGTAAAACGCGTGATTCGTTCCAAGGCCCCCAATACTACCCCCTAAACCCTTTAAAAATTATAAAAGCATAGACCGCCTTCCGCTTCGATATCGGACCGATGGTAGATGGGTTTGGCCATATTCCTTTGCGATATCACTCAACCGCATGCCACGAGCCCACTTCTTTTTACTCGAACCGGAAATCGCGCTTGCATGTGTGGGCGCGGGCGCTTGCATGTGGGTGCGCGGGCGGGCGCGCGTGCGTGTGTGCGCGTGCGTGTATGTTGACCATGTCTTCTGAGCAGAGTTATAATCTTACAAATGTTTATGGAAGGTGAAAAGCCTGAGTCAAAAAATAAAGCAATGAGCACACTCATGGAACAACAGTAACTCTGTCCACAATGGGAGGCCAGCGGGGCAGGATAATGGGAGGGAGCTGCGTCATCCCTCCTAGCCAATGGGAGGCCAGCGGGGTGGGATGTTGGAAGATAGTCAATGGGGAAGCAGCTCGTGCATTGTTTGAATGGCATGTTTGAATGTTGGAATGGCGCGGAGAACTTGTTTCATATACAGAGACAAAAAAATTTTAGAAAATGTTTTTCGTAACCTGGATTTTTTTTTTGTTGGAACTATCGCAAGGTGAGGTACCGCTGTACTTTACTGATCCTTGCGGAAATTGTGTATACAGACGCTCCCCGACTTGCATTTTTAATTGGTTCCGGACGGCCGAACGCAAGTTGAAAGTGAACATAAGTTGTTATTATGACATGTGACGTATGACGCTCATACTGTACTATACCTCCATAAATACCATTACCGTATCTCATAAAACACCCCTAAATCAATTATTATAAACATAACATTGTAAAGTAATATCAAATATATCAAATAACATCATTAATTTCAAATAAGTCAATTATTTATACCGATGCACTTTACATGAAGCTTAAAACAGTCAATCAACGCTGACAATATGTGAGGTGCTCAATACCGAAAGTAGTGTACTTGCAAAAGTAGTGTACTTGCTGTGGGTTATACAGACTTCCGGTCTTTCAAGTGCACAAGGGTGCCGTTGAACTCGTTTAGAGCACGGCCTGCACTGATGTGAATCCCAGCAAAGCGGAGAGTTCTTTCTTTTGTGTAAGTAAGTAAACTTTATTCAAGAGATGCATACAAAGAACAAGTACAAATCCTAATGAATATTAATATAAAAATAAGTATACACTCTTAGGATTCAGCTAAAAGATAATAAATATAAAGATTGTGCCGATCTGAGCAGATAGTTAATTTATGTCTGTGTATGAGACTTTCACCCATGCTAGTAGGCTAACAATTCTGAACAACCAGATTTGTTTAGGGTTACAAAAGTCCGCAAAACAGTGTAAACACAAAGATCACAGAGACGACGTCTTAACACGAGGGTAACACGCTATATAACTGATATATATATATACATATACACATACACACTCAGTCTGTAGTTTGTAAACAATGAATACTGCGTCATTACGTCAGCGTACTATGTAGGTATGTCTAAACTCAAAATTTGACTTTTTTTTTTTTTTTTTTTTTGTAAAAAAAAAACGTAAAATCGAAAAAACGTGAAACGGATGAACGTAAGTCGGGGAGCGTCTGTATCTTGTTCTGTTGTGGTCTTAAAGAAAAATACCATTTCCTAAACACACACACATAGGGCAGAGGTGGCCTGGTGGTATAGGGCGCTGGTTCGCTGATCTTAAGGTTGGGGGTTCGAGTCCCACTCTCCACAAGGTTGTCACTGCCGCTCCCCCCCCAGTGCAGCTAAAAGGCCGGCCATGTCTCTCGCTGTGTATGGTGGGAGGTTCAAGGTTCATGTCAAAGAACCATTGCTGACTTTCGACAAGAGTAGCTACAAAGCCGTCAGTGTGTTTCCGCCCTGTGATGGCCTGGCGAACTGTCCAGGGTGTACACTGTCCTTGCCCAGAGTTGGCTGGAATGGGCGCCAGCCTCCCCGTGACCCTAATTAGGATTAAGCGGTTACAGAAAATGAACTGAACTAAACACACTCACACCGTCTCCTGTGTTGTGTTTACATTATAAAAATCTGCCACACAAGGAATGGGGGGGATGGTTTAATGGTATTAACAGTAGTATCATGATTTATTATAATTGTTATTGTTTTGTATTCCTCGTTACTGTGCACTGAAAGTAATTTTATTTATTTTAAGTATTATTATTATTATTATTGTCTGTCTTGCAGTTTCACCCAAAACTAGACTCTTATCATCCTGTAACTCTTCTTCTTACGCAGTAGCTGAAACACTTCTATCTGCTGATGAAATTCCTGGCATTCCGAAAAGCTAACACTGCTGTCTTTGTTATCTAGATGGCCCACACATGCTGGCTGTACTACTTTTCCAAATTTATCGAACTGCTGGACACAGTAAGTGAACTACGAAAGGCCCACGAATATTCCTATGCAGCAGAGTTGAGATGCTGTAGCCCGACTGCTTCGTGCTCTAATGGTTTAATCATGTCCTTGTTGGCCAGGTGTTCTTTGTGCTGAGGAAAAAGAATAACCAGATCAGTTTCCTGCATGTCTTCCATCACTCTATAATGCCATTCACCTGGTGGTTTGGTGTCAAGTTCTCACCAGGTGCAGTCTCTTCTTCTGTATCACTGAATAGTAACATGTAGATTTTTACACTGTGCTGTGGTTTTTAATCAGTCTTTACAATCTGCAGCTCCATTTTCTTAAAGACGAGCACTGTAAATGCGTGCGATACCACCTTTATTTTACCTTGTTCACACTTCCAGTTTATTTGTTCCAGTGGTAGCATTTCTGTAAAAGGAGATATAGTTTAAAATACCAGCATGTGATACATTGCACTTGGGTTTGCAAGATAATCCATTCGTGCACTGGCAGAGGTATCTTGCACGAGTGGCATTCATTTATTCATTTTCTGAACCGCTGAATCCTAATTAGGGTCATGGCGAGGCTGGTGCTCATCTTGGCCGACTTCAGGCGAGGGTGGGCACACCCTGGACAGCTTACGAGGCTATCCCAGGGGCCAACACTTTCAACCATTCATACTAACACTCACACCCAGGGCAGATTTGGAACAGCCAGTTACCCTACTGTGCATGTTTTTTTTTTGGGCTGTGGGAGAAAACCTGAGTAACCCGGAGGAAACCCACACAAGCACGGGGAGAACATGCAAACTCCACACGGAAACTCCCAAGCTGGGAATCGAACCCATGACATTCTTGCTGTGAGGTGGACATGCTAATCACTACGCCACCATGCTGCCCCGCTTAAGTGGCACTTTATACACTAGTATACAGTACATATAGTGGTACCTCACCTTATGAAAGTCTCACCAAACGAAAAATTCAGGTTACGAAAAGCATTAATTTTTGTCTCAGGATATGAAACGCGTTCACGTTACGAAAGCGCCATCTTAAAAATTCAAAAGTGGCATTCAAACAATGCACGAGCTGCTCTCCCATCAATGACGTTCAAACATCCCGCCCCGCTGGCCTCCCATTGGTTAACTGAGCTGTTATTCATGTCGCCTTCACTCGAGCGCCATCTTGGACAGGTCCACCTGACGCCATCTTGGACAGGGATCTCATTGGCTAGGAGGAATGACGCTGCTACCTCCCATTGCGTATTGTAGAGCTGAGTCCACCATCATGCTTTTCGTGTAAAGGACAGAGTTACTGTTTTGTTTTTTTTGTTTTTTTTTTGCTTTATTTCTTGACTCGGGCTTTTAACCTTCCATAAACATTTGTAAGATTATAACTCTGCCAAGAAGACATGGTCAACATGCGTACATACACATACACACGTGCGTGTGATTTCCGGTACAAATGAGAAGAAGAAAAGGGCTCGAGTGATATCACAAAGGAATATGGCCAAACCCATCCACCATCAGTACGATATTGAAGCAGAAGGAGGTCTTAAAAGGTATACTTTTATAATTTTTAAAGGGTTTAGGGGGTATATATATATATATATATATATATATATATATATATTAGATCTAGAGCAGTAAGAAGCTCGGCTGTGGATGGTGGAATTTAGGCTGGTTGAACCACATGCCAGGGCTGCCAAAGACACTGGCAGTGGTCATTTGTAGATAATAGATTCATATCTAATGCAATTCCTTTAATTTTTTCACGACTTATTCTTCCATTCGTTAGCACTGTCGCGACACCCGCATAGATGAGGGTATGTGTGTGTGTGTGTGTGTGTGTGTGTGTGTGTGTGAATAAATTGTGATATTTTGCATGCCATGCAATCATGGAGTTAGTCGGAAACTGATTCATCAAGCCCACTCAAATCACCACTAGTTGTGACGTTTAACCGCACCAGACACACGTTGTCCATGCGTCATTCCAGGTTCGCACAGCCACTTATTTCTACTTCACATCGAGTGTTTCTGTAAATAGCACGGGCACAGATTTCAAATGCCAAATAAGATGAAATTAAAAAATTCCAATCACCATATTGTCACAAGACTTTCAGTTGTTTCACAAAAATTAATCATAGAACTGTGTGAAATAGTCATGCTGGACTTACTGGCTTGTGAATAATTTATATATACAGATGCTCCTCAACTTGCGTTTTAGTTATGTTCCCAACGGCCGAACGTAATGTGAAGAAGAAAAAAAACCCCAAAAAACGTAAGTTGTGACTGTACGTTCCAGTAACGTATGACCGTTCATACTGTACTATACATCCATAAATACTATTACCGTATCTCAAACACCTGTACATCAATTATTATAAACATAACATTGTAAAATATCATTAATTTCAAATAAATTAAATTCAAGCAAAATAATTTCAAATAAATAAATTTTAATCAATTTCACTTACCTTTCGCAGTGGTGCTTGAAGTAACACAAGGATTACACGCGGTGAAGTGGGAAGAAGCAAGGCACGTTCAGTCTGTCGTTTGTACACAATGAACGCAGCGCCATGTAAACAATAGACGCAGCGTCTTGCATAAGTAGCATTTGAACGTCTCGTACTACGGAGAGTGCGCTAAACTCAAAATTTGACTTACAAAAATATTTTTTTTTACAAATTTTTTTACAGTCAGTTCAAATGTAAAATCGAAAAAACGTAAGGCGAATAAATGTAAAGCGAGGACTGTGTGTGTGTGTGTGTGTGTATAAAATATGTATATATATATATATACACACACACACACACACACACACAGATCCTTCTCTACTTTGCGCTCCAATTCATGCGGCTTCAGTGCATCACGGTTTAAAAAAAAAAGAAATTAATCGAATTAAATAAGGAAATTAAGGAAGAATAGGGGGAAAAGTTGAGGAAAGCGCCACAAAAACAAGGCCAATTATGCAAAAAAAACCCATCAAAACTACTTACATTTTTATGTGAGATGCGCATCTGAGTTGCATGCACATGCGTCCGAGTGTGTGAACGTGCATCTGTGTGTGTATTTATATTTTATTTACATCTTATGCATTATTTTTGAATGTTTAATTGTTATTATAAGCATTTATAGCTAATTTATTGCAGCATTTATATTGAAAATGTCTTTATTGATATTATATACACATACATATGGGGCAGTGGTGGTCTAGTGGTATAGGGTGCTGGATCACTGATCCTAAGATTGGGGGTTCGAGTCCCACTCTCCACAAGGTTGTCACTACTACCCCCCCCCCCCCCCCCCAAAGTGCAGCTAACTGGGTTATCAAAGGCGGGCCATGTCTCACTGTCTGTGGTGAGAGGTTCATGGAAAAGAACCATTGCTGACTTTCGTAGAGTCGCTGCAAAGCCGTCAGCGTGTTTCTGTCCCTTGCTAAAGGGTTCTGACAAAAAGGGCATCTGACGTAAAAACCTATGCCAAATCAAAACGTGCGAATCATTCGCTGTGGTGACCCCTGAAAAAGGGAAAAAGCCGAAAGGAAATCTCTCTCATATACACATACATATGGCAGTCGGGGGGGTTGATCCTACTTCGCGGAATTCGGCTGTCGCGGGGGGGGGATCTTGCTCCCAATTAACCATGGAAAGAGAGGGATCCCTGTGTGTGTGTGTGTGTGTGTGTATATATATATATATATCAGTGTTTCCCAACCTTTTTGAGCCAAGGCACACCTTTTACATTAGAAAAATCACGAGGCACACCATGGAACAAAAATGATACTGCCCTCTAGCAGAACAGCACTGTTACTACACGCTAAATGAAATCGGTTAATCTTCCATGGCACACCTGATGATTTCTCACGGCACACTAATGTGCCGCGGAACAGGGGTTGGGAAACACTGGTGTGTGTATATATATATATATATATATATATATATATATATATATATATATATATATATATATATATATATATATATATTAGTGTGTGTATGTGTGTATATATATATATATATATATATATAATATGTGTGTGTATGTGTATATATATATATATATATATATATATATATATATATATATATATATATATGTGTATATAATAAAATTTCCCAGTGATGTTATAAATAGCTCAGTATAATGTTGGACAGTAACCAAGCAGGTACAATCAGCAATGTTTTCTGGGTGGGCGGGATTGCATCTGGTTTCTCCCCTGCCAAACAAAACGACAGCCAATCATGGGCATCTGTGAGTGCATATGTGTGAACAATGTGTGTCGCCCTGCAATGTGATTTTAGTAGCAATTTGAAAAGATGCACTTGCAGTCGGTTGCAAAAGTATTCACACTACACAGAGATCTGTTTTTGTTGATGAGGTTTAATAAATTTGCTTGAACATCGAATCTGTATCCTGTTTCCATTTTAAAATGACTGATGTTACATATTTCAAAAGTTGATTGAATTACGACTGAATTTCCAAAAAGTTGTTACTAAAGTACTTGTACTTCTTCGATGAAGCACGTAAAGGCAACTCGGACTACAAGTTCGCCACTTTACATTCTCGTCACGTTTGACTTGTTCGGAAAATCTAACATGTATTTAGTATAAATGGCTCAATCGTTGCCCATCATGTGCTTTGCATTATCACGGTGAGCACTATTTGCCAGAGTGAGAGAAAAGCGAGCACGTTCCAAATGGTGTTAAAGAAGACTGTAAACAATTACAATGCAAGAGAACAAATCAACATGTTCATTTAAATCAGTTTTCATGATCGTGAGAACACTTTTGCAATCCACTCACGATCTAATTTAACAAATCTCGAAAGAAGCACATGTTGACTTTCTTACTCTCTGATTGGTTGTTTTTTTGTGATTGAGAGAAGTGGGTGGGAATCAGTGGTGTAGGTGACCAAACTGAGGTGGGGGAAGAACAACCCGGGAAATTTCTTTTTTATTATTATGAGTAATTGTTGTCTATAAGCCCTTGAAGTTCAGATACAAGCTCTATTCCTGTTCAGCGGCCTAATCTTGTCTTTTCAGGCGGCCAAGGAACGTTTCACGCCCTTCTGAACTGCATAGTTCATGTCATAATGTACACGTACTATGGCCTTTCAGCACTGGGACCGGGGTATGCGAAATATCTGTGGTGGAAGAAGCATTTGACGTCTATACAGCTGGTACGTGTTACTTTTCAAATCTTAATGTTACGAACATGTTGAACGTGTCGTTTTCAAGACGAGCAAATCCTTTCGCTCGTATTATTTATTTATTTATTTTTCTGATGTGTTTTTGTGTGTACAGATACAGTTTGTGATTATCACCACTCACATTGGTCAGTACTTCTTCATGAAGGATTGCCCCTATCAGTACCCCATCTTCCTTTACATCATCGCACTTTATGGAGTCGTCTTTCTTTTCCTGTTCCTTAACTTCTGGTATCATGCATACACCAAAGGGAAAAGGCTTCCCAAAGTCCTGCGGAACGCAGACAAGGCCCAGAACAACAACAGCATCCCGCACGACAAACAGAATTAACCTCTCGCGCTTAGGAACTCTTTTAAATTGACAATCCGACACGCATGGAGTACTTGAGCACTGCTGTTTACCGGATAACTGTACTTTTTATATTAGGAATATTTATTTGTGAGATACTCTCTGTGGTGCAAATAATTTACTGTAGGTTTAAATTTGGTTTTAAAAAGTCAGAAAATAATCTAATTTTGAATTTAGACAAAAGGAATAATTATTATGCTAAATCTTAACTCTAATACAGGGGTCCCTCGTGACTTCACGCTTAAATTCATGTGGCTTCAAGTGCATCACGTTTTTTTTTTTTTTGTTTTTTTTAAATTTTTTAAAAAATATTCATTGAATTAAAAAAATAAGGAAATTAAGGACGAATAAAGGAAATACTGAAGGAAAATGTCACAAAAAAACTAGGCCAATTATGCAAAAAAAAAACAAAAACAACCCCAAAACAAACAAAAAACAACCCAAAACCTCCCATCAAAACTAGTTACGTTTTCGTGAGGTGCGCATCCGAGTGTGTGCGCGTGCATCTGTATTTGTGTGTACAGTATTTATATTTTATTTACATCGTATGCATTATTTTTTAATGTTTAATTGTTATTATAAGCGCTTATAGCATTGGATATGTATTTATTGATATTATATACACACATACATGTACGTATACATCAGTCAGGAAGGGGGTTGTGGGGGTTGAACCTACTTTGTGGAATTTGGTGGTCCTGAGGGGATCTCGGTCCCAATTAACCGTGGAAAGTGAGGGATCCCTGTATTACATTGTTGTGTCCGGTCAAATGAGTATCGAATACTGTACTATGAATTCTCGTAGCACTTCACACATTGGATGATGTATTTTTTTCTGGCAGAACTGTGGATTTCTGAAGTCTCTGCTTTGAATGGCAAGACTTGCCTTTCCTTTAAAAAAAAAAAAAAATTAACTCTATGTTTTGGCACTTTGTGTAGTTGTGTATTGATTACGAACTCAAGTTAACACATCTTTAAAGTCCCAGCTTTGCATTTAGCTATTCATTTTAAAACATACCATTTTATAAGTGTTTGGAATGAACCAAGTGGAAAGGTCTGTACTACACGACTGAGAGGGGATTTTGTTTAGTTTTAAAATCAAGCCTGGATTAAAAAAAAAAAAAAAAAAAAAA
This sequence comes from Plotosus lineatus, assembly GCA_024760905.1. Classification (NCBI taxonomy): domain Eukaryota; kingdom Metazoa; phylum Chordata; class Actinopteri; order Siluriformes; family Plotosidae; genus Plotosus; species Plotosus lineatus. The sequence continues at coordinate 14,181,445 of CM045749.1, forward strand.
AAAACAGGTCCTGGGAGTTTATTGGGTTGAACCGCTCATATAAAACATTTCCCCAGACGGGCATTAAAAAACATGAAACTTGGTGCCTTAACTATTTTTATGTCCTACGTTCCCTGTCCTTTCTCCCGACTCTAGAAGACACGCTGATATATACATGCAGTCTTTAAAAATCTATAATACATTTGCACTAAATTCAGTCTCTGAAAAGTCCAGAACAATATGAATGTCCCTGAAGGAGCCAGTGCACTTATCTGGGCCTCTGAGGAAGTACTGGTCTTGGATCAGGTCCTGTCTGACCATGGAATGAATGGATAGGAAGGCGGAAAGGTTTGTCCAAGACCAGAGCTCTTACTGTGAGATGTGAAATACGTGAAACACGTAAATAGATCAGATAACGCAGCACTAATGGTGATTTGGGACAGGACCAACCAGATATCGGCATGTCTTCTAATACGGAAGATGAGGAATGTCTCACTTAGGACAGGAATCCACATTACGATTTTTATACATGTGAAATCGAATATGTGAGCTGTATGTTTTAAAATGTATATTTATAAAAATAAATAAATAAATACTTTTCAATGATACATTAGTGGATATATCCGAGTGTTGTTTTGGTATGGAGCCTTCTCAAAGAGCTCCCCCTTGTGGATTACTGATTTGTTGCAAGTGTAAATAATTTGAAGTTGAATCAGTGACCTCGTCAACCAAATTGGGGTGTCAGGCTGGTTTGTTTTGTTTGTTTGTTTGTCAACAGGAAGTTCCATTGAGAGCAAAAGTCTCTTGCAATGAAGACCTGGCAACCAGACAAACTAACAAAACATTAAAATTCAGGATGAAAAACGGTGTGAATTAATACCTGCAAACAAAGATCACGGTTTCAACACCTCATTCTTTCGAAGGCTCTTAAATTAAAAATTTTTAAATTTGAATTCTGTTAATTGTTTCACGACCAAGACGCGTTGGAAGAAAATATAATTTCCAACAGATCTGTTAACTTCAGGTTCAGTGAAAAGCAACCACCTGGAAGAACGCAGCTAGCAATTCATTGAGCTGATGTGGTGGAGATAAGCTTCAAGTTCACCCAGTATTAATCTAACGCTATCAAATATAATAGTGCAGTTGTTTATGAACGGTCAATAAAATCCAAAAAAAAAAAAAAGGTCGGATACTTTGTATTTGTAATAATGATGCATGGTACAATGAATCAAGGCTCCAGAAAACAGGAAGCTGCTGTGCATATGTAAATGTCTCGCTATAGCCATAGGCAGGAAAGTAGCTTCCAAAGTTTGATTTATTTGTTTGTTTTTAGCTTTAAAAATGAAAAAAAAAAAATGTATTCCTAAAACAAAAGCATTGACCTTCCCTATTTCGATGAGGTATTGTAGGATGGCACAGTGGTTCAAGGCCACATGCACAGATTCCCTCTAGAATGTAGTGGTTTGTTACTTGTGCCGTAAGTGGTGTAGTGGTGGTGAGCACATCCTCGTCATGGCAACAAAGCCCTGGGTTTGAGTTTTGTGTGGAGTTTGCATGTTCTCTCCATGCTTGCATGGGTTTCCTCCAACAGTCCAACAACATGCATCTCATATCTCATTCCAAATCACATCTCGGGGTGTGTGTGTGTGTGTGTGTGTGTTTGTTTGTGTGCAGCCCTGTAATGGTCAGGTGAGCTGTTCAATGTGTACCGTGCTATCGTCCAGGGTCAGCTAAGATAAGCTCAAACCTCCCGAAGACCACAGTAAGATTAAGTAGATCAGAAAACGAGTGAGAGTACTTGCACCATACCCTGCGCTAATATCCCCCGTTTCACTGGTGCGCGGCAGACTCGCGGAAGCAAAACCGAAGTCATCCTCCGACGTTCCTCAGTCATTCCGTCATCTTCCGTGTCCTTCCGTACGATTAGACGCATTGAATCTGAATCTGTGTAACCTTTTGAGATGCCAAACGAACTAAGACTTCAACAAGTCATGAGTCTCCATCTGAGATGAGATGATGCGCTACTATTGTCGCGTAACAGAACCGTGTTGGTGTCTTTCCTGTGTTTTGTGATTTTATCCGATTTCTGCTATGTATAGACCGGATGTCATTTAATGAGTACATCAGAGGGACAGCACATGTTAGATGTTTTGGAGACAAAGTCAGAGAGGCTAGATTGACATGGTTTGGACATGTGCAGAGGAGGGATGGTGACTATATGGGTAGTAGGATGCTGAGGTTGGAACTACCAGGCAGAAGGCCGAGAAGAAGACCAAAGAGAAGATTTATGGATGTGGTGAAGGAGGACATGAAGGTAGTTGGAGTAAGAGAAGATGATACAGAGGATTGCGTGAGATGGGAGCAGATGATTCGCTGTGGCGACCCCTGAAGGGAAAAGAAGAAGATAGACAGGATGTCATTTAAAGTCTTTGATTTGATTTTCAGTAGTTATGAGCAAATGTCTAACTGAAATCCAATCATGGTAAACGTTACGTTATGTGTGAAGAAGCGGGTCACAACAAATCTGTATGAACAGAAAGCACAGGGGCCGATTTACAATTTAAATGTGATAAAGCTTTCTCCAACTGCTTTATCTGTTTTGTCAACTCCTTAAAGCTGGGGTGAGGAAATATGAGCCGTGTTTGCCAATTGTTGTATTGATCGAAATGATCTTCACACACTGACATCTATCAATCATTTATGGAAGTTACAAAAGATTCAAATATAATCCTTTATCTGTGACCATTGTAATTCACTATATTTAACATACCATACCATCTCCACATCAAGCTGTGTATATATATATATATATATATATATATATATATATATATATATATATATATATATATAAAATATACATGTATGTGTGTATATATATAAAATATACATGTATGTGTGTATATATATATGTATATAATGTATGTGTGTGTATATATATAATATGTATATATATATATATATATATATATATATATATATATATAATATATGTATGTAAATATATAATATGTATGTGTATGTATGTATATATATATATATATATATATATATATATATATATATATATATATATATATATATATACACACACACATATATTATGTATGTGTGTATACATGTGTATATGTATGTGTCCATTCTCAGGGGCAGTGGTGGTCTAGTGGTATAGGGCTCTAAGGTTAGGGGTTCAAGTCCCACTCTCCACAAGGTTGTTACTGTCCCCCCCCAGTGCAGCTAACTGGGTTATCAAAGGCCAGCCATGTCTCTCACTGTCTATGGTGAGAGGTTCATGTAAAAGAACCATTGCTGATTTTTGTAAAGAGGAGCTGCAAAGCCGTCAGCGTGTTTCTGTCCCGTGCTAAAGGGTTGTGTCACGAAGGGCATCCGACGTAAAAACTTATACCAAATCAAATGTGCGAATCATTTGCTGTGGCGACTCCTGAAAAAGGGAAAAAGCCGAAAGGAAATCTCATCTCATCTCTGACCATCGTAATCCTGTAAAAGCGCCGACCAATCACTGCTTCAGGGTCCTGTGGAAAGCACCCAGTCAAATCCTCCTGTAACTTCCGCTCATGCGTTACCCTACCGGGCACGAATTGGCAGTCAGAACATTTGTGAAGGAGAGCGTGGCTTTGGAAGGGTCTATGAGCCTGAGCCCTGGTGTCATCGAAATGTTGTGTCCAAAGGTTATTGTAAACAGATGGGCTGTTGCGGTCCCAGAACTTGGGCCAGTAGTTTTGCAGGAGGTGACACACAGGAACATGTTTAGCAGCTAACGATGACAGACGAGCGCAGTGGGGTTTTTTTTGTTTGTTTTCTTTTTAAATGGCAGGATTTTCAGTAAAGCATTTGATTTAAATTGAATGTGAAAGGAAAGAAATATAGAAGAGAAAGTAAAATGTGGGTGGATTAAAATTTTCATTTCAAATTAAATTGCGGGTGGCACGGTGGCGTAGTGGTTCCAGGACATTTGCTCACAGGACAAATGCTCACAACCTTAATGAAAAAATGGACATTTGCTCACAACATAAATTTTTGTTTTTCAATTTATCCCTAAATCCCAACCCTCAAACCCCTAACCCCAAACTCTAACCCTAAATCCTAACCCTCATGTTTTGAGTTAATTTAGCATTATGTATTTATAAGAATAAAGAATGTGTATAACACATTGTGATCTTTTTGTTTTATGCATTTATTAGAACAAAGAAAAAAGATGTTGTGAGCAAATGTCTGTTTTTTCATTAAGGTTGTGAGCATTTGTCCTGTGAGCAAATGTCCGCGCACCTGGCGTAGTTGTTAGCATGTTCGCCTCCTAGCAAGACGGTGTGGGTGACACGGTGGCGTAGCGGTTAGCACGTCCGCCTCACAACAAGAAGGCCTGGGTTCGACTCCCGGCCTGGGTGTTTCTGTGTGGAGTTTGCATGTTCTCCCTGTGCTTGCGTGGGTTTCCTCTGGGTACTCTGGTTTCCTCCCACAGTCCAAAAAAATGCACGGTAGGTTAATTGGCTGTTCCAAATCGCCCGTAGGTGTGAGCGAGTCCGAATGTGGCCTGGCGAACCATACGGTAGATCATTGGTGATCACATCCATGACAATCCCTGGATGAGCTTCATTCAAGCCTCAGGGATCGACGTCCATTGCTCGTGATTGGATGTAGACGTAGCGAGAGCAAGAAGGTCCTGGGCTTGGTTGCCTGGGCTCGGCTCCGGTTCACATGGGTTTCCTCTGGATACTCCAGTTTCCTCCTGTAATCTCAGGACAAGCGCACTAGGCTAAGTGACTGTTCCAAATTACCCGAAGGTCGGTATGTGTGTGTTGACTCTGTGGTGATCTGGTGAGTTATTCAGGGTGTACTCCACCATAACGCAGGGTCAGATGTATCCATTCATTCATTTTCTAAGCTGTTTAATCCTTACTCGGGTCATGTGGAGGCTGGCGACCATCTCGGGGAAACTGTGGCGAAGGCAGGGTACACCCTGAACAGCTTGCGAGACTTCTGCAGGGCAACACACACACACAAAAACATTCGCACTTGCATCTCTAGGGGTATTTTGGAACAGCCAATCAGCCGACTGTGCATGTTTTTGGACTGTAGGGGGAAACTGGAATACCCGGATGAAACCCACATAGGCACGGAGAGAGCATGCGGGGACACCGCATGGACATGCCTGGAAACTGAACCCAGGACGTCCTTGCTGTTACGTGGTATGTACTCGTAGAAACTGTAGCAAGGTTTCGGAAGCGTTCGAGTGGATTTTGCGTCTTCGACTGTAAACCAGCCTGACGTGTACAGAACGATAGGATCCGATTCAACCTGCTAATAACAACGTCTGGAGTTGTGGTTCGTGACCAAATTCAAGCTCATCATGAAAAAATGTTCAATGTCAACAGAACGCTATGACACATTTCTATGTTTTCTATTTGTCTCTTTTTAAGCAGCGATGCTACAGACAAACTTGGAAATGATTTCCGACATGTGCACTGGAAAGTAAATAAATGTGGTTATAACTGGCGAGGGCCTCAGGGCAGTATGGATTTGATTATAAAGTTGTAAACGCTCTTCAGTGTCTGTGTCATCTCTGAACCCAGTAACTTCTCTCTGGAACTACAGAGAGGACCACTGGGAGTGTTGAAAGGGTTCAACTGAGATCAAAACAGGATTAAAGACTAATTTTACCCATTTCTAAGGGAATCATAACCAGCATGGTTTAACAGGTGGACACCAACCCTGGGCGTATGTTCGGTGGACCCTGTGTGTGTGTATATATATATATATATATATATATATATATATATATATTATATATATTATATATAATATATATTATATATAATATATATTATATATATTATATATAATATATATTATATATAATATATATTATATATAATATATATATATATATATATATATATTATATATATATATATTTATATTATATATATATAATATATATTTATATATTTATATATTATATATATTATATATATTTATAATATATATTTATATATATATATATATATATATATATGAGAGAGAGAGAGAGGCAGGCGTGTGTGTGTTATTAAAAAATGTTTAATAATGGTTAATTAATAAATATGTTCATAAAATGGTTTAATAAATAATTTTCTTTTACTTTTAACACACATTTCATACAAAATATACTTTTATCATTTTTAAAGGGTTTATGGGGTTTATCCAGTCCAAAGACTGGAGCCTTGGAACGAATTAGGCGTTTAACATGTAAGATGTGACCCCTACTTACGAAATCCCCGCGTTACGAAACTGGCTCTGGAACGGATTAGTTTCGTAGGTAGGGGGCCGACTGTATTTTAAATTTGTGTTATTCCCTCAAAGAAATTGAAGAAAAGTGAATATTGAACTGTTTAAAAAAATACCAGTGTCTGTTTTCTTCTTTACAAACTCAAACATTCACTGTATAAACCAGGGTTCCCATGACCTTTGACCTCTCTGATGGGGGGCCGGGGTCAGTTCGTAACAGAAAAAGAGTGCCGATCGCAGAAGTGCCTAAACATAAACATTTTATTGTTTTCCAGAAGGCCACACATAATCAAATATTAATGACCGTCTCTGGGTTCTTCACAGAAAAAACTCCATGGATGATAAACTTTCTGTTGTTCCGTGCACAAGCTCACAAGTTCAGCTTCAAAGCGTCTGGTGATTGTACTCGCCGACAGACTCACGGTATTAAAGACATATTTCTTCGTGGGATACGCCTCCTCCGCCACAGAATTCAAACATATCTTGAGAAACTCTCCATCAGTGAAAGGTTTACCGCTGCTTGCTATCAGTTGAGCGGCCCAAAAGCTGCCCGAACGGACGACTGGCTGAGCTGAGATTATCGTACAAATGTATTCTGCTAACAGTCCACTTTTTAGCTTTGAGAGTTTGTCTGCTCGATTCATAGTGTCGGTCCGGACTGTATCCTTTGAATACCGCAACTGCCTTTGGACAGATGAGACAAACAGCCTTTTCTTTGCATTGGACAACAACAAAATAAATAAATAATGGTTTGTCCACTGCAGGTTAAATACGTGGCATTCTGCATCAATTTTTCTCTTATCTAACTTTTTCGCCATTATTCCATTATATTTGGCAGGGGAAAGTCTGGGATTTTTTCAGGGGGGGGTCCAGATAGGGGTACAGACTGGAGAAGGGTGGAATAGAATGTTATGTTCTATACGTGTATTAGTCTCGATCATGTGGCCAGACTGGAAAAAAAATAAAAAAATAAAAATCATAATGCCTCTCTGGTATTATTCAGGGGCCGGGCCAAATGTGGAGGCGGGCCATATCCGGCCCTCGAGCTGTAGATTGGGGACCATGTATAAACTGAAAAATGGTTTAAGATTTTGTTTTCCTTTGAATCACTGCACTAATATTTAGTTGTATAAACACTGCTTCTAAGAACTGCTGCACATCTGTATTACATGGAGTCAACCAACATCTGGCCCCTGTGAACAATTATCCAGCGCAGGATGATTGGACTACATCCCACAGTTCTTCTGTATTTCTTGGTTTTGCCTCAGAAGCTGCATTTTTATGCTACTCCACAATTTTTTTTTATTGGATGAAGGTCTGGGATCGAGCCGCCGATCCATAACATCAATCTTGTTGGGCTGGAACCGAGATGTTGCCCATTTACTGGTGTGTTTGGGGTTGTTGTCTTGTTGGAACAACTATTTCAAAGGCATTTCCTCTTCGGCATTCGGCAGCACGACCTCCTCAAGTGTTATTCAACTGATCCATGATCCCTGGTATGTGATAGGCCCGACACCGTACGTACTATGAGAAACCTGTTTGTGCCACCAGGCTTCACTGTCTTCACAATGTACTGTGACTTGAATTCAGTGTTTGAGGCTCGTCTGACAAACTGTCTCCCACACACTGGACTCAAAAAAAGAACAATCTCACTTTCATCAGTCGGAAAAATGTTGCACCATTTCTCTTTGGGTAAATTGTAACCTCTTCAGCACGTCTTTTTTCAGCAGTGAGACTTTACAGGGGCTTCTTGTCGATAGTTCGGCTTCACATAGGCGTCTTCTAATTGTAACAGGAGTGGCAGTAGTGGTCCAGTGGTTAGGGTGCAGGATCGCTGATCCTAGAGTTGGGGGTTCAAGTCCCCACAGGGTTGTCACTGCCCCCCCCACCCCCACCCCACCCCCCAGTGCAGCAAACTGGGTTATCAAAGGCGGGCCATGTCTCTCACTGTCTATGGTGAGAGGTATGTAAAAGAACCATTGCTGACTTTCGGGAAAAAAAAAAAAAAAAAAAGAGTAGGCTGCAAAGCCGTCAGCGTGTTTCTGGGGACAAGTAGCAAGTGTTCCCGCGTCCCGGTTAATCTTCTCCAGCGGAGACCAATTGCTACACTACCCTACGGGGATATATGATGATGATGATTGTAACAGGACTCACCATCATAAGGATTATGAACTTTATTCACTTTTGAAACACACTGCTATTGTTTTTGACCACAACGTTGTCATAACTGTTGGTTCTTTTGGATTCTATTACAGTACTCGACTACACCCGCGAGAAAATTATTTGCCAAGTAGAAATATCATTTTTACCAAAAACTTGTAGTATGTACTTGAGCAATTATTCCCCTCAGGTTCAGTGGATGTCTCTGACTGGAATTGTACCAAACACAGAACTGAACCACCCCACCTTTTACCAATAATTATATCATATTATATAACAACTAACACCCCACCCTTAAAAAATACACTGAGTTTTTTTTTATTCTAATAATTTAATCACTATGTCCAATGTCCAAATTGTGTGGATGCCTGACTATCACACCCATATGTTGTTCTTCAGTAAACATTTCCCACAAAGTTGAAAGTGCACACCTGTCTCGAATGTTTTTATTTGCTGTGGTATTATAATCTCCCTTCAGTGAAACCAACGCAGCGAAACCTGTTCCATTATAACAATGGGAGGTCTGTGAAAACCGGTTTTGATGAAGTTTGAGTGGAAGAACCAAAGCAACCTGCTCATGAAGCAAAACCCACTGAACTATTTTGAGATGCACTGATTCTACTCGTATATGCTGAATATACAATATAAATCCACCCCTGACCTCTCCACCCCACATCAGTCCTGACTTTACTATTATTTTTACAGCTGGATGAGTACGAATCCCCCAGACACCCTCCAAAATCTAGTGGGAAGCCTTTCCAGAAGAATTGAGGTTTGAACACCAAATGGAAACAAATCTCCAGTGAGCGTCTCAAATGATACATATGAGTGCGAAAGTCATGTGTATACAGCGATCCCTCGCTACTTCCTGATTCGGTTTCTGCGGCTTCAGTGCATCGCGGGTTTTTCAAAAATATTCATTGAAAAATTTAAAAAAAAAGGAAGTTAAGCGAAAATAGTGAAAAAGTTCGGGAAAATGCCACAAAATAACGGCAATTATGAAAAACAAAACCAACCCAACAAAACTACTTACATTTTTATTTGAGGTGCGCGTCTGTATGTGTGTGTATTTAGATTTTATTTACATCTTATGCATTATTTTTGAATGCTTAATTGTTATTATAAGCATTTGTAGCATTGAATATGTATTTGTTGATATTATATAAACATATACATGTCCGTGGACATCAGTCGGGGGGGGGGGGGGGGTTTGCTCTAACTTTGTGGAAATCAGCGGTCAGGGAGGGGTCTCGGTCCTAATTAACCGCGGAAAGTGAGAGATCCCTGTATACGTATTTTTAGCAAGAGGTTTGCAAATAAAATCAACAGGCTAATAAAAAAGTTGTAAGAAGTGGTGAAATTCTGAGGTTAATTATACAAATATGGAGCAAAAAAAAAAAATCTAAATTATATACTCAATTGTAATAGAGTTCTACAACTGTAAAGATTCAGTTTTACGACAAATTAGCTATTCCTGATATACATTGTTTAACACTTATAATGTGTTAAAAATTATATATTGATGTCATGATATTCGGTCATTTTCGTTAATTTATTTAACAATAATAGTTAACAATAATTCCTGCCCAGGATTACTGTACAGAAGCTGTATTTGTAGCAACTTCACTCAAAAAGTGAATGGATTTTGATTCTTTTTGTTTTGTTTTGTTTTGTTTGATGGGTGGAGTATGACCTCAGCAAGAGTTCATTCAAGTTTGTTGATGATTTGGACCATACACTATTTTTTTAAAAGGTCCTCTAATACTGGGAGACAGGTTTTTTTTTTTTTTTTAAGTGTAGCCGTACAGCAGGCCCAGCAGGGGTTTAGCTTAGCAGCGGTTCATCAAAACCAATTGTTATGCAGTGCAGCGACAAAAACAACAACAACAACAACAACAACAAAAAAAACCTGTGTGATGATCTGGAATGTTAATTGGATCCCATGCAAACACAATCACAGTACAATACATCACAGGGCCGACACACTCGCACCTCGGGTCAGTTTGAAACAGTCAGTTAGCCTAATGTGTCCGTCTTTGGTATGTTCTGGAAAACAGGAGTGCCCAGAAGGGCAGTGGTGGTCTAGTGGTATAGGGTGTTGGATCGCTGATCTAAAGGTTTGGGGTTCGAGTCCCACTCTCCACAAGGTTGTCACTGTCGTGTGGTGTGTCGTTGCCCCCCCCCCCCCCTTAGTGTTCCTATGTAGCTGTTGTGCTGTAATTCTAGTGGAAGAATAGTGTTTACTTATGGAGTTAAATATAAAAAAAGTTCAAATTGCCCCTGTCCTGAAATGATAAAGGATAAGTTCATAACTTTTTGAATAACAAACAGACAAAAAATACTGATCAAACATAACCTTCTTGGTGGAGGTGAATACTGTGCTACAAATTCTGTTAAGTTCTAAGCAGAAAACCAACTGTAGGCTAAAGGTTTCTTTAGTTTGTCCCTCTATAGCAGGAACGTTAAACTTGTTTTCGAAAACAATTCCAGTGTCTAAATGTCAAGTGGGTCAAAACAACACATTAACATATTTTGCATTGTATGAGTATTCACCCAATTATGTGCTTTGTGCTCTTTAGTTCTTTTGGAAAGATTTGTGCTGATGTCACATTTTTATCCTGAGACCTGTATCATTAGCACATTTTATTAGCGTCTGTTTTTATGGCCTTGAGTTTCATTCATTAATGCATCCAGTTTCAACACTGCTCAATCCTAATTAAGGTCACTGGGAGACTGGCGCCTATCTCAGTTGACTCTGGGATCAGGAAAAGTACACCCTGGACAGCTTTCAGGGTCCATAGACTGAGAAACATGGCTAGCTTTTTATAACCCAATTAGCTGCACCAGGGGTGGGGGTGGTGGGGGAAGCAGCATGGCAACCTGGTGACAGTGGGGTTTCCACTCCTGACCCTGGGATCGGTAATCCGGCATCCTACCACCAGGCCACCATTGCCTCAGCCCTGAGTTTATTAGTTTATTCCATATGTCCCAGCGCAACTGTTATGGGCATGTAAATAAATGTAAATATAAATATAATGAATGTATAAACGTTGAGTGTAATTATATTCAGTTAGAGTGCTGTAAATGGTGGCGCATGGTATGACTCAGCTGTTTCGGGTCTGGAATTTTCTATTAGGGAACCTTCGAGATGGACCTAGTTGCGCATGCGCCCTGTGGTGGGTCAAGTCCTTAATATAACCTCCCGTTGCTGACTGGCTTGAGTCTCTTCGGGCAGACCATCTAAGGAAACTCATCGCGGCGGATCAAAAGGGGAGAGTTCCCCTCAAAAGAGGAAGTCATGCAAGGCGGATCATGGAACACGCTACACCCAAGTTTTGTCGTTCAAGACTTCATCACCAATGTCCGTCATCCACATTCATCCAGAGCCCACGCGAGGATGTTCATCATTTGTTTATTTCGATACGCAGGACTCCAAGCCTTTAACCGCTGGCGCACACGCCGCCTCTAAATTTGCCATGCTGCAGCTGTTTGGTGACTATCTTTATTCTGGGACCCTTGTTCAATTTGTATTTTATTTAGCTTTAAGATGGAAGTAATTATTTTTGCCTTACTTTGTTGATATTATTAAATTGTGTTTAGTTTATGTCGTGGTTTGTCGTGCTTTGCTGGTTTCACGGGGCAATTTCCACCTTCTAAATTCCATACGTAACACAACAGAGACCCGCTGACGATTATGTTGTTGTTGTTCTTGTTGCTCCAATTTTTTCCCAAACTTATTATACAGACGCTACCCTACTTACGAACATTCATTTTACGAACATACGGACATACGAACAGGGCTGTGTGAAGACGAGAGTGAAATTGAAGAACAAGTAGAAATAGAAATGGAATAAAATCAACATTAAGATATATCATAAATATAAGTATAAAATATGAATAAACATTATTCTGAGGTACACTTAATAATCGATCCAAGTTACAAATAATGCAGAGGTAGACAATTCACATGCATCACACTTTTTATCTGTTTTTTTGTAAGTGTCTTTGCCTTTTTCATAAGCAACACTATACAGAGAGAGAGAGAGAGAGAGAGAGAGAGATATCCAAGTTTGTTCGTGTTATGGTCTGTGTTGTTGGGGGACTTTGACTTTGGCAGCTCTAACTCTCTCTCTCTCTCTCTCTCTCCAGCGCTGCATCAGAGGGGCGTGGCTGACACATGTGGGCGGATCGCAATGCACACACTTGATCCTACTCACCAATCTACCGTGCTATAAAGACGAGCAGCGCGCTCATCCGGATGCTAGAAGATTGTCCTTCTTCACGTCCCTGTTTATCTGTGATCTCTCTGGCTCCTGGTTTCAGCTCCATGCTCGACAAGTTCCTGCGCCGTAGTTCTCCGTATCTAAAATTTTTGTGTTTCTCCTCGTCACTAGCAGTGACTACGTTTCCTCCTTGCTCAAGTGCCTCCCTTGTAACAATAAAGTCTCCCCGTGTTCATCCTACTCTGTCTCCTGCATTTTGGGTCCGGATGAAAGTTCCTGACGTCACAGTTAGCTTGATAATTTATGGTGCGTTTAGGTTAGCACCTCGTACCAATAAATGATAAATTCAATAGGTATACAAACTGGTATAGGTTACTTATACAAGCTTTAAACATACGTTCCCCTCTAAAGAACGCCCTGTAACGACTTACGAACAAATTCATCTAACGAACGGCCGTTCGGAACGTATCTCGTTCGTAAGTTGGTGAGCGTCTGTAATTCAAAAAACAGAATTATCAATAGTTCTGATTTGTAAACCTTCTCAACTTTGTATTTTATCAAACCATCAGATTAGCTCGACTAATAATGTTGACTTTATAGCCAATACTTCATATAATAATCCATAGCTATACTATCTTATACTATTTTATTCCTTGACCATGTATTTTGTGAGGCATTCATTAGTGACGTTGGAAGCAGATTTCGCCTCCTCTCTGTCTTCCAGTGTCCTCTGTGAATCAGAGAAAGTGAGACGTGTCCACTCTTTGGTATGACAAGTACACCTGTTCCTTGGCCTGCCTTGTTGATGGCCGCCTTCCACTGTACCTTTGCTATGAAGGAGCTGCTTGTGACAAGTGTATAACCCTTTAATTTCCTTGTCTTTACAATGGTCAGTCCATCCTTGTATGGTCCAACAGCCTGAATTATTCTAACCTCCACGTCATTATTTGTTATTGCATACATTTTATGAGTTTCATGGAAGCTGTCTGCAGCATCTGATCTCCATTGCACTTGTCTTTTTTCAAGCTCTGGTGTTGGTATTCAAGCCTCGTGGGCACATAGGAATCACTAGTGATCGCAGCAGTCTCACTTTTTTGCAGAGTTTAATATTCTTACCTTTCCAGCAAAGGACTGCAGGTTGTAAATTCTCTGGCACTTTTTTTTATTTTTTTTGGTTCATTAGTCCTGCCCTTGAGCGAGGCATAAATTCACTGTGGTGCGACAACCTAAAAAAGAAGGAAGAATAAGAAAAGCAACAAAAGAAAGAAAAAAAAAACGTCACAGCAACACTTCTGATGCATCATAAGTATGTCGGTGTTATTTCTCACGTCCACATTTGAGAGCCAAATTTGTGAAATACGAGAGGACAGTTCACACTACACTTTCTCCCCTGCTGCAACTTTGACAGCTTTTAGGTCGAAATTGCATGAGTCTAGAGTTAGTAATAAAAAATAATAATTAAAAAATTGGTCAGTTGTACTGATCGGTGTGTCATATTTGCAACCTGTACTTTGATGGGAAACACACTGACCTAGGGATTGGCATGTCCACCTCACATCGAGAAGGTTCCGGGTTAAAACCTCATGTCTGTCTGAGGCGTTTCCTTGTTGAGTATGCATGTTCTTCCCGTGATCGTGTGGTTTCCTTGGGGTGTTCTAATTTCCTCCCGAAGTCCAAGTGCATGCACATTTGACTAACTGGCTGTTCTAAACTGCCCCCAGATATGAACCAGAGCCTCTGGAGAGGGATGGGCACCACCAGACTTCCTTGCCCTTGACACATCACATATGGGATGCCCCAACGGCCTCCTATTCTACAGTTTGTAATATTAAAATAACAATATAATCCACTTAATTAATCCACTTAATTAATTTTTTGTTTCATATTTAAGTATGTGGTTGGTGGATACCTGTTCACGCCTTTATTGTCATCTTTGAGCTGCTTTTAACTCTACAGATACATTATGAGTCATAACATGAAACATTCATACAGAAATTAATTTGCCGAACCACTTAAAACTGCTCAGGTTAAAGGGAGGATGAACCCTGTCTCAACAGAATCTGGGTGAAGGTGGTACATCCTGAACAGCTCACCAATACATCACAGGGCCGACAAACTCGCACCTCGGGTCAGTTTGAAACAGTCAGTTAGCCTAATGTGTCTGTCTTTGGTATGTTCTGGAAAACAGGAGTGCCCAGAGGGTCAGTGGCGGTCTAGTGGTATAGGGTGCTGGATCGCTGATCCAAAGGTTTGGGGTTCGAGTCCCACTCTCCACAAGGTTGTCACTATCGTGTGCCCCCCCCCCCTCCCCCCCAAAAAAAGTGCAACTAACTGGGTTATCAAAGGCTGGCCATGTCTCTCACTGTCTATGGTGTGAAGTTCATGTAAAAGAACCATTACTGACTTTCGACAAGAGTAGTTGCAAAGCTGTGAGCGTGTTTCTGCCCTGCGATGGCCTGGCGAGCTGTCCAGGGTGTACACTGCCCTTGCCCGGAGTCGGCTGGGATGGGCACCAGCCTCACCACGACCCTAATCAGGATTAAGCAGTTATGTCCTGAGTACACATGAAAACGCACCACTTGAAAAAAGTCAATATTTAAGTTCAAATGAACCTCAATATAATTTGTATACAACAACAACACTACAGTGACGTCACCCGACATGACAGGTGCAAGAAATGCGAGAATTTCATGTTAACTGTAACGCGAGGCAATTTTTCACAAAAACGCAACATTTTGCACGCACACCACAGGAAAAATTAATTTCACTCTAAATTTATGCACACGTTGCCTTTAAAAGCATGTGAATCCGAATAAAATAATTTCACTTGTTCACTGACACTTGTGAAAAGCCGACATGATGCCGCGACTTAGTGTCCCTGAATGAGAACGTGCCGTAGGCAGGCTTCAAACTGGCGCCAGCACCAGGGAAATCGCCAGACGACTACACTGCGCACACACAACGATCGCAAGACTCTATCAAAGGTTTCTGCAAACGGGGAGCACTCGGGACCGTCCTCGACCGGGTCAACAACGTGCGACAAAGGCACGTCAGATGGACAACATCCGAGAACTTGAGGTTGCCCTTGTTCAGGAGTGGAATGATCTCCCTCAGAACACTATCCAGAGACTGATCAACTCCATGCGACGACGATGCACCGCATGTGTCAATGCAAATGGCGGTCACACCAGTTATTGACATTCCTGTTTGACCCCGACACCAGTTAGGCCTCTCTCGCGCATTAACATTATCGTGAATGAAATTGATTGATGTTTACATGTCTTCTTAAAGCATTCATTATCTCAAATGCATCATAAGTTTATATTTCACATATCAATCCGTGGAGCTATTCCAGATTTCGGGAGTGGTGCGTTTTCATACGGACTGAGTATAGAAAATGGTGATGAGTACCCGGAGGAGGCCGTCACATGCACAAGGAAAAACATGCAAATTCCAGACAGACATGCCCTCGTCGAGCCCGGGACTAAACCCCAGGACCTTGTTGTTGTGAGGCAGACGTGCGATTTAACCAATACGCCAACGTGCCTCCTTTCTTGAAGTGAATATACAGATGTATATAGATTTGGAATAAATTTCTGATTTGGCTCATCTTAACAAATAACAGAGTTCTTGCATGAGTGTAATCATTCCTTTCATTCCTTCAGGCAAGCAGAGCTCGATTAAATATTTCAGAGAGACCACAAAACACTGACTTTTCTAAACATATCATTTCAAAGCACAACAATCTGAAGTTCAACAAATTACCCGGAGCAAATATTTTAGCCCCAAGGCTTTCTTTATCTTTTGGGCTGTTTGACGGAGCTGGCAGTGAGACTCATGGCGCAGAGTGTGGGAAACAGAACAATGAGATTTCATCATTGATTTCGAAGGTTAACCGATTGACATGAATATCACAACATATATCTTTGCCATCACAGTCATGAGATCTGAGGATTAAGTCACAAAATATTCATCTCTTTGAACAGAGCCGTTCAAACAGGACCCTAGCATAGCCCTGAGAGCACAGAGACAGCCTCCCTGAATAGGCTTTGTCCTGTTGTGATGCTGCAGTAGTAGCCTTTGCTCTGGCTCCAGCCTCAGCACGAGGAACTCTGGGAGAGGAGAAGGAGGGGCTTGGAGAGCAGTGGAGCAGCATGATTCGCTTAGACACAGGGAACTCTGTTGTTCTTCCATCCTGAAACCACAGAGCACTGAGTCTGAGCACAGGAAGCGCTGGGGGACACTTTTCCTGCCTTTTCAGGTTGGACTAAATCACAGTGACATCACAACTGAATCCCTAAGAGAGGGGGACGCACTCTTCTCTCACGTTCTTCCTTCCTTTCTGAGGACAAACAGTAAGTTGTTTAATGATTTTTGTCTTCTGTTGTTTGATATCAGTGTAGAGGATGGGAGAGTGGACACAAGCCGGTATGATGAGGATCACTTTATATGTGAAGTAACCTGGTTCTGTTGGCAATATGGGTTTTTTTTGTGTGTGTGTGTGTGTGTGTGTGTGTGTGTGTGAATCCGTCAGATGTTAAACAGTCCTGATCAGCATGAGGCAGGTGCAAGGTGACTTTTAGGAGCCCCACCCCCTCTATAAACTTGTGACTGTATTGCAAGACCCCTCCCTGAAAATAAATAAACAAATAAATAAATGACACTTTCCTTCGGTTTAGTATGACCTCTTTCTTACTATAAATAGATAAAGATCCTGTACAGGCTTCTGAGATGTGAAATCCCTACTGTAGCACACAGTAGAAGAAAAAAAAGCATCTGGGTTTACTTGAGATTTGTTTGTTTGTTTGTTTGTGAGGTGGATTTCTATTCCTAGTGATGGATCAAGTCTGTGGGAAATGAAGATGTCTCATTAGTTCATGTTCTCCCATTTGAATGAAGGTATGCGTAAACTTCCTTCTGAAGCGTGACGTTCTGGAAAGTACTCGCACTTAATTTGGGACTGCATGTTTACTATTATGTATACTTGAGCTTATGACAAGATTAAGCCCACAGCGGTACTATTGTTGTGCTTACGTTTGGAGGCAGTGACCAGAAATTCTCCACGCTGCCAGTTTATGGTTTGCACTGCATGCCTTTAAAATATCATTTAAAATCTGAAGCGGGTAAACTCATTTGTTGCTATTTAACACTTATGTACTTATGACGAAAAAGTTCTAAAGATCTCAATAAAGCAGCCTCGTAGTTCTGAGTAACTGAGACACATAATACAGACGCAAAAGTTGTGATTTGCCTGCTCATTCCTCAAGACTGATGATTGTAACAACGCAAACCTTCCGTGAGTATTCCGTGGGGATTCTGTGCCTGCTTTTGACCACCCGGAAGAAGGAGGAATGTTCGCGGGACGTCCACGGAAGACTTGCGGAATAAAAGGAACGATCACGGAATGTTTGCGGAAAGGACAGAACGTTTGCAGAAGGACTGCGGAACGTGAGGGAACACTGACGGAAAATTTTTACGTGAAAATTTTGGCCTGACGGAAGAGGAGGAGTACCTTCGGAATCGTACGGAAGGACACAGAAGATGACGGAATGACTGAGGAATGTTGTAGGATGATGCAAGTCTGCCGTGCTCCAGTGAAATGGGCGTATAAGACTCTATTTGTCTTGTATACAATTAAGTAAAGTCCTTTGGGCTTTTTACACCCGAGCCTAAAGGCTCATCAGGCCGGTGCTTATCCCCGGGTTCTGTAGCGTGAAGCAACCGAGTTCAACTCCTCCTGGATGGGACGCTAGTCCATCGCACGTTATCTTCCCTGTATATTTTTACTGGTACCCATTTATATTGCTGGGTGAACAGAGGCACACTTGTGATTGAGACCTTGCCCAGAGTTCTTAACGCAGTGAGGGTCTCACTTGGATTTGAACACACAACCTCCCGATCATGAGTGCAACACCTTAACCACTAGACCACCGGCCCCACTGTATACAATTGAACAAGTACAAAATACAGTGAGATGTACACCACTGGTAATTCATTCATTCATTCACTTTCTAAGTTGCTTTAGAGTCGACGCAAAGCTGGCACCCGTCTCTGCCTACTGTTGGCAAGGGTGGTGTACACCCTGGACATCATGCCAGGCCATCGCAGGGCCAACATTCACACCAGGGGGGAGAATTTGAACAGCCAATTAGCCTATTTTTTCATGTTTTTGGGGGCAGTGGTGGCCCAGTGGGAAGGTGCTGGTGCTGGACTACTGATCCAGTAACTGTCTGGTTTCAAGCCCTGCTGTCAACTTCTGTCACTGCTGTTCCCCCAGTGCAACTAACTGGGTTATCAAAGGCCAGCCATGTCTCCCACTGTTTTACCACTGGTACTCCCACTGGTTACCAGGAAGGTAACCTGCGATGGACTAGTTGAAATCCTAGTTGCTTCATGCTAAGAGAACTGGGCTGATCTCCGGCCTGGTGAGACAGTAGGCTCAGGTGTAACACAGACTTGCCTTACCTACCTATTGTAACATATCAGTAAAATAAACATACAAATTTTTATATGGTGGTGTTGTGGTTAACATATCTATCTCACAGCAAGAAGGTCCGAATCCCAGGCTAGATGAGAATGTTTCTGTGAGTTTGTCTGATCTTCCTGTGCCGGCACTGGTTCTGGGTACTCCAGTCCCCCCCCCCCACACACACACACACACAGTCCAACGAAAGGCACATTAAACTAATTAGCTGTTCCAATTTGGGTATAAACATGAGTCTCATGGTAGTTGGTGATGTAATGGTCTTGTGAGCTGTTCAAGGTGTACTCGCCCTTCATCCAATGTTGGCTGAGATAGGCTCCGGTCTCTAGGCAACCCTATAAGAAAAGCAATTAGGCAACTGAGTGACAGTGATGAGTATAACAATATCAATAAAATAACCATTACTAGTTGTTCCTTTCTGCTTTATAGGAATCCTGGGCCACTTAATTGTTTGATAAAGGACATGTGATCGGCTGTATTTTCATTATGACATTTTAGGCAACTAATGATGTCAGTGATAGCTGAAGTTCTGTTTTTCATTCTGAAACATTTTCATTTAATTGTATCTGGCATAGTGTTTAAAAGGACAGTGTCATGGTTGTTGTAAGAAAATAAACTCAATTATTTTGCATTAATAATAATATTAAATGGTGTTATCACACAAAACATAGCTATTTATATGAATACAATTACATGTATGGATTCAAACAGAAATTAATTTGGTTCATATAGCAACTTTACTGGGACTGCAGCCTTAATGATCAATCTTTAAAATCTGTTTATCTCTAACTTAATTTAATGCATTCATGTTGGATATGTTCCCGTCTTCCCTGTGTTGCATTCAAAATCTTTAACTTCTATTTGATTTGCAGTAAATGGCAGTTTAATAAATATAAACTTGTATTTTGGACATTCATTACATACATTAGTTTGACTTTACTGGATGACACAATTTCTAAAACCACTAACAATTTACCAGTTATTTTAAATTATTATAAAGTAGTTTCAAGTAAATTGACCATTGACAGTTTTGCTTATAGCAAAGTGGTAGTTTGCATTTAATTGCCCCACCTTTCACCACGCTTTTAGTCATCTATTGTTCTTCAGAACAGTGTCATATAAGTGTCAAACACTCGCATCATATTAAACTCTGAGATGCAAATGACACTTTGTGGTTTCCTCACTTGCCGGCTAACTACTGAGAAGGGACACAGTCGCCTTTGTTTGGATGGCTCATAGGAACGGATCCATCAAGTTCTCTCTCCATCTGTTTTTTCCCAGTCTCAGCTCACAATCTGCAGAGTTAACAGTCAAAATGGTGAAGTGAGTCAGTGGACTGACCGATAATTATATCTAGTTGTCCCTGGTTAATGTGTTAATGTATTGCAGGAAGGTGTAATGTTGAGCTGCTGAATGTTTGCTGTCACTGTCTCCTTTTCCACCTAGTGAAGATTACATGAGAGGTTTTTAGGCCCTAAGTGATCACTCTATGCTGTTTTTTTAAAAATCTGGTGTCTGCCATCCTAACACAAAGAACTAATATAAAACTGCTGAAATATTACCACAAACATCCCATGGGTTTTGTTACGGGATACAGTTCATGGGTTTTTCTGATTGTGGGTTAGCTCTGATGTTGAAGTGTAGTGTGTGTGTGTGTGTGTGTGTGTGTGTGTGTGTGTGCGTATATCTATCTATCTATCTATATGTCTGTCTGTCTGTCTGTCTGTGATTCAAAACACTTAAGATATTCAGGAAAAGAATGCCAAGACATTGGTTGCCTTTTCTACAATAAAAACTCTTTGGATGTCGACTTTAGCATGAAAACTGTAAGGTAGATTTTTCTACTCTACAGCCGAGAGCAATCTCCTTCATATTTGTGAGGACTGGCCTCTCAGTACGACTCAAATTCAACAGCTCATTGAATGCTGTGAAACAAAAAAGATATGATGACGAATAAATTTCGTCCCAAAATATGACAAATTAAGAACTATATACAGTGGTATCTCACTTTACGAAAGCCTCACCAAACGAAAAATGCAGGTTACGAAACGCATTTTCCAAAAATTTTTGTCTCTGGATACGAAACAAGTTCACGTTACGAAAGCACCATCTTAAAAATTCAAACGCACCATTCAAACATTAAAACGTGCCATTCAAACAATGCACAAGCTGCTCTCCCATCAACAACGTTCAAACATCCCGCCCCGCTAGCCTCCCATTGGCTAGGAGAGATGACGCAGCTACCTCCCATTGCCTATCTCCCAACATCCCGCCCCGTTGGCCTCCCATTGGCTAGGAGGGATGACGCAGCTCCCTCTCATTGGCTATCATGGAGCTGCATCTACCATGATTTCCTGACTTTTTTCTGTGAAGGTCCCGGAAAGAGTTACTAATATCCGGTTACACGTGGCTTACTGGAAAAAAAATAATGTTTACGTTTAGGCAGCCCTGCGATCATCACACTTTTTCTGTTACAAACTGACCTCGGCCCACCCATCAGAGAAGGGAAAAGTTATGTGGCCCTTGGAGGAAAAAGTTTGGGCTCAATCCTGCTCCTGGAGATCTACCTTCCAGATGACTTTATCTCCAACCCTAATCTGGCCCATGTGACATGTAACATCCAGTCAGGTCTTAAAACATTTCAAAGTCCCTTGATTGGATGATTGGATGGTTAGGTGGGCACGATTAGGGTTAGAGCGAATGCCTTCTGGAAGGTAGATCTCCAGGAGCAGAATTGAGCACCCCTGCTGTAGAGCATTAGAGTTGCAGTTCTACTAGTATATACCATGTCTGTCTTCCTTTTGGCTTTTTTCTCTTTTACTCGGGAGTCGCCACAGCAAATCATCTGATTCGCACGTTTGATTTGGCAGAGGTTTTTATGTCGGATGCCCTTCCTGTCACAACCCTTTTTAAAAAGGGACAGAAACACGCTGACGACTTTGCAGCTACTCTTCACGAAAGGCAGCAATGGTTCTTTTACATGCCTCTCACCATAGACAGTGAGAGACATGGTCCGCCTTTGATAACCCAGTTAGCTGCACTGGGGGGGGGGGGCAGTCTTGTGGAGAATGGGATGGGACTTGAACCCCAGCCTTTGGATCAGCGATCCAGCGCCCTATACCACTAGACCACCACTGCCCCTATTCTACTAGTATATACCATATGGACATTAAACATACCAATTTAAAATGTCTGCACTGATTACAATATTGGAATTAACCAGCTATGAACCTACTTGATTGGATTAAAGGTCTCCATCGCCATAACTTTAGGAGTTCATAGTTACTGTAGTTGAATTTAAATCCAAAGTTGCAGGTTTCAGCCAAACAGCGGCACACCTGACTTGGCTCATTTAATCAACTGATCCGAGTCTTCGGGCTGTTGATTGGTCAATCTTTGTGCGCTATACGCTGTCCTAGATAAACAACAGGAAACTGAAAATTAATAAGATTTAACTTTTCTACAAATTATACACCCAGCTAAAGAACATGAAACAAGCTAGAGTACTGATCAGTGTCACATATGTCTGTTATTATTGATGGGTGGGAGCTCAGTGTTGGTCTCTTGGCCTGGAGCAGGGTGTAGGTCAACCTCCGCAGAGAGAGCCAAAGTATTTACTGCAATCCCCAACGCAGCACCGACAATCCAGACCTCACTGAAACAAACCTGACTTTAGCTTTATTTACTGCCATGAAACCAAGTGTAAGATTTTAAATGAAACAGGAAAGAGGTGCTTATGGTGCCTGAGGCCTGGGTGTGGGCATCACGCTCCCTATCTGCTCTTTTGTCTGATGGTCACATATGGCTGTTTTCTCTCTCTCGCTCTCTCTCTCTCTCTCTCTCTCTCTCTCTCTCGCTCTCTCTCTCTCTCTCTCAGTCTTTTGCATGTATCTGACTAATGCAACACTGGTTATTTATTCCTCATCCAGAATGAATGGAAATGCAAGGATTTGTAATTCAAGTCTTTATTCTAAAACCTCACAAATGGTTTATGAGTAAAGTAAACACATTCTGCTCACATTTATAAAGTGCTTTTTTTCCCCCCGGGACTGACTCAAAGACTTTTATATTCACAAAATTACAGGAAAATTACAGCCCTTTTACAAACTCTGTCATGATATACAGTATAATGACTAAACCAGGTAAACAAGATAAACAAGACGGCTGATAATGTGTCAGGTGATCTGTATTACATTACAAGAGATTTTATTTTTTGAAAGTTAATTTAGTCAGTTACTTTTCTCTGTGTTTATTTATTAAACTTGAGTTTAAATTTGAATATCAGCAAAGTTGAATGTTCTATTTTGGATTGGTCAGGCAACAGCTCTGACTGTAGCTCCAGCTGTCAGGTTTACAATCATTACAGATTTAATATTGTAATAAAATAATGTTCAGTTCATTTTCTGTAACCGCTTAATCCTAATTAGGGTTGCGGGGAGGCTGGCGCCCATCCCGGCCGACTACGGGCGAGGGCAAAGTACACCCTGGACAGCTCGCCAGGCCATCGCAGGGTGGAAACACGCTGACTGCTTTGCAGCTACTCTTGTCGAAAGTCATAAAATGATGTTCTAAAACATAATTTCTAAAGGAACAGCGCTCAGATGGAGACTGTATCATATGTATTATATGCAGACATGCACACAGTCATTTCTTAGACAAATGTTTTTAATTATTTTTGAATTTTTATTTATTAGTATATAGTACGGCAGTGGTGGCCTGGTCGTATACAGTGCTGGATCACTGATCCTAAGGTTGGGGATTCAAGTCCCACTCTCCACAAGGTTGTCACCCCCCCGTGGTAACCACTACGCCACCGTGCCGCCAGTAATATTGGTATAAAAACATTTGGAAAAAATTGGACCAACATACAGAGACATTCCCGTTACATTCTACCCGAATGAGGATGGGTGTCTCTTTTAAATCTGCTTCTTCTAAAGGTTGAGGAACTCTGATATTGAAAAATAATAAACTCTGAAGGTAACACAGACTGCTGCATTACAGGTCACACTGAATATGTTCTATAAAAGCACTATCCTGGACCACCACCACCACCACCAAAAAAAAAAAAAAAAATTAAATAATGGGCTGTGGTAACTTAACAGTTAAACCTCTAGGTTACAAATCAGAAGGTCACGGGATTCAAACCCAATTACCACTAAACCATCAGTGATCCAAGGTCACGTGTTATGGCTGGCTGTGTAACCTCCAACTTCCTAATCTGGAGTATGTGAAGAAAATAATTTGACTGTACTGTAATGTCTTCATAACAAATAAAAGCTTCTTCTAAGATAAACAAGTAAAACACAACAAATAAATTTCTCGTCTATACATTCCTGAAGTTATTTTGGTTTCATTTATAAAGTACACAGAGCTGATGAGGTTCCCATGGAAAACTTTCCATCAACAGTTAGTAGCTTTTTCTATGTTTAGCCTGTGATCATTATGGTCAATTTTGCAAGGAAATATTTTGTCTCTGGTAAAAAAAAATTAAAAAAATAAATAAAAGAGCAGGAGTTTTGTTTCCTATGTAACACAGAGTGTGAATGTGAAGTCATGGCTCAAGTCTATTAGTTCCTCTTTTCTTCATTAAATGGAGAAGTCCCTCAGTTGACAAGCACGTTTCTGGTCAATGGTGGAAAAAAAATATCAAGAGTGTGAGTAGCAAATAATATCGAGATTTAGACACCACCTAAAATCAGAGCTCCTATATGATTTAATTTACTTGACAAGTTTTCCATGGGAACTCTCAAATCACATACATGTATCCTACGTATATAAAGATTTATTAATTTTAATAACTTGTTCATACCTGAAAAGAAAAGTGTACAAGACGGTGATGAGGCCAGCGATGTTGTATGTTTTAGAAACTGGCGCTGGGGAAAAGACAGGAGGCAGAGCTGGAGGTAGCAGAGATGAAAATGTTGAGGTTCTCTTTGGGAGTAACGAGGATGGATAGGCTCAGGAATGAGTACATCAGAGGTACAGTACATGTTAGATGTTTTGGAGACAAAGTCAGAGAGGATAGATTGAGATGGTTTGGACATGTACAGAGGAGGGATGGTGAATATATTGGTAGTAGGATGCTGAGGTTGGAACTACCAGGCAGAAGGCCTAGAGGAAGACCAAAGAGAAGATTTATGGACGTGGTGAAGGAGGACATGAAGGCAGTTGGTGTAAGAGAAGAAGATGCAGAGGAAAGGGTGAGATGGAGGCAGATGATTCGCTGTGGCGACCCCTGAAGGGAACAGCCGAAAGGAAAAGAACTTGTTCATACCCCCAGTCGGGGCAGTGGTGGTCTAGTGGTACAGGGGGCTGGATCACTGATCCTAAGGTTTGGGGGTTCGAGTCCCACTCTCCACATGGTTGTCACTGTCCCTCCCAGTGCAGCTAACTGGGTTATCAAAGGTGGGCCATGTCTCTCACTGTCTATGGTTAGAGGTTCATGTAAAAGAACCATTGCTGACTTTCGTCAAGAGTAGCTGCATCGCCGTCAGCATATTTCTGTCCCTTGCTAAAGGGTTGTCTCAGGAGGGGCATCCAACATAAAAACCTATGCCAAATCAAATGTGCGAATCAGATGATTCACTGTGACGACCCCTGAAAAAGGGGAAAAAGCCAAAAGGAAAAGAAGGAGTTCATACCCCCAGTCCAACTAACTGGGTTATCAAAGGCCGGCCATGTCTCTCACCGTCTATGGTGTGAGGGTCATTGGAAAAAAAACATTGCTGACTTTTGACATGAGTAGCTGCAAAACCATCAGCTTGTTTCCGCCCCATGATGGCCTGGTGAGCTGTCCAGGGTGTACTCTGCCCTTGCCCAGAGTTGGCTGAGATGGGCACCAGCCTTCCCACGACTCTAATTAAGATTAAACGGTTCAGAAAATGAATGAATGAATGAATGAACTTGTTCACAGAAGTGCATAAAGATGAGTTAACCTAACAAGCAGTCCTCGCCTTAATATTTAACCTAATTAGGGTCACGGAGATGCTGACACCCATCTCAGCCAACTCTGGGCGAGGGCAGAGTACACCCTGGATGACTCACCAGGCCATTGCCGGGCGGAAACAGGCTGACGGCTATGCAGCTACTCTTGACAAAAGTCAGCAGTGATTCTTTTACATGAATCTTTCACTTGGCATGGCGGTGTAATGATGCATACACCCTACAAAAAGGTTCTGGGTTCGAATCCCAGGCTGCAGCACTTCTGTATGTTATTCTCATGTTTGTGTGGGTTTCCTGCAAATACTCTGATTTCCTACCACAGTCCAAAGACTAACGAGATGTTCCAGACTCGGGGTGTGTGTGTGTGTGTTTCTTGGACCTGTGATGGTCTGGTGATCAGGGTGTATCCCAACTTTGCTCATAGTTGTCTGACATAGGCTTCAGCCTTTCTGGCACCCTAGTAGGATTAAGTGGTTTGACACACAAGTGAGTGTGTGAGTGAAACTAATAGATAGTGTATTAATTACAGTATTACATTAAAAAATTAAACATAAAATTCATTAAATGTAACACTAAACTTTAGATCATATGATAAATACATTCATTCATTCATTCGAGTTCTTTTTCTTTTTTTCAGGTTTTCCCTTGTTTTCTCCCGAATTTATTCGTATCCAATTCCCACCAATCAGGTATTGCCTTCCGAAAGCATGCACACACCCCCTCCGTGACATGCAACGACACGTCACTTTTTGAACTGCAGAACATGCAGATTTTGGGACAGTCTAACACACTTGGATGGAAAGCACCATCCATCCCCTCATACCTATGAGCTCATAGACGCCCATGATTGGCTGGCGATTGCTGTGAGTGACAGGGAAGTGAGGGTATGCCATTCCTCACTCCTGTGAGAGCTCAGCCAATCAGCTTCCATGGACTCTCGATCACAGACGACTGTGGCAGTAACCCAGATTCAAACTTATGATCGTTGGGTTAACAATCACGCACCTTATCAATGGGCCACTTGGGAGCCAAAATCCATTCAATTTCTAAGATGCTTAATCCTAATTGGGGTCAGGGGAAGGCTGGCGTCCATCTTGTCCAATCCTGATAAATGGAGGGTATACCCTGAACAGCTCACTGGGCCATTGCAGGGCCAACATACATAAAAGCATCCACACTCTCACGCAGACCTAGGGGGGATTTGGAACATCCAATAAACCTACTGTACATGTTTTTTTTGTTTGTTTGTTTTTTTTAACTGTGCGAAAAAAAATAGTGTACCCAGAGGAAGCCCACACAAGCACAATGGGAACATGCAAACTCCACACAAAAACGTCCCGAGCCACCACTGGCCTGATATGCACCCCATATGATGAATATTTTATAGAAATTTAAACTGAACAAAGGACATAAATTAACTTTCCCCTTCTGTTTGGTTCCCTTGTTTTGTTTATACTGTACAGGCATGCTTATAATATGTAAAGAAAATTATTCTGTTTTGCCCTTTAAACCAGCTATATATAGATGGACATTTCCTGACTCACCACATGAAGGAGCCAGAAACCTTCCAGTGTTGCTTTTGAGAAACTGAGGGGACACCAGCCGGTCTATTTCAGCTCATGCCCCATTTACACAGTGAGAGAGACACACTCAGGCATGAGTAAGCAGTGTGCCTTAAGCCAAAACTATGTCACACACAGCATGAAATAATAATGTGACAAATGTGAAAATAAAACTTGGAGGAGAGTGCAAGTGTAGCTGAAATTGGGCGATCTCAAAATGGCTGGCCTGAAAGCACAAAGGAGTCGAATGGACTTGAATGAATGAAGAATTCAGAAAAATAAAGTATGACTTCTGATCTGACCGAGTGGGGCCGGTGGTGTAGTGGTTAGGGTGCTGGACTCGGGAGGTTGTGTGTTCAAATCCCAGTTAGACTCCCCACTGTGCGAAGACCCCTGGGCAAGGTCTCAACCACAAATGTGCCTCTGTTCACCCAGCAGTATAAATGGATACCAGTAAAAATATACTGGGAAGATAATCTGCGCTGGACTATCGTCCCATCCACGAGGAGTTGAACTCCTGATCGCGTCACGCTACGGAAACCGGGGATAAACACCGGCCTGATGAGCCAGTAGGTTCGGATGTAAAAACCCAACACACTTAGTTACCCACAGTAATTTACAGTACTTTAAAAAATATGAGATTTCTAAATATCTAATTTGAAATATGTTAGTTTATAAATGCTTTGTTTCAGTACAAAATGTAAACAAGGTCCAGGGTCCAAACCCAATGCACAGTGAAGGCATTTCTGTCTGAAATTTGCATGTTCTGCCCATGCTTGTATGGGTTTCCTCCAACGGTTCAAAGACATTGGGCTAATTGGATCATCTCAACTACTGGTGTGTGTGTGTGTGTGTGTGTGTGTGTGTGTGTGTGTGTGTGTGTGAATGGTTGTATGCCTGTGCTGCCCTGCAGTGGTCTGGCAAGCTGCTCAGGGTGTACCCCACCTTTACCTGGAGTTGGCTGCGATGGGCTCAAGCCTCCCCGTGTCCTTAACAAAGGATGAAGCAATTCAGGAAAAGAGATGAGATTGGACTAAAAGTATACATCCGGCTAACTTTAATCTTTCTGATAAATTTGAATACTGTATGTTGTCCTTTAGCACAGAAGTGTTCATATCAGATTGCGGTCGTGTTTTCCCCCTTCTAACACGACACGTTCAGCCCAGGAAAGAACACGCAGTTGGCTGATTAGGTGCTTTTGACAGTGTTCTGGTCCTCAAGAAAGTTGAGTCTGACACCCAGCCTGAATCAAATTAAATATTTGCACTGTTGCCAGGGTGTTATATGTCATGGTGGTATTCTGGCTCAAACGCAGGATTTATAGCTCCCGAGTTAATAATGAATGCTTTTGTAGATAGTAACCTTTATTCTGTGTCGTTTTCTCTTGCTCTGTCTAAAGGGCTGAAATGGTGTTCATGTAATATATCAATAAAAGCCATAATACATATTTCAGATTAGAAATGTAATCTAGTGTGTATAGGGTAGCATGGTTGCATAGCGATTAGCACAACAGTCTTACAACAAGAAGGTCCTGGGTTTGAGGCCCAGGCTTGGTGAGGGCATTTCTGTGTGGAGCTTTCAAGCTTTTCCTGCGGTTGCGTGGGTTTCCTTCACATACTCTGGTTTCCTCCAATAGTCCAAAGGCATGCAATTCATCATTTTATAGGGGTTAGCATATCTGCCTCACAGCATGAGGGTCCTGGATTTGAGTTCTGTTTTGAGTTTGCTTGTATGGGTTTCTTCTGGATATTCCAGTTTTCTACCACAGTCCAAAACTATGCACATTACATTAATTGCTCCGAGGTGTGAGTGTGTGTATGAATGATTGGGCCTCCAATAGTCTGCAAGCTGTTCAGGGTGTGCCCCGTTTCTTCCAGTGTTGGCTGAGATATGCTCCACCCTCGCCGAGACTCTAATACTGTACAGGGATGGGCAACCATTTTGGCTCAGGGGTCACATTAGCTTTTCAAATTTGACAGACGGGCCAGGTCAGCACCAGCATGCATACATATCAAATATAAACATTAAACCTTTTTCCTTTCGGCTGTTCCCTTTCAGGGGTCACCACAGCGAATCATCTGCCTCCATCTTCAGGGAAGTCATATTAATGATTCGAATATTCGATTTGGTATAGATTTTGGGCCCTTGCTAAAGGGTAGAAACACGCTTACGGCTATGCAGATACTGTTGATGAAAGTCAGCAATGTTTTTTTTTTACATGAACCTCTCAGCATAGACAGTGAGAGACATGGCCAGCCTTTGATAACCCAGTTCGCTGTACTGGGGGGACAGTAACAACCTTGTGGAGAGTGGGATTCGAACCCCCAAGCCTAGGATCAGCGATCCAGTACCTTTTACCACCAGGCCACCCATGCCCTCAAATATAAACATTAAACATTGCAGTGTTAATTACATTCACATTTAGTGGGAACAGTGTTTTTCACCCTTTTTCGCCAGGGCATGGAAATCTGGTGTTAGTTTTGTTGCGGTAATTCTCAGAACACATCTGAGATAATCGGAGTCTTTTCTAAATTGAATGTCAGGAAATAATTTGCCTTAAGCTAGTTTTCCGAATAAAGGTGTTCTGCTGAGCCTACAAACTATCTGCCAACCTCTGAATGGTGGCCGTCCATTCCTGCATTGATTGGTTAGTGTAATTAGAATTCTTGGTGTAAAAGTGACGGCTTATGTATTCCTTTAAAACCAATGACGTAGAAGAAAAACTAGACTGTGCACTCTGCATACATTATGTATGCCACCATGGTCAATAGGCTCTGACTTCCGGTTAGGGCAAAACGAATGGTAAACTTACACACATTGTTATGGAAAACAATGCAATAAATCTAAATCCTTAGGATGTTTTGGATCCCTAGAGACATTAATATAATCTAAACATCTGCAGCATGCCCAGGAAGGTTTGGAAGATACATCGACACATAATAGGAAGTACAGGCCTTAATAATACAGTATTCTCCATGCCAAACCCGTCAACTGCCACGCCCACCGTTCTTGTATTAGTAAAGTGTAGCAGGGATTTCAATTAATATATTCCAAGGAATTGTTCGGACACTTTTTGTACAAGAGGATGGACAATCTCGGAAATGTTATCAATATATTCCACACAAGTATCGCTCTCAGGTTCAGAAATCAATCATCTGAGGCATGTATGTTAGTTTTATTCACTTAATGTTAGAACAAAGAGCTCCCAAGGGGAATCAGAACCTGCAGCCTGTCCCCAGAACTTGAGAGATGAAAATATACAAAATGGAACGACACATTTATAACCACAAACACTTACAGTTAAGCTACACATGTAATACTACATCATATACAGACGGTCCCAGACTTACGTTTTAGTTCGGTTCTGGACGGCCGAACGTAAGGTGAAAAAAACGTAAGTTGTTACTGTATGTTCCAGTGACGTATGACGTTCATACTGTGCTATACATCCATAAATACCAATCCCGTATCTCATAAAACACCCTTGAATCAATTATTATAAACATAATATTATGCGATCTTTCTGCTTGTAAATGGTTCCGATGGTGGACGGAGCCATTTGGAAGAAACGTGCAACATTTCACGTTTTTCACCAGCATCAATTTTCTTGATCATATCCATCTTCGTTTCTAACGAGATGGGTTGCCGCTTTTTATGATTACCACAATCACTAGTAGGCTTACGCTTCTGACCAACCATATTTTCTCAGGGTTACAAAAGTCCGCAAAACAGTGTAAGCACAAAGATCACAGAGACAACCTCTTAACACAAGGGTAACACGCGGTGAACTGGGAAGAAGGAGGGGCACGTTCAGTCTGCCGTTTGTATGCAGCGTCATGCGGAAGTAGCGTATTACATCAGCGTACTACGTAGGTATGTCTCGTACTACAGAAAGCACGCTAAACTCAAAATTTGACATAATTTTTTTTAAAAACATAAAATCGAAAAATACGTAACACGAATGAACGTAAAGCGGGGAGTGTCTGTAAATGAGCAGTAGCAACATGATACATTTTGTATTGATTACAGATATACACAATAACAGTCCAGTTACATTCATGCTTGTTACACTAGGGCTAATGATAAAAAGTAGTCATTCATAAATTTCAGGGTAAGTAATGTTACTTAAGCTTCAAACCTATGGCCTAATGAAGGTTAAACTGAGACACACTTACCGATGAAAAGTTACTTCTTTGCGACCACCTGCGCGGTTTTGACAGTCAACAGCGCAACTTGAATTCACCATATTTACAGAAAACAAGCTAAACCTAACACATTCTAATAAAATTTGATGTTGTTATGTTTCATAACGTACAATTATAATGACGCCAAAGGATGTAAACTTCCAATTGAAATAGTACCCAAAGAAATGTTTTGCCCTAACCGGACGTTGAAGCCTAATTACCACGCGAAAGGGACCTGCGCGCAGTCTAATTTTTCTCTACATCATTGTTTAAAAATCGAAAAGGTTTCTTAGCAAATAAGACACACAGCCTTTAACCTTTGACACTTTGCATCACTGTTGACTTTTCTTTGGCCCATTCACTGTTCCAGATGGGTTCAGAGCAGTAGCAGAGTAATAACAAAGCCTGGGCTCCTAAAATCAGGTCACTGTGTTGCCGAATGTATCACCTGGTAGAACGTCAGGCATACAGGGTCAAATGAATGCGGTCATATTTAGAGGTTTTGATTCGGGCTTCAGCGAGCCAAATAAAAAAGACCAACGAGCTGGATTTTGCCCACCTCTGCTCCAATAGGATTAAAGCGTTCAGCAAATTAGTGAGTGAGTGTTTTATAGGCAGTGACTGAGATGTTATGAAAGCTTTTTTAGCTCACAGGTTCTGAAAGAAAGTGATGTACCTGACATCCCACTCTTCACCTTGGCTTCTGCATAATTGAAGTAGCTCAAGTGTAGCAGACATGAGTACTCCAAGTCCAGTATAATTAAGCTGATTCTCTTTAAAGGGGGAAGGGGAGGGGCATTACTAATTAGTTGGGTTCAGAATTGCTTTTTAAACCAGATGTTAATTGCTTAGGTCAACAGTCCTAATCAAAAACAATTGTAGTTCATCGGCAACTAATTAAATCTGAAATGACATCTGTGGCGTTCATTCTGTATTCGAATTGTGTGTGTGTGTGTGTGTGTGTGTGTGTGTGTGTGTGTGTGTGTGTGTGTGTGTGTGTTGACACTGTTGTGGAGTAGTGCATATACCTCATAAGCAGCAAGTTTAAGATTAAAAACACCATCATACTATATATTGTTTGCTTTTGGTCCCATTGAGTTGGGTCAAGTTTCGTTGTGTTTATTTAAAAAAGTTTGAGAGATAATCATAGATATGTATATCCGTATTCCTGCAGATGGATGATATACACATCACTATATGCTGGGTAAATTTCTTATTTCAGCAGGGATGCTCACACACCGATTTTTCCATCGATTAGTTTTAACCGAACGTAATCCGAAATAAGTCACGCCAGCACCACCGAGTGAGTCAGAAATCAGATAGCTTCTGTTAGCCAATTAGAGCTTTTGTTTCATTTCCAAAATATAGAGTAAGCCAGGCGATCTTGTGGGATAATATGCTCACAGCTTCTACCATCAATCAATACTCACATTTCCTTGATAGCATGATTGTTTTAGATTTTGTCTCCAGGAAAGAAAGCAAAGAAGAATGTTTTTTTAAAACCCATTGCTGGTGACTACAAGCAAACAAGCTCAGGAAAGCCTTTAATTTCCAGGATGGGCATGGTGCTGGACTCTTCGAAGACAGAAATGGAGCACCCAACAGGGAAGACACCTTTGACAAGATCTTTTATAAGAACCAAACAATCAGGGATTTATATAGCCACCCATGCAGAGAATCAAAATTTCCTGCCCTCAGCAGGCTTGATATAAAGGACTTTTATTGTTTTTCTCATTGGAACTTAAATCCCTGTTTTGTTTGGGGGTGGGTGGGTCGGGTTTAAAAAGCTATTTTGAGTTGTTGCCTATTTTCCTGTCTATTTACTTTGTGAAAACTTTTCCAAAAGGAAATAAGAGAATTACTTTACAGAGTACACACCATCTTCACACTCAAATAAAGCCTACCAAAGTCAAACATGAAGAATCTGGCCAATTCAATCTGAGGCGAGAAAACAATAAAAAAAATCTTAACCCAGCAGTGGACCTTCCTGCTGTACGAATGTCACCGAATGGCACAAAAACACATAAAACCTCATTTTTAGATTAGAGTTTCCTGAAAGGCATCATCATCATCATCATCTTCCTCAGCTTAATCTGGGTTTGGGTCACGGGGACAGCAGCCTAAGCAATGAGGTCTAGACATCCTTCTCCCCAACCACTTCCTCCAGCTCTTCCTTAGGGACATGGAAGCGTTCCCAGACCAGCCCACAGAAATAATTCCTCCAGCATGTTCTAGGTCGACCCCGGGGTCTGTACTAAGTTGGATATGCCCGAAACACCACACCAGGGAGGCATTCGGGAGGCACTCTGACCACATGCTTGAGCCACCTCAACTGGCTCCTCTCAATGCAGAGGAGCAGCAGTTCTACTCTGAGTTCCTCCCGGATGGCTGAGCTTCTTACCCTATCTCGAAGGAAGACCCCCGCCATCCAGCAAAGGAAGCTCATTTCAGTCACTTGTATCCGCGATTTCTTGTTCTTTTGGTCATTACCCAAAACTCATGACCTTAGGTGAGGGTTGAAGCATAGATCGACTGGTAAGTTGAGTGCTTTGCTTTGCGGGTCAGCTGCGCCTAGAAATTCTGTCCATAAAAACTACAGACAGAATCAGAGACAAAAACAGCTTAGGTGGACTCCTCACCGGAAACAAATTTGACCTGTTGTTACTGATGTGGACCAAACTCTGGCTCCGGTAATACAAAGACCGAAGGCCTGTAGCAACGGGTCCAGTACACCGTACTACTGGAGCATGCCCCACAAGATAGCCGGAGGGACACGGTGGAAAGCCTTCCCTAAATCCACAAAACACATGTGGACAGATTGGGCAAACTCCCATGCTCCCTCCAGAATCCTGCTGCTCAAGAGTGCCACGGCCAGGATGAAAACCACATTGTTCCTCTTGAATCCAAGGTTTAACTATCGGTCAGATCCTCCTCTCCAGGACCCCTACATAGAGTTTCCCGGGTCGGCTGAGGAGTGTGACTTCACGATATTTGGAACACACCTTCTGGACCCCCTTTTTAAAAAGGGGATGACCACCCTAGTTTGTCAATCCAGAGGTACTGCGCCCCTAATGACCTCGCGATATTGCAAAGACGTGTCAACAAAGACAGTCCTACAACATCCAAAGCCTTGAGATATTCAGGGCAGATCTCATCCACCTCTGTAACCTGACCACCAGAGAGCTTTTTGACTATCTCAGTGACCTCAGCTTCAGTGATGGGTGGACCCCCACCCAAGTACCCAGGGTCTTCCTCCTCCTCCACTTAGGCATGTTGGTGGGATTGAGGATGTCCTCGAAGTATTCCTTCACCCTCCTGACAACATCCCCTGTTGAGGTTAGCAGCTCCCCATTTCCACTGTGAACAGTATTTGTGGAGAACTGCTTCCCCATCCTGAGGTGTTGGATGGTGGTTCAGAACCTTTTTGAGGTCAACTGATAATCGCTTTTCTGGCCCATACCAAACTCCTCAAATGCCCAAGATTTTGCTTCAGTAATAGCTCAGATTGCAGTATGTTTGGCCTGCTGGTACCTGTCTGCTGCCTCGGGAGTCCCACAGGCCAATAAGAACAACAGTCAGGACCTGTCCCCTACCCAAAGGTGGAGGGAAGCAACCTTTTTGTCAACCAGGGTGAACCCCAGTGTGTAGGCATCAAGACGGGGGGCAACAAAGATGCCCACACCGGCTCTCCGCCTCTTCTCATGAGCAACTCCAGAATGTAATAAAGTCTAGCCCCTCTCGAGATAGCTTGAGCTTTGGAACCACCTATGTGTTGAAGTGAGTCCAACTGTCTCTAGTCTATGTCTAATCCTGAAAGGTATTGACTGTGATTTGGGGTTAGATCTTTAATGTGATGTCTGTGTATGTTAATTCTCTAAAGTGCTTATTATAAGCATTTGCATAATGAGGTGTAATAGTCAGTCAGAGTTTGAATGGATGATGTCTGAATTTGGCAGGAGAATAAGTTTGATATGCATGGATCATGGTGTAGGATAATGAAGTTTTACCAATTTATATGGTTTCTTTGGTATTGCAGAGATCATCTTGAGGTATTTCATTTCGTTGGCAGGGATTTAGGACTAAATCAAAACATTGTCATGCTTAAATGCTTTCATTATTCTCCTGTCTCATCTAATACTGATCCCCCCCCCTACCAGCATACCACATATTGTATGGACTGTATATGTACATGACTGTATAGACTGTATGCACTCTAGACCACTGAATTCAAGTAATGCTACTACAGTGGCCTGCTTCTTCCACAAACATGATTCACATTTGTTCCATTTTTCGATGGGCTTTGATTCCTTCTTTAATCTTATCTCTTGCAGAAAACCAGTCTCATAGTGCCAGGGCTGCTCTATTTGAGCTGAAAGCCCTACAATGCAGGAAAATACCTGTAGCGGAGAAGACCAGATGGAGAATGTGAGTGCACTGACTACTACACACATAATCATAGAATGTTTGATGCGGAACACCTTAAATTGGTCTGGTCTACCATGACTAATGAGTTAAATATCCGACAGATTCTGACAGGTGGTGTACCGGTTTGAACATCCACCTCACAGTAAGAAGGTCATGGGTTCAGATTTGGACTCGGCGAGGGTGTTTCTGTATGGAGTTTGCATGTTCTCCCTGTGCTTATGTGGGTTTCCTCCCAATACGTTGGTTTCCTCCCAATACGTTGGTTTCCTCTTACAGTTCAAAGACATGCATATTAGGCTAACTGATTAGGCAGTGGTCTGTTGAGCTGTTCAGGGTGTACTTTGTCTTCACCCACAGTCAGTGGAGCTAGGCTCCAACTTCCTCATCACCTAAGTAGGATTATACAGTTTGGCAAGTGAAAGATAGAGATGAGATGAAGTGACTTTCCAATGAAGATAAGGGTGAAACTGTAACCCAATTACAGCTGAAGGATGTATTTTTCCCCCAACATCTAAATTGTAACATTAAAAGACTGAGTTTGAATGTCTGGCAGAACAGTTAGATTTGACCTTTGAAACTTTGCACAGATGGTACAAGTTCATTAGCATTCGCCTGTCCTTTTCCACATTTCCTATTGTTTCCCTTCATAATAAAG
This sequence comes from Plotosus lineatus, assembly GCA_024760905.1. Lineage (NCBI taxonomy): Eukaryota > Metazoa > Chordata > Actinopteri > Siluriformes > Plotosidae > Plotosus > Plotosus lineatus. The sequence goes on from CM045749.1 coordinate 14,218,344, forward strand.
AAATTCAAGAATTATCACAGGAGGTCAAAAGCTATTATGCATAGTCAACAACAATTCACTTCCAAAGAGAAAAGGATGATGAGTGAATATGCTGGTTAAAGCGTGTATGGGAATCTTAGAAATAGTCACATTTTGCTTCTGAATTTTTCACACAGTTTGATTTGAGAGTCTTGCTCAAGGGCATAACATCATGGCTTGAAGTAGTGATATATATTAGACTTTCGACACAATTTCCAGCACTTGCTTTTCATAGTACCCATCCCAGAACCATCTCAGATTATTAACACATCTCACATCTATTGGCCCTTAGATCATTTAACTTATATATCACTTAACTTACATATACTTATATATATTATATATGTGTGTGTATTATATATATGTATATATTCTTCTATAATCACCTGAAGAGAGAGGATGGTTTCACCACCCCTCGAAACAGATCTGTACTGATAAATGGAGTTTCAATAGAAAGTCTTTGTCCTGTCCTTTTATTTTTGTATATATATATATATATATATATATATATATATATATATATATATATACTGTACACCTAAGTTAAGTGATCTAAGGGCCAATAGTCTGTCTGTCTTTCTTTCGGCTTTTCCCTTTTACTCGGGAGTCGCCACAGCGAATAATCATCTGATTCGCACATTTGATTTGGCACCTACTCTTGTCGAAAGTCAGCAATGGTTCTTTTACATGAACCTCACATCATAGACAGTGAGCGACATGGCCCGCCTTTGATAACCCAGTTAGCTGCACTGGGAGGGGACAGTAACAACCTTGTGGAGAGTGGGACTTGAACTCCCAAACTCGCAACCAGCACCCTATACCACTAGACCGCCACTGCCTTGCTCTGGGGCTTAATGTGGAAACCCCCATGCCATTGTGCTTGCAATATTTAAATAGCCAGTTTAATGCAATTTGTCTACACACTCACTGTTTATTGGTCTAAATAACGCCCAAACCCACCGCCCACCCCCCCACCCCCAAAAAATGCAGTTCTACAGCTTTGTAATTTGGCCCAGTTTACTGGCAAAGTTGCCTGTAGCCAATAATACAAGCCATGTTTGATTCACTTCCTGGAGTTGGGCTGATTCAGAGTCAAATTGCTTGCCGAGCCTTGGAACGAAACCGAGACCACATCATTCTTTCATCACCTCAATCTCTGACTGCTCAGACTCTGATCCAAAGCAATATTGTGCTCTCTAGGACTATCTGCCATTTTAATGAGATGGCAGATAGACCTTGTTAATGCTCAGGTGATGACATGCTAAAACTGTGTCTTCAATGCTTAAAACTATAGGTATTTATATTCAGGCACAGAAGAAAAAAGTTGCTGTAAGTAGCAACCCAAATCAGGCAGATATTCAACATTCTCCCAACTGAGGAATACCACAATGTCCTTTCCCCTTATCAGTGGTAAAGTTGCCGTTGGAGCTTTAACTAAAAAATAAGCAAGAAATAATGTGTGAAATGGTAATAGAGATTGCAATCTAAGTGAAAGATAAAATATTACAGTCGTATCAATGTTAAGAGGACGAGTCGTCTAGGCTCAATGAGAGGGGTAATAGAATAAAAAGTAATGGGTTCTAATGAATCACCAGATTTCCCACATCCAGATGGATTTTTTTAGAAAAAGCAAAATAAGAATGTATGCTTGGGATCCAAAACGGTTTAAACATCTCATAAGGTACAGTAATTGTACAATATCCTTACTTGGTTCTTATTGTTACCTTGATATTAATAGTTTCAGGTTTCTAGTTGTTTTGTATAGTCATGAAGTCAGATACTGAATAATGAAGAACAATATTCAGTATTATTATTATTATTATTATTATCTGCCTAAGGTTATGCTTTCACCTGTGCTGGTTGGTTGATTGGTTGGATTGTGCGCAAGGTACCTCACAAAGCTATGTCTGGATTTGGATGAATTTCTTTATTTTAGAGTCGTCTGTGCAAGCAGTAAAAAGCGAGTACATTTTAGAACTTATTTTGCATGAGATCTTGTTGGGAAATCATGAAATCCTGTAAAATGCCTATTACAGTACAGTACTGTACTTTCACACAGCATGTTGAAAAATGTTCATCAGGCACCCATAGAGGGCGACATGTCATAAAGGCAAGATATTCTAATCCATTTGTGCCTAAAAGAGGTACATGTATTGCCCCCTGATATTAATTTTCATTTCTACATTAAGAAGAAGATGTTTACTTTCTAATAGTCTAAGATGTAGAAACATTTTAAAATAAATAATTATGGAAAAAGCAGTTTAAATACATATCAAGTTCTCATTGTACTGCACCTTCATTTCAAATACAGTAACAAACTTAATCTTTCAAGGTTGACAGTGCAGACATGAAGCATGCCCCACTTCATTTATATTTAATAGATTGCATCAGCCGTGACTGGGTTAATTAAAATGTTTGCATCCTTAACACATCTATGAAAACACCACTAATTATATCTAGGTTTGCTTAGTTACTCTTATTGACTGAAATGATTGCATATTCCACTCAGGTATTAAATAGGATGTTTATAACAGGCAGCAAGCTTATAGGAGGTTAATTTATTTCCTATGAGCCTTTCCCTGATGGTGTTGTTGGCACTGTGAGATCCTTCAGTTCAGACAGATGCGCTTGTTGATCTTAAAGAGACACTGCCTCAGGTTCAGGTTTTGCAGTGGTTTCAGGTTAGAATCTTTATTCAGTAGATATTGAAATTGCTGCTTGATTAAGAATGGAAACGATGGAATAATGCATGATGGTTACCACAGAACCTCATATATACATGCACTCTAGTCATAACACACTCCTAACATGCTTGACTGATTTATTGGGTGCTGCTGGTTTTCGCCCAGATGGTTTTCGCCCAGGGGTTTTTCACCCAGATGGTTTACGCCCATGTGTTTTTCGCTCAAATTGTAGGGACATGTTTTTCGAGTCGGCTCAGCTTCATGTCATGTGACCATCCGTCGACCATCGTTACATTTACAATGATTTTTTGAAGATTTTTTTTAATTTTATGAGATACGGTAATGGTATTTATGGATGTATCGTACAGTATGAGCGTTATATGTCACACGTCATACGTCATATGTCACTGTAACAACTTACGTTCACTTTCAACTTACGTTCGGCCGTCCGGAACCAATTAAAAACGTAAGTCGGGGAACGTCTGTATACACACACACACACACACACACACACACACACACACACACATATATATATATATATATATACACACAAAATTTATATAGGATATAAAGTAGGGTTAGGGGTTAGGGGTCACGGTTGGGGTTGGGGTTAGTTTTAGGGTTAGGGCGTATGTATTACTTTGGTGGCATACAGTGTTTTAACAGTTTCCTTTGTGGGAGGTGAAAAAAAAATTTAAGTTGGGCGAAAAACATGTCCTCACAATTTGGGCAAAAACCACCTGGACGAAAACCATCTAGGCAACAAACACCTCGGTGAAAACCACCTGGCCGAAAACCATGCAAACCAATTTACTGACCAGTGGAGGAGAGCAAACTGTGTTTTGGTTCATTTTAATTCCTACCGATTGTCTATTTGTCTGTTGTAAATTGCCCATAGATGTGAGTGTGAATGGGGTGTGTGTGTGTGTGTGTGTGTGTGTGTGTGTGTGTGTGTGTGTGTGTGTGTGTGTGTGTGTGTGTATTAGCTTTGTGATGAACTGGTGAACTTTTTTAGAGTGTTAACTGCCTTTGCTTAGACTTAGCTGAGATAGGCTGCACCTTCTCCAGGAATCTAGTAGGATTAGGCAGCATTTTCCATGTTATTCCTACAGCCATATTTATTCTTTTTTTTTTTTTTCCCCCCTAAAATTTTTGCCTTTGTTTAGCCTGTTTTCTCTTTGGACCTACAAAACACAGCTTTTGACCATTTTCAGCAAACGATTTTCAGTAGCATTGCTAAAATTTTGGACTGTATGATATGGATACACAATGCGGAGGACAGGGTGAGGTGGAGGCGGATGATTTGCTGTGGCGACCCCTGAAGGGAGCAGCCGAAAGTAAAAGAAGAAGAAGAAGAAGAAATGGATACACAGAGATGAAAATGTTGAGGTTCTCTTTGGGAGTAACGAGGATGGATAGGATCAGGAATGAGTACATCAGAGGGACAGCACATGTAAGACGTTTTGGAGACAAAGTCAGAGAGGCTAGATTGACATGGTTTGGACATGTACAGAGGAGGGATAGTGAGTATATTGGTCGTAGGATGCTGAGGTTGGAACTACCAGGCAGAAGGCCTAGAGGAAGACCAAAGGGAAGAATTATGGATGTGGTGAAGGAGGACATGAAGGCAGTTGGTGTAAGAGAAGAAGTTGCAGAGGATAGGGAGAGATGGAGGCAGATGATTCGCTGTGGCGACCCCTGAAGGGAAAAGCTGAAAGGAAAAGAAGAAGAAGAAGAAGAAGAGAGTATGATGGGGATTCAATTTTATTTTTTAAATTTTGCTATCATCAGTTCTGAAATTTGATGTGACAGAAGAAGGAACAATGGCCAGGCAAAAGGATATGAGTGAGATGTTTAAGAATAGGTCAAATTGTGAAGAGCAGACATCTGGAACAGAGCATTTCTAAAACATACCAACAGTGCAAGGAACAGCCAATTTTCATAACATGGATACCTCTCTACTGTGGGAGGAAACCAGAGTGCTCAGAGGAAAGTTATAAAAGCATGGGGAGAACATGCAAACTCCCCATGAAAAACACAGAACCAGGACCTTCCTGCTGTGGGGCAGACGTGATGAACACGACACCACCGTGCCACCCTTATTACACATTATTTACAAACATTTATGAATACAGCAAACATCACATATCGTACTGCAAATGCCATTATTGTTGTACTTGGAACCCGCCTTGCTGACCTCTCACATGTTTCTTTATTTACACAACTGCTTCACATCACAGCAGAATAAATTCCTATGGCCTATACTCAGGGTAAATAAGTCCCAAATCCATACATACAAATACGGAAATCATGTGGAGGTTTTTTTTTTCTATTTCCTTTTCTTTGTTCAGGACATGACAAATAGAGCTTATTTGTTTTCATGATCGGAAGATGTTGCTGCCTATGGTCAGGCCAGATGACAGAATATATTCTCAGCTTTTCAGTTCAGAGGCGGCACACTGTTCGGTTATTAGCATTATCTAATCAAAGTCAAAAATTAATTAAGTATGAATGTGATGATGGCATTTGAGTTGGAAAAACACCACAGGTGTATTAATTCGACGGAACAATACATTCATAGATAATGGAAAGGTTTTCAAAGGCTGAGTAATCTACGGAAATTCTCTGAAAAGGCTTTGAACAGAACCTTGATTCAGTTCTAAGATAAAATAACATACTTTATTTAATACAAAGGTAACCGCTGGAGAAAAGGTTATTTTCAGTGTCAAAGTTATGAGGAGACTATTGGACGATTGGTGAAAGTATGCCAGGGAAGCTTTTGGCGAGCACTTCCACATGCCTTGGACCTGTTCGGTGAGGAGAGATTGCTGATTGATACAGGTGTGAGTCCTCGGGGATTGAAGGTTCATCTGTCTGCAGAGCTTGGAGCCAACAGAGACAGAATTGACAATTATGACAGGAATGAAAAGGGATTTTAGAAGACCTTCACTTGACAATATAATGGACCTGACTTACACTTAAGAAACAGAATTAGAGACAGGAGCAACGGAGGCAGAAAAATATGGGCGGTAAATTAATATGGAAATTCTGTTCCCTTATGAGCTGCTGTTTGTGACTTCACATATTTAAATGTTTAGCCATGCACAACTGCTACTGATCTGCCAAAGAATGATTGACACAACAAATAATAATAATAAAAAAACAACTTGAAAACAATTATGTTTCTGCACTGATGCAACAAGGTCTCCTCCCGGGATACAAGACAAGCCACTTGTTTTTTGCCATTAAGTGGAAATACTTATGATTATTCATATTCTGCACACACACACACACACACACACACACACACACACACACACACACACACACACACACACATACACACACACACAAACCATTGACACTTACATACCAACCTAGGGGCAATTTAGAACAGGCAATTAGTTTAATGTGTATGTTAATGCATGTTTTCGGACTGTGGGAGGAAACTGGAATACCCAGAGGTGCTGACCTCCATGCCACCATGCCACCATGCCACCCCAGTTGAAAAGTAAAGCCAAACGAAATGAGTGAAGAAACATATGAGGTGCAGAAGTTTGTTGTTGTTGGCATCCTTCTGTCTCGGGAGACAACGAGGTTTGCGCCATGAATCAGTTCATGGTACTCCAGGACGAGGGCAAAGTACACCCTGGACAACTCGCCAGGCCATCACAGTGCAGAAACACTCTGACGGCTCTGCAGCTACTTTTGTCGAAAGTCAGCAATGGTTCTTTTACATGAACCTCTCACCATAGTCAGTGACAGACAGGGCCGGCCTTTGTTAGCTGCACTGGGGGGGGGACAGTGGCAACCCGTGGAGAGTGGGGCTTGAACTCCCAACCTTCGGATCAGTAATCTAGCACCTTTACCACCAAGGCCACCACTGCCAAAAAGTCCACACTTTACAGTGGAGCTAGAGTAAAGCCTGGGTCAGAATATGGAGATCCTGGGTGGCCCGATCGTCAGGCTCCCCTTGTCTGCTTTGCTGACAGGGTCCAAGGGGATGTGAAGCATGACTTTTGGCATCAGTTTGACTGCAGGAGATGCTGGAATGGTGTTATTTGTAGCACTGAACTGTCTGCCCCCACTCCGGATTTGAAGGTTTACTCCTATTCACTCAAGTGGTTGGCCCATCAGCCGAGGCGGTTTACCGGGGTGTGGTGCTTGGTGCTGGGATTTTTATAATGGTATCCAGCGCTCTCTAGTCCCATCATCAAGATATGAATTGAGGGATGACCTTTTAAATGAAGGGTCCCTCAGGTTCACTTGTCCAGATTTGTAGTGTTTACACCAATGAAATTAAAGCTGTTCCAGTGACACGTGATGGCTCAACTTGTGTGTGTGTGTGTGTGTGCGTGTGTGTGTGTGTATGTGTGTGTGTGTGTGTGTGTGTGTGTGTGTGTGTGTGTGTGTTCGTTCACAGAGTTTAGACAGCACTCAAAGTAATTACCAAGTGTGATAGAATGATTTCTTTCTCGACACTCCCCTCAATTGTGCAAAACTCTTGAAAAGGTTGTCAGATGGGCACCGGCCTCCCTGCGACCCTACTTAGGATTAAGTGGTTACAGAAAATGAATGAATAAATTAAGTTTTTAAAATTCAAACTATCTCCACTAATGTAATGATGGTTTAGCAATATTAGTGTCAACATATCATTCAGGTAATGTAATGTACAGTAATCTAACATTATGTCCCATTATACAACAACAAGGATCTGACATTATACTGTATATGCCAGTTAGTGCCACGTGAAAGGTCAGTGATTGCGTGTGTTCACTCCACCAGTCATTTCAACCTGCACCTGATTTATGATTCCAATTTCTTTTCTTCTTTTTTTTTCGAAGAAAAGAAATTAGTTTAATTAAGTTAATTTTATTATAACAATATCGATGTAGAAAATAAGTAAACACATTTTCCCCACCTGACTTTCCGATCACACGATCACCAACCAACCAAGAAGGAGCACGAGCGTACCCCCCTCTGTGACATGCACTGCTGCCACCTGCCTCCTTTTGAACAATACTGTGCATGCTTATTTGCGGGTGATGTAACACACACTAACTGATAGTGCTATCTGCCCTCTTGTATGAATGAGCTCACAGACATCCAAGATTGGCTAGTGATCGCTGGAAGGGACATTGACGTGATCGTATGCCATCCCTGCCTCCCATGAGAGCTTGGCCAATTGGCCCCCATGGATTCCCGGTCATGGATGACTGTGTCATCAGTCCAGAAACTAACCTGTGATTGCTGAGTTAATAGCCGCGCACCTTGTATGTGCCACTCGGGAGCCCAGAAAACACATTTTTAAATTGGTTTGGAACTAGAATTGTTCCCTGAGTAGTTACTTGGTTCAGGATTGCTCACTTTGCCAAATCACTTAATTGAGTTATGGTCCCGGGGTGGTTGGGTGAAGGTAAGGCACACTCTGAACAGCTCGCCAGTCAATTGCAGGTCACACACACACACACACACACACACACACACACACACACACACACACACACACACACACACACACACACACACTCTTCCTTCCACACTTAGGGGCAATCTGGAATACTCAATGTGTCTAATTTGCATGTCTTTGAACTGTGGGAAGAAACCGGGGTACCCAGAGGAAACTCACGCAAGTAAACATGCAAACTCTACATAGAAAGGCCTAAGCGTAGGACTCAAACACAGGACCTTCTTATTGTGAGGCGGAGGTGCCAACCACTACACCACTGTGCTATGCTTCTTCAGGAATGAAATATAAACCCAACTAAATAAATTTCAATAAATTAATTAAAAAGTGGATTTGGGGAGAAAAAACAGGCTTATCAGAAAAAAAGTTTTTTTTTTCAAACAAAATACATTTGCAACTTGTAAAGGAATAACAAGACATGAGCCGCTGTTGTAACTTACTTTAGTGTTTTTATTTATTAAATAATTGTAATAATATAAAGATGAGCAAGGCCACATCAGTATCATAGTCTGGATTGAAAGTTCATATCTGGGGTCGAATTTATTGAGCATCTGAATGAATCTGTTCATTTTCCCCAATGTACAGGACATGTGGGAACCCAGTCTTAATTGATATAAAACCGCTACACCTGTAACTTCCACCCCAGCTTCCTTCTTATCATAAAATGCAATGAGAAAAGGATGCTGAAATTACAGGTATACCTCACGCAATGTCGTTAACTGGTTCCAGGAGAGACGACTTAAGTGGAAAAACGACTTCAGTCGAATTAGCTTGTCTCTATGCTAGCCTGGCACGTTTAATGGGGAACAAGACACACAACCCTCCCCCCCGCCACCACAACCGCCAATTTCTGTGAAGTAGGATCGACCCCCCAACCCCGACTGGCATATACATACATGTATATGTGGATATAACATCAATAAATATATATTCAACGCTATAAATGCTTATGCATTATTTTTGAATGTTTAATTGTAATTATAAGATGTAAATAAAATATAAATACAAACACATACAGACGTGCACGCACGCACATACACACACACACACACACACACACAGATGTGCGCGCACACACTCAGATGCACACCTTGCATAAAAATGTAAGTAGTTTTGTTGGGAGCTTTTGGGTTGTTTTTTTGTTTTTGTTTGTTTGGGGGTGGGGTTTTTTGTTGTATAATTGGCCTTGTTTTGCGGCATTTTCCTTAACATTCCCCCTATTTTTCGTTAAATTCTTTATTATTTTATTTTTCAATTAATATTTTTAAAAAACCTACGATGCGCTGAAGCCGCAGGAACTAAAGCACGAAGCAGCGAGGGATCTCTGTATCACCGAGCTCTAGGTGCTATAATACCATATAAACTTCTTCACTATTGTTACTATGAAATTTTATTAACACTAACTTTCTTCGAATCCTCCCTCATTTTCATTTTCACTCCTTTCCTTCAGAATGCTTCTTTCATGGGTCATGCATGCATTGTACCTTTGATAAAAAGGCTTTCATATTAAGCCTTTGGAACCTATCAGAACAGCAGATATACTTACGGAAGCATGATATTTCAAGGTTTTTTTACTTTCTTCGAAATATGTACTGATCCAGACTTGATACTGATTTGCGAAAACTCTGTAAGAAAATATGACCACAATTTAACAAAAGAAGAATGTGTGTAATATGTCATCATCATCATTTTTTGTCACCGCTTCATCCTAATTAGGGTTGTGGGAAGGCTGGTGCCTATCCCCGCCAACTCTGTGCGAGGGCAGAGTTCTCCATGGACAGCTCGCCAGGCCATCGCAGGGTGGAAACACGCCGATGGCTTTGCAGCCTACTCTTGTCGAAATCAGCAATGGTTCTTTTATATACATCACACCATAGACAGTGAGAGACATGGCCGGCCTTTGCTAACCCAGTTAGCTGCACTGGGGGGGACAGTGACAACCTTGTGGAGAGTGTAATTTGAACCCCCAACCTTTGGATCAGCGACCCAGCACCCTATACCACTAGGCCACCACTGCCCCGTGTGTAATATGTTTTATTTATTAAACCTGGTAAATTCCAAGAAATCAGTATTCTCGCGTTAAATTGTATACAGTCTGGGCTGTTTTGTACCTAAAATTAGATGGGAGGAAGGTTGTTGTACAGTACAATCATATATGACAGCTCTGACTCACCCAAGACCATTTGCAATGGACTTTCTCCCGTGGTCACAAGTTAATGAAACAACTAAAAGCTCAACTGTGGCATAAAAGCAGTGTGAAGTATTAATGAGTCTTAACTCTTAAACAGGCAACACACACCAGGAGATGTGGATTCTGAGTGTGATTTGCTGGACAGCCTGTTTTGCTTTCTCTTTCCGCTTATGGATTTTCTGCTTTTTATGCCTACTCTGCCCTGATTGCTTGCCCGAAAGCTCCATGCCCAGTGCATTTGGAGGCAGACTGGCAAAGATAGGCAGAGATACTACTGTGGATTAGAGGAGCAGTGGGGGGTAGGCTAGAAAATCAGAGGACCGAGCACACTGTGATGCACTAGTTCTAGCATCACCCTCCCCCACCCCCAAAATCAACAAAACCTTGTGTTTATGCCCAACTCAGACAACCCAGAGGGAAGACTCCAATATGTGTTAACCTGATTATATGACAATCAGGTATCGTGTAAGACAGCAATTCAACAATGGGTCACAAAAATGGAAACACCATAAAGGACAATACAGTCGGCTCTCTACTTACAAAAACCTCTGAATACGAAAAATCCAGGATACGAAAAACATTTTCCTAAATTTTCACCCTCTGTATACGAAACAACCTCTTCTTACGAAAAGCACCAAACGCGCCATTCAAAAATTCAAACAATGCGCTCTCATTGGCTGTCTCCAAACATCCTGCCCCGCTGGCCTCCCATTGGCCAGGAGGGAGCTGAACTGTACCCATACTTCCTGTACCCATACTTCCTGTTTGTCACACATGTGAAGGAGAGTTGAACAGGACTGTTGGCTCATGAGTTTTTTTCAGAGTGATCATTGCAGTGTTATATTTCGTTATCCATCATGGAGCCCAAGAAAGTGATTCCTGGTGACACCAAAAAGAATAAGCGGGCTCCGTTATCAATCGAAGTGAAGCAGAGGATAATAAAAAAATACGAAAGTTGGATGCGGTTGAGCGAAATCGCAAAGGAGTATGGCCGAAACCCCTCTACAATCGGGACGATATTGAAGCAGAAAGAGACCTTAAAAGCGGAGATACAGTGACGGAGGTGATTATTTCGGAACGAGATTGAAGCAGAAGGAGGCATTAAAAGCGGATATACAGTGACGGAGGCGATTATTTCGGAAAAAGCAACCGCCATATTTAAGGACGTCGTAAAGGGGGTGGGGGTGAGGGTTCTTCAGACCAGCAACCCCCAGACTTTAAAGCGTTGCATGGGTGGTTCGAGAGATTTAAAAAAAAAGGTAAATAATTTTCTTTAACTTTTAACACATATTTCATACAAGATTGTTGTACTTTTATAATTTTTAAAGGGTTTATGGGGTAGTCTAGGGAGTCTTAGAATGAATCATGCGTTTTATATGTAAAATGCACCTCTACGAAACCCCAGCTTACGAAAAAGGCACTGGAACTGATTAATTTCGTAAGTAGAGGGCCCACTGTATATGGGTTGCACAATTAGCGGTACAGATAATGACATTTCAACAAACTATGTAGTGCAACTAGCAAATTTTTTTTGCAACAAGTGAAATACCCCCCTCATCTCAAAAAACCCCAAACAAAACAAAAACAAATCCCTCACAAAATAAAACAATTTTTTTTTTCTAAACTCAAAATCAAAACCGTTTGCAAGAAGGTCAAAAACAGTCAAGAATCTATCATCAGGAGAACACAACTCTTCACAAAAGCAGGCCACAGTATAATATGACACAAAAGAAATGGTGAGCAACTAAAGTGGAAAAACAGAGAACTTTAAAACGGTGGATTAACCAGAAGAAACACAAGACAGATGAGCACAGAAAATATTTGAAATAACTAATGAGGACACTTAAACTATGAGGTAGGTTTTCATATGGTGAGCTGGAGAGGAACTGTCCATGGTGGATCTAACAGTCTGAAAAGAGGAAGCAACAAACCCAAAAAATGTACTCAAATGATTCTCTGAAGAAGTTCTCTATTGTGTATGATCCAGGTTCTCCTCAGTTCCACAGAAACAGTTGCAGTGATGTATTCAGTTCTGATTTAGGCTTATGACTGTAGCACCTTATAATTAAAAGCTCTACCCTTTCCCTGGCGTATATCATTCACCTTTGACACATCATTCACCCTTCTGTGTATGAGTAGGTATGAGTATGTGAATATACATGTACTGTATATCTTGGTGTAGTCCTTTAGTTATCTTTTTTGCATTTTCTTTTTAGAACTTCTGCTAAACAAAGAGCTGCTAAACCGATTTTCATCGTTCATGCAACAGTTGACAATAAAGATCTCTTTACCTTTACCTTTAGTACTTCATTCTGTCCTCTCATTAAATGTTTAAGACGTTGTGAAGAAAACTAAAGCCGGTAAAGAAGAAAATAAATCATTGCTGATTCTAGTGAATGTAGAAAGCAGCGAGTGCAATTAACATTCATTTATATTTATGGCGTTTGGCAGGCACGCTTATCCAGAGCAACTTACATTCATTATATTTTTAGATGACTGAGCCTTACTCGATGGCCCAACAGTGGCAGACTCGTGCTGGTACTTGAACCTCCAACTTTCGTATTAGTGAGCCAGATCCTTCAACATTAAGTCACCACTTACTTTCACTGCCAAAGAATGCCTATGCCCCATATAAAACTTATTGAACATTACACAAACACCATCCACACAAATATTTATGTACTGTATATAAAATGGTTAATGACCAGTAGGCCACACAGGCATGTTACTATCTTCTGTACATCTTACCAGGTTGTACACTAAAATTTGCTTCACCTTAGAATGTCACACACTGCAGTCTGCTCATCACACACTTACTCCACCTAAAGTGCATTTGTCAATTCTGTCAAGAGAGCATTGACTCACAAAAATCAATCAAATTTTATCCCAAAGCACTGCTGAGTTATTGGTTGTGATTCATGACTCTGCTGAAGGATAATATTGTTCATAAAACAACATGACATTAATTATCAAAAAGGAACAACAAACTATGATCTTTATTGACTATCTTTTTACTGTTTAATCATACGATATTACAATATCTCTACACCCTGTACAGATCGCAAGACAATCACAGGTTATCACACAACCATTCACACCTAGGGCCAATTTTAAACAGGTTTATTAACCCAGTGTGCATGTCTTTGGACTGTGGGAGGAAAACTGGAATACCAGGAGGAAAACCCACACAAGCATAAGGATAACATGAAAACTCTACACAGAAACATACAAGCCCGGGACTCGAACCCAGGACCGTCATGCTGTGAGGAGACATGCTACCCACGATGCTACCCTACCATCCTTATAAGAATTTTCTTGTTTTTTAATATATATATATATATATATATATATATATATATATATATATATATATATATATATATATATATATATATACACACACACACACACACACACACACACACACACACACACAAGGGGCAGTGGTGGTCTAGTGGTATTAGGCGCTGGATCGCTGATCCAAAGGTTGGGGGTTCGAGTCCCACTCTCCACAAGGTTCTCACTGTCACCCCCCCCAGTGGAGCTAACTGGGTTATCAAAGGCCGGCCATGTCTCTCACTGTCTATGGCATGTAAAAGAACCATTGCTGACTTTCGACAAGAGTAGGCTGCAAAGCCGTCAGCATGTTTCCACCCTGCGATGGCCTGGCGAGCTGTCCAGGGTGTACTCTGCCCTCGCCCTGAGTTGGCTGGGATGGGCACCAGCCTCCCCGCGACACTAATTAGGATGAAGCGGTTACAGAAAATGAACTGAACTGAACTGAACACACACACACACACACACATATATGTATATGTGGGGCCGGTGGCGTAGTCGTTAGGGTGCTGCGCTCATGATCGGGAGGTTGTGAGTTCGAATCCCACTGAGACCCTCACTGTGCTAAGACCCCTGGGCAAGGTCTCAACCACAAGTGTGCCTCTTTTCACCCAGCAGTATAAATGGGTACCAATAAAAATATACTGGAAGGTAACCTGCGATGGACTAGCGTCCCATCCAGGGGGAGTTGAACTCCTGGTTGCTTCACGCTATGGAAACTGCGGATAAGCACCGGCCTGATGAGCCACGAGGCTCGGGTATAAAAACCCAACAGACTTACCTACCATATATATATATATATATATATATACACAGGGATCCCTCACTCTCCGCGTTTATTGGGACCGAGACCCCCTGCGACTCAACCAAATTAGGATCAACCCCCCCCCGACTGATGTATATGTGTCTATAATATCAATAAATACATATTCAATGCTATTCATGCTTATAATAACAAACATTCAAAAATAATGCATAAGATGTAAATATAATATAGATACACACACATACAGATGGTATTGCATGAGAAGAAGACACACATACTGACGTGCGCGTGCGCACTTAGATGCACACCACACAAAAATGTAAGTAGTTTTGATTGGAGGTTTTGGGTTATTTTGTGTTTGTTTAAGGGGTTTTTTGTTTTTGTTTTTTATTTTGCATAATTGGCCTTGTTTTTGCAGCATTTTGCTTAACTTTTCCCCCTATTCTTCCTTAATTTTCTTATTTTTTAATTTGATGAATATTTAAAAAAAAATTCTATGCACTGAAGCCGTATGAATTGAAGCGTGAAGTAGTGAGGGATCCCTGTAGATTAATATTTCACTTATGTAATTAGATTACTGAGAAAATTGCAAAAAATTTTATCCAGTCTTGTTTACACAAAGAATAATCAGAGTCACATCTTTTGTTTAATGTCATGACTAGGTGGTTTTTGTAGAATGACAAGGGAATGCGAGAAATATGTTTAAGTATGGAGAGATGCATTTTGAATTTATGAGCCTTGTATTTTTCAGCCACGGCACTGAGTCATGTCTATAAAGTGACATGGGAAATACTGTTACTATAAAAGCATACATATCATAATAAATATGAGGTAAACATAAAAAAAGTAAATTTTCATCCCTCACAAAAGTTTGTTTGTTGGACGTAATATTGATCTACATAATCATTGTGCATCGATCTGTGTAGTTATCTCATGTTGTACGTGTCTAACAGTTTGGTGTTTGGATATCTGGATGGAATTCATCTGTAAATAAAAATATATAAATGTTGTATTGAAGGGTGGTGGTGGTGGCCTGGTGTTATGGTGCTGGATCACTGATCCCAAGGTTGGGGGTTCAAGCCCCACTCTCAACAGGTTATAACCCCTGCCAAGATCAGTGACATGGGCAGCAAGCATTTTCTGAACCACTTAATCCTATCTAGGATTGTGGGGAGGCTGGTACCCATCTCAGCTGACTTGGGCGAGGGCAGAGTCCACTCTGCACTGCTCTCCAGGCCATCACAGGGCAGAAACAAATTGTAGGAGGTAACTTGAAGGAGAGGATTGCTTTTCATTGCTGAAGACGAGCGACACAGTATTCTAGTGGTAATCATATCCACCTCACAACAAGAAGGTACGTACAGGGATTGAGTTCCAGGTGCAGACATATCTCTGTGGAGCTTGCATGTTCTCCCTGTGCTTGCATCAAATTTCTCTGGGTATTCCAGTTTCCTCATACAGCCCACAGACATGCACATTAGGCTTACTGGCGGTTCCAAATTGCCGCAGGTGTGAGTGTGAATGCTTGTATGTTTGTTAGACCTGTGATGGTCTGGCGAGCTGCTCAGGCAACATCAGGTGTGATACATTGTAGCCTTCCCGCAATTCTAGTAAAATTAAGTGTTTCAGCAAATGAGTGAGTGAGTGATTACGGAAGTCTATACCTCAAAGAATTCAGGCCTGAAGAGGAGCAATGCGGTACTTATTTTGGTTTTGTTGTCATTGTTGATATGTTTTTATAAAAATACACAACACTGAATGATTCCATATTTTTCCTATTATTGATCGAAATTTTCACCGAACCAGCATGTTCAGCTATTTAAAGAAAAACTGTTCTGGGTCATACTTTTTTAAATTTTATTTTACACAAAAATGCAATAAATTGCTACGGGCTGTACTGACACGGTACATGTATGGATAAGATGGTTCTTTAAATTGGAATGTTGAGTCATCTCTTAAAGAACTATCGTGTAACTGTTGTAAAACTGAAAAGATTAATTATTTGGGTAAGGTAAAGTCTGCTGGTTTATCACACCTGTTCCTAGAGTCTCATCAGTCTGGAATTCCTTCCCGGTTCCTGTAACATGACTTGACTAAGACAGGAATGTCTAATCTTGTTCAAAAAAGTCCTGTTTGGGTACAGGTTTTCATCTCACCAATAAATAGCTACACCTTCCAGATGTTTCAATCGTTAATGACGAAAAAAAAAAAAAAAAGACTAGAATGGACGTGTCTCAATTTTGAGTCCAGGTGGTAGCCATCTTGAGATCACTTTGCTTTCAGATCTCAAATGAAACTGTTGAAAGCTGCTGATATACAGTTGGCCCTCTACTTCCGAAATTAATCTGTTCCAGAGCCATTTTTGTAGCCTGGAGTTTTTGTAAGTAGATGCGCATTTTACATGTAAAACGCGTGATTCGTTCCAAGGCTCCCAAGACTACCCCATAAACCTTTTAAAAATGATAAAAGTACAGCAATTTTGTATGAAATATGTGTTAAAAGTAAAAGAAAATTATTTATTAAACCATTTAAACATTTTATTAACATATCAAACCATTTTATTAACATTTATTAATTAAACCATTATTAAACATTTTTATTAACGCACATACACACACACACACACAAACACACACACACACACACACACACACACAACACTGTCTCTCTTGATCTCTCTCTCTATCTCTCTCTCTTTCTTACACACACACACACACACACACACACACACATGTGTGACAAACAGGAAGTATGGGTGCAGGAAGTATGGGTACAGTTCAGCTGCCTCCTGGCCAATGGGAGGCCAGCGGGGTGGGAGCAACTCGCGCATTGTTTGAATTTGTGAATGGTGCGTTTGGCACTTTTCGTAAAAAGAGGTTGTTTTCGTAAAAAGAGGACGAAAATTTAGGAAAATGTTTTTCGTAACCTGGATCTTTTGTATTCAGAGGCTTTCGTAAGTAGAGGGCCGACTGTATAACTGTTGATGGTTATAAAACCTTAAATTCATATATTTTGACTGATGTTTGTAATTAATTTTAAAAATGTAATCAATTAAAAGAGCTTTATACAGATGAAATTTGGGAACACTAATGGTTTAAATGAAATGTATACCTTGGATTAGATTACTTCCATTTTCCTCATATTTTTTCTACACTGTTTGACTATAACTTTTAACATTAAAGTGGTCTCACCAAGATGGCACCAGGATGGCTTCAGGTTTTGCCACATTCAAACAATATAATACTGTACATGATTCAATCACTTTCTGAGATCAGTGGTCCCCATAGGTGGAGGGTATGGCTACCACTTGGTTGAAGTGAAAACATGCACCCACACTGGCCCAGTGCATATATGTTTGGACACTCGTGAAATAGGAAATCGACTTTTCCTGGAAGATTTACAGTGGCACCCTTGTTGTTAAGACCTCATGTAGCGTTCTTAGTATGGTATAGGTCGACCAGATATTCAAATCTTCAATCTATAAATCATATTCAGCCATTTGGTGTTGCAGCTGTAGAAGAAATAGTGGTTCAGTGGTTAAGGCTTTGGGTTACTGAACAGGAAGTTGGTGGTTGGACCCTCGGTATCACCAAGCTGCCATTGTTGGGCTTTAATGTAAGGCCCTCAACTGCTTAGTTGTATGAATTAGATAAAAATATAAGTTGGTCTGGATACGGGTATCTGCCAAAGTAGAAAAGTAAAATACCTTTATAAACCATAAAAGTTAAATCATAAGGCCTACTTAAAACATTTTAATAAATTGTCTAGATTTGGGGGAAAGTGAAGGGCGTTAATGTTTATGTATCATTAAAAGAACAGTTTTATATTAAGAATTGTAATATTTATAACTCAAAAGAAACCATTCATGTCTTTTTTTTTTTGTTCTATTAACTCAACCCAAACATCTGTTTGCTAGTGCTTCCTGTAACGAGATTGAAACCCAAGTCATGAAGCACAAAGAAATATCTACACAATCCAAAATTTCCATAAGCCAAAAACAAGATCTTATCACAAAAGAGCCTTGGATAACATATCCCAATCTGACTCTGACGCTTTCTTGCTCAGGTTTCGGACTCGTTCTTGTCTTCTGATGGATGTCCGCTCACCTGCATGGAGCCTTTCACAGTGCGAAGGCTCTCGTGTCGCAGTGTTCAGCTGCCACCACTGGCTTTCCGCCAGGCTGAGCAGTACTACTGTGAGAGAAGGCCAGAGACAGAGACGACACAGCCACGACCCACCAGCCTCCCTCTGAGAACTCCACCACTCATCGCCATCACCTCTGCAGAGAATAGCAGGTATACATACAGCCAAACATTTATTTAACTACCCCCCCTTACTCAGATTATAGTTTGTGAGAGGTGTCTTTAATCTATTTGTGATGTTGAAGTCTACCTAGGAATGTCAGGGACTTGTGACTATTACCTTGTTTAAATAAATGCGAAGACGAATGAGTGAATTGCTGAAGCAAAGGTTTCTTTATTGTCCTGCTGCAGTGCGGTCAGGATCCTGAAAAATCTCTCATGCAAACCAATGAACACCTTATGCTGGATCCACACAGGAAGAGACAAGCGACAAAATTTTAGCTGAGCTTATCTTTCGCGCAACCAATTTGAGCGATAAGGTGATAACCAATCAAAGGTTAACTATACTGTTGACTGACAGATGCTGCCAAAGCCTGAGCTCAAAAACCTTTTCTTATTCACCCCATAGACCATATAAAATAATCGAATTCATGTGCAGTCCAGCGGCAAATCCATTCGCATATCGCTCATCATTTCATGTGTAAATGTGCTTTTCGAGGGCTACAGAGATCTCTTCGGACAATCACTGATTGGACCAAAAAAGACATCTGAACCACCATCAGTAGTCTACAGTTATATGGTATGATTCCCTGTTTCAGTGTCTAGCAAACCACTACAAAACGCCAAATATGTTCACAGTGAACTTACTCATCTCACAGTTATTTGTCTCATAGTTATCTTACTTATGGGTTGTATGGTTTAGAAACAGTGGCACTGGGGAAAAGACAGGAGGCAGAGCTGGAGGTAGAAGAGATGAAAATGTTGAGGTTCTCTTTGGGAGTAACGAGGATGGATAGGATCAGGAATGAGCACATCAGAGGGACAGCACATGTAAGTTGTTTTGGAGACAAAGTCAGAGAGGCTAGATTGAGATGGTTTGGACATGTACAGAGGAGGGATAGTGAGTATATTGGTAGTAGGATGCTGAGATTGGAACTAGCAGGCAGAACGCCTAGAGGAAGACCAAAGAGAAGATTTATGGATGTAGTGAAGGAGCGAATATTTTATGTGTTTCAGTTTCTTTTATTAGTTTATTTTGGCTGAATACAACAGTCTCCTGGCAAAGCGTTTTGCATCTTGTTTTAGTTTTGTATTCATTTACCTACAATAATAACAACAACAAGGCCACATACCAGGGGAATGAGCTTGAACCTGGTCGTGCAACACTGATGTGTAGAAAGTAAAAAATCTGAGATCAAGTGTTAAAAACAGAAGAAGGCAAACAAATGAGAGAAATTTTAAAAAGGCAATGTTTACTTCTATTATCGTATCTGGTGAAGGGGTCATCCATACTCACGTACAGGAGTAAGCAAGTGATTTCAGAAAGAATTTGAGGCTGATTCCATTTTGTTTCCAAGAGATTATTTCCAGCACTGCATTTCATGTTTATATAATATTCCTGCCACGGGAATGGGTCCCTTAAACCTAAACTTAAGGACTATGCAAAGAGAAATAAATGATGACTTGAATTTATTTCTGATTTTTTTTTTTTAATTAGTTGCGATTCCCTCGGTATTGTACCGCCAGATAAATTGTGGTGGTAAATACATTTTTATTGGTGAAGGCCAGATTATGTAAAGTTAGTATGTGACGCTGGATCACAGATCCTAAGGATGGGGGTTCGAGTCCCACTCTCCACAAGGTGGTCACCCCCCCCCCCCCCTGCCCCCAGTGTAGCTAACTGGGTTATCAAAGGCCGGCCTTGTCTCCCACTGTCTATGGTGTGAGGCATGTAAAAGAACCATTGCTGACTTTCGACAAGAGTAGGCTGCAAAGCCGTCTGCGTGTTTCCACCCTGCGATAGCCTGGCGAGCTGTCCAGGGTGTACTATTCCCTTGCCCAGAGTTGGCTGGGATGGGCGCCAGCCTCCCCGCAACTCTAATTAGGATGAAGCGGTTACTGAAAATGAACTGAACATTAATGTTGGAATGCTTTAGGAGGTGTGTCCATTATTCTAAATTCAGCGTGTATGCACTTTGTATCTTCATGAAAAAAAATTATAAAGCTGGAATTGTTTAATTTCTTCGAAATTAATGTTTCTTTGTCTGTTTGCTCTAAATGCTGGCTTTGAACTTGTGCTTGCATTTGGATTTGCCATGCAAAATTAAATTGAGAAATGAGCGATGTTTGGCTCAGAACAGTGATTATTCCATTACACCAGAAATAATGAGTTCTTTAATTGTAATTTGAGTCATGATGCGAAAAGAGTAGCAGCTTTGTAATGATGAATGTTTGTACTTTGTGGTGTTAGCCAAGACTGAAATGTCCACTGTCAATTGAGCTGAGAAGGTTAGAAGGAAGATACAACAACAAAACAATTTGTTCTTGCTGGTATTCATGTCAACTAAATGAAATAAGTGACATGTGCTCTATCCAGAGACTGAAGGCTGTCAATCAGATGACAAGCTATGTGTAACAGCAGTTTGTCTCTTTGGCTTATGGTCTGAAATACACCATAGAGATTTGCAGATAGCATATTTTGCACTTGTTTTGCAGCTCCTTCACCTGAGAAAATGTATTACAAGCTGTGTATATTAGAGGCTGAAGTGAATGTTAAAGCTCACAAAAACACAACTGTACATCATACAACACAGCAGAGTTTTTAAGGATAATATATAAGTAAATTATATTATTGAAACACACTACTGTAAATGTTTTATTGTGAAAATATTTGTTACGTGTTTAGCAATACTCTTTCTATATTTTTGTCATTTCTATGCAATTTCATATGGTGTTTGCTGTCTTGATGTCAAGGGAGTGTAACAGAAAGTTTTTTTTAAAATGTGAAATGACCATCAACATAAGGACGGACAGCCAGAATCTACTATCGGCAAATGAAAGCATTCCAGATTAGTTGAAACCTTGATATTCAATGCTTTGAAATGCTCTAACTTGTTACAGACAAATATCTTTTGTTTTGTTGTCATTGACACCACTGTGTTACAAGGTCATTCTGATTACCTTTCTGGATAAATTTACGATCACAGCATACCAATAATTTAATAATTGTTGTCAAAATGCTTAAATTTTGTTGTTTTTTTTTCATTTATAAATAGGTGACGAGTGTTTGAAAACAAAATAAATGATCACTAAAGGGATATACCTTACCTGAAGTCACTGTTTAATAGGATCATGTATTTGCATACCACTGCATGAATTACGATTCTATGCGAATGGACGTAATTCAAGCCTTGTGTTAGTGTTGGTGATGCAAAGTAGGTCCTTTATTACCAAATAACAAAAAATAAATATCAAGTAAATTAATCATGAATCAATAATTTTAAATCTGTCCTTCATCTGGGTGATCAAAAAAATACTGTACTGTATGTGGGGTTCTGGGATCATGGGTTGCCAGATTGATAGGTGTCATATTTTTGGCAAGTCTCATCAGTCTGAAAAACATCGAAGGTCTGAAACTTCATCATGAGTCAGTGTACTGGTGAAGGAAGAAATAAGACAAAGGACAGAAGGTTTGTGAAATGATTTCACTCTTCTTTGGAAAGGTATTCGTAAAATACAAAATGCCGTAGTTTATTTTAATACATGGAACTTCCATTGCTGTTGAATTTTGTACTTTATTTTGGTACACTGACAATTTGGAGGGTTTTTTTTTTTTTTTTTTAAACTAAATAAACATTTTGATGTATCTTTTCCCATTCTGGCAGACTGTGCTCATAGATAGTTAGCTGTTGAAGTTTTGGGTGCTGACCTATTTGTGCAAAGTGTACAGGGGAGAAATGAAAGAGCTGGACAGACTGGAGTACTAAAGCACTGCTGCATCACCTTCTTAATGAAGAGATGAAGTAATTGCTAAAAACCCACTGCGGGAATTCATTGAGCAAACATAAACAAAGTGAAAATCAACTAAAATGTCACAGACAGTTCAAAACATTACAATTTTCATACAAAACAAATCTCAAAGGCAGCACGGTGGTGCAATGTTTAGCATGTCCACCTCACAGCAAGAAGGTTTTAGGTTAGATTTCCAGGCTTGGGCATTTGTGTATGGAGTTTGCATGTTCTCCTTGTGCTGCCGTGAGGTTTCCTCTGGGTACTTCCTTTGGGTGTTCCCTTTTACAGTCCAAAAGCATGCATGCTATGCCGACTGTTTTTTTTTTCCCCACCTAAATTGCCCTTAGGTGTAAGTACGAGTGTGAATGGTTGTGTTTGCCCTGTGATGGTTTGGAGTGCTGTTTAGGGTGTACACTGCATTTTTTTTTTGCCAGCATCAGCTGAGATCGCCTCCAGCCTCCCCTCGACCCTCATAGGTCTACTAGTAAGTTCGGCAAATGAGTAAGTCAGTAAATGATAACAAAAATCCATTTCATATTACAGGTTAGTTATAAAGATTACTATGCAAGTCCTACATGGTACTGTATATTTTGCTTTTAAACTTTTGTCAAAATAAGATATCCCTAATACAAGTTTATTTGCTCTCTCATTTATTTACTATGTTGCTTATTCGTGGTGGGTTGTGGGTGGTCTAGAGCCAATCCCAGCTAATAATGGGTGCGATGTGGTGTCCACCTTTGACAGATCCCCATTACAGGACTAGCACTGAGAGACAGATAGTGATTCACACTCACACATCTGGGTAATTTGAACTGTAGGAGGAAAACAGCACACTGGGAAGAAACCTATATAGTCTAAGAAGGACCACACACTCCAAATAAAGGGGCCCGAGTCAAATCCTGAACATTGCATGCTGTGAGACAGCAGTGCCAGTTGATGCACCACCATTTCACCCGCACTCTTATTAAATGCAAATGTATTATTTCACAAGGTATAATAATGTACCTTTACACAGAATTGGTATTCTGTATCTGCGTGGACTCATTTCTAACCTACCCTCAAGCCAGGTCTGCAACGAGCTTTTATTTAATCATTTAAATTGACCCTAAATAAATAATAGATGTTCTGTATGTGGCTAATTGCTGTGAGAAAATGTGCATATGAGTTGGTTGTACTAATAGGTATGGAAATATCAAACTAAAATACAACACCAGGCTTCGAACCTAATGTTAATAATGGAATAGTATTTTGCAAATCATAAATGAGCTTGTGTTCAAATTTAAAAGATTAATTTTACAAAAATGTGCATCTACCTACTTGTGCTTGGCAATTAAACTGTGAAATAATGGAATTATTATGCAAATTAATAAGACAAAATCACCCCTGGGTGTGAGAATGTATGTGTGTTGGCCCTGTAATTGCCTGGTGAGCTGTCTAGGTTGTACCCCTTTCTTGCCCAGAGTCAGACCAAATAATAAGACGTATTTAAACATATATATACATATAGTGTGGTGGAATAGTGATACAAGGACATTGATGAACAGAAGTCTGTTGTTCTTATGTTGCTGTCGTTTTGATTCAGGATTTATTTATGCTTAACTCTCATTTAGAATTTTGGCTCCACCATAATACTGTGTTTATGAATTCCTTCATTCATCCCTTTGTTCATTACAGAATGACTTTATCCAGCTAAGGTCACAAAAAGGCTGGAGCCTATCTTGACCGACTCTGGGTACACCTTGAACAGCTCACCTGTCTATCGCTGGGTCAATGCACATACACATATAATGTAGGGACAATTTGGAACAGCTTATATGTTTAATGTATATGTCTTTGGTCTGTGGGAGGAAACCAGAGTACTCAGACGAAACCCATGCAAGCACAGGGAGAACGTACTCCACACAGAAATGCCACAGCAGAGCTGGGAACTCAAACCCAGAACTTTTCTTTTTTTTTTTTTTGAGACAGATATGCTGACCACTGTAGCATCCGCACCGCCATGGTAATGACTTCAATTTCCAAATTTCATTTAAAGAATCAGTAGCACGGTCCAATGTTTCCATATTTTTTAATTTACAGGGATTCCTCGCTACTTCGTGCTTCAATTCATGCTGCTTCAGCGCATCGCGTTTTTTTTTAAACTATTAATCGAATTAAAAAAAATAAGGAAACTAAGGAAGAATAGGGGAAAAAGTTAAGGAAAATGACACAAAAACAAAGTGAACTATGCAAAAAAAAAAAACAACCCTAAACCAACACAAAACAAAAAAACAACAACCCAAAATCTCCATTCAAAACGAGTTACATTGTTGTGAGGTGCGCATCTGCGTGCCTGTATGTGTGTGTATTTATATTTTATTTACATCTTATGCATTATTTTTTAATATTTAATTGTTATTATAAGCATTTATAGCATTGAATATATATTTATTGATATTATATACACATATACGTACATGTATGTGGGTCAGTGGTGAGCTAGTGCTATAGGGTGCAGGATCGCTGATCCTAAGGTTGGGGGTTCGAGTCTCCACAGGGTTGCCACTGTGGTCCCACCCCAGTGCAGCTAACTGGGTTATCAAAGGCCAGCCATGTCTCTCAATGTCTATGGTGTGAGGCATGTAAAAGAACCATTGCTGACTTTCAACAAGAGGAGCCTGCAAAGCCGTCAGCGTGTTTCTAATCGGGAGTCGGAGTCCCCTGAGGCAGTTCGTTCACAGTAACGCAGTTCTGGCAACTCCTGCAGCGGCACTGGAACCCAGTCATATCGGCACTTGCCCTTCCATTGGATCCCTCCGGTGGCGCCGAGTGGGGGGGGGTTGCTGCTTGGGTAACAGCCTGTCCTCCATTACTCCATACCCAGGCTCTGCGCACTGGAGAGTATCACCAGCCAGGATACCAGCCAGAGCGCAGCCATAGTCCTTCTGGACTGACGGAGGCCTACCACATATACGTATACGTCAGTTGGGGGGGTTGGGAGTGGTGATCCTACTTCGCGGATTTCGATGGTCGAGTGGGGATTTCGATCCCAATTAACCACGGAAAGTGGGGGATCCCTATATTGCATTAGAATATGATCCCTGTGTCTGTTCACAAAGGTAAGAACAACTATACAAAATAAGATGGTGGTGGTGGAGGCTGGAACGTGGAACTCGAACATAATCGTTCAACCTGTTGAACATTATTGCGAACACATACTGGTTAAGCTGGTTAAGCCTTTCTGGTGGATTCGGATGCTGGAAAGTCAGCCTTATCGTTGTAAGGTTTCATGCTATGCTTCAACAGAGGAAGTAAAAGATAGCAGTGTCTGACTGAAAATCTGATAAGGTAGAAAGGAAGACCAATGAAGAGATTTATCATTAAATGCAATTTCATGGTCAGAGTGAGCAAAATTTTGTGCTTCAGCACTTTCTGTCAGATTACGTTTTGGATTTTACCCCTACAGAGAAGCATCATCACCTGTCACCTGCAAGAAGAGAAAACTTGAATTTGTTGGAGTGCACCAGTAAATGAACTGACGTGGCAAGCTAGAGTACGTACCAGATAATTTGTACACGGAAAATAATTTATGATTTCACCTTAGTAATGACTTCGTACTCTGTAGATAGATGGTGCAGCAGGTTGCATCGTTGCCTCAATGCTCCAGGAGGGTTTGTGGTTTGATAATGAGCTTGGCTTCCTTCCTGTGTGGTCTCACACATCCCAGAAACATGCTGGTGGGTGCATTCACTATGCTAAATTTTACCCAAATAGATATTAACTTGTGAATGGGGTAATCCTGCCCCATGCCCACTGTTTTCAATATAAACTCTTTCTCCACCATGACCATGAAGATGAATTTTAAAAATAATGTACCTTATCGTGGTCTTTTTGTACTACACGATATCAACATTATACAAAAGCAATCAGAGAGTGCAAATCTCTGCCAAGCCTAGTAATCCCACATATAAAGGGCCTAATGTTTGGAGAAGTAGGTTGCGGACCTAAAAGCTTTGATTTCTGAACCAGCAGGAAGAATGTGTGGTGATGGGGGAGCGGTCTGCACCTTCCCTTCCTACATCTTCATGGCTGAAGTGCCCTTGAGCAAGGCAACTCGCCACCAAGTGCTCGCAGAGTGCTGCAATGTGTGTCAGCCCGCTGCTCAAAGTGTGTGGTCACTTTGGATGTGGGTAAATTCAGAGACTATAATTTTGCTTGTGGAATTAAAAATCATCACCATCTTCATCATCCACGCCACACGTGATGATTGTGGTGCCCTCCAGTTTCACGTTTGTTTATGAGGTGTTTCTTACACAACACCATGTTATCCTTGTTCCCAAAACGCAAAGCTCTCCTGTCTACTGTCATTAAGTACCAATTATTATCAAAGCGAACACTTTTAAGTCGTTCTTTGTGCAGTCTTTCCAGAATATTTTGGGAGTGACCTCAAGGTCAAACCCAAGGCCAGCTAAACAAACAGTTGTTTGGGCATCCCACAGTTGTCCATTCTACAAGTATGACCTAACCACTGGAGTCTATTTCTGTTGATTAGGGTATCAGTAGTGGTTACTATTGTGCCGCCAATACTTGAGCTTGAGGAGGTGGTGCAAGGAGCGCTGGTGAAACACTTCAAGTAAGCACACCTGTCTCACCTGAGTCTGCCTTGTCTCATTACCATAACGAATAGTCGTCAGCACGATGGCTTTGTATACTGTGAGATTGGTTAAAAACAAACAAAAACAAAACAAAAAAAACGTAAAAAAATCATCTTCTCATATAATGTTGAATGTTAAGAATCGTTTAAAAAATTCCTGGATAAAGAATTTGATCCGATTTACTTAAAAAAATCTAATGAAGTCTTTCTTTCCTTTTCTGTAACTGCTTAATCCTAATTTGGAAGGATGGCGCTCATCTCAGCCAACTCTGGGCGAGGCCAGAGTACATCCTGGACAGCTTGTCAGGCCATCGCAGGACGGAAACACGCTGACAGCTATGCAGCTACTCTTGTCGAAAGTCAGCAATGGTTCTTTTACACAAACCTCACACCATAGACAGTGAGAAACATGGCCAGCCTTTAATGACCCAGTCAGATGCACTGGGAGGACAGACAGTGACAACCTGTTCAGAGTGGGGCTTGAACCCCCAACCTTGGGATCAGTGATCCAGCACCTTTTCCATCAAGCCACCACTGAACTTCTAATGAAGTCTTTCTTGCCCAAAGTTCTTCCTCTGGTAAAAATTTTATGAAAAATTCATACTGGATTGTTTTGTGTTATACTGATAACAAACAAACGTACTGTACACAACAAAAGTAAAACATAACCTACTTCCCAGAAGTAATAAATAATCTTGACTATTTACTCTATATTATGTGTACAAGTTGGCAGTGGCACCAGTTTATCCTGGTGGTAAAGGTGCTGGATCACCAAGGTTGGGGGTTCACGCCCCATTCTCAACAGGTTGTCACTGTCCCCCACAGTGCAGCTAACTGGGTTATCAAAGGCCAGCCATGTCTCTCACTGTCTATGGTGTGAGCTTCATGTAAAAGAACCATTGCTGACGTTGGACAAGAGTAGCTGTGTTTCTGCCCTGCAATGGCCTGGCAAGCTATCCAGGGTGTACTCCACCCTCGCCCTGCATCGACTGGGATGAGCGCCAGCCTCCCCGTGACCCTAATTAGCATTAAGTGGTTACAGAAAATGAATGATGAATGATGTGTACAAGTCTGAAAGTTGGACCGTATCTCTAAAACAGGAACTTAGTTGTTGTTTTTGTATAATCTGACACATGACATTGAAGCTGTCTTGATTTGAAACTTGCCTTTTAACCTACTACAGTCTACCAGACTGAACTTGTCAGTGATATTTTTAGTGCTTGTTAAAAATATCTCACCAGCGCTTGAAAACAATAAGATGAATACAGTACTGTAGTGTGTACTGTACACAACTTCACCTAGTGGGCGGGACCCGAGTCCTTTGCTTGGAAAGGGAACCGCTCATGGGTGTGTCTTTGTACAAGTGGGCGTGGCTAGTCATCTGCCTGAGAAGGTTTATAGGCAAGCGCGCGCGGTCCCGTTCACTTCAGACAAGCCTGACAGAAGGGACTTATGAAGGGATAAACAATAACAAAAACAAACAAACAAACCAACAAAAAATAGAAAAACATTTCTGTAGGCGGTGAAATAGTAGCGACAGCATCAAATATGACTGTGAAGCGAGCAAAGCGGTATTATTCCTGTATGCGAAAATTAAACGCGGTGAGGAACAGCCTTGTGTTAATTTTAAGTAGCCATGTTTGGCTATCAGGTGGCTTCATTTAATTTTTAATTTTTTTTACCATATAAGGACATAACTGAAAAGTGGCTGATTTAAAAAAAAAAAAAAAAGACCATATAAGGACTTCCGGAGACTCTTAACTTTCTGGACCTGACAGCCGTGAGTTACCTCAGAGGCGGCGGATAAGTTGCTCGTGCGTCTGCTGCGTGTTTGAAATTGATTTATACTGTACGTACCAGCTCGTGAGTGAGTATGGACGCCGGTGGCGATGGCGGGGTGGCGACTCCGTGCCTCGCTCCCAGCGGTGAAGGAGACACTCAAGCTCCCAAACATCTGTGGAGACAACAGCCGCACAAATCTCCGGCACAGGTTCACGTGCAGGTTCAACTCCAGCCCCAGCAGTGCCACGGAGCGCGGAACAGCCACCGGGTGAGACAGCGCGGCTTCTCGGATAACGAGAAATACCTCGGTACGAGGACGACGGAGCGCTCGTGCGCCGTGGACACCAGCGGTCGTCCCGGTCTCAAGAAATCCAGGATGTCCTGGCCATCGTCCTTTCAAGGACTCAGACGGTGAGAGGCGCATTTCCGCCCCTTTATTTCTTCTCCCGCCTCTCTATCTCGCTCTGAAGCTGAGGGAAAGATAATGGAAATACGTACAGTAGTTGGTGAGTTTCTCAAAGCCTTGATCTTGCAACTTTCTACAGATCCGTGGCCCCAAACTAGTCACGTGACCTATCTTACGTAAGGCGTGCGCGACTGCAAACTGAGTTTTGAAGTCGAGCGAGGAGAACTAGTTATCCATTCCGTCCAGTCTAGGACCAGGGTTAGTGAACCTGTGTACGAATTAGGGTAACCAGAGTCGAACCTGTGCATCCATTCATTCATTCATTTGCTGAGCTACTTAGTTCTACCAGTGTGGCAGGTAGATTGGAGCCTATCTTAGCCGACACGAGGCAAAGGCAGGGTACATGCTAAACACCAGCCCATTACAGGGTAACTTACAATTTGGAGCAATTTGGAACAGCCGATTAGCCTGCATAGTTTTTAGACTGCAGGAGAAAACTTGAGAACCCAGAGGAAAATTCTTGGGTGCATCAGGAGAACATGCAGAGTCCACACAGGAACGTTCGAGCATGGGAATTAAACCCAGGGCTTTCTTGCTGTGAGGTGGTTTGTGCTTAACAATACATTTACCCCACTGTGCTGGACAAACCTGTGCACTGTACATCCCAATACTGTCATATTATCTTCCATATATATTTGCATTTTACTCTATTATTAATGACTTTATTCATTAATTATTCATGACTAGTGGGCCGGTGGTGTAGTGGTTAGGGTGCTGCGCTCATGACCGGGAGGTTCATTTACTGTAACCGCTTAATCCTAATTAGGGTCATGGGGAGGCTGGTGCCCATTCCAGCCGACGCTGGGCGAGGGCAGAGTACACCCTGGACAGCTCGCCAGGCCATCGCAGGGCGGAAATACACTTACGGCTTTGCAGCTCCTCTTGTCGAAAGTCAGCAATGGCTCTTTTACATGAACCTCACACCACAGACAGTGAGAGATATGACTGGCCTAGCTGCAGGGGGGGGGCAATGACAACCTTGTGGAGAGTGAGACTCGAACCCCAACCTTATCAGTGATCCAGTGCCCTTTACCACCAGGCCACTACTGCCCCTGTTCGGGAGGTTGTGTGTTTAAATCCCTGGGCAAGGTCTTCACCACAAGTGTGCCTCTGTTCACAGAGCAGTATAAATGGGTACCAGTAAAAAAAAAAAATATACTGGGAAGGTAACCTGCGAAGTTTATGGCCTCCTGAAGATGATGCGACTGTGCCTTACAAAACTACATCATATCTATCAAATGATCCCGGAGTCTGGTAATGCAACTCATCCAACAGTCTTGATTTAAGATGAGTGTAAGATAAGGCAGGGAAGCCACGAAACCACAAGTTACCACCGTATCTGGCACATTTTAATGCACAGGTTCCTAATCTAGGTCACAGACAATCATCTGCTCTTACATTTAAATGCACAGGTTTTCCAACTCTGGCTGTTAACAACAATACCCAGTGCTCTGAACATGTTTAGAGACAATTTGTTCACAAAGACTTTAAGTTGCCCATTCACTCTGTGAATAACTGGTGTGTTTGTCCTTCGTTATCAGTTCATTCTGCCTGAATACAAAATTTTTTCCCATAAAACCATCCAAGCTTACAGGCTCGGTATATTCTTTCGGTTCTGTTTGCAGTAAAATTATCAATAACCAAACCATGTGACTGGTGGTGGGATGATATTTTTGCGTGCGCAGTACAACAGAGATTTATAGAAAGTGGGGAAAATATGGAGAGTGTTGAGAGAAGGCGGCAAGTAACAATGTCAATGGAAATAAAAGGTGTTTACTAAAATGTTAAGCCTTGTGGACAAGAATAAGCAAATGGTTTCAGAAAGACATTTCCATTTTTATTACATTTGAATAAAGATATGCCTTGTAGATGAATGAATACCTTGAAGACTACTAAATAACGATGCATCCTGTGCTCGTGTGGATATTTATTGACATCTTTGTGTTGTGTAGATGCCACTCTACTACACTATTTGCTTATTTACTTGCTATTATTAACATATGACATTACGTACTGTTATGTGTCCCACCTCACTGCTAATACTATACAGTACAATGTAATATTTAGCTTTTTTCATTTTTAATAGAAACCATTTATTTTATACTTCTACATTTTATTTTTGTGTTTAATTTTTCTAACTGCTTTTTACTCTATTCCTGAAATCCACTCGTGTTTGCATATTTATGTTTTTTTTTTTTTTTCATTTCATCCTCCGTGTTCTACCATTTGTGAATTAAATTAAAATGGGTGTTGTAGAGCAAGAAAATTGACCAAAAGTGCTGTAGGACACTGGGGCTTTATTGGGAAATGCTGGCTTTATCTCTAAGGATATAAACATGAACAGAACCCCCTCCTGAGAAGTTATTTCAGTCATGAACTCTTTTCTGGAAAGGAGTATGAAGGCAATCATAGATGATCCCAGAAGCAAGTTCACAGGGAAATGCATTCTCTACTTTATATGCAAACAACGCTTATGGTGGTTCAATCTGATAAGTACTGTCAACAGTGTGTCACCTGTTTGTTTTGTTCAGATACCTGAAAAAATAGTGCCTTACTATTGAATAAACATTTTTTTTTGTTCTTTAGTTTTATCAACATTAAAAAAAAAAGCATGGATGTAGTTTTACACACCAGAAATCTTTTCTAAAAATAATGAATTTATTTATTTTGAAATAAGAAATATAAGACTGTAAATACTGGCAGTTTTGTAGAGTTACACTCAACATTACGTTTCATCATTTATAACGGTGGGTCATGGAGCCACAACATCTGACTTTGTCAGCCTGAACAAATCATCATAGTGCACAAGGAGGTGCTCAGCTTTTTTTTTTTTTTTCTTTTTTTCTCCCAGCTTCATTAATATAAAGTGCAAACAAAGAACTGAGACATGTACCCTTGAAAAATCCATTAACTTAGCTTCAAAACTAAGAACGATGAGAGATCTACATTGTTCTGCGAATTACATGTGACCTTGTTCAGGTGATTCTTGATTATTTACAATAGATGTGTTCTCATCAGGCAATATATTATCAAGAATGCTAAATGAAGTGGTTTCCCTAATGATATGTATTTCGGTAGGATCAGCACTCCTGTTTAATTCTCCATAACTGCTCTGGATTCTCATGTCATTGTGAGTAAAAGTGGGAAAATGGCTGGCAGAGTAGACGCTGCATTGCCTTCTGTTAGGGTTGATGTTGTGTTAGATGATGTGTTTGAGAAGCCCGAGGACACGATCAGTTATTACTGAGCCTCGTTTCATACGGTGCCTTGCAGAGTGTGCTGTGACCAAGAGAGCTGGTGCAAGCTTCAAAGTGTGACTGACTAGCTGGAAATATCCGCCCTGCATCTCAAGTGACATGCTGGTTATTGATCTTCAAATATAAGCATTTATATACAAGTTCGGAATATAGACATCAATACAGTGCGTGAGAATCGGATTTATATGCGTTATGGGTACGGATTTGTTAGTAATCATGCATGCTAGCCATCTATAGTTTCAAAGTCTGTCATTGCACAATCATAAATAATTGACACTTAATTAGCTGGAGGTTCATGTCCCAAAATAATTAAAATGTTTCTCTGTACACTGAGCCATACAGGCAGGGAAAAGATTGAGATCTTGTCAACGTGACTCTGACTTCAGTGGCAGATTTCCATAGAAAGCGAGCGATCTCTTTAGTCACTACGAGCCATTCTTAAGGTGAACATTCCATTTCTCAGACTTCATTCTGAGAATGGTCAGTCTTATGTGTATACACCTGATGAGCCATAACATTATGACCGTCTGACTGGTCTGTAGTAAGCTGCAGTGAACTGTGTTTTAATTTCTTTCTATAATGGCCAGCATGATCAATTTCAGCAGTGTAGGATCAGACCAGGCATAGGGCAGTGGTGGCCAGGTGGTAAAGGGTGATGGATCGGTTATCCTACTGTTAGGGCTGGGCTATCAAAGGCCAGGCATGTCTCTCACTGTCTATGGAGAGAGGTTCATGTAAAAGAACCATCGCTGAGTTTCGAAAAGAGTAGCTGCATAGCCGTCAGCGTGTTTCTGCCCCTTGCTAAAGGGTTGTGTCAGGAAGAGCATCCGACATAAAAACCTATGCCAAATCAATCATGCGATGATTCACTGTGGGGACTCCTGAGGAAAAAGGGAACAGCAGAAATGAAAAGAAGAAGGAGGAGGATCAGACCAGGCATATTTCTCTTTGCTCCCCATTGAGTTTTGGACAACCTTGACACTTTTGCCAGTTCATTGGTTGTTCTTCCTTGGACCACTTTTGGTAGGTACAATGCGTACCACTAGGTATCACAAACACTACACAAGACCTGCTATTTTGAATATGAATACTTCTAGTCTTTGTTTGTTTGTTTGGCCCTTCTGAAAGGCAATGTTTTTTGGAAAAGTCTGTATATTTGTTCATTTTCTGCCTCTAACACCTCAATTTCGACAGCTGACTGTTCATTCTCTTTCAAATCAGGATTCAGGATTTTAATAACCATTTGTGCTTTTACACACACAGGAATTCTTGTGTGGTTGTTCAAGGAATCAAATTACAAACAGAAAAGAAGGCACAAATCAACAACACACAAACTGCTATAAAATAAATACATAAAAATTCTATATTTAAAAGGACCTTACACAGACCCAGTAAACACTATAATAATACTAATAATAATAAAATAAAAATAAAATGATGATAATAATAATAATACAATAAATAAATAAACTGTCCTCCCTGAAGGCGGTGTAGCCGGCTGGTGTAGTGTGTTTCACAGAAACACAGCATGGAGCCGTCCTGTAGCTCCCTCTGCGCTGCATTTCGAGTATAAAGCTGGTCCATCTTGTTTCACAGAGACTGAACATTTTCAAGCAGTATGACCAGGAGTGCTAACCTTCCACTGCTAACCAAGCGCCGGAGTCGTCGTTCAGCCCCTCCCCGCCTGCCATGTCTCCGCCTGGGCTTATTGTTATCTGGGGTGCGGCTAGCATTGAGCTGCGTTAGCATATTAGCTCAGGATAGGAGTTGAGCGTGCTTAGTTCTAAATGTCCAAAAGTACTGCACTCATAGCTGTAGTAGGGTCGCACGGTCATAGATGAGCATAGTGCAAAAAACAGAGAGAGTTTAAACAGGAGTTTGGACAGAGTTGAACAGGAATGTTGTCTCGTGAGTTCTTTTTGAGAGATCATTGCAGTGTTCTATTTCGTTATCCTTCATGGACCTGGAAAATACTGAAACGCGATTATTTCGGCACGATATTGAAGCAGAAGGAGCATGGAAACAGAGTGATTCCGCTTTAAATACAACATCCCGTCCATTTAAACATTTAAATACAATTTCTCCGTCAGCTCCGGGCCGCGTGTGGGCGGAGCCCTCATTCGGCAAAACACACCAGAGAGTTTTGTGTGTGTGAGTGTGAGACAGACAGACAGAGAGAGAGACAGACAGACAGACAGAGAGACAGACAGTGGTGTGTGTGTTAATAAAAAATGTTTAATGGTTTAATTAATAAATATGTTAATAAAATGTTTAAATGGTTTAATAAATTTTCTTTTAATTTTAACACATATTTCATGCATATCTCATGGAAAATTTGTGTACTTTTTTAATTTTTAAAGGGTTTATGAGGTAGTCTTGGGAGCCTTGGAAGGAATCAGGTGTTTTACATGTAAAATGCGCCTCGACTTACGAAAACTCCGCATAACGATAAAGGCGCTGGAATGGATTAATTTTGTAAGTAGGGGGCCGACTGTACATCCCACTTCTCGGCAGGTGCTACTTTAACAAGGTGATTAATATGCTCATGTTCACCTGTGGCTTCTTTGCATAATGGCGCTTTAACATAAATTTGGATGGCACAGAAAGCTTTCTGTTCATAGACTGCTTCCGATGACGTGGTCCTGAGCTCATCCAGGGATTTTCATGACCGTATCATGCTTGGTTTGAATGCAGTGCAGCCTGAGATTGTTCCTCTTTCTTTGACCCTTGTGATAATGGTACAGTGTGTGTATATACTGTAGATGAGCTATTCAAAGTCTTTGCAATTTTAATTTCAGAAATGTTATTCTTGTAAGCGTAGTACAGTACGTACACTGCTTTCGCAGTAGTTCCACCTGTTTTCCTAGCCTTTTGTTGCCTTGTACCAACCTTTTGGAGACTTGTTCCACTTGGTGGTATTATTTTAACTTATTGCTTGGTATATTGGCGCTTGCTATTTTCTGTATGCTACTCTGAATAAAATGTTTTTAATAGCTTTGCCGATCATTGTGATCTGGATTTATTAAAATGTACACAGTGTCCCAACTTTTTATTTTATTTTTAAGAAATTTGGGTTGCAGTAAAACACCTGTAGTTGAGGTAACTTGCCACTCAACAAGTGAAGACCAGTGATAATTTAAACCTTCTCTTTTTTTTTTTTATTTATTTATTTTTTTTGGTGAATATTAACATTTGCCAGACCCGTAAAACGGGGAATAAAACGGGTACAATAGAACAACATTTTGCATGGCGGTAATAAGATCTTTGATTTTCAAAGAATGTGTGTCGTGGTGCGTGGATGGCAAGAGCTTAAGAAAAACTGCTCAGCTGGATGTGTTTCAGAAGCAGCAGTGACTGAAGAGAAAGCAATAACTGGAGCCTTGGGTAAAACAGCAGTTGGAAATTGTGGTTGAAAGTCAAATACATATTCGCAGCTGTATTCGCGTCTGAATTTAAATTGATTTTATTTCTGCAAAATTTATATCAGTGTTTATGGTTATATGGTGTTTATGGTTGACCCCTTTTTTTTTTTTTTTTTTTGACAGAATTTTTCAGTTGTATTCAGACAACTGTCATTCAACACTCGGACCTGTTTTAAGCCTGAAATAAAATAAAATCACAGCATAGAAAATGTGGACTACACCCAGAAATGGACCACCCTTCCCACTAAATGTAATGCCACGTCACAGAAAAATAAAAACACAATCTGATGGCTTGCATAGGAAAACATGAGAAGCGTCGAATTAAGCATTTATTAGAAGTTGTGGATGCTGTTACTCACGCAGTAGTATATTAACCATAGCTCTAATTACTGTAATTTTGTTAACTGAGCAATACTGTATATTCCATACTCATTATTCATAAACGAAAAAATATTATTTGAGCCAGCATGTCCTGTTATTGCATGTTGAAAGTTAATTGTGAGTGTAATTAGGGTCATGAAGTCAACATATACATAGACTTTTTTTTTCTTTCTTTCTGCATTTTCTGAACTGTTTAATCCTAATTAGGGTCACGAGGATGTTGGCGCCCATCTTGGCAGAATACACCCTGGACAGCTTGCCAGGCCATCGCAGGTCAGAAACACACTGACTGCTATGCAGCTACTATTGATAAATCAGCAATGGTTCTTTTACACCTCTCACCACAGACAGTGGGAGACATGGATGGCCTTTGATAACCCAGTTAGGTGCAGCAGTGACAGCCCATTGATAGTGGGGTGTGAACTCCCAATCTAGGCATCAGTAAACCAGCACATTACCACTAGGCCATCTCGCTCTGTCTCTCTGTCTCTGTGTTAAATTAATAAAATGATTCTGAATAAAATGAAGCTTTTATTTATTCAGTGTGCTGTCTTGTATAGAAACTGTCCCCGTGATGAGAAGGACAAGGTGACCGAGCATTCACCTCTATGCTAGGTTTGGCCTTAAAATATTCAGTCCTCAAATGTTAAGTTAAATAAGCCTTTTTATTTAAAGGACACCATTGAGTTCTTTAACCGGGCCCAGCTCTGGGGTCTACATGCTTAGTTATGACAAAAATGGTCTAAACTGTTGCAGTATTGATTAGAATTCTATAAACCACAACCATCCAGTATCTATACACCGTAACTTTATGTAGCAGACATGTTTATTTAAATTGCTTTCTTCCACTGCTGACAGGCTGTGTCTGCTTCTAAAATCAGAACTTACACAGAATTTGTGAGTAAATATTTTTCCAAAGCAACAATAAAATATTTAGCATTATTTTGAAATGGACTTTTTCGTGAACTCTCCACAAACCTCTTTTTTTTTTTTTTTAAAAGCAAACTTTAAAAACGGCCCGGAGTAGTAATCGAATATGTATATTCATGGAATCTGCAGCTTTAGCTTCGTGTTCTTCAGTTTCTCTCCAGTTATTGAGCTAACGCACAAAATGTGTATTTCTGTAGGGATCGCTTCTGTGTTATCACTTTGTAATATTTATGAACCTCTCAGTGAGGTAAACAAGTGGAGATAACTTTGTTTTGCCTCTTAGGTTTACAATTGTTTTGTGGTTGTGAAATTTGTGGTAGAATCTGATCAATACTGGACCAATTTCAGTTGTTTTTGTTGTTCGTAAGAATTTGGATCCAAAAAGATGGAAATATAGAGGGTGACTTAAAATATTCAGCTATTTTTCTGGAAGTTAATGTCTTCTCCTATTGTATTTGTGCAAAAATCACTATGGAGAATGCTCTTAGAAGTGGATGCTATTATTTGATTAGTACATGGGTTTTGTAGTGGCCAATCTGCCTGCTGTGTCTGCTCATCTCAAAGCCAAGGCTTCTCCGAATGTTTTCGCGGTGGTTTCCCTTCGGTTTGCTTTGGCCTTGCATGTCTTGTAAATTATAAGTTTTGTCGTCTTTAGCCACACTGAAGAAAATCTCGAGCGTGTCAACCTGTGACTTTGTGTGCACAGTTTCTTGGTGAATCTCAGAAAACATTTCACCCCCCAAAAAAATTTTTGTTTTTAAGTGTGCTATTTTGCTTATGTGCCTCATTCTCAGTGGATGTTACAAAATCAAATAGTTCTATAATACTATAGAATAATACTGCTTTGTGACATCCAGCTAACCTTGTGGTGAATAATTTGTGCATTATTAGCATTAGAGGGTTCGTTGTGGCGACCCCTGAAAGGGAACAGCCGAAATGAAAAGAAGAAGATGATACAGTATTTATATATTTGAGTGTACGGTACTTTCAGCCCTAGATGGTTTATAAGGAAAAATAAACAAACAAGGGACTCCCAATGAGGGGATTATCTTGTGTGAAAAATAGTGTTTTATGTCTTGAGTGCTGTTTCAGTGACCTGTAGGGAATAGAAGGAGATGTACTATACTGCTTTCTGGTAGCTTTTGGTGGCCAGGCACATTATTTTTAATTCTTTCTGTAAGCTGTTACCTGTCTGGAGAATGAAGTATAATTCAATAAATCACAGTGCTGATCTTGTTGCAGTATTTGACCTCCAAATGTATTGTGCGGTCGGTACAAACTTCTCCTTTTGAGGTTTGATTCAGGACGGAATACTGCTCTTTTGAATTATTCGCGTCTCAAGCTGTAGGCTCCTGGGATTGAACGTTTTCACTTGGCTGTTGGATTCCCACCATGCCATCATGTCTATTCATTCCATTGTAGTTCCTCCACCCTGCTGAGGGTCTGTCGCGCTGATTCCTTATTGTCTGAGCACAGTATAGAGCATTGTGAACAGTAATTTTGCACCCTGAAAAGAGAGATGGAAAATCTCACAAAATACAGTGCAGTGATTTTTATTTCTTTTCATCAAGAATTAATGATTTTAAGTAGCATGTTTTATTTAAGCAAACTACCTACACAGACCAAGTGTGCTGTATTTGTGTGTCAGTCATATTGTCACTCCAGACCACGCGGTGGTCAAGCGCAGACCACATGCCATTTTTCCCTGCCTGAATGGCTGATCTAAGGAGAGCTGACACACAAAAAAACCTTATGATGGGTAGGCATCACTGTTCATTAGTGTGGTCCTTCAGAAGATGGGTGGGGGAAAGGGCAGCTGAGCCATATCCAGATGTAGCACATGCAGAGATGTTGAAACGTCTTCAGTAAAGAGTGGCTTTAGCATGTCTCAGTGGGCTTTCCTTGTATTTGTGGTATTCTGATGCCATCTGATAGAGATAAGTCACACAGTCAGCTCTTGATTTTATTCAATAAACAGATGTTTAATTTGAGAGGAAGTTATTATTTAGCTAGGCTGTCCCTGAACATGATTTATTTCATATGCAAGCTGTGGAGGAAAGCTTATGGTAAATGATAACTTGAAACCTATAGAGCTCAAAGCTGAGCTTGATGAATATTTTTATAAAGTCCTCGTCTGATCCTGCGCTCTGTGCACAGTAGTCTGTTCTGCCTCTGTCAACATGAAATTTTTTTCCCCCCAACATTCTCCAATTTCCTTCTACCTTCCAAAAACGTTCCAGTAATTGAATTGGATATTGTTACTCTAGACTGCCCCCCATCGCATTATGCCCTGTGTTGCTGGGATTAGCTGTAGGTCCACTGAGACTCTGACCAGGACCAGCGTTACTGATTATGCATGAACTATTGCTCACTTTCTGGCAGATCTAAGTAAAAAATATATTTGGCCAGAAATCAATTTCCAGTCCTTGTTCCATGATAGAAGTAAACAGTGTGGACAACTGGCATCAAACCAAGCAATCACCACAAAGA
This sequence comes from Plotosus lineatus, assembly GCA_024760905.1. Taxonomy (NCBI): domain Eukaryota; kingdom Metazoa; phylum Chordata; class Actinopteri; order Siluriformes; family Plotosidae; genus Plotosus; species Plotosus lineatus. Next base: position 14,258,263 of record CM045749.1, read on the forward strand.
CATGGCTATAATACTTAACTATCAGTGATGTTGACTGTCAGATCAAAGCATAATTATGTAGAAGGCAATATCAAACTTGATAGGAAAAAAAGGCTTCGAGTAAATGTAATAACCATGCTTCCATTTTTAACAACAAAATCACAATTTAATTTAAATACTAGAAAACAGAAGTTTGTTTCCTAAACCTTATCCATACACGGGGAATGAAATCCAAGTGAATTTACTCTCTTAAATTTTAGTTCTCAATTACTTTGTTTCCAGTTAGTACTGGTGATGGCTCCAACAGAAAAAAGAAAATAGGTTGCTGAGCTGCGAAGGACATTCTGCTCTACTATATAGTCCTTCAAGACAAGAATAATGAGGTTAGCCACAGAAAGGCAGAGTGAGGGAGCCTCGATTACTTCACCATGTTGAACAGAATGTGCAATCAAAGACGATGGCAGAGACAGAGCTCAGGGAATCGAGCACTGCGCCACTTTAGAAACACCCCATCCCACTATTTTACCCCGAAAACATCACAATCTACATGGATCAGCACTATTTTCCTTAAAAAAATATGACGTGATTAAACTGCATATGGGTCTTTAATGCTGTATTACAGACAAGCATTGTAATATTTTTAGTTTTTTTGGTTGCTATAGCATTTATAATGAATTTTGTGTCGACACCCCTGTAGATGCACGTGGCTCGTTTCTCTCCAGCACCAAGTCCATAGTTAACATTTTCGAAAATCTTTTTAATATATTTGACCCCTAAAGCTCAGTCATTGATTCTTAGTTGAAAATGCTTAATTTTGTCCTACTTTGCAGATTTCCATGGTCGCGTTGGGATCTCTGTCCCAATTAACTGCGGAAAGTGGGGGATCCCTGTGTGTGTGTGTGTGTGTGTGTGTGTGTGTGTGTGTATATAAAAAAAAAATATATATATATATATATATATATATTAGGTCAATGTGAAATAAAAAATAAAATGGGTGTGTGTTGAATAAAGGAAGTTGGGGTAGAGATATGAATCAGGAAATTATTTAAGGACAACGGGGCATAAACCCAGATTTGGAAGTGCATATTACCAGGGAGTAGACTTTGGACTGAAACAACAAAGTGATGGGATATAAGTAAACAAACTAACCAAGAATTAATACAGAAGAGGTGAGGGCAAGCATAACAATTTTTAAGAATCCTAACCAATAGAAAAATAGAAACAAGTGCAAACACGAATGTGCGCATCCCTATAAACAAAAACATTATTTCATGAAAGTAGTGCTGTTTGTGCACCATATTCTGAGTGTTAGCTTGTGTTAGGAATTCTCCCTATGTCAGAACTAGACAATTTACCCGGACTTGGTACCCTGTGGTTGGCATTTCCCGAAAGGAGTAAAGTTCTCAGCTGATTGGGGTGGTAGAGTGACCTCATCTAGCGGAGAGCAGAGTGGCATAGCAATGTCTTTAAAAAGTGAGAAGGTGGAGGAGCGTTGTCCTTGAAGCAGAACCCCTCCCTCCTTACAAAAGCTAATGGGAGGGTAGGCACAGAACAGCCAGGGAGATAGACTCTGGAAACTAATCCACTGTCTGACCGGACTATAGTCCAGGTGATAAATTATGACGCTGGTATGTCTGTACAGGTGCAAGATGACGTGTTTATAGTTGGTTGGCTAGCGGCAGAGTCAGCTGGCAGAACATTGACGTTATCTGCAAATTCATCAGGCGGAGGGACAATGAAATCTGCTGTTAGCGTAGTGAAGACATCATCAATGAAGTCAGAACATGTAGTGTGGCTGTCATCTGCGAAGTCAGGAGGTGGTGCAATGACATTAGCAAAGTCAGGAGTTGACACAGTGACTTCCTCACCAGAGTCAGGAAGTGGACTGGATTGGATGTGAGACACCTCATTGACCTTGACCTGCGGTTTGGCTTGAGAGGCTGTGTTGACGGTCTTGTGCTGTGGCTTGGCTGCCGAGGTCAACTCCTCTGTCCTGTGCTTGGGCATGGCTTGAAACTTCAGTCAAACTCTGTCTCTAGTTGTCCTCTCAGTGCCTTAGTCTGTGCTTAACTGATAGGGAATGCCTGACATGTCCGGGTATAGGCCCCCTCCCAAAAAAAAAAAAAAATATATATATATATAGTAGAAGCTCCTACCTGGACAGTGAAAAATTCTTCTCAGGAGGCTAGAAAATTCTGTCGTTGTAATCCAGATTTGGATATCCTCGGACATCGAGTATTTCAGACCACTGATGTGCTCTGCCTGTGAGCTGTGATATGAACCTCACTCTGCCTCTCATCTGTCTTCGAATCAACCAAATGCAACCAGTACAGGTTGCACTGCAAGTCTAATCCACTCTGTGGAAACTTGATGCCATGATATTCACTTGATGAAATTCTGAGAACCTGGAGAAGTAAATGCTCCAAGTTATATGCTGGCTTGGAGCAATTGGCACAGCTCATGAGAGATCTCCTTTGCGATACTAAACTTAAATAGCTTAATTATTGATTAAGGAAGTCTGTTGCAATGTGAGTGGGAAGGCAGCGGATCCTTGTTGTTGAAGCAGACCCCTGCTCCTTTGAACTAATAAGATGGACAAATCCAGATTGTCTTTATTAAAGCCCCATAGCACATAGCATAGGTCATAACTCAAGACATCATAATTATCCATTTATATTCACACTATGTATGTACATTAATATCCATCTAAAGTTCCCCTCACACCATGCAGTCACTTTATTTTCCTTTAATACTGGCCTAAGAGTGAGGTAGCAGAAACGCATTCACATACATCTGGGAATAGTACAGAGGTAAAGTGCTTAGCATTGTTCTGGATTCGAGTCCTGACTCAGCGAGGGCGTTTCTGTCTGTAGCTGGCATGTTCTACCTATGCTTACCTGGCTTTCCACCAGGGTGCTCTGATTTTCCTCACACAGTCTAAGGACATGGACATTATGCTAATTGGTCGTACCAGATTGCCCCAAGGTGTGACCGAATGATTGTGTGCTTACCCTGTGATGCCCTGGCAAGCTGTTCAGTGTGTATCCTGTCTTTGCACTGCATTTTCTGAGATGGGCTCCAACATAACCGCGAGTATGGAAGGATTAAGCAGTTGGGTGAATGAATAAACTATCATTTGAGGATCGTGAGTTTGAATCCCAGGAGCCCAAGAGAGTATATTTGGCCAGGAAATTAGAGTGAAGAATGGTATAGACTTTCTTTTCTTTCCATCATAGCAGCACCTCAGGAGTTAATCATGAACTTCTGTGACGGAAGGTGGGTGAATAAGGCTTTCCTCCAAGTGTATAACACCGCCTCTGATGTTGCATGAGCAGTAGTTTTATATTTGGAATTGCACACCTTGAAGTAAACACATGGTGACCATGGCCGTCCATGGGAGGTAGCTGTCATGTGATGGGGGTGGTACTAAATGAGTAGGAATTAGTTAAATAAATGGATAATTTTTAAGATAAAAATCTGTTAAAATCCCCAGTCTGTCTGTCTTCCTTTCGGCTTTTTTCCCTTTTACTCGGGAGTCGCCACAGCGAATCATCTGATTCGCACGTTTGATTTGGCAGAGGTTTTTACGTCGGATGCCCTTCCTGTCACAACCCTTTTTAGCAAGGGACAGAAACACGCTGACGACTTTGCAGCCTACTCTTTACGAAAGTCAGCAATGGTTCTTTTACATGCCTCTCACCATAGACAGTGAGAGACATGGCCCGCCTTTGATAACCCAGTTAGCTGCACTGGGGGGGACAGTGACAACCTTGTGGAGAGTGGGACTTGAACCCCCAACCTTTGGATCAGCGATCCAGCGCCCTATACCACTAGACCACCACTGCCCCCTGTTAAAATCCACAGAAATTTTAATAATGCTGATGGTTATAGTTAATAATAACCTTTTGAGAAAAATCGTTTGTGTATGGAAAGTCTGCTGGTGAGCCAGTTTCCAGGCACTGTAGATCCTGGGGGAGTGTCCTGAGCATGAGCAGGAATGGGGTGTGTGATCAAACTTCTAATGTACCAACTTGACTAATCAAGTTCAACTATTGCACCATTAACTTGCAGAGTAAACAATGTTGGTTTTGAGAATAGTACTTTCGCGTGCCAGCTTTATAATAGTAACAACAAAATATGTTTGTGCTCTATTACCTAAAAACTCGGATTGTTGTGGAACCATCACGTTGCTTCTGATCAACTGATTGACGTGTTCCCCTTCTCTTATCTATTGGTCTGTTGAGTATAACGCATGCTGCTTTCATCAGCACCACTTGAGATTATTGAAATGCTTCTCTAAAAATAGGTGTCTCCATTCTTTCTCATGTTTCACAAGCTTCCCTTCCATAATAAGATAATATTGTAAAATAATATCCAGAGTATTCAGTATATTTAATTGTCTGTATTTCAGACCAGGACAGTAATGTCATGCCTGCCTTTATACCAATCGCCTTTTTATGAGAACTGTTATTACCCATGGTGAAATAAAGGCTTGCGCTCCAATCTGATTAAATGGAAAAAAAAAATGATGAAGTGTGAGGTTCGTTTTCTGTTTTAGCAAATGGATGTTTCTGACTTGTGATTATTTATTTGATTACAAAAGTTTAGCTGAATAGTCAGAACGAGGTTATTGAGTTTTCTTTACACCAGAGACAAGGTCCTGGGTTCGCATCTCTGTGTGGAATGTTCATGTTCTTCTTGTGCTTCTCTGGATTTTGTCGAGGTACTCTGGGTTCCTCCCACAGTATAAAGACATGCCTATTAGGTTAACTAGCTGGTCCAGATTGACCTGAGGTTTAAATGTGGGTGTTTATGAATGGCTGTGTTGGCCCTGCGATGTACCCGATCTTTGCTTGGTTTCAGCTGAGGTAGGCTCCAGCCTCACTGCAATCTTAATAGAATTAAGCAGGGCAGAAAATGAGTGGGGAAACAAATCACTATATGCGTTGGATGTATTATTATTGTTTCTGTAGTTACAGCATGTAATGGGGCTTGCATTAGCAAGTTCGGTGTGATGTGTATCCAACATACAGTATTTGAAAGATGTCTCCACTGTTAGTGTTTATTAAATACATTGTTGGTGAATTTTTTTTTAATTAGTCTCTAATTGTACTATGCTTAATCACACTCAAAATTAACTAAACACAATATTCTAGCCACAGAAAATACTTTATGAATGACATCACGACAACCAGGGGCATATTGATGTCTTTGGATTTTGATAATACACGCGACCCCATTATAATCTTGGGATTAATGCCCCCTGCTAATAAACAATACTAAATGATTTTGAAACTCTCTCCCCTTTCTTCTGTGTCAGTGATAATTCTCTGATTATATTTGTTTCATCTGGTAGGCACTGGGTAGAATGTCAATTAATTATGTGATATGTAGATTAGATGCAAAGTCACTGTATAGACTTCAGAGAAATTGATCTCAATTTGGGGTCTCAAACCGCTGAATTTTATTTTGAAATTTCTTCTTCACTAAAGTTACTCCATAGTCAGCAACAATACTATGTAAATTAAAACAAATCCAAGACCGAAATGAGGTGTAGTTAATTAAAGTAATTTAATACTGTGATATCCTGGTGTGTGTGTGTGTGTGTGTGTGTGTGTGTGTGTGTGTGTGTGTGTGTGTGTCCCGAGTTCTGTATTTTTATTGTAATTTTTTTAAAATACTGACTTCTATGTGGGTGGAATATGTTTGACTGATGATCTGTACTGTTCATCCTTCCCTTTCCCATCATGCTGTTTATTGTGGAATTTCTCTGGCCCCAAATACATCTCGAAGGTAAGAGTGCCTGGGCTCCTGCTATTGATTGAAATCGCTTGGGTTGTGGTTTTGTGTTCAGGTTTCCAATGTGAGTGCAGTTGTTTAAAAGCTCAGGCATAGATGTGTGTGTGTAGTACAGTGTAATATAATTCACAGTACGGTGGCTGCTGGTCTGTGGTGTTTTTCTTTTCTTTTCTTTCTTTTTTCCTCCTATTGAAAAAAGGACATGTTTTGTGATGGTGCACCTGGCTGTCAGAAAGTTCTCTGCTTTAATAAAATTCAGTTATTTGGATGTAGGAGACACGGCGTATTTTAAATACAGCTGACATCCACATTTATCTGCAGCAGCAGAGCCCGGGCATGCAGCATATATTATTCAGAAGCGAAATCATCATGTCGAAATGAAATGTGTTTTAGTCCAGTTTTCCTCAACTTTAATGAAATCATTAACACAAGCTTCATTTTTATCTGTGTTGCCGGCCCGTCTGATAGGGTCTGACTGTAGCTCCTGGCAATCGGTATGATGAAGTCTGTCTCATCAGCACATGGGTGTGGGAGAGATTAATAGCTGGGCATAGAGTTCAATATTTGCAACTTTCCAGAGAGTATAAAAAAGAGCCGCTGTTTAAAAAAAAAAAAAAAAAAAAAAAACACGGTTAGATATTTAGTCAAGTACTGCCTCTATATTGACGCTGTAAATCAGGATTTGTTTTATTTTCTATTGCTCCCTCATTTTAAACTGTTGATGAACTCCGTTTGACCCATGAAGCAGGTTTTTAGCTTCGGTCGTGACTGGAATGCTGTGTCCAACATATTCAAGTATGTGCAAGACCACAGCTGGGGTATGTTTACTTCTGTTTTCAAGGGTCCAGGGTTGGGTCAGTGTTTCTACCGACATTCCGTTTTGCATTATCCTTGATGTGTCAGACCCTCTGTAGGGGAATAGATCAGTTTAGTGTAAGGAGAGATGTGGAGAATTAATGGGCGTGCAGCCCGCACACGTACACTGGCATTTATTATAAAGGTTGAGGATTTGAGACATCTTCATTTTGTCTCTCACAGGTACAAATACAGGGCACTGTAAAAAGATTCCTATCAGGTGGTGGCTGTTTTTATTTATTTATTTATTTTATTTATTTTTAAACTAAAACTGAAAGTGTATTAGCTACTGACAGAGTATCATTTAAGTCATGATTTAATAAAATACATGAATGAGTGCAGATGGTTAAAAATGTGTAGCTGTAAGGAAGAGTATGTTTATTTTATTGGACCTTTACTTTTAGTTTGTTTTATTCAAATTTGTTCAGTAAATACTTTCTTTATCATCTCATTTGTTCCTTTGGAGGAAAAAACTCCGCAAATAAATCGTCACTGGTATTTAGGCCTTGGTGTGTCTTCACTGATCAGGTGGAAACCATGTAAACATATTAATGGTTGTTGTTATTGTTATTATAAAAACATACCCTCTTCTGGGAAACCATGCTGGTTTGATAACGTGTCTGCAAACATTTGGTCTGACAGTATATTTTTCCCAGGCTCGGCCGTTTCTGTGTGGAGTTTGCATGTTCTCCTTGTTTTTGCGTGGGTTTCCTTCCACGGTCTAAAAACGTAAAAACTGTTCCGCATTGCCCTCAGGTATGAGATTGAATGTGAATTGGTTGTATATGTGTTGGCCCTGTTGTGGTCTGATAAGCTGTTCAAGGTGTACCCCGCCTCTGCCCAGAGTCGGCTGAGGTTGGGACCAGCCTCCCTGTAACTATAATTAGACTTGTAACTAGAAAATCAATGAATGAGCGATCAGTCAATGAACATACAGATATTTTGGAGGATCTAATAGCGGAAATTAGATGTATATAAAAAAAAAGTTTTCATGAATCTATAATCGTTTTTAAATTTGTTGAGTTTCTGGAACTTTAAAACAAGCTGTTTTTCTCTACTTCAGAAGTGGGACTGCTCTCATGGAGGCTGCCATCTTGTTTCTACTGTCGCCTAGGGCCAGGAAGCAGGCTTCAAAGGGGAGTGGTCAGGAATTAAATTTCTGTTAGTTGCTGGAACCCAACCAGTAGATGCTGCTAGATATCACTAAATCGTCCACACTGCACCTTTAATTTCGACAACATGCATTTGGATTGGGATTTCATAGTTTTACATTGCCGGTTTCTTGTGATTTTTGCCTGTGATTTTGATTTTGAGTAGATGAGCACAGTATCTGAGGAAAGTAGGGTAGGAATAGTGGTTCGAAAGCAAGAAGGTCCCGGGTTTGATATCTGGGCCCGAGTTTTTCCTGTTCAGTATTTGCATGTTCTTTCTGTGCTGATATGGGTTTCCTCCCCCAAACCAGAGAGGTGCACATTAGGCTAATTGTCTGTTCCAGTCTGAGCCTGTATCTGGTGAGCTGTTCAGAGTATATTCCTCTTTTACCCAGTATCTGGTGAGATAGGCACCAGCCTCCCCATGACCCTAGTAGGATTAAGAGGCTCATGATGTTACTCAAAATTACAGTGGACCACTATCTGGTATCTGTCCGAGACATCCTTTCATACCCATTGTACAGAATACAAGACCAGCATGGTATGTTGAAAACTAAATTGTGATTAAATGCTTCATTTTATTTAATCAAGTATTTACAAACAGTATCCGACGTGATAAGCACCCAGGACGCTTAAAAAATTGGAGTGGGTGGGCATTTATTAAAATGTTACCAGTGGAGTGGAACGATAAGTGCTTATTACCATCAAGGTGGACAACATGAATAATAACAGAACAATAAAAGAGTTTGACTGGTATATGTGTTATTCATTTTGTGGTATCAACCAAATTACTTACATGAAAGCCGAAAATAAACAGAAAACAGCATAAATAAAAAAAAAAAGACCCCTTACTTTTCCCTCCCTTTAAACATCTCCTTTAAAAATAGAGCCAATCAACACTGTCAGCACATGGCACATTGAACCAATCAGAACGAACATAAACAAAAGCACATGGCCAGAAACCTCTTTAAATGTATGAAGTTAGTGAGCAGGAGAATTAGGTGAAAAATACTCATCACTTTCTGATAGGTCCATATCTGGCTCATCGCTCCATTCAGAGCATCCCATAGTTTTGCTGTATCAAATTTGCTGTATTTGTTATCGCCGAAACCCCTTTACAATCAGGACGATGTTCAACCAGAAGGAGACCATAAAGCGGAAATACAGTGACGGAGGCAATTATTTCGGCACGATATTGAAGCAGAAGAAGCATGAGCAGAGTGCTTCATGGAAAAAGACTTCCGATCTCGTAAGGAAGGGAGTTAATATTGAACCAGGACCTCTGATCTTTCAAACAGGTACTGTAATTCTGCATTAAATAAAACATCCCGTCCATTTAAACATTTAAATACAATTGTTCCGTCAGCTGTGCGTAGAGTGTGGGCGTGGCCCGAGTTTTGTGTGTGTGTGTGTGTGTGAGAGAGAGAGATAGAGACAGAAGGAGGCTTAACTCTTTAGTTTTTAGTTTAGTTTTTTAAGTTGTTTAATTCAGTAAATGTTTAAATGTGGACTTCCAATCCCTCAAGGAATCAAGTTAAAGTTGAGTTTGGACCTCCGATCTGTCAAGCAAGGAATGCACTTTGAATTCCACGTCTTAAAATGGCGTCCTGCTTGTAGGCGTGGCCCGCAGGCGTGGGACGCTTATTGGAGCAGGGCGCTTATGTCGAATACGGTGTATAGATTTAAATATAGAAATTTTGCATAATGAACAGTTAAGTTTCAAGAGCAGCAGCTTTTTTTTCTACTGATATGCAGTGTTATTTGTATTTAATTTTATTTGGCCCTTCCCAGCATTTGATTTCTCCCGTGTTATGGTATACAGCGGCACTGTATGAACTTGACTGTAGTCTAACCATTGTCTCGTGTCAAAAGCTCAGAGTGGCAGGTTTAGTTGGGGTTCAAAGGTCTGAGCCAGATATACCTCCTGTGTAGAGAGCCTTGGGATGATGCTGTGCTGCTGTATGTGCTCTCCTGACATTTCTGGGCCATTCTATCAAGCCGGGCCATGAGGAACCATGAAACCCAGATTAGTTTTGAGTCCAGGTTGAGTGATAATACTATTAGATTTCTTATTTCGTCCAATTTCTTTTGCCAAGCCATTAAGTTTCCTCTGGCTCAGGTAAGATGGAGATGGCCTCTCCATGCCAAGGAAGAAGAATGTAAACATTTTTGTTATTGAGGTTGGAAATTCTTCTTTTTTTCCCCCCTTGTTTTTCTTTCTTTTTTTTCTGGTGGATTTATGCAGATGTTTTGCACGATGGTACAGAGCAGAAGCAGTACTGTTGTTTCATCTCATCTTTGTGACTGGGGTTACTTGATGTCTCCAGCTGTGAACAATACATTCCTCCCTGTCAGACTAAAAAAAAACAAAAAAAAAAAAAAAAAACTAGGACCTGTCATTTCACAGCACCATGTGATTACAAAAGTATTTTTGTCTATGAGGCAACCCTTGGAGATTGACTTTCAGCTGCACTTTAATTTTGCTGTTGATGACAATGACTCACCCTCAGGTCATCAAATACCACAAACATGTGTTCTGTGTCTGTCAATGGATACTGCTAAAAAAAAAAAAAAGTCTAAAACATGAAGCATTAAATACAGCACACTTTAAAGCCAGATGAACAGATGGCGTGGTCTCCAAATCCCACACTAACTGGAGCTTCAGTTCAGTGGTTCAGTTATAATTATCTGCAAGGATAGCTGATTGAAGTACTCTAGGAAATCAATCTTGGGAGCATGAAGTCTAATATCCTGATATTAATAAATTTCGCCATTTTAATCTTAGTACATAGAAGTGTGTGGAATGCAGTAGAGTGCTGCCATCTTGTGGTGGCAAACAATTGATTTCAGAGTTTTCATAGACAAAGATATGAAAACGTCCTTAGGTATGATGCTAAGAAATGACTCTGCATCATTTAATCATTGTCTGATTTTTGTGTGTAATCTGCCAAAGTTTGAGTTGCTAAGAGGAAGGAATAATGGTGTAATAATGTATGTCAATGTGGGTTTCATCTGTGTTCGCCAGTTTCCTCAAACTTCCAAAATTGCTGGTCGGTGAATGGGTTAGATGAAACTGTTTTGAGTATGTCAGTGCATGTGATGTATGACTTTACAGTATGTTCTCCTTTCTCATCATAAATTTTTCCAGAAGGCTGGTGATCTTGATTCAATAGCTTCTGTCAAACCTGTCGGACAAGCATGGTTGCCATAAAGTGGTCCCATTAGGCTAGTATCCATTTCAAGGACCATTCCAAGGGTTGTGCCTGGCCGACTGACCTTGTTTTGCACAATGGCAGCAGGTTGATTGAGCCTTTCTCATCACACACAAGAGTCGAGATAGGCTTCTGTAGAGATTTGACCTTATCACACCATGAAATATTCAGTACTCCTCTCAGCATACAGGTGAATGGGACCCTTTCTCTGTTTCGGTCGGTGAGCACCATACAGGTGTTTCATCTCTGTAAATACTTTAAGAACAAAGTAATTCAGAATGGATAAATAGTGTCTTTAAAGTTCTTTAGCCTCATACTTGAAAAATGGAATGAGGAATCTGGGAGTCATTTAATGATAATGATGAAGTTTAATTAACATATTGATGCTATTGTCATAACCAGCTTTTGTCAGTTTGCATGCTTGCAAAAGTGAATCTGTTTCTCTGCAGAAGAGACCTGGAGAAAGCAGTACATGCCCTTCTTGGTTTCAGGCTGGACGACTCTAATGCACTTTATGTAGGAGTGAGTCAGTCATCCCTGTCCCGCCTCGAGCTAGTACAGAACACTGCCGCTTGCCTTTTAACGAACACTCAGACATGAACACACAGCCCGTTCCCTCCCGTCTTCATTTGGCTCCCTGTACAAAGCAGCATGCGTCGGTTGGACAGCCCGTTTCTTGTTCTGGTCCCAAGGACGGAGTGTAAACAATGGGGAGACTGCGTGTTTCGTTGTGGCTGGTCCCAGCCTGTGAACTAATTAACTCTTGACCTCCACTTGATTATTCAACTAGGACTTTTCAAAGCGTGGCTGAATAACCATTTAATTTAGCATTTCTTGCGTGGGATTATTTTACTGTTCTTGGTTTTCTTTTATTCCCCATAACGCACTGTGCTCCCAATTTGGATTTGATATGATGATTTGTAAATAAAGATTGCTAGATTGCTCTCGGATTAAACCACAAACAAGAAAGAGGTCTGAATGTGTAAATGAATTTTTGAAGGCCACTGCACGACTGATTGGAGCCGGTGCATTACAGGTAGGAGTCACTTTCGTAGACTGTAAAGGAATGTAGGTCAACTTGAAGAAAAAAAAATATTATTTGACACCCCATGTGGAAATGGGGCAGTGGTGGTCTAGTGGTATAGGGCACTGGATCGCTGATCCAAAGGTTGGGGGTTCGAGTCCCACTCTCCACAAGGTTGTCACTGTCCCCCCCCCCCCCCCCAGTGCGGCTAGCTGGGTTATCAAAGGCGGGCCATGTCTCCCACTGTCTATGGTGAGAGGCATGTAAAAGAACCATTGCTGACTTTTGGAAAGAGTAGGCTGCAAAGTCGTCAGCGTGTTTCTGTCCCTTGCTATAAAGGGTTGTGACAGGAAGGGTCCGATGTAAAAACCTCTGCCAAATCAAACATGCGAATCTGATGATTCGCTGTGGCGACTCCCGAGAAAAAAAGGGAAAAAAGCCGAAAGGAAGACAGACCCCATGTGGAAATGATTGCAGAGTTTACAAGCCTATGGGCCGAGTTCACATTGAGTCCTGATTGTAAATACTTCAGATTTTCCTCATAAACATTTCTTTGTTGCTCCAGTTCTTGGAATTGTGAGCTTCTAAGTGTTATTGTGTCAGAAAGGGCATCCGACGTAAAAACCTACATCAAATCGAATATCTTCTTCTTCTTTTCTTTTCGGCTGTTCCCTTCAGGGGTCGCCACAGCGAATCATCTGCCTCCATCTCACCCTATCCTCTGCATCTTCTTCTCTTACACCAACTGCCTTCATGTCCCCCTTCACCACGTCCATGAATCTTCTCTTTGGTCTTCCTTTAGGCCTTCTGCCTGGTACTTCCAACCTCAACATTCTACTACCAATATACTCACTATCCCTCCTCTGTACATGTCCAAACCATCTCAGTCGAGCCTCTCTGACTTTGTCTCCAAAACATCTTGCATGTGCTGTCCCTCTGATGTACTCATTCCTGATCCCATCCACCCTCGTTACTCCCAAAGAGAACCTCAACATTTTCATCTCTGCTACTTCCAGCTCTGCCTCCTGTCTTTTCCCCAGGGCCACTGTTTCTAAACCATACAGCATCGCTGGCCTCAACACCGCCTTGTACACTTTTTTTTTTTTTTTTTTTGTACAAATATGCGACTCATTAATATGACTTCCATGAAGATGGAGGCAGATGATTTGCTGTGACGACTCCTGAAGGGAACAGTTGAACGGAAAAGAAGACGGTTATGTCTCACTGTATTGGTTTGGGTGGCACAGTGGCATAGTGTTTAGCACACAGCAAGAAAGACCTGGGTTTTAGTTCTGGGCTCGGGTGTTTCGATGTGAAGTTTTGTTGTTCTCCTTGTGCTTGAGCAGGTTTCCTCCCACTGTCAGTCATGCAGATTAGGCTAATTGGCTGTTTCAAATTTCCTCCAAGTGTGAATGGGTGTGTGTTGGCCCAGTAAAGGTCTGGCAGGCTGTTCAGGGTGTACCTTGCTTGCGCCCAGAGATAACAGGTATGCTCCCGTGACCCTAGATCAGGGGTGTCAAACCCATGCCACAAAGGGCCATGTGGCTGCAGGTTTTTGTCTCAACCAAGCAGCAAGCACACTTGACTTTGCACTTTTAAACAAACATTTGAGTCTTCAGGCAGTTGATTGGTCAATCTGTGTGCTCTTTACAGAAACTGACCAATCAACTGCATGAAGACTCAGATCAGTTGTTTAAATGAGCAAAGTCAGGTGTACTGCAGCCACATGGCCCTTTTGTGGCACGGGTTTGACACCTGTGCCCCAGATGGACAGTGGTGGTCTGGTGGTAAAGGTTGCTGGATCCCTGATCCTAGGGTTTGAGTCAGACTCTCCACAGGGTTGTCACTGCCCCCAGTGCACCTAACTGGGCCGGCCATGTCTCTCACTGTCTATGGTGGGATGTTGTAAAAGAACGATTGCTGAATTTCATAAAGAGTAGTTGCATGGCTGTCAGCGTGTTTCTGCCTGGAAAAGGGAACAGTCGAAAGGAAAACAAGAAGCGATAGATTAAGGATTAAGCGGTTCAGAAAATGACTGAGTGCATTGATTTGCATTCTTTTAGACGTAATGTGTAAAAATAAATATCTTAATCTGAAAGCACATCAAATAAACAACAATGTTGGCTATTAGTTTAAAGCATAGTAAGTTAGCTGGGTGCTTTAGTTCAGTCAGAAAATGCAAGTGAATGAAACGAAAAGAGGACAAATGTCTAAAAATTTACATTGCCATGCAGATTTCATCGTGCCCTTTTGAACTGATGTTCTGTGATTATTTTACCTTTGGTCATCTTTAAACTTGGTGACATAGCCCTCAGTGAAAATGAGTTCGATGCCCCTGTTTTCGTACATCAGGTTTGTGTATTTCTGAGTTATGGTGTTCATTCTTTACACTGTACAGAAAAATATTATTCCAAGTCTGACTAGAATTATTTACCTGTGGTGCAGTGGTGTTCTGGTGGTATAGGGTGCTGGATCGCTGATCCTAAGGTTGGGGGTTCGAGTCCCACTGTCCACAGGGGACAGCCAAATGTCCACATTCCACTGCCCCCTCCCAGTGCAGCTAACTGGGTTATCAAAGGCGGGCCATGTCTCTCACTATCTATGGTGAGAGGTTCATGTAAAAGAACCATTGCTGACTTTCGACAAGAGGAGGCTGCAAAACCGTCAGCATGTCTCTGTCCCTTGCTAAAGGGTTGTGACAGGAAGGGCATCTGATGTAAAAAAAAAAAAAAAAAAAAAACCTATTCCAAATCATTTGCTGTGGCGACCCCTGAATAAGGGGAAAAAAGCAGAAAGGAGCTCTCATCTGACTAGCATTATTTACCTATAACTTCATAATTGGTTATATAGACACACCCCCAATTTCCATCCCCAGCTAGTTCATCATACAACAGGTACCTAGGAAAGGGTTAATGTAAACGTATGCACCAATAAATGAAAGCCGTAAAACCAGTCAGTAGATAGCCCGTCACACTCCTAAGATATTGTTGTCTGCTGTAGTGCACACAATACATAATCCTCTAGATAAACACTAGTGACTGGAGTTGGTATGATTGACAAAGGAGAATGAGAGAGTTATGCCGTCCCTCATACTCAGAACATGGCCTGTTTTGCTTCACTGGCTTTTTTCCATGAATGCAGTCTGCTCCTGATGTTTTCCTTCCATTCTCCAGGACATCTTATGAATGGGAAATGTTATAGTATGCTGGTATTGTGTTCAGCTCAGTGTCTGATTTTATTTATTATTAATAAATGTATTATTTTAATACTTACTATGACCTTGAATAGTGTAACTTTTTTTTTCTTTCCGTTTCTAAATGTTCTCTTTTGTCTGAATAGATTATATTAATGTCATTTTATATACCCAAAAGTGATCTTGTTCAAGAAAGCAGTTCCATGCCACTGAATGTCTGGATGTGAATACAGTCTGTACTACAGGTTTCTCGACCCTCTTTTCTACGATAAGAATGGCATGTAGCTTGCTGGTAATTATTTATATATGCAGCTCACTGTGACCTTTTGAGGAAGTGAAGGATTTGTGTGAGTGGGTTTATTTTGCTGTCTCTGTCTCATTTTTCGCGCACATATTTGGATAATTCATTTACTATAAAGAGAGTCTGGAGCTATTGAAGCTTGAGCTTTAGCAGCCGGAGTGCATGTCAGTGCTGCAGTGTTGGTTAGTCTTTGATAACTAGAAATCCTTGCAAAAATCCAGTACAAATACTCTCAGTCTGAATTATTCTCCAAATCTTACTTCATTTCATTTAACATCCAGAGCCACCATGCACAGGCGTGTGCAGGAAATGGGCTACAGGTGCCGCATTCCCCAGGTCAAGCTACGTTTGAACTAGAAACAGCGGCAGAAGCACCTGACCTGGGCTACAGAGAAGCAGCACTGGACTGTTGCTCAGTGGTCCAAAGTACTTTTTTCGGAAAAAATCATTTT
>CM045749.1:14279228-14309228 GCA_024760905.1 Plotosus lineatus
GCTTTTTTTTTTTGTCTGCAAAATTAAACAACTGAATGATCATCCACCAAGACTGGTGATTCCAAAATTTTTGAGGTCATTCCAACACTTTATTGGGGTCCATGATGGATAACGAAATATAACGCTGCAATGATCAATCTCAAAAAACTCACGAGCCAACAGTCAACATATAATTTATAAATAAAAATGTACTACACTTTTTACTGATTTGCCGTAAGACTGGGTAACATCAAAAGGTTATCTCAACATATGACTGTTCATTTCGTGAGGACTTAATATGATTGAGCAGATTTTTTTTCTTTATTTCCATATGCTGTATTAATCCTATAAGGGAAATTATGTCATCCGCATTTAACTCATCCAAAGTGAACATGCTCGCATTGAAGGCACCCGGAGAGCAATTGAGGGATATGTGCCTTGCTCAAAGGAACTTCAGCCACTAATGTGGAGGACGTGAAGATGCAGCTCACTCCTTCACCGCGATATATTTTTTCCTGCTGGCTCAGGAATCAAAATATCACCTTTTCCTTAAATTGACAGAATAATTTTCAGGTGGTGTCACCCAATCTTTACTTCTTTAGGCATTGTGATAATACTCATGAAACTGACAGCATTATCAAATTTAAATCAAAATTAACCTTCATATCCAAACACGTTTCATTTGGGAGTACAATAGAAGCTTTATACTCGACACAAGATGATTTGATTGGTGTCGAGCTGTATATTGAGACTGAGTGAGATGGGGGGGGGGATTTTTTCCCCCAATAATAACAATTCTGTAATTTTTGACATTTAATATTGTGAAATGATTGCAAAGACCATTTACGTAGTTTCTGTTAATGCTTGTTATATTAATGATGAACAGTTATTTCCTCATTTCTGGAGACTTTCCTATACTAGGGCACATCACAATGCACCAAGGCTCATTTATAAGTAATTATCAGTGGGTTTGCAAACTTTATTTATTTATTTATTTTTATATAACTGTTTATCGTACTATGCAAAGCATCTGCCATGCAAATCACTGTGTCTAAGCTGCCGCTAGTGTTGGGCTGTACTGTTAAATAAAATACATGCACACCTTCTGGCCAACCAGAAGAATAAAACTGGAGCTCTGAAAAAGGTATTTCAGACATTCATTCCCTTTTCCTTATTTGGCTGTACTTTATCTGGTTGTCTTGCTTTAACTTTGATTTTTGTGGTGCTGGGATAGGATAGGCCTCCATCAGTCTCAAAGGACGATGGAGCTGTGCTCTGGCTGGTATCCCGGCTGGTGATACTCTCCAGTGTGCAGAGCCTGGGTAGGAAGTCTGGAGGATAGGCTGTTACCCAAGCAGCAAGTCCCCTCTCTCGGCGCCACCGGAAGGATCCAATGGAAGGGCAGAAGCCAATACGACTGGGTTCCAGTGTCTCTCCCTCACACCGGTCCCAATCCCGGATAAATGCAGAGGTTTGCGTCAGGACTGGCATCCGGCGTAAAACAAATGGCAAATAAAATATGTGAATCACAAGAAAGAATTTCATACCGAATCGGTCGAGGCCCGGGGTAACAACAACCGCCATCAGTGCTGTTAACCAACTGGGTGCTAGTGGAAATTGGACTACTGTTGGTCGAGGACGTCGAAGAAGGAGCGGCAGGAGGCGTGTCCGTAGGCAGAGGGAGAAGAGGAAAGGCATGAGCCTAGGACTGAAAGTAGGGACTTTGAATGTTGGAACCATGGTAGGAAAAGGTGAAGAGCTGGCTGACATGATGCAGAGGAGGAAGGTGGACATACTGTGTGTTCAGGAGACCAGGTGGAAAGGTAGCAAGGCTAGAAGCTTAGGAGCAGGGTTTAAGCTGTTTTTTCATTGTGTGGATGGGAAGAGAAATGGAGTAGGAGTCATCTTGAAGGAGGGGTTTGTCAGGAATGTTCTAGAAGTGAAAAGAGTGTCAGACAGAGTGATGAGTCTCAAGTTAGAAATTGAAGGTGTGATGTTCAGTGTTGTTAGTGCTTATGCCCCACAGGCAGAATGTGAGCAAGAAGAGAAGGAGAGATTCTGGAATGAGTTAGATGAAGTGATGCAGAGTACACCCAGAGGTGAAAGAGTGGTCATTGGGGCAGACTTCAATGGACATGTTGGTGCAGGAAACAGAGGGAACGAGGAAGTGATGGGCAGGTTTGGTATCCAGGACAGGAACGCAAAAGGACAGATGTTGGTAGATTTTGCAAAAAGGATGGAAATGGCTGTGGTGAATACTTTCTTCCAGAAGAGACAGGAGCATAGGGTGACTTATAAAAGTGGATTTAGGAGCACACAAGTAGACTACATCTTGTGCAGGCGATGTAATTTGAAGAAAGTCAGTGACCGCAAAGTAGTAGTGGGTGAGAGTGTTGCCAAACAGCATAGGATGGTGGTGTGCTGAATGATGCTGATGGTGAGGAAGGCGAAGAAGGCAAAGGCAGAGCAGAAGACAAAGTGGTGGAAGCTGAAAAAGGAAGAGTGTTGGGTTGTCTTCAAGGAGGAGTTGAAACAGGCTTTGGATGGTCAGGAAGTGCTTCCAGATGACTGGACAACTACAGCTAATGTGATCAGGTAGACAAGTATGAGAATACTTGGTGTGTCATCTGGAAGGAGAGTAGATAAGGAGACTTGGTGGTGGAATGAGGAAGTGCAGGAGTGTGTACAAAGGAAGAGGTAAGAAGAAGTGGGACATTGAGAGGACCGAAGAGAGTAAACAGGAGTACAGGGAGACACAGCGTAAGGTGAAGGTAGCAGTGACAAACAGAGGGCGTATGATGACTTATATGCTCGGTTGGAAAGCATTACGTCGTCATGAGATGAAATCCTGCATTGCCCGAAAGGTTCCCCTACTAAACAAAAAACATGTAAAAGCCCGTCTGAAATATGCTAAAGACCACCTGGTCGATCCAGAGGAGGATTGGGTGAATGTGATGCGGTCAGATGAGACCAAAATTGAACTTTTTGGTTTAAACAACACTCACCGTGTTTGGAAGAAGAAGAATGCTGAGTTGCATCCCAAGAACACCATACCTACTGTGAAGCATGGGGGGTGGACACATCATGCTTTGGGGGTGTTTTTCTGCAAAAGGGACAGGAAGACTGCACTGTATCAATGGCAACATGAATGGGGCCATGTATTGTGACATTTTGGGTAAAAACCTCCTTCCCTCGGTCAGAGCATTAAAGATGAAACATGGCTGGGTCTTCCAGCATGATAACAATCCAAAGCACACAGCCAAGAAAACCAAGGAGTCTCCAGATCTCAACCCAATCGAAAACCTGTGGAGGGAGTTAAAACTTCGAGTTGCCAAGCGACAGCCCTCAAACATAACAGCTCTAGAGAAGATCTGTGCAGAGGAGTGGGCCAAAATACCAACTAAAGTGTGTGTCGACCTGGTCAAGAATTACAGGAACCATTTGACCTCTGTCATTTCCAACCAAGGCTACATTACAAAGCATTAAAAGTAACTTTTGCTGGCTTCCCAATACTTATTGGCCTCCCATTTTCACAAATAAATTGTTTAAAAATCATACAATGTGATTTCCTGGATTTTTTTTTTTTTTTTTTTACATTCTCTCTCAAGCTTGATGTGTCCCTATGATGGAAATGACAAACCTCTCATCTTTTTAAATGGGTGAACTTGCACAGTTTTACATTTTTACGTTGCCCAATACTTATTGGTCCCACGGTGTGTGTGTGTGTGTGTGTGTGTGTGTGTGTGTGTGTGTGTGTATATATATATATATATATATATATATATAATGTGAGCCACTCCACCGAAAGTAGGCTCTTGGGTCTAAAAATGAAAATCGAGCTTTTTCCACAGTCAGATAAAGGAGGCCCAAAGCTGCAAAAAGTTTGTCAATACCTTGAAAACTGACCGAGCTATGCCATTTCTTGTGTCAGCATTCAACTAAAAATTTCAAAAGATGTTTTAGAGAAAAATGAGCACAAAGATTGTACTTCCAAGATCATTAGTCCTGAGCAACCAAACATTTTTATGCACTTCAGCCAGATAAACTTTTAGAAAACATGTCTAGGAAGAGATGATGAGTGAAATCATCCTCATTTTAATCTGACAGGCCCTTTTTAAACCCATCAGTCACCGTGTTAAACCCCAAAAATGAACAAAAAAAACCCTTTTTTTTCATTTCTTTTTATTTCAGTAAGATGCATTTTTTGACCATTATTTGAACCAAGGTTCAAATGCCTTCAAATGATACTGATTGACAAAAAAAAAAAAAAAACAAACACTGTCAGGTTCAAACAATCGCACTGAAATTAAGAAAACTATATTTCAGGAAACTATATAACAACACTCTGTGATCTCTTTTCCAAGTAAACTTCATCAACTCTGCCCTCATCATTATCATCTTAATCTATATCCTGCTCAGCAGATAAGATCACATATTCTTCACAAACACCACTCATCACACTTTTATTAACAGATGCCTCTTTTTCATCAACATCAAAATCAAAATCTTCATCAACACAGCTGACCTAGTCATCATCAGTTTGTTTATATGTAAACAGAATGAAACGTTTCAGGTCTTGACCAATTTTTGTACAATACTAAACAACCCACAATCCAGCATGTCCAGTCCATCAAGATTACACACAAATCAAAGAATCAAAAAAATTCCATAATCGATTTTTGCATGCAGAGTAAAATACTCACTGGCAAAATAATCTTCAAGAACGTCAATATTCCAGCATCTTCAAAGCCGAAATCTCGCGTCGAATTTAACATCTATACTAATGCTGCTCGACATCACAGATGACATTTCACTCTCCTTTTCCAGAAATTGTGTATTCACAATCTTATAAATAAACTTAATGATTGTTATTGAAGAGAAAGTCGGAGATAAGTTCCGCATGACTAGAGTCAGGAAGTAAACCAGAAGTTAACGTGTGACGGACACTGCGCATGTGCAAGCCCAAGCTGACCAATCAGTGTGCTCGTTTCAGATCTTCCTTAGCAACTTGCCCGCATTGTTTACGTGCATATCATTTTTATAACCTTTATTTTATTCACTGAAATGGCATTTTAATATCAAAATAGTATTCAAAATGGAGAGACTACTTCATGACCGTTCTTCTGGTGCATGGATTATAGTGTGTCTTGTACCGAACTCGGTGAATAATTGCAACGAAAACCAGTAAGTTTGCTACTTTTTTTAATGTAGTTTAATGCCAGAAAAATGGGGGGAAAAAGACATTTGTAGTGAGTTTTAGTCGATTTCACGTGAGTAATTGATAGTTGAATACTTGTTTTATAGTTTATACAAAAATCTGAATTTCGATATAAATGGACCATTTTTACTTTGCTGGCCTTTATCTCAAAAGTGGTCTGTGCGACAAGTGCCTACTTTCGGTGGAGTGCCTCTCACACACACACACACACACACACACATATATATATATATATATATATATATATATACTGCCCTCCCAAGCCAGACCGCAGTATCTGCAAAATCATGAAACTGAGAAAATTGAGCCCACTAGGTGGAGCTGATTGCACTTAGTCAGAAAAACATAAAAGGCCAATTTGGCTAAAATTGCAGATACTGTGGTCTGGCTTGGGAGGGCAGTATATATATATATATAAAATATGACAGGCAAGAACAGCAAAACACACATTTCTTAATTAAATCCTTTCTTGAGAACCCAGGATGGGGTTGCTTGCTCTTAAAAAGAATATTGTATGGCACAGTGAATTCTGTGATAGAGTTACATTTAAAAATATTACTGTTATTTGCATTGGTAAAGCATGGTAAAATTTTTCTTGTCATGTTATACCATTACAGCATGATGTAAGCTTTATATCCCAAAAATCAATTGTTCACTGGTTTGCACATTGGACACATGCTGCGGTTAAAATGGATTCCAGCTGGAGCCACTTCTATGCAATAAATTGTCCTGAGTAAGAGCTTTTATTTTTTTCAGCGATGCCAATCATTTTAT
This sequence comes from Plotosus lineatus, assembly GCA_024760905.1. Lineage (NCBI taxonomy): Eukaryota > Metazoa > Chordata > Actinopteri > Siluriformes > Plotosidae > Plotosus > Plotosus lineatus. The sequence continues at coordinate 14,285,200 of CM045749.1, forward strand.
TCTTTTGACCGAGCAAAAGTAGAATCTGAATCGATTTCGGTGTAGCTTGTCGAGGTGAGTGCTTGTGCTTCAAATATTAATAAACAGTTGACTGCATTGGACATCTTGCCATTGGACAAATTGTGGATGGACTATTTATTATTGATGGGACTGAAAAGCCTTAAATTAAAGTATCAGGCTATTTCTGACCTGGACGTTGACTAAGTCCAAATACAGATCCAGCATTCGTTTAGTCTCAGCCGAACTTTTAAGAGGTATTTTTAATATTTCTTCTAATCCAGAGGTTGGCAACCCAAAATGTTCAAAGAGCCATATTGAACCAAAAAACTAAAAACAAATCTGTCTGCAGCTGCACAAAATTAAAAGCCTTATATAAAGGCAACACAGGCTGTCAGTGTATATTCGCCTACTATCAAAATGACTAAGTCGGCTACAAATACATAAAGAGCATTCATGATTAAATGTTTATTTTTCCTGCAGCGCATCCTGGAGAGAACGACACCACATGACTACTCTGTTGTACGATATTGGGTGCTTTAAGTGTAACTCCAATTACTATGTTTTGTTGCATTGATGAAATTATAGAAATTCAATAAAGAACTCAGCAGCCCATCAGAGTTTACATACCTGCACAACAGTGCTGTCTGTTCAATGTCAATCACATCACACGACTCATCACAAGCAATTGATTATGCTGGAGCTGAATTAATGTTGTTGATTTGCTGATTGGTGATGGTGCCTGCCATTTTAATGGCCCTTTCCTTCACTGTCTTTGCAGAGAGAGGCATATCTTTCATTTTCTGCATTATTTCTGTTTTGGTTTTGAAGTCTGAAAATAGGTGTTCTGATATTTTAATGAATGAATCCTTCATGTAATCACCATCTGTGATCTGAATCACCATCTGCAACGGTGTTCCATGCTTTATTATCTCTTGGGTTGCAACAAAACTAGCAGCTGTAGTAGAGTTTGGAGATGCAATCCGCATCTTAAATCTATCTTTGCGTTCCTCTAATTTCACCAGTAGTACTGCAATCGCACTTTTTCTCTCAATTCCTACTGGGTGGTTGGCCGCAAATTTAGAATGACTTCCCTTACTCTTTTTGTTATCTGATGGCTACTTATTACAAAGCAAACATGCAGGCAATTCTTCCGCATTGGCAATGAAAGCAATCGATTCGGTCCATTCTTCCTTGAATCTTTTGTTGTCATCATCTATCTTTCTCTTTTTTCCTTTGGGATCCATGGCCTATGACACACCCACTGGTTTGTTTACAACAGCAACATGCCTGGCAAAGCATCGCGCTGAAACGTGTGTTGCAGGCTATGACGCAAGTCTTCATTGACAGAAATGTTGCAGTGTATACCTAATATTTTTATACAATTTTTTTTAAAACATTGGAAAACATTAAGAATGTTTGTCAGGCTTGTCCTCCTACAGAAATCATATTAAAACAAACAAAAAAACCCCCGCCTCCCCAGCTTTTTCTCTTTTCATACATTTTTGAAAAAAGTCCTCCAAGTAAGAAATGTAGTCACACCTAGGTGTCCGTATGATGTCCAAAATGTGATTCATCGGACAAATTGTCACATTGTAGCTTCATCAAAGCATGACCGTGTTCCCATTGTAGATCCTTTTTTGCATTTGATCGGTTGTACAGTCTTACTGGTATGGTGCTATTCAGCAAGCTGTGATGCACTGTGGTCTGCATTATGTAGTCAGCTTTAACTTATTTTTGCATATGCTTCAGCAATTTTCTTTGTGGTAACCCTTCTGTGGGATCAGTCTTCAATCACTCTGCACTCAGGGTCCTGTCACCGGTTCGATGGTTGTCATTCCTTGGATGACTTTTAGTAGACACTAATCATTTCATTCCAGGAACGCTCCACAAGACCTGCCCCCCAATCATGCCACGTTGCGAGGTGTTGCCTCTGAGAGTGATATTAGTAGTGGGTTTTGGAATGACACCATTCTCTTAAGATTCTTCTTCCAGTTTATTTACATAGTCCACTATAGACTCTACAGGTGTCTGTTATCTATCATCATATCAGACAGTACATCAAGTTTATGGTTATAAAAGTTTAGCAGATAATCTATAAACTATGAGCTGATACGTAGTCCAGGTCACATTTTCAGATGCATTATAAAATTTATGGCTACATTTTATGACACTGCTGAAGGGTAGGTAAACATTAATTGTGACACGTTATGAATCAGTTAACAGATGTTTTGTGTTGTATTCAAAGTGGACTGTCCTAACAAAGCCTTACCCTTTTCTCAAATAAATTCCCCCCCTGACCATTCCGCTTGAAGCAAGTTTCTGCGATTACCTTTGTATGATATCGTTTCACCACTATTGTATGATGTAAACATACTAGTGGCCACAGAGCTGCTCTAATTTTACAAATAAAGCACATCTTTGTAATTTTGCTAAATTAGAATCAGGTAGTCTGTTGGGCTTTTTACACCCCAGGCTAGTGGCTCATCAGGCTGGTGCTTATCCCTGGTTTCTATAGCATGAAGCGACCAGGAGTACAATCGCAGGTTACCTTCCCAGTATATATTTTTTTACTGGTACCCATTTATACTGCTGGGTGGATAGAGGCACACGTGTGGTTAAGACCTTGCCTAGGGGTCTTAGCACAGTGGGGATCTAACTGCGATTTGGACACACAACTTCCTGATCATGAGCCCAGCAGCTTAACCACTACGCAACAGGCCCCACTAATTTAGAATCAGAGTAGTGTCAAAAACAGAATGCTGGTTTTGGGGGGAAAAAAATTGCATGACAGTTTTTGCAATCAAAAAACGTTTCAGAATCACGATGTGATTCACAATGTTATAAGGTATATGAATGGACCATTCTGGCATGTGCAGATCTTACATCTGTCAAAATCTGACCACCTTATATTTGCTTTTGTCCCCCTCAGTTTTTGTGAGTTACACCACTGTGGCTCTCAGCCCATCAGTTACAAAGTGCAAAAAAGCCCTTTCTGGATCACTGTAAGGAGTCAGAGATACATACACTCCACTATCATTTCCATTTAGGGTATCAAGGGAATGCAGTATTTTACTAGTAAGATGACTTCTCTTTTTCCATGCAAGAACATTCAATCAGGCACAGTTTCTAATGGTTCTGTTTTCTTTCGTGTCTCAAAATGGCAGTGTAGATTTCATTAAGATTTGGTGCTAAAAAAGTGTTTGGTGGTCTTGAAATAAGTGAAACAGAATAAAATGCTATAATCAGAAAGGTTTGATGTTGATTGTTTATATAGTCCTTTATATTGAAGGAGAAAAACCTGGAAACCTAGCCGGAATTAGAGAACAATGTTTTGTGTGATCGGCACTTCCCTCACAAATACGAGGTGTGACCTCAATGTCCCATTTTATATTACTCCAATAGTGATATTTGTTGCTTGGTCTGTATGCACTGTACAGATGAACTCAATATGGATGCGGTGCGATGAGGTCAGTAAGCCCTCGTGATGCTCCTTCCTTCTGAATTTAATGGGCTTTTTTCTCATGGTTAAAGTGCCGATAACAATCGCCGCCTACTCACTAGAACACAGGAGCTACATAGTGAAGCTGACCCCATTATTGACCAAAAGCGGAGTTGCTTTTGAGGTCCAATTACTTTTTCTCAATGCCCTTTTCAAAGAAAGGTCTCCACGCTTCTTCAAAAACAGAACCGGGGTGAAGCTAGAGGGAGAGAGCAAAGGAGTGGACAATGTTGCGAACATGCCACCATATTGTTTTGGCAGTGAGCCAAAAGTACATCGGTAGGCTGTGATTTGTTATGCTGTTGAGGGCTTGTAATTTGCAGAGGCACTTGCAGAACACTCAACAGCAGCAGTTCTCTGTCGAAGTATGAAGGACTGGCTGTACCATACTGTGCTTTCTCTGCCATCTGATTGACCTCGTCAGGGGCTTGGCAATTTGTTGAATAATGAGGGATTTGTATATAATAATGAGGGAAAATTACCATTAAAGATATCAATTAGAGTTAACAATTACTCTTCTATAGTTTGGCAGGTAAAATGTTGAACTAGCCTAGCGTCTATTAAAATGTACAATAACTGTTAATTTATATATAAGATTATACAGTAATCAGGAATATCACCCCAGTTATGTTCAGTAAAGTTTCTTGTTTATGGTGATTTTACGGCCATTTTTAATTGCCTCGGATATGTAACGCAAATAGCTGTGTTTTGTCAGTTTATTCTTTTGCTTAGAATTGAATTAATCATTTGTCCTGTTGTGTGAAATTGAATATCAGCAGTTAGCTTATGTTCAGATCTAACTTGACTTAGTTAAGCCTCTATGAATAACTTCTGCTGTCAGAATAAATTCCCAAAGTTCATGAAATACTAATTTTGGGCAGTCTTGCCGTGATCTTGTAAATTTCATGCTTCGTTGTGAAGTTTTCAGTTGATGTAATTGACATCATTGTGGTCTTTAGGTCATCAGCTTTAATTTGGTGTATAGTTTATGCAGCTATGACCTGTAGTTTTTGTGTTAAGTTAGTTTATAGGTATTGGAGGAAACACAGTTTTACCTTGTTCATAATAATTTCAGAGCAGGTCCCGTGGGGTATTTCCAATGACAGCCGCTCTGACGCTATTTAAGCGTAAGTGCTCTTCAGAGCCATGCTTGCTGGACTGGACTGTAACTATTACTGTAAGGATGTGCTAGCTAGATCTGCTACCGACCTGGCAAGACGGTAAATCTTATTGGAAATCTTACTAATGTATTTATATTAATTAAGTGGAAGAAACTTTGAATCAAACTGTTTATTGTAGTTATCCCTTTGATCACTTAGTATAACCCAAATTAACAAGTCGTGTGTTTTAAGAACCCGTGGTTAAGGCTATTTATGTGCCTAGATGCTTTTGTGAAAGTGTCTTGACTCTACTGAAGTAGAAAAGGGTCAGCACCGTAACATCTTTCTTAATTTCTTTATTTTTTTAATTCAATGAATACAGTCGGCCTCCTACTTACGAAATTAATCCTTTCCAGTGTCTTTCTCGTAACGCGGAGGTTTCGTAAGTAGAGGCGCATTTTATATGTAAAACACCTGATTCGTTCCAAGGCTCCCAAAACTACACCATAAACTCTTTAAAAATGATAAAAGTACACCAATTTTGTATGAAATATGTGTTAAAAGTAAAAGAATATTAAACCATTTAAACATTTTATTAACATATGAAACCATTTTATTAACATTTATTAATTAAACCATTATTAAACATTTTTTTATTAAAGCACATACACACACACACACACACACAACTTCTCTCTCTCATACACACACAATACAGTACACATTAAATGTGTATTGTGGTGCGCTCCGCTGAATGCGGGTTCTGCCCACACGCAGGACGTCGGAGCATTTTAAGAGGGGGAATTCAAAGCGCATTCCCTGCTTGACAGATCGGAGGTCCAAACTCAACTTTAACTTGATTCTTTGAGGGAACGGAGGTCCAGATGAGCTGCGTTTTGCTCACATTCAGCAGAGCATGCCACATTTATTAAACATTTACTGAATTAAACTGCAATGTGCTCTCTCGAGAGTTAAGCCTCCTTTCATCTCTGACTGACTCTGTAGGCAGTCTCTCTCTCTCTCTCTCTCTCTCTCACACACACACACACACACAGTCTCTCTCGCTCTCTCTCTGTGTGTGTGTCTCTCTCTCTCGCTCGCTCATTCACACACACACACAAAACTGTCTCTATGGGGTGTTTTGCCAAATGTGGGCTCCGCCCACACGCAACGTGCAGCTCACTGAACAATTCTATTTAAATGTTTAAATGGACGGGATGTTTTATTTAAAGCAGAATTACAGTACCTGTTTGAAAGATCAGAGGTCCTGGTTCAACATTAACTTGCTTCCTTGTGAGATTAGAGGTCTTGTTCCTCGAAGCACTCTGCTCATGCTTCTTCTGCTTCAATATCATCCCGATTGTAGAGGGGTTTCGGCGATAACGAAAATATAATGCTTCAATGATCTCAAAACAAGCCAACAGTCAACTCTCCTTCACGCGTGTGAGAAACAGGAAGTCTGGGTACAGGAAGTATGGGTGCTGTTCAGCTGCCTCCTGGCCAATGGGAGGCCAGCGGGGCAGGATGTTGGGAGACAGCCGATGAGTGAGCAACTCGCGCATCATGTGAAATTTTGATTGGCGCGTTTGAATTTTGAATGGCGCGTTTGGCACTTTTCGGAAGAGGGGGTTCTTTTCGTATACAGAGAATGAAAACTTAGGAAAATGTTTTTCGTAAGACGGAGTTTTTGTACCCAGGGGGTTTCGTAAGTAGGGGGCCGACTGTATTTCCAAAAAACCCCCCAAAAAAATCCGTGATGCACTGAAGCCGCATGAATTGAAGCGCGAAGTCGCGAGGGATCCCTATACAATTATATTATATAATAGTTTTCTTCAATGCAGCCGTGAGGGGGAGGGGCACAAAGTGTGCTGGGAAGCTGCTCGACATTGCAGATGACATTTCACTCTCCTTTTCCAGAAATTGTGTATTCACAATCTTCTAAATAAACTTAATGACTGCTATTGAAGAGAAAGTCTGAGATAAATTCCGCATGGAGTAAACTAGAGGCAGGAAGTAAACCGGAAGTGAATGTGTGATGGGCACTGTGCATGTGCAAGCCCGAGCTGACCAATCAGTGTGCTCGTTTCAGATCTTCCTTAGCAACTAGCCTGCATTGTTTACAAGCATATCGTCTTCACAACCTTTATTTTATTCGCTGAAACGGCATTTCAATACCAAAACAGTATCTAAAATGGAGAGACTACTTCACGGCCGTTCTTCTGGTGTATGGATTATAGTGTGTCTTGTACCGAACTCGGTGAATAATTGCAACAAAAGCCAGTAAGTTTGCTACTGTTTTTATCTAGTTTTATGAGGGTACTTGCCAGAAAAATGGGGGGGGGGGGACATTTTTAGTGAGTTTAAGTCGATTTCACGTGAGCAAGTGATAGTTGAATACTTGTTTTAATAGTTTATGCAAAAATCCGAATTTCGATAAAAATGGACCATTTTTACTTTTCTGGCCTTTATCTCAAAAGTGGTCTGTGCGACAAGTGCCTACTTTTGGTGGAGTGCCTCACAAATATCAATGTGTTTGCCAAATTTCATACTGAATCCATATTATGCTACAGCGGGTCACACACATCCTCTGTACTTTTTTCTTATTTATCTTTAATTGTAAGTTTACACTGGGGCACAATATTTGTGATTCAAAAAATTGTGGCGCTCCAAATTTTTGATCTAGCTGAGAGGATGGCTGGGGCGTAAAAAGGAGACGGGATGCATCCATCTGATGAAACTTGAAGGAGTTGTGTTTAAAAGTTTATCAAGGTCCCCTACTATGACACATCATTGTCTGTTACACTCTACTGCAGTCTACTACGATTTTGTTCTATCATGCTTGAAATCAAATTGTAATAATCCCGGGAACATTTTTGACAGCACACGAATCTACCAGGTTCCGTCAGGAATATAATTCGATTCCCCATGCTCATCACAATACTCTCAAATTGTGGCGATTACAGATATGGTGCCTCGGTGTAAACCCTGAATAAGATATATACAGAAGATACAGGCTCTTGTACATATTTTCATTACATTTGTATTGTTCATATGTAATAGCTTAGGGATTAGTATCAAGAGTTTTGCAGGTAGTTTTACTTTAGTAAATATGGGTTGTGATTTTTTTTTATTTTATTTTATTTATTTATTTATTTATTTTTTTATAAATATGACATCTGGGTATAGAGACATTTATTAGATCAGATGCTTCTCAGAATAGCTGCCAAGTAATCTGAGATGAAATTTATCTCTTAAGTCAGATACGTGGCAGATGCACAATATTATGCATACACACTGAAAGATTCCGTGGCCGCTCACGCATCTTTATCAAAATATCAGCTTACAGTCAAGACACAGTATGAAGCTTTGGGCAGTCTTTCCCCTCCCTCTTTCTTGTTCCCTCCCTCTCTCTCCCACCCTCCCTGTGCATCTCGCTCATGCACTCTGAGCACCACATCGCTCTGCAGCCATCCTGACAGACGCATACTATTCCATACCAGCTTGCTCTTCTCTTCCCAAGCTCTTTTCTCCCTTTTTCTCCCCCCCCCCTTCCTGTTGTATTCCCCCCCCTCTCCTTTTTGCGTCAGTGTGCTGAGGAGGTGGCTGAGAAACGGAGTTGGCGAGTTACCCTGCTCCCCTGTTGGTGCGGGCTGGAGCTGGTGGACAGGATTAACAGCTGCAGGAAGTGAGCTGGAAGGATTTCAGGATGGCACAGCAGGACACACTGGCTGTGCCACCCATGCCCAAACATGTAGGGTTGAATGAGGACCTGGTGAAGATCCTGAGGGAGAATCTCCTGCAGCAGGAGCGCCCGCGTGGGCACCGCCGCTCGCCCGCAGCCATCTCGCCCCGTCTGTCACCCCGTAACTCGCCTCGCCTGCTGCGTCGCATGCTGCTCAACAACAACATCCACAAACAGAGGCGTTTCACTGTGGCACACACATGGTAGGAGTGTGAAACCTCTGTTGGCTGTTTGTGTGTGTGTGTGTGTGGGGGGGGGGAGGCTACACATTTAAATGGTTTTCTTGGCGATTTTATAAAAGACAATAGACCAATTTACTACAGGGACATGTTTGTGGTAAGGGGCTGATTTATTCAGGTTTGAGTCTTGTGCTCCAAGCGCAAGAGGTGTTTGAAATTCTCGACATGCAAAGCCGAATGTTAATGTGAGAGCACGTTTCTGTCTTTTGATATTGCCACCCTATTCAGAACACCTGGCGGCTTGTGCCGCTGAATAAATCACACTCGTGCCAGGCCGGTATATGTGGACCTTCCTGAAAGGAATTTCATTTTCTTTTATCGCCTGCATTTTTTAATCTTCTCATTGCATTGTCTTCTGCTGTAGACTAAAGGAAGCGATGAAACAAATTCTTTCTTTTCACTGTTTTATGCCTTCATTTTTATGTTCTTTAGCAAGTTGCCTGCTTTAGTTTAAGAGACTTGACCTGCAATAACTAACACCCCCAAAGTAGTGGGATTTTTGCCAGAATCAACCATTCAAACTCCTGGTGTAAATTTCACAGGCACTCTCCTCCTCCATATTATTACCAGTTGAATGGAACTTATTTTATGTTTTGTTGATATGGCTTTTTTTGAAAATTCTTTCCTCGGCTCGAGCACAAATCCAGCTCATACTGCTCAATCATATTCATTATTGTGTGACTGCTGTGGAAGCCTCATAGTGCAATGCAGTATAAAATGAGGCAGAATGGCATGCCACACTTCTTCCAAAACACCATTTCAGGTTCTTCTTGAATCCACTGTGTCAAATCTGAATTTATTATCCAATGTACATTCTCATGCTGCGTGTTGGCATGCAATCAAGAAGCCACAGTTTGAGCTCATTATGGGTATAGAGGTTAGCGTTGCTCTCACTTTTCCTGTTGCTATGTGCTTTTCCATGTTGTGAAGGTGTATCCAAAGAAAATGTTATTCATCTATACACTTACATACAATTACTGGCCTGAAGCACTCTGTGCCATTAACTATGCTTGTTTTTGAAATTATCTTCCAAGGAGTGCATCACTCGGGTGAAAACTGTCACAAGTAGTAATTGCCTTCAAATTACATTTACTTGAGTTCTTGCTTTTATGAAGCAAATGCAGCAACCGACAGTCTTTGGAAAATGATTGTCTTCTCCATGTTCTATTTTTTTTGTAGTCATCATTCAGCAAACTGTGTAATTCAACTTGGGCCACAAGGAGGCAGAACCTATCTTGGACAACTCTCGGTGATGACAAGCTTCACCCTGAATAGTCCCCCAGTCCATTGCTGGCATTGCCCTTATGTGTGAGTGTAAATGCCAGCAATAGCCCCTCAGTCCATTGTTGCCATTTATACTCACACCTAGGGGCAATTTGGAACAGTACATTAGACTAATGTGCATGTCTTTTGGACTGTGGGAGGGACGTGGACTACCCAAAGCAAACACACAAGCATGGGAGAACATGCAAATTCCTCACAAATGCCGTTGTCGAGATCAGACGTCTTTTTTTACGCTGTGAGGTGGATATGCTAACCACTGTGGCACCATGCTGTATCTACTTTTTCATAATTCTCAAAATAAATAAATACACTGGGATTTCCTTTCGGCTTTTTCCCTTTATCAGGGGTCGCCCCAGCGAATGATCTGCATGTTTGATTTGGCATAGGTTTTTACGTCAGATGCCCTTCTTGACACAACCCTTTTAGTAAGGGACAGAAACATGCTTGCGGCTTTTCAGCTACTCTTTACGAAAGTCAGCAATGGTTCTTTTACATGAACCTCTCACCATAGATATTGTGAGACATGGCCAGCCTTTGATAGCCCAGGTAGCTGCACTGGGGGGGACAGTGACAACCTTGTGGAGAGTGGGACTCGAACCCCCAACCTTAGGATCAGCGATCCAGTGCCCTATACCACTAGACCACCACTGCCTCGTTAAATAAAACATAATAAATACACTAACGGTCATTAAAAACTCTGAGACCATAATTTTCTAAATGATTTTTGTTCCTCAACACTGCACTTTTGTAATGTAGATAATTTGATTAGCATGTTGGCTTCAAAAAACAACAAGCAAAAGTCTCAAGAATAAATTATGCACATTAAAAAAACGACAAAACAAAATGGCACCTGCCAAAATGAGTCACGACAGTCACTATTGGTTATGGTTTCCTTTTACGGTGATGTTGTGGTGATGCAGCATGGTGAAATCAGCCCTGCAGTGCTGAAACCGGTTGTATTGATCCAGTTCTGGAGTCGTTACACTCTTTTGCTTGAGACAGGGCCTGTTGTCAATTGACACTGTCATGTTGTGGCAATCAGATTTCTGATAGTGGGTTGTGTACAGTCCATACGCCACGCTACCTCAACTGTACTATAATTCAATCCGGCCTCCTCTATACCCATAGCGAGACGTTCACGTGATAGACATGGCATTATGACATGTTTTTTAAACCACGCCTCAAATTGTGCAGATACACACTGTCTTGCTCAAACTACATGTGGCCCACACGTGTTGTGAAGCGTCAGAAAATGACAACTCATCCCTTTCTTAAGTGCCTGAGTACTGTCATCAATAAAGCCACAGGGTAACCCCCCCCCCCCCCCCCCATACGTGTCAGTACACATTTGGAGCAGTATAAGAAAAGGAACAATACTGCTCTGGGAATTGATCACAATTGGTAATTAATTTATACATCCTGTAATATGTAATTTAATTATAATGAGGTACTCTTGTCAAATTCTTTTCCAACCTTCGTCTGATGATATTCTCAAGAGTAGGGTGTTAACCCCCAGAGATGGTCCTGCTGATGGTTTTCATTTAACTGTGTAAGTATTGAGATGGACTGCACCATGCACCCCATTTCTGCTCGAATAGCATCATCAGTCACATACAATTCAAGCATGGGATTAGATCTCAAGAATTGTACTTGGCAGAAATGAGACATTTAAGGGGCGGGGGGGGGCTGGATAAAATTTTTGACTGCCAGACATGTTGGTAGATAGTCTGCCACTATTCATTCCTTTTCTATGTTTAGTCATTTGTGAATTAACTAAATGGAAGCCATTTTTATGACGAGGTTTATATTGTCAAGTGTACTTGTCTGTGTAAATATTTGTTAGCAGCCTTATGTATTCATATTCACCCAAAATTGGGCCTTTAATACAAACACTTGATCACATTTATTTTGGATCCGAATAAATGAAAATAATTGCAATCAAAACACAAATGTGACTTCTTAGATGGCAAGCATGGTGCATGTTGTAAAAGACGACTGTTACCTGACCATTCCAGTGCTGTGAAGTGTAACTGAGAGCAAGCGATCAATTATGGGTGACAAGGCACTGTCAAGAAATCTCATGGATAAAGTTGTTGATGGGCAAAAATCTGGAATTGGATTGGAGGAAAAAAAAAAAACGTCAAAGGCTTTATTACTCCTTCGAAGCAGAGTCTTTTTATATTAAAGATCTGGAATGTGTTTTGTATTTCTAGAACCTTTCTAGGATCAGGCTGTCCCTCCAATCTGGATGGAAGCATGAGGAATAAACTGGTCAGATCAAACCCTTCTAACCACTATCACCTTTAAAGCATAGCCATATAAAGTAACACAAAGATTTTGAGGCCAAACAGATAATGCCCTGAACTATTTTGCCTCAATTCCAAATGGTATATCTGAAACAAAGCCGATATAACTAACCATCAAATATAACAAGCATGCAGGTAGTCGCATCCGGTTCTGTGGGTGTTTCTGTACAGCAGGTCCTGGAGCACTTGTAAAGATGGACGGAAAATAGATGGGGTAAGATGTCCATTCTTGAGGAAAACCTGCTGCCTTCAGGAAAGTTTTTGGTGGGAAGAAGGTTCATCAAACATAATAGTGACTCAAGATTCACCACACCGTGGCTAAAGGAGAAAGAGGTGAATGTCTAAAAGTTTAGATGTGTAACATTAGAGCTCAATCCCAAAAAAAGTCATAACTACAATTAATCAAAATACAGATAAGAAAATTCACCCTTTCATAATCTTGGGGTTCCTGCTCCCATATTTATCTCCCCTCCCAAATTGTTACTACTGTATACAGTGGTACCTCACTTTACAAAAGTCTCACCGAACAAAAAATTCAGGTTACGAAACGCATTTTCCTAAAATCTTTGTCTCTGGATACGAAACAAGTTCATGTTACGAAAGCGCCATCTTAAAAATTCAAACATGGCATTCAAAAATTCAAACAATGCACGAGTTGCTTTCCCATTGGTAGTCTCCCAACACCCTGCCCCACTGGCCTCCCATTGGCTAGGAGGGAGCTAAATCTCCATAATACAGTACTGTACCCATAATGCTTTTAGTGTGTCTTCGACCCATTGTTCGACACACGCGTGAAGGAGAGAGCGTAATGTTGGTTTGTGAGTTTTTTGAGTGTGCTTATTGCAGCATTATTTTTCGTTATTAATCATGAGCCCCAAGAAAGTGATTCCCGGTGAGACTGAAAAGAAGAAGCGGGCTCCATTATCAATAAAAGTAAAACAGGAGATGATAAAAAAAATATGAAAGTGGGATTCGGTTGAGTGAAATCGCAAAGGAGTATGGTCGAAACCCCTGTACAATCGGGACGATATTGAAACAGAACGAGGCATTAAAAGCTGAGATACAGTGACGGAGGCGATTATTTCGGAAAAAGCAACCGCCATATTTAAGGACCTCGTAGAGGAGGGTGGGGGTGGTGGAACACATATTTCATACACATTTCATGCAAAATTGATGTACTTTTATAATTTTAAGGGTTTATGGGGTAGTATTGGGAGCCTTGGAACGAATCACGCGTTTTACATGTAAAATGCAGTTCAACTTACGAAAAATGCAGTTTACAAAAAAAAAGGCACTGGAACGGATTACTTTCGTAAAGTGAGGTACCACTGTATTTCATTTAGCTGCTATAGGTTGGACTTGTGAGTCTTTTCGGTACCCTCTGTACTTCCACATGCTAGTCTAATGGATTATTCCATACAGGTATGGTGTGGGTTGCTTTACAATCATGTCTGTGATCATCTGGGGAACTGGTTAGGGTGTTTCTCACCTTTGTCCAGTGTTAGCTGAGAAAGACACCTGCTTCACTGTGACCCTAATACAATTAAGTGGTTTTGAAAATGAGTGAGTGAGGACACTCTTACTGAAGTTTTACTCATAATCTTATGCCTATGCATAAGATCTGGTTTTCATAGTTTGTTTTGACACATGAATGAATGAAGGAAATAGTATATTGCTCACTCATTGGTAAGTTATATGGGAACCCCTACACATTTTATCTGTTCCGCAATGATACATGTCCATATAGAGACATTTATTAATGGTTCTATATGACTATTATTAAAATCACAAAAGGCGTCAAAATGACTGTTACATGTAACATTACTAACTAATCAGATTGAACTTTAGAGTAAAGACAGGGCTAATCCTGAACACGAATATAGTTTGAAAGGGTTTCTCTGGTTGGTTGTTTGTTTGTTTATTTATTTATTGGAATAGCCGAGTCCCAGGATTCAGCTGTGGCTCCAGACATTCATTACTCTTCTAACTATGAACTTTCCATTAATTTTAATGTTTTTTATTTTATTTAATTCATATACATTAATGGGTGGCTAGCAACCCAGTAGGAATAAAAACAAGACCTATCAAAGGGCGGATGAACTCTTCAGAGTCAACGGATAGCTAGCGAGAGATGGTATCTCGATAAAAATACCCTGCAGAATTAACTTTGGACCTCCACTGTGGATTTTTTTGCCCTTCGTTTCCAGCCATAAGAGCTGTTATGGCAGCCGCCTACGCCAGAATTCTGGCACGGCACCCAGATTGATTGATTGATGCATTGCTATTTCTTCAGGTTTAAGGCAAATTAAAATTCTTTAAAATTGGTTTTCAAGCAGTTTCAAACATGGGGTGAGGGTGTTTTTTTTTTTTTTTTTTTTTTTTTTTCTTTTCAAAAGGTAACATGACCATTTAAATGTAACTATACTTTGTTCATTCATTCATTTTTCTGAATCCTAATTAGGGTTGCGGGGAGGCCCGCACCCATCTTGACCAAATCTGAGCGAGGGCAGAGTACACCCTAGACAGCTTGCCAGGCCATCGCAGGGAAGAAAGACACTGCTGGCTATGCAGCTACTCTTGAAGAAACTCAGCAATAGGTTTTGTTTTGTTTAAAACATGCTTCGGAGCATAGACAGTGAAAGACATGGTTGGCTTTTGAACACCAAGTTTACTGCACTAGAGCGACAGCAGCAACAATCGCTTTTTCACTATAGTAATAAATTGAATTGGAGTGATTTTTTTTTTTTTTTTTTTTTTTTTTTTTTTTGGGTGCAGTATTGCATGCAAGCTGTTCTTTCCCTATTCATCTCTTTCGCACTCTCCCACACATCCACTTCTGTCACAATTTTATTATTTTAATTTTCCAAGTGATAAGATGCTGTAGTGTTAAGCTACTGTTGAAATGCCTTGGACAACTGTCCCACAAAGGTGTGTGATTTTACCAACGACTTGATTTGGGGTGTGTGTGTGTGTGTGTGTGTGTGTGTGAGGGAGAGATAAGGCTGAGGCCTGAAGCGGGTGAGTGGGAAGCCAACCTTTCTTCTCCCACTTCTGACTGGTCAGAAATCACCCTTGACGATGAACTTGAGTTATTAAAGTTCTTGATACAGAGTGAGTTGCAGCTCTGGCAACATCTGTAGAAGCTGGTTTCACTTTGTACGTTAGCGCACTTTACTGTGTTACGCTTACTGCAAACCAGCAGTGGCTTTGCAGGCCTTTAGCTGTGCTAACAGAAAGCAGTAACCTTGATCAAAGATTGTTTTTCTCAGGCAAAGGATTTGGAACAGCTGCCACTTGGAGACGGCAGAAGGTCATCTTTATGAAAGGTCTCCTATGTCTCCATAGACTACTATTGACGTCAGCATAATAAGTTTGAATTTTTGTTGGATTATTCTTGTACCTGATGCAAAACAACGTACAACAGAAAAGCACACTGAATAATTAAAGAAGTAAAAAAGCCCTGAATGTGTCCATTGCCCTGGACAAAGGGCATGTAAATGATTTAGAAAAGTGTTGGAAACTTTTGCAATGGCCAGGATCCAAAATGTTTCTCTTTGGGGTGCACTGAAAGTATAGTTTTTGGCTTTTTATTATACCTATATTGATGCTATAATTAATAACTTTAATATTCGACATCAGGTGTATCACATATCCTTTCTTCATTTTTTATTAAACTCATTGGGAGGCTGTAGCCCATCACAGCTGACTCGGGGTGATGGTGTGGTACAACCTAAACTCATTAATTCACTCATTTTCCAAACTGTTTAACCCTACTAGGGCTGTGGGAGGGTTTGAGCCTATCTCGGCCAATACTAGGCAAAGGCTTACTCTGAACAGCTTGCCATTCCATCACAGGACCAGCAAACAAACAACTACTTACACTCACATCTAGAACCAGCCGATTAGCCTAATAAATATGTCTTTGGACCGTGGTGGGGGAACCACAGTGCCTGGAAGAAACTCGTACAAGCATGGGGAGAACATACAAACTCCACTCAGATGTCTGAGCCCATGAATAAAACCAAGGACCTTCTTGCTCTGATTTGGACTTGCTGCTTCGGGGCAGACAGGAATATCCATTTAGCGTAATGTGCATGTTTTTGAACTGTGGGATGAAACCAGTGTCTGGAGGAAACCCACAAAAGCACAGAGGTGAAAGTGTTGATTACTGTCCCTCTGTGCTGTCCTAGGTGCGTCAGGGAACATTAGTTCTGATCATCCTGCTTGCTCTCATTAAAGCAGTAAATCTAAGTAAAGCAAATTCAGATATTTGTTTCTAAACCAAGTGAAGTGGATTTTGGTTCATTAAAATCCGTGTAATATTTCCCATATCAACCAATTGGGTTTGTTTCAGTACATTCAGAGGACATGCCCCCATCATATTTTGCTGTTTGGTTAATAACACACATTTCTTTGGGCTGACAGGCTCAGAAAGCATGCAGTATTATTGGTTTGCATGGACTTCAACATCACAATCACTTGCACATGAAAGGAAATGAAATCCTGTTGCTATGTGCTCTATGAATGTCTAGACACTGAACCGGGGTGAAGTATTTCCTGACAGGTTTGATATGTGCGAAATTTCCCTTGCTTTTTAGATCCCTTTTTAATCACAGTGATTGCTGAATTCTCTGAGAGTATCGGGTGCAGAAACGGTAACTGTGCTATTCACATTCAGTGTCTCTTCCATATCTATAAAGAGCAGGTATGGAAATGACTTTTGTACGTCACTCTCCCAACTCACTGACTCCTTTGTGTAATATTCCCAGTAATGAATAGTAAATGAGGAAAAAAAAAGATTTGTTGAGTTAATTTCAGTCAATTTTAAAATATCAGGCCAATCAACTCGGAGTAAATGACTTTGATCCTAAAATAGCTGTAAAATGTCTCCAAGTACCATTCTTTTTTTGCTTGTTTTTTTTTTTTTTTTTTTTTTTTTTTTTGCAGTGTTCCATTAGGATTCAGATTATAATCGGGGTATTTTTCACCTGGTATTATAAGTGAATGAATAAGTCATGGATCACATTTCCTGTTATGAATTAAATAAATGAATGAAACGAGTCTGGTTCGCGAGCTCTAATCTAGTCAGGCTCTTAGCTAAGGAATATGATGTAAAATTCCTTTGAGGAATGCTTGTCAGGTTAGTTATATCCTAAAGTTGTTCGTAGTGAAGGTTTTAAATGTTTATGAATATATTTCTAGTATTGTCTCAGGCATTCTGCCCATTTGGTGTTCGCATGATTATAATTCTGTTACAACTTCTGTCAGGTTGGCTCTAGATTGCGGTAGTTATTAGCAGTAGCATTAAAGATGAATGTTGTCTTCGATCAATAGTGAAAATTATACACTAATTAAATCCTGTCATATTAGCTTGATGTTATCTCTCGTGTTAATTGCTTGTGCAAGTCAAGTTGATAAGTATGAATATGGCAAAGATTTATTCACAAGACCTACTGGCTAAAAAATGTGTGAAAATAAATGTGTATCTGCAAATACTAATTGATTTTTAACACGTGTACAATACGTATATATTAGCTTTCCCAGCTAGAAAGAACACTGGACGGCTGTGTCTATAATATAATAAGCATTCATTATTTTACATTATATAGAATGTTATATTATAATGAATATATTAGTATTTAGTGCCATTACCATGATTTATAGCTGCTGGGTTCCTACAGGTCCTATCACATCAAGGCTTCATCTTGAACATTTCTATCCTCGCTATTTTTCTGCACTCTGGACGGGCTTTATACACCCGTACAGGAGCTTTCTTTTTGGTTTGAAAGATACAGTTCTTAATGGGGAGGGGAGGCAGGATTCAGAATTTTAAATGAGAGGGGAGATCACGCTTTACATGGCCCTGATATAAATCTGTAGCTTCACCCAAGTAAAAACCATTCATTATTTTTGGGATGCAGATTGCAGACACCTCACATCCCCTTTCTGTGTTTTGCACAATTTATATTTAGAATATTTTTGTGTAATATTTGACAGTTGTGAATTCCTAAATATCCACTCTCTTGTGCCATTTGCTGTCAGTTCAAAAAACTGGAAGATGGGTGGATCGATATGTTTATTTTCAATTAGTTCGTCACATATAGCTTCGTGGCATGTTTATAAGCTCTGTAACTTAACAGATGGCTTGACAAAACAAAATGACAAAAATTGGCAAGAATGTGTCATTCAGTTTGCTCCTTATGTCATACTTGGCAGTTTATTTATTATGCACATTCCATATGTACCCACAGTAACATAATATGAAATTTTATATAAAGCAAGATTATGAATTTGCCAATTTATCAGCTTTTTAATATTACAGGTAATCAATCACAGATGAATGTTCGATCAAATTTTAATTTGAGGTTAATTGAATATATTTTTGGATGTAGTCGGTCGAATTTTAGGTAAAAGGCCCATATTCATGATCTTGAAAAGCGGGGCAGTGATGGTCTAGTGGTATAGGGCACTGGATCGCTGATCCAAAGGTTGGGGGTTCGAGTCCCACTCTCCACAAGGTTGTCACCGTCCCCCCCAGTGCAGCTAACTGGGTTATCAAAGGCGGGCCATGTCTCTCACTGTCTATGGTGTGAAGCATGTAAAAGAACCATTGCTGACTTTCGTAAAGAATAGGATGCAAAGTCGTCAGCGTGTTTCTGTCCCTTGCTAAAAAGGGTTGTGACAGGAAGGGCATCCGACGTAAAAACCTCTGCCAAATCAAACGTACGAATCAGATGACTCGCTGTGGCGACTCCCGAGTAAAAGGGAAAAAGCCGAAAGGAAGACAGACAGTTCATGATCTTGAAAAAATGTTTTGGACCTGCTCAAATTGTTTTTGCGAATTCAGAGTGGCTCGAATACAATTGAAAAGCTTAGGAAGCGGTTTGGTCCTTTTTGCTTCTTTTTGAATGACTCGAGTGTTTGTTTTTTGCATGTCATGCGAAACCTCCCCCTGTCCTTTTGACAAAGAAAAATCCCACAAAATGGTGCACAGTTCACATGAATTTTCCCTTCTATAAAGAGGTGGTCGGCAGGAGTTCTGTACACCTCTGTTTACACTTTCATTAAAAAAAAAAGTCTGCTTATTTCCTATATGCAACTTGCCTCTTGCCATCTCACACATGTATTATAAAAATATATTATTTCTAAATATAATTAGTGGTTTTGGTGTCGACTGCTTTTCACAACAGAGGAATGCACATATCAGATCTCTTCTGTTTTCGCTAGAATCTGATTCTTTGCGATGTACAGAATACTTATGGGAAATAAATAATAGATATACACACACTATGAAGTAATCTATTTCTGTAATTTTTAAAAAAATATATATTTACTTTTCCTGAAATAATTAGTTCAACGTGGATTTCCCTGCATAATCTCTCCTGATATAATGCAGGATTTTCCCTTATCAGATTGAATTTTAAAGCTGATCTAGTCTGGTATGCATGTGCAAAATAAATAATAAATCCCCAGATATAATTAATAAAAACTTCTAACAGGTAATTATGCTCCAATCTGACATGGAATGAATGAATCATGGAGGTTTTTCTGCGAAGCTCCTCACTCCACTAAGCTATCATACACACACAAGTCTGCACTACAGCTTTATGCTGTCCTATAAGCCAAATCTAAGCAGCTCATGCTGGAATACACATTTCATTCGGACCCACTGGATTCGGGAGGATTAAATGAAGGTTGCATACAGAAGAAAAAAAAGCGTAAAAATTCTTAAAAACTTAAAAAAATTGTATTTGTTTTATTTACATTTAAGGCAGGTTCAATACATGATACACAGCCAATGCAAGGTCACGGATCCCCAATGATAGTCTATATTGAAGGTTTTTGATGAAACTCCACGTTTTTCCGAAAAAGTTACGCTATTTTGCAGCTATATTGCTTACATGTGAGTACACCCTTCGCCTCCTGAATAATCCTGAACAGAGATACTGATCTTTAGAACGTCTTTATTGACTGTGAGCCCAAAGCTCCCACATGAAAAGACTTGTGTAATGAAAGTGAGAGGGCTGGTGTATCTTTTGCCCAGATGCTCTGTACCTTTTTCAGCGTGCTTTCAGAAGAATGATTAAGCAAAAGAATAATGAGGCAAGATGTCCCTCTGCTGCCTCTGCTTTTGTTCGTACTATTCATCACAGGAACTGAGAAGCTCAAGCTTTGATAGAGACCAATCTACATTCTGTACGTGTACCAAGGGAGCCTCTGCTAATTTACTCACATGTGTGGAGAGCTGCTGAAAATCAAAGAACAATTTTGTTTGAGGTGGAAATTTCCTTAAAAAATCATGCAGGTTCTGGTTGCAGTCCTCATTTCTCACTCAACGTTGAGAGGTCCATTGGAATACGGGGACTAGCATTTCAATTGCTACAATTAGTTTTAATCTCCAAATTGTTATAATTACTGATGAGAAAATATGCGATGTCTCGGCCTGGTTGTCAGGAGAAACTGCTGTCGTCCTCATCAGTAGTTATTCAGGATTTGTCAGCCAATGGGATCCAACATTAGAAATATGTAAAGTTTTATATTCATAATATCTTTGTTCATTCATTCATGATCCATACTACTTATCGTGTTTAGAGTCGCAGGGAAGTTGTAACAAATCAAATAGACTCTGAGCAGAAGGCGATGTATACCCATAAAATCTTGCCAGGCTACCGCAAGACTAGTTTTTTCAATATTGGCATCAATTAAGCAAGCCATGTGTTACTGCATGTAATAATGGCTCTATACACTGCCCTTCATAATTATTGTCACCCCTGGTTAAGATATGTTAAAGCCTTAAAATAATTTTTATTTTAAATTTTTTATTTCTGTTATTTCCACAGTAGTTTATAACCTGCTTCATATGAATGTCTTGAAAAGTACTTGAAAAAATAAATTATTTTCTAGGTCCCAGGAATTTCAATGCCACCCTTTGAAAACCAATGGTTTTATTATGCCGTCCTTGAATAGTACTTGATTTTTTGGCCTGTACTTGATTTTTTGGGTCTATCTGCGCAAAAAATGTACAACAATTTATTAGAAACCTGATTTTTGCATCTTTTCTACAATAAAATAAAGTCACAGAAAATCGATGTTTGTCAAGCATCGTCTGCTAAACATCATCTGCTAACACATCATCTCGGAAGTTTCGCTTTATGACACAAAATTATAGAAGCTTCTAGATCTGTTTTACAACATACAGATCCCGTTTTTGGCAGTTTGGTAATGGCGTCTCAGGTGACCTTTGCGTTCATCACAAGTGAATAAATATTTATAAAAAAGCCTAAGAGGTCTGTATTGTGCCAACAGCCACAATGCCGGGCAGTGGATGTATCTTTAAAGTAGGATGGAGGGAGAACAAAGACTACAGTGATTGGATAGACGTCGGCAAAAGCCAGCATCATGTGTTTTGTAAGGCATGTGGAAAAAAAATTGCAGTTTGTGCTCTGGGCAAAAAGCATTATAGTTGCACATAAAATCAAATTCCACCCACTCAAAAAACATGCAAAGACTTTTAAGAACCAAGGAGCATGAAAGCAGTCTGATAGTGGACTATTTCAAAGGAAATGCAGTCGGAACAATTGCCACAAGCACTAACGTTAGCATTACCATGACTACGTCTAGTGGATCTGCACCCAATACAGGTGTTGACCTGAAGCCAAAGGTGAAGAAAGTGTTTTACTTATACATTTATATTTACATATACGTATGTTCATATTTACATATACATTTAAGAAACCATGTGGTCTTCTTGTTACAGTTTATTAAAATATTGTATCTTTTCCGGCAAACTAATTTAAATGACTTTAATTTGTTGCATTGAAAAATGTAGTAGTTGACATTTTTAGTATGTTTGCATTGTTATATATGTGGGGCAGTAGTGGTCTAGTGGTATAGGGCACTGGATCGCTGATCCTAAGGGTTGAGCATTCGACACAAGGTTGTCACTGTCCCCTCCAGTGCAGCTAACTGGGTTATCAAAGGCGGGCCATGTCTCTCACGGTCTATGGTGTGAGGCATGTAAAAGAACCATTGCTGACTTTTGTAAAGAGTAGGCTGCAAAGCCGCCAGCGTGTTTCTGTCCCTTGCTAAAGGGTTGTGTTAGGAAGGGCATCCGACGTAAAAACCTATGCCAAATCAAACGTGCAAATCATTCGATGTGGCGACCCCTGATAAAGGGAAAAAGCCGAAAGGAAATATGTCTCACCTCTCTCTGTATTGTTGTATATATTAATTTACGGTGTATTAGTACAGTGGTACCTTGAAATATGAAATTAATCTGTTCCAAGGGCAAGCTCGTAAGTCAAAATGTTTGTTAGATTAAACACAAATTACCATAGGAAATAATAGAAAACCAATTAATGCATTCCAACCCCCTCCCAAACTCATAACCTGACACAAGCACGTATATTTGACCTAATATATTAAAGATAAATATGTTAAAACAACAAATATTTCATCATAATAATAATACATGTACATTAACATTAATAATAATAATTAATAATAAAACAATAATAAGTCAACTAACCCTTCTGATCATCAACTGCTGCAAAGATGTCACGTGAGCAGGCATGAGGTGGTGCGTAACAGAGGAGGAGGAGGAGAATTTTGTGTATGTGCACACGAATGCCAGTGAGGAAAGGCTCGTGGTGAGCTCCCATAAGGCCAGTGCTTCTCAAATAGTGGTGCACGGTATGATGACGGGGGGGTGCGTATGACCCTGAGAAACATGCTTTTTTCCTATACTGTACTAGAATTAAGTGTAATTGTGCATCTACAGTAGGTGGCAGTGGCGCTCTCACTGTGTTCCCTATGGTGTATGGGAAAAAGCACCAAGCAAACAATTTGAAGTGCAGTAAACACTATTTATAGTCACCCACGGGGTGCTGTGGAAGAATTTTTTTTTTTTCAACCGTCCTAAAGGGGGCATCACAGAAAATATTTGATAAGCACTGCACATGGCGTTCTCGGTGCACGGAGGAATAAATGCAGAAGAATCCAAGACAAATTGGCCCGGAAAAGCCACAGAGCTCAAAAATCAAATGCTCGTTGGATGGGGCAGATTTTTGGTGGGATCGAAGCTCATATCATGGAAAATTCATTATAAAAGACACTTGTATATCAAGATACCACTGTATTTCACTCTTTCAAAGTCAGAAACAGTGAAAATGTTCTCCTTGAAAAGTCCTTGAATGATATTTGGCCAAATGTGTGTGAACCATGTTATAAAGTTGATCAGAGTATCTGGGAACATTTTAATTAATATTTCATCACATCCTGTTTCCATGGGGTATAACTATGTTGTGACACAGAGGCCATTTCTGTTATCTGCTCTTCAACATGGGAAAGACAAAAGAACTCACCATTCAAGTAAGGCATATGTGTGTTGGCCTTCACAAGTCAGGCAATGGCTCCAAGAAAATCGTGCCTCGCCTGCACCTGCCCATATCTACTGTCAGAGGAATCATGAAGTTTTAAACAACCGAAACAGTGGTAAACATGCCTGTATGAGGACACGAGGTTATTTTGCCACCATGCACAGTGAGAAGGATGGTGAGAGAGAAAACGTTCTCCAAAGCTCACTGTTAAAGTATCACAACAAATGATGGCTTCTTCGTGTCACAAAGTTTCCAAACAACCATCAGGCACCACCTACATGCCAACAAGCTATTTGGGAGGCATGCAGAGAAAATTATTTTCTCACATACGATCATAAACACAAACATCTGGAGTTTGCAAAGCAACACTGGGACTTCAACTGGAACCGTGTGCTTTGGGCAGATCAGGCCAAGATAGAGCTTTTTGGCAAAAAACACGAAGTGGGTCTGGGGGAAAACAAAAGATGTTTATGTAGTAAAG
>CM045749.1:14316728-14351728 GCA_024760905.1 Plotosus lineatus
ATTGCATTTCAGCCGTGATTAGATTCTCGGACATTAAAGATGTAAGCATGTCGGTCTAAGATCTTTTCTCCTTTTTTCTGATAACAGTCTAGTTCACACTTAAATAGTGCAACCAGGGCCAGAATGGGAACTTGTGGGGAGATGATGAGTTTAAGGCTGCTGAACAGCCATTTTAGAAAAGAGATGCGTGAATCAAGGGGAAAGTGCCACTAAAAAGCATTTTGAGTGTATATTCAGAGTGGTTATTAATATCAGGCGCGACGACTGCTAGGAGAACCTTTTCGGCTACAGGTCAATCCACATCCGAGAGCAATGAGACAGATTTCATTAGATGAGCTTTAGAGGTCACTCTTTATTAAAGCATCTGTTCATTTTAAGAGAGGCATGACAGTACAACACAGTTCATGTCTTGTTCTACAAGCTCTTTAACAATGCTGAAGTGTGCAAAATTTAGCCAAGGATTATTCTATCAATATCTTTATTGGAGCGCCTTCCACTGATACATGTTCCTGTGTGTGTGTGTGTGTGTGTGTATGTGAATATCCCTACAGCCCTATGCGTGTTTCAGGTTACTGTGTGTGTGTGTGTGTGTGTGTGTGTGTGTGTGTGTGTGTGTGTGTGTGTGTGGTGCTTATGTAATTCAGATGAGATCATTTGAGTGTGAATCACTTACAGGGGCACTAATTAATGTCTAACCATGGTAGAGCAAGGAGAAGGTTAGGTATCTGTCTAATTGCCTGTTTAAAATATGAGGCAGCTGCTGTTCTGTTCTGACAGCACAGTGGCCTTAAGAAGGTTGTCTTGACGCCTAGCACACACGATTTATGCATCACATGCATCACACCGTTGCAGAAAGGGTTCAAATCTATCCTGTGGTTGTTTCACCATGAGATGGACTGCAAGGATGATATCTTTACATGAATGAAGTTGTGTTGCATGGCCATGTATCCAGGATTTCTAGTCATTGAAAGACCAAGTAATTGGTATTATTGGCAATTTAGGTTGGGTTGGGATGGTTGTCTTTTTCATGGCCGGATAAAGTGGCTCTTGAATCAGCCTCTGGTCCTGTAAGATTCAATTAAAAAAGATAAAGCACAAAGTCTGATCTGGCTGTTTATTTTTAGATCAAAAATATTTTGATTAAAGCATTCATCTCAATGCAGGGCCAACTGACACACAACTATTCATGCCCAAGGACAATTTGGAACAACCAATTAACCTGCTGTGTATGTCTTTGCACGGTGGGAAGAAACCAGTGCACTTGAAGGAAACGCATGCAAGCAAATTGAAAACATGCAGAAACCATAGAAATACTTTTTCCGGGTAGATGGCTCGAACCTAGATTCTTCTTGTTGTGACGCAGACGTGCTAACTACAGTGTCAGCTAACATGTACCATCTAAGCAATAACATGTACTGTACATTGTCACTTAAAAATTAAAGTAAATGTTTGGAGTTTTTTCTTTTTCTATATATACACCTTGATCCCATCTTTGCCATCTTTATGCACCTAGATTTTTTTTACTATTGATCGAAATCAGTCCAATATAAAGGCATCCTGCTATAACCAGCAACGGTAAACCTCTGGGTAGACAGCAGCAGCAGCAGCAGCATCAAAATTACATTTTCACCAATGATAACCTCATAATGTTTTAACTTAGGCATGATATCTTTTCTCCAAGTCAGAGCAAACTTGCTGGTTTTCTTGAATCTGACTTGTGCTATGTTTACTGAATTCCTTAATGTACTCCGGTGGCATATGTGACTTTACACTCCTTTTAATTTAAATTTCTATTTAAATAAAAGCAGCCTCTACACAACTGTCAAAGGAAAACTCCAAGTGATGTGAGAATCTGTTAAATATTATATTACCTTAAACTAAAATATTTTTACAATATCTTGTCTTGCCAAGAGTCTCATACTGTGGTGTAGCAGGTGGCAATACGTACTTCCTTCCCGCTCCGAGGTTCTTGCTTTGATCCCAAACTTTCTATATGGTGTTTCACATTTACTTTCCCCATGCTAATTTCCTTCAAGGCTTTTGGGTTTATCTACCAAAAACTGGCCATTTGGTGAATTACAATATGCCCCTTGGTGTGAATGAGCGTGGGTGATGCACGTTGTTAGCTTGTGAAGGTCATGAATATACACTGCTCAAAAAATAAAAAAGTGACCACTTAAACAACCAATTTTAACTTCAGTCAAGCACACTTCTGGATTAGCAGCCCACCCAGTTTCGAAGCTACACTACTTGTGAATCAGTTTCTCCTGTTGTTGTTCAAATGGAACGGACAACAGGTGGAAATGAGAGGCAACTAGCAGGACAGCCGTATAAAGGAATAGTTCTGCAGGTGGTGACCACAGACCATTTCTCTGGCAGATTTTTTGTCACCTTTGTAATTTGGCAGTACTCCCACCACTCGAGGTATCATGAAGTGGTGTCTGCAACCCACAGAAGTTACCCAGGAAGTGCAGCTCATTTCAGGATGGCACATCAATGCACACTGTGGCAAGAAGGTTTAACTGCGTCCCCAACACAGTGTCAAGAGCATGGGCATAGATAACAGGAGACATACCAGTACACCAGGAGACGTGGAGGGGGCCAAAGGAGGACAACACCCCAGCAGCAGGACAGTTATCTGATTCTTTATGCAAGGAGAAGCACTGCCAGAGCCCTACAAAGTGACCTCCAACGGGCCTCTAACGTGCACGTTTCTGCTCAAAAGGTCAGATACCGATTCAATTAGGGTGGTATGAGGGCCCGAGGTCCGCAAATGGGGCCTGTACTTACAGCCCAATACCATACGGTTTGGTTGACATTTGCCAGAGAACATCGAAATGGGCAGATTTGCCATTGGCGCCCTGTACTCTTCATCGATGAGAGCAGGTTCACCCGGAGCACATCTGACAGATGAGACAGAGTCTGGCGATGCTGTGGAGAACGTTCTGCGGCCTGCATCATCCTCCAGCATCATCGGTTTGGCAGTGGGTCAGTAATGGTCTGGGGAAGCATTTTTTTTTTTTTTTGGGAGGGCCACACAGCCCTCCATGTACTAGCCAGGGGTACATGACAATGCTATGAGGGCATGGATGTTATGTACTGGCCTGCCCTTAAATCCAATTGAGCTCATCTGGGACATTGTGTTGTCTCGTTCCATACACCAGTGCCATGTTGCACCACAAACTGTGCAGGAGTTATCTGATGCTCTGATCCAGGTCTGGGAAGAGATCCGATAGAAGAGCATCCGTCGGCTCATCAAGAGCCTTCCCAGGCATTTTAGGGAGTGTATACAGGCACGTGGGGGCCATGCACACTACTGTGGTTCCTTTTGAATCGTTTTGAGGAATCTCACCAGAAATGGGATCAGCCTGTGATATGATTTTTCACTTTGATTTTGAATGTGATTCTGAGTCCAGACCTTTATGGGATGAAGATTAATTTCCCTTAACCATTTTTATTTTTTGTTTTGTATTCCACTATGTAATAAATAGGTCTTTTCATCCACAATGTCATTCGTTGAGGTATAGGAGGCGTTGTTCCAAAAATCACATCTCACTTTAAAAAAATTTTTTTTCATGGATAATCATTTTTGATTTGTGCTCTGTACACTTTAACCCAAGACCTGCTGCAATCAAAAAGACAGAATTTTTCACATAATTTTTCATATTGGTCACCCTTTCAACACTATTTCTCTTTGCAGTCTAGGGCTGAACTTGAAGAATCAAACATTAATGCACATGGTTTGTACAGATGCTTGACTGTCTTAAAGTACTTGAAAAAAATAAATTCTTTTCAAGGGCCTTCGAATTTCCATGCCACCCCTGGAAACCCAATAGTTTTCATACTCCGTCCTTGAATAGTACTTGATTTTAGGCCTGTACTTGAATTTTGGGTCTATCTGCTGAATAAATGTACTGTATAAGATTTTATTCTTAACCTGATTTTTGTATCTTTTCTACAATAAATTCATAGAAAATCAATGTTTGTCAAGCATCGTCTGCCAACACATCTTCCCGGAGGTTCTGCTGTTGTTGTTTATCCCTTCAATATGGACGAACACAGTGTACGAGTATACAGTGGTTAATTTTAGGACATAGAGTCTTCCTTTACAAGTACAGTACAAGTATTTTTATTTTATAAAACTTACACAGAGTGTCAAATACAGGGATCCCTCGCTACTTCACGCTTCAATTCATGCAGCTTCAGTGCATCTCGTTACATTTCTGTGAGGTGCGCATCTCAGCTTGTGCATGTGGGTCTGTATGGGTGTGTATTTATATTTTATTGAGATGTTATGCATTATTTTTTTAATGTTTAATTGTTGTTATAAGTACTTATAGCATTTAATATGTATTTATTGATATTATGTATACATATACATGCACGTATACATCAGTCGGGAGAGGGGGGGGTGATCCTACTTTACGGAATTCGGTGGTCACGGGGGGATCTCTGTCCCAATTAATTGTGGAAAGTTTGGGATCCCTGTATCATTATATACATATATATATATATATATATATATATATATATATATATAGTCTTACTGATATATATATATATATATATATATATATATATATATATATAGTCTTACTGATATATATATATATATATATATATATATATATATATATATATATATATATATATACATATATAACTTTTTTTTTTTTTCACTAGAACAGGATGCGTCTCTTTTGCAGATTCATGTTATCTTTGGCTTGCACATTAAGGCACTAAATCTTCATTTGTGAATGTCTATGGATAAGTGTTAAGCAAAAACTAACTTTCAACCCAAGATTGATAAGTGAAATTAAAGCTTTTTCTGGAAATGTTAATGTTCTAAAGATGTATAATTCATCTTCATCTCCTTAATTGATTTTTGTACTACTCAGAAAAATCAACTAATACTCTTTAGGGTAAAGTTGAAAATCCACCAGCAGCACACATGGCTAGACGTATTGATATACAAGAAGCATAAGATCTCCTGTTCACCCCATCTGTATTTATAGATGTTCATTTAGCCCTTTCTGTTTGCACTGAGCTGCTCATCATCAGGTAAAGAATGGATCTTACCTGGATGAATCTCCCCCTCGCCACACCAGCACCCAGCCCATGGGGTTACAGACGGCACCTGTGTATCTTTCCCTATCAGTCAGCTGCTGTATTAGGAACTGCAGCCGTTACTGAGACTTGCACTTGATCCGCTCTAGTTTCCATGGTGAGCTGTAACAGAATTTCATAATCCCTGGACTCTCCGTTTAATTGCAGATTGAATCATATCAAAGTTGGGATGCATAGATGAGATAAGCCGGAGCTATTTTTAATCGTCTTTGGGGGATGCATTCTAGAAGAAGGGAGTTTGACTTAAAATAGTGATATTATTTTGTTGGAAGATGGGGTTATACATTTACGAAAGCGCAATACCGGTGTTTAAAATGTAGGTAAATTGAATGTGATGGTGGATATTATAAGCAACATAGAACCAGGGAGAGATCGAACTCTGCTCTAGCTGATTCTTCTATAAAGCTGATATTGATCATACCCATGCAGCAGAAGTGTCTCAGGACTGCTCCAAGAGACTGGACTGAAAAAAATGCATAAAATCACAAATGCCAGCTAGTAACAATAAATAAGCCACCACATTTTTTTGCAAAAAGCCAGAAATACAATGCAGTGACACGGGCTCACACATACCTGCTGACACAAATGGGAAATGCTGAACAGTCTGTCATGGTCTTATCTATATAAATGAAAACAGTGTGGGTGAGCACATTTTAACTGTCGATTTGTGCACATATTGTGGTGTGTGTGTGTGTGGTGTGTTTCAGATTCTTCGCGTGCTTAATTGGCTCTGCTGGGGGTTGGAAAGGACTGTCAAATTACAGTGTTTAGCGTCATAGAGAGACACAATAGTGTCCCAGGTGTGCGGTTTGCTTACACAGAGGGTGCTTGTCATTATAAAGAGTGTCTGGCCTGCAAATGAAAGCTCTCATGGAAGTGACAACAAGAGGCAGACAGCGAGATGGTATATGTTAAGGTGTTGGAAAGAAAGAACATGACAAATGTTGTGAATGGCAGCAAAGAATGTTGAAATACATGACTGTCTGTTTATTCTCATTCCTTCTATATATTATGCAAAAGCTTTGCAAAAAATCATATAGTCACTTCCATGTGGGGGTGGGATATACTTACCATTGGAATGATCATAAGCGCTATTAATGCAGCCGTGGGTGACTTTCTGAATAGACACAAAGCCTACTGCTGGGGAAAAAAAATCATTATTGAAAGAGATTTCCTACAGTGACCAACCAAGAGTAGTTTTAACATTTTATGTACGCTCTCAGAACAAACAGTACTCAGTACCTTACTTTGTTGCTTGGGTAGTAAACATCACATGCAGTTTGTTAGGCATCCCAATTTTTATTACAGATGGTGTAGACCATCATTTATAATGTAAAGCTTGAAAGGATTATAATTTGGGGGAACGGGCAGTGGTGGCCTAGTGGTATAGGGCACTGGATCACTGATCCAAAGGTTGGGGGGTTTTGAATCCCACTCCCCACAAGGTTGTCACTGTCATTCCCCCCCCCGTCAAGGTTGTCACACCAACTGAAATATTTCAGGTCTTTTATTGTTTTAATACTGATGATTTTGGCATACAGCTCATGAAAACCCAAAATTCCTATCTCAAAAAATTAACGTATCATGAAAAGGTACTCTAAACGAGCTATTAACCTCATCATCTGAATCAACCAATTATACAGACCATGGTATTACTGGGCTCAATTGGCCTGCCAACTGTCCTGACCTGAACCCCATAGAGAATCTGTGGGATATTGTGAAGAGAAAGTTGAGAGACACCAGACCCAACACTGTGGATGAGCTTAAGGCCGCTATCGAAGCATCCTGGGCCTCCGTAACACCTCAGCAGTGCCACAGGCTGATTTCCTCCATGCCACACCGCATTGAAGCAGTCATTTCTGCAAAAGGATTCCCGACCAAGTATTGAGTGTATAACTGAACATAATTATTTGAAGGTTGACTTTTTTTGTATTATTGTATTAAAAACACTTTTTTTTATTATTGGTCAGATGAAATATGCTAATTTTTTTGAGAAGGACCTATATATATATATATATATATATATATATATATATATATATTAGCATATTGTGATAAAGTTAATTATTTTCTGTAATGTATTGATAAACATTAGACTTTCATATATTTTAGATTCATTACACACAACTGAAGTAGTTTAAGCCTTTTATTGTTTTAATCTTGATAATTTTGGCAAAAAAAACTAAAGAAAATCCCTATCTCAAAAAATTTGCATATTTCATCCGACCAATAAAAAAAGTGTTTTTTATACAAAAAAAAAAGTCAACCTTCAAATAATTATGTTCAGTTATGCACTCAATACCCCCAGTGCGGCTAACTGGGTTATCAAAGGCGGGCCATGTCTCTCACTGTCTATGGTGAGAGGCATGTAAATGAACCATTGCTGACTTTCGTAAAGAGTAGCTGCAAAGTCGTCAGCGTGTTTCTGTCCCTTGCTAAAAAAGGGTTGTGACAGGAAGGGCATCCGACGTTAAAACCTCTGCCAAATCAAATGTGCGAATCAGATGATGGGGTTCAGGTCAGTAGAGTTGGCAGGCCAATTGAGCACAGTAATACCATGGTCAGTAAACCATTTAGCAGTGGTTTTGGCACTGTGAGCAGGTGCAGGTCGTGCTGAAAAATGAAAATCTTCATCTCCATAAAGCTTTTCAGCAGATGGAAGCATGAAGTGCTCCAAAATCTCCTGATAGCGAGCTGCATTGACCCCGCCCTTGATAAAACACAGTGGACCAGTACCAGCAGCTGAAATGGCACCCCAGACCATCACTGACTGTGGGTACTTGACACTGGACTTCAGGCATTTTGGCATTTCCTTCTCCCCAGTCTTCCTCCAGACTCTGGAACCTTGATTTCCGCAAGACATGCAAAATTTGCTTTCATCCGAAAAAAGTACTTTGGACCACTGAGCAACAGTCCAGTACTGCTTCTCTGTAGCCCAGGTCAGGCGCTTCTGCCACTGTTTCTGGTTCAAAAGTAGCTTGACCTGGGGAATGCGGCACCTGTAGCCCTGTCCACTGCTTCCACAGGTCCCCCAAGGTCTGGAATCGGCCCTTCTCCACAATCTTCCTCAAGGTCCGGTCACCTCTTCTGGTTGTGCAGCGTTTTCTGCCACACTTTTTCTTTCCCACAGACGTCCCACTGAGGTGCCTTGATAGAGCCCAGAGGGGAACAGCCGATTCGCTCAGAGATTTCTTTGTGTCTTACCCTCTTGCTTGAGGGTGTCAATGCTGGCCTACTGGACAGCAGTCAGGTTGGCAGTCTTACCCATGATTACGGTTTTGAGTAATGAACCAGGCTGGGAGTTTTTAAAAGCCTCAGGAGTCTTTTGCAGGTGTTTAGAGTTAATTGGTTGATTCAGATGATTAGGTTAATAGCTCGTTTAGACAACCTGAACATGATATGCTAATTTTTTGAGATAGGAATTTTGAGTTTTCATGAGTTGTATGCCAAAATCATCAGTATTAAAACAATAAAAGACCTCTAATATTTCAGTTGGTGTGCAATGAATCTAAAATATATGAAAGTTGAATTTTTATCAGTACATTACAGAAAATAATGAACTTTATCACAATATGCTAATTTTTTGAGAAGGACTAGTATATATATATATATATATATATATATATATATATATGTATGTATGTATGTATGTATAGATCTATATATATAAATATATATATATATATATATATATATATATATATATATATATATATACACAAAAATAAAAGGACAGGACAAAGACTTTCCATTGAAACTCCATTTATCACTACAGATCTGTTTCGAGGGGTGGTGAAACCATCCTCTCTCTTCAGGTGATTATAGAAGAAGCTCTACCAAAAAGTATTGAGAACTCTCCTACGGAAGGATCTACTCAGAAAATCCTCTCTCTCTGTCTCTCTGTCTCTCTCTCTCTCTCTCTCTCTCTCATATATATATATATATATATATATATATATATATATATATATATATATATATATAATTCTTTTTGCAATTTTTTTTTTGCAAAGGTTTCAGAATTGATCATTCTGTCTATACAATCCTGTGACGTCCAGCTTTGATGTTGAAGATTCACATGAGCTTGGAGAATGCACTGTACAATCATACAACATTTATCCACCTGACAAAAATACTGGATCCTGACATTTCATTTCCCCAGTGACTGTTTTCTTCACAAAATATCACTCATTTGAATATTCCTCTCTATACATTCAGCAACCTAGAGGCCTTCACTCTGTTAAAAGATCTGCCACAGTGTAAACAGTCTTCAATTAATTATTACAGTCAAGAAAGAGGTCTATTTTTGTATCCCAGTGCATAGATGAATTATGTATTCCCATTTAGACTTCAAAGGTTATAATATTTATGATGCCATGTATTGCTTTAATTACTTATGTAAGTGTGATTTCAGCTGTGTGCTGTACTTTTTGTTTCAACTCGGATAAAAATAGGATTGAAGTAACGGGTTGGTAAAAGATAACAGCCAGTGTTTTAAAAACTATTAAGTAAAAGTGCATTAGAAGACTGGGTGTGTTATCAGGTGTTGAAGTTATATGAGCTACTGATCCAGATACAGTTTAATGAAATGAGAAAATGAAGATTGCAGAGATGAGAACTTGTAACATAATTAGCTAAAGCAATAATTTACCCATTGACAGCAAAACTAATTTGGTGTACAAATGATATGTGGTTATTGAATTAGGAATCGCAAACCGAGAATGAGAGAACCTAGTTTGAATGAAGTCACATGGGAGTGCTCATTCTAATAAGGATCACTTTTTTATCCTTTATCGGTTCACACTGTAGTAGGTCAACAAAAACTTTTGTATTCCGTAAAGCTATTTATATGTTACAAGCATTGCCTTCCTTATTGTATGAAAACCATCAACCAGGATAGGACATAAATATGCACATGCTCCAACCTGTTATGCATGCGTATATGAGGCCAGCCTGAAACGCTCTGAGGATAAGCACTACAGTATTTGGCCGATTGCACGAATTATCTCATAGGTGATCATTATGAGGGACATGGAGACCCACAAGAGTTTGGCCAATTGGTCAATGTGCCTTTTGGGAGCCCACTATAAGTAAATAAATAATTAATATAAGAATAATAATAATAATAATTTTATTTATATATATATATATATAAACAGGGAAAAATATGATTAAGAAATATGATTAATACCATATTACACCATACAACACTACCGCAGTTCATGTATGGCTATAATCAATTGGTGGAATGTCTAATAATCACAGCAAAATTGCCACAGGCCTCACTGATAAGGATTAAAATTGAACTCCTGTACAGTTACCAGTGTGTTTTTAGATGCATAATTTCCAGGAGCTGGTCCAAGTTGCTGACGAATTATGTAGATATTGAATATATAATATATGCCACATTTTGTGCCACAGCAATTCTAGTCACAAAATCTGTTTTCTCAGCAGTGCTTCAACTCCAACACCCACTTAAAGTTCCAGTACTATTGACATTTACATGTAAATGCGTGGTGTTGAAGGCGGTCCAGCATTATGAGGTTTGTCTCCTCTTGTTTAATCTGTACATATTTGCACTTTTTAGTAGTGGATAAAATTTTGTTCTTGCAATTATCTTTTTTTTTTTTTTTGGCAGGAATGATTTATTCTGCCCACAGCAGCATGGCGTCCATCTGTCTATTGTTTATGCTGCTTTTCTGACAGGTATAAGTGGAAGAGCTGGAATTAATCTCAGTTAACTTCAGGCAGAAGCCAGGGTGCAACTTGGGGAGGTTGTCTGAATTACAGTTAAATTCTATAAATAAAACAACAAAAGATTTAGTACTGTTGTATCTGTTGTGGTAATGAAGTCAGTGAAGGATACATTTGCTTTCTCATCATTAATAAGTCTTTAACTACGAAGAAAATATTATCATCCAGTGCTTTATTTAAGGTTTAGCTGGCTGGTCTGACAACCCTACAGATTGTCTTGAGATATTGCACGCTCGTTAAAAATCCTTCTGAGAGGATTAATAGTTTGCTTTGTGCATGCTAGCCATTGAGGAACAGTTGATCAATGCACACCCAGGAACAGATCGATATTTAGTAGTGCTTCAAATTCCCTTGTGACATATGTGTGCTCCATGTGGATCAAGGTATTACTATTATTATTATTATTATTATTATTATTTTATTTATTTATTTATTTATTTTTTTTTTTTTGCTGCTTCAGCATTGTCTTCTGAAAGCTCTGTGGGAGTCCAGTATCAGGCTATACTGCTGTGCCCGTTATTTCATCCTTATTCAGATATTGTAATAATAAAAGTTGTAGTGAACACATCTGAACGATTGGTCTACATTCTACTTTTTAAATAATCTGAAACTGAGAGATATGGTATCAAATGCCACTTATTCAGGTTGGATTATGGAATGGAGACTTGATGGGGATTCAGAGAAGCTTGTTTATCATTGTATTTCAATTATGAACCCACAAATTGTTGTATTAAGGGCAGTGGTGGGCTTGTGGTATAGGTGCTGGATCACTGATCCAAAGGTTGGGGGTTCAAGCCCTAGTCACCACAGGTTGTCACTTTCCCCCCCAGTGCAGCTAACTGGGCTATCAAAGGCCGGCCATGTCTCTCATTGTCTATGGTAAGAGGTTTATGTAAAAGAACCATTGCTGACTTTTGACACGAGTGGCTCAAAGCCGTCAGCGTGTTTCCGCTCTGCAATGGCCTGGCAAGCTGTCCAGGGTGTACTCTGCCCTTGCCTGGAGTCAGCTGGGATGGGCACCAGCCTCCCCGCGACCCTAATTAGGATTAAGCGGTTACAGAACATGAACTGAAATTGTTGTATTAGACCACAGCCGAAGTCGGTAAGCTCTCGATCAGCAGGGCTGCCAACTTGTACGAATTTATCTGTAGTCATACGAAAAATAACATACGGAAATACGATTCATTCAGACATTAATACTGATACAGTACTAGTGTAAACCCAGTATAAACTGCAGTACTATTCTTTGTTGCAGTATACAATCTGGTGTGTGTGTGTGTGTGTGTGTGTGTGTGTGTGTGTGTCTGTGTACAAACAAATGCGCGCACACACACACACGCACACACATTCCTGTACTGAAAAAAAACAGTTCACCCACTGATTTTGTACATGTATAGTTAGTATGTGAGCCCTGATTCCCATTCCCAATGTCCTCGCTTGTGCCAGTCATAGCATACTTTTAGGTAGTGGGATTTATGTGTAATATAGCAAAAACCTTTCTATTGTTCATATCCAATGTAAGAAAGACCAGTAAAAGAAATGCTGATTATGTACTCAAAACTTTCATTCCTTTGTTCGTCAGAAATTAACAGTACAATAAGCTAAACAATCATTGGCAGAGGATACACAAAGATTCTGAGCACAGAGAGCACTGAAGCATTTATATTATGATTAGGGAATTAGATAAATAACTCGTTTAAAATCATTTTGTGTGTCACATTCGCATGTGTGTTTTTCTCTTGTTGTTTAAGAGTGAAATCATTTCCTTATTAGCTGCGAGTGTAATTTCAGTGTAACAGCCAACCATGGAGCAGTTATCAGAATAGAACTCTGATCATCTGCCAGCGCAAGACCGTTCTAGTGGCACTTCTGATAAGGTGGCACTCCGAGAGAAGATTCCATGTTGTTCTCTTCTGCAAATAACACAGAAAAATACCTTGTAAAAAGAGAGAGCGAAGCAAGTGAGTGAGAGCACAACATAAGAGCAGTGTGGAGGAGGTAGAGCCAAGCGGGTGGCTTTTTGCCCTGTTCTCTCTCTCTCTCTCTTACCTCAGATCCAGCAGGCAGCGCTTCACTGATGTTATAGCAACCCCACTCTCTACCTGCAACCAAACCTCCAAACCTTCTGTTCTTCAGCATTACACAACACTGCTATTTTTACTGCTTTATCAAAATCTATGATTTGTTTCCCTCACGAAGGGAGAATGGTGCATTTGATGGATTCAAACGCGTTTAAAAAAGAAATAAGTAGTGTATGTTCGGTGTTCCTGCTTAATTAATTCTCTGACAGAAAGATCAGTTTGATCAGGTTTATTATGTTGGTGTTGTGAGGATTGTGGGTGGACTGACTTTCTTACTGGCTTGGTCACTTTTCAAAACAAATCACATTGGAATTTTTTAAATTCACAAAACATTAACAAGCATTTGGGTTCAAAGCCGTTATTGTTAAGAGGTGCGTTTTTAAGGTTTTGAGACTGTTCCTGTAGTGAACGTACATCGTGTAAATATCATGAGCTGTTCCACACATTCCTGTGATTAAATGCAGGCAGTTTTTCAAGAGAGAAATGATCATTTATGGATCCATCTTTGGAAATCCACAGCAGAGACCCTTGAAAGGCTACAGCAATGAGCCGGGTAAGCTGTTACCATCTGTATGTAAAGAGGGCCGGAATGTTGTCCTCCAGTGACCACCTGCCCCACAGAACACCTCGTTCAGTTCATTATGTCATCGCCATATGCTTCCTTAAGCATTTTAAGGGTCTCCATTTCTGATCACAAAAATACATGCAACTCTGACAGCATACTGTCTCATTAGAGTTACTGCTCGGTTTTTTTTTGGCTAGAGGACATTCATCGCACCTCATAATTTGAAGTGTGATTTAAAAATACCGCAACATAAATGAACTCGCTGCTAAAGGTTACAGGTTATACTGCAAGCCTCTGTAAATTGCACCTTCACCAGCTAAAATAATGAAGACTCTAATCAGTACACAAGTGTTTCAATGCTCTGTCTCACTCTCATGTATGACAGTAATTCTGAAACCTACTGCGGTAGTCCACACTTATTTTATACACTTTTTTTTTTTTTTATGGCCATGGTTGCTGGTACTGTTCTATACACTGCAGTTCTGCTGCTCTTGCACTCTGGTAGTGACTGTTAGAGACACTTTAAAGATCTTTTATTGGGTTATCATTGTGAAAGAAGGAATTGTACGTCCTCATTTACATATTTTTTCAGCATTGCCATCAGCTTTGCTTTTTATTCTAGGCCAAGGGTCCTGAACCTCTGGTCCACAGCTCAATTGGTATTGGTCTGCAGAAGAAATAATTATTTTTTTCTGTTTTATTTATTATCTGAGTCTGAACTATCTTTATTTTTGAAAAATCTTTTATTTTGAAAAATGTCTGAATTATATGTCGGTTATTTGAAATAATATCTAAAATGTAACCCACAAGGGGACTGCACATGAATAGAGGCGAGTTGGACATGTTTCAAACAATAGTAGGGATTTTGGGTGAGACTGAGCCTGAGCCTTCATTCTCCCAGCTGGTGCACCATCACCTGTTATTTTTTTTTCTTTCCCTTTTTAGAAAAGTTCAAGCTCTACTTCCCAACCAACTTTATTTCAGATGTTGAAAAACATTCATGGAGTGCTTATTATTATTATTATTATTATTATTATTATTATTATTATGATAAATTAATTAATATAAATAAATTATATTTACAATATAAACCATCTATGAGACCCCCCCACACCCCCCACACCCCACCCCACCCCTGGCCCGCAGTAAAATTGTCAAGCGCTGACCGGTCCACGGTGATAAAAATGTTGGGGACCCCTGCTCTAGGCACTATTTAATATTGGTACATGTCCGATACCCCATACCTTTTATTTGTATGTACGTGTATATACTAGTTGCTATGATTATTATAGTATTATTGTAGCATTTGCTACCACAAGTACAGGATATAGTGCAGAAGACAAGCTGACAACACTGAGATTGCAGACCTGAAGTAAAATCCATGAAAGAATCAAATGTCCCCTTTTCTTTTGGAGGTCCATTCGACATGGTTCTGAATCCTGAAAGAATTCTCTTTAAATAAACATCATTTGATGGTCTGTCACAGAAATGAGCATTGACACGCCCCTCCAAGGTTCGTTCATGGCGTTGATTATAAATGAGTTGCGTCAAGTTGTATTGTAAATCATTTCCTGCAGTTCACAGCTTCGCAATTTATGTGACACTGAAGCCATCCTGACTTCTTGCTTGAGCTTATTGCTCCAGACCTGAATGCTCTAACTGCCAGTTAATCTATCAAGCAGAGTAGCAGGGTTAAGTGCTTCATGACACTAATTACGCCTTCTCATGAACATGTCATGGTTGGGTTTCTCAGAGCACCGACACCCAAAGCATGACGGTTTGTTTTTGTCACTATTGATCCCTGTACTAAGATTTATTGGTTAACGTTTGCAATGTTTTTGCGTTTTCCTGCATACTAACATTGGTTTAAAACAAACAAACAAAAAAACGCAGTCGTTTTATAAATCCCTTTGGGGTGAAGTTTTAATCATGCCAATTACAGTTAACACATCAGTTAATCATTTCAGATCACAGAGTTCCAAAAGGAACATGCTTAGATATAATTTAGCCTCACACTGCAAGAGCACAGCTATGGATTTCATGGCTTGTTGCGTGGACTTGCTTGCCTGGAGCACGCACTAAAGAATACTCTAAAGAATACTCTAAAGAATATTCCCAAATGCATCTAAGCAACATTGGGCAGGTTTTTAAAGTGAAATTTGCTGTATAATTTCATAGTGATCTTTGCCCTTTGGCTGGTTTTGTTGTATCTGTTGAACCTGAGCAATGTTCACAGATGAAAACAGAA
Source organism: Plotosus lineatus (assembly GCA_024760905.1). Lineage (NCBI taxonomy): Eukaryota > Metazoa > Chordata > Actinopteri > Siluriformes > Plotosidae > Plotosus > Plotosus lineatus. The sequence goes on from CM045749.1 coordinate 14,332,504, forward strand.
AATGCACCAAATTTTAAATGGTTTGAGAGTCGTTTTACAGGTCAATTGGTTATTCCTTTATTCTTCTTCTTCTTTTCCTTTCGGCTGTTCCCTTCAGGGGTCGCCACAGCGAATGATCTGCCTCCATCTCACCCTATACTCTGCATCTTCTACTCTTACTCCAACTACTGTACCTTCATGTCCTCCTTCACCACAGCCATAAATCCCTTCTTTGGTCTTCCTCTAGGCCTTCTGCCTGGTAGTTCCAACCTCAGCATCCTACTACCAATATACTCACTATCCCTCCTCTGTACATGTCCAAACCATCTCAACCTAGCCCTTCTGACTTTGTCTCCAAAACCTCTTACATGTGCTGTCCCTCTGATGTACTCATTCCTGATCCTATCCATCCTCATTACTCCCAAAGAGAACCTCAACATTTTCATCTCTGCTACCTCCAGCTCTGCCTCCTGTCTTTTCCTCAGTGACACTGTTTCAAAACAAGGTTATTCCTTTATTGTTCTGTTTTCACCAATTGGAAGGCACACAGCCAAAAATGAAAGCCTGGTATGAGCATTCTAGAATCAGTTTAATGTTTACCGATATTCGTAACTTAGTGACTTCCAAATTGCTACCGTGAGCAACATGGAAGGGATTGTGATGTGCTGATTTTTGATTGTATAGGAAATTGTGTGTTTATCTGTTTGCCATCCATGACTGACTACTCGGTTCTAGTAAGTTATCACCTTTTGCATGATTCATGTATTGTTTGTTATTCCTAGATGTTTGAGAGCTTATGGAAATTGTAGTAAAGTAACATTACATTCATTTAGACAGGAACTTTTTGAGTAGATCTAACGCCGGGATTTAATTAGAGTATTACACGTTCAACTTTGTCTTAAAGTTAATAGGAGCATGCATGTGTCCAGACTTGGAAGAGGTAAGTTTCAAAATTTCTCCTCTAATGACCTGGTAACTAATGTCATGACCATCGTAAACGTTATTAGTAGTATTAAAGTAAATGTCATTCAGGTCATGTAACATTAGGTGATATTATACAATAACAAGGGTCTGACATTATATATGCCAGCTGGTGCCACACGAAAGGTCAGTGAACGTGTGTTTGCTCCACCAGTCATTTTTCTACTCTGGTTTGGACCTTTTTATATGTAAAAAACTTTCAAGGAAAACTAAACACTTGGGACCAACATTACCAAATATTTATTATTTGGTCGCCCTTCATCCATCCGGGTACAAGAGAAGCTGCAGACAGTCCCAGCTGACTTCGAGTGAGAGGCCCTAGGACTGACTATGAACGATTTAGAAAAGCCAGGTGATTTAATGTGCATGTCTTTGAGTTGTGCGAGGAAACTGAAGATCCACTTCAGAGATGGAGCGAACATGCAAACTCCATGCAGAAAGGCCCTGTGTTGGGATTCAAACCGAAACCGTTTCATTGTGAGGTTACCCTTCTATGCATGAACCTCTGTGTCTCCCAGACTGTGATTATTTTACCTCTCGTTTGATTTTTTTTTTTTATTCTGAACTCATTTATGGTATTCAGCATTCTGATATTTCTTATAAAAGATTTTATTCTTGAATTAATTACAGCACTGATGAAATATTCTGCCCCATTGTCTCTGCTTTACAACTCCATAAGTACTTTAGTACTTTAACACTTATCCAGGGAACACTGCTAGAGAGGTACTCTGCTCATTTTCTTAATGGTTTCAAAACATCAATTTTGAAATCTATCTGTTCATTTTGTACCTAATACAGTGATCCCTCACTACTTCGTGCTTCAGTTTCTGCAACTACAGTGCATTGCGGTTTTTTCAAAAATATTCATCGAAAACTGGAAAAAAATAAGGAAATTATGGAAAAATAGGGGGAAAAGTTACGGAAAATGCCTCAAAACAAGGCCAATTATGCAAAAAAAACAAAAAACAAACGTGAGGTGCGCATCTGTGTGTATGTATATATATATATATATATATATATATATATATATATTATTACATTTTATGCATTATTTTTGAATGTTTAATTGTTATTATGAACATTTATAGAATTGAATATGTATTTATTGATATTATATAGACACATACGTATACATCAGTGGGGGGGGCTCAATCCTACTTCACGGTTTGGGGGGGGGGGGGTTGTCTCTCTCGGTCCCCATCCAACTCCCTTGCAGGTGACACTGGAGTGGCACTGTCAGTGGTCTTTATATTTAAATGTTTTATTTGATCATTAAAAAAATTGTCTTGATGATATAACACAAGCAAAAATGTATAAATAAAAGATTGTAATACTTATGGCCGTACACTCATTGCGAAACCCCTGTAGATGAATAGTTCCACCAGCTGCGTGTTCATTAATTAGTTGTTTGTCCTTCCTCCATGAATGAACCCTTTTTAGATTCCTTTGTGTCTTTCTTTTTTAAACAATGTGCAGTTGAAGTTGAATGCCACAATTGGTTCCCAGTCTATTGCAAACAGCTGGAATTATAGTGCTTGGTAGAGCCATTGTGCTAAATATGTCCTTTATGGCCAGCATTTGTTTCCTACTCAGGCAAACATAAAATCCCCCAGCTCACTGCTTATGTTTCATGATGATGACACCTGTGAGACTATTAAACTAAGGACAGGAAATGCAACCTGTGCCAAATGATGAAAGATGTGCCACCATCAAGTGTAGGGCAGCAGACAGACGCCACAACTCACAATCAAACATTCAAACCTGTAACATTGCAAAATCCCGTATCAACTTCACAGTATTTGGACTAGCAAAGGAGATTTAATCTGACCAAGGATCAAACTTCATGTAAGGCATCTTTCAGAATTTAATGTATGAATTCGGAATTGAACCGATAACATCCAGCGCATATCACTCAGAATCTCAAACAGCATTAGGAAAGGTTTCATTAAACCATAAAAAACATGAACAGAAGCGAGTGTTTTGAAAATGAGAAATGCTAGAACCAAGGGATCCCACAATTATTGTTCGCCACCAGAGAATCAGTACAAGAATCACTGGGCTCCAGCCCCTTCGTGCTAGTGTCTGGGCACACAGTGTAAGGCCCGCTAAAGCTCCTGAAAGAAAGATGGCTACAAGAGCTGTGTGAAGATGTAAGCCGATTGGACTATGTGTCAAATTTTAAGTTAAGGCTATGTCGGACATGCAGTCTTGCCCAGTAAAACCTGAATGATGCTCAGCGGAAGATGAAATTTCAATTCGACTGCTAGAGTGAGCAATGCTACTTCAACCCGAGAGATAAGGTGCTGGCATTGCTGCCGATGCCTGGAAGTCCCTTGCTGGCGAAATACCATGGTCTCCATGAAGTCATTGGGAAAACCAATGAGGTCAACTACATCTTCTGCAGAAAGTTTTGTAAAAACTTTGCAGGTTTCACTGCTCCACTAATCGCTTTGCTAAGGAAGGAAAGGAAGTATGTTTTGTCAAAATGTTTGAGTCGTGTCAAAAGGCATTTCATTGATGCCAAGTCCCCATTCTTCAGGCCCCGGAATTTTGTAAACCTTTCCGCTTGGCTACGGACGCCAACAACGTGGGCGCAGACGTTGTCCTGCTGCAGCTAGACAAAGATGGTCTTGAGTGGCCAGTCTGCTTCTTCTTGAACAAATTCAAAACCCACCAGAAGCAACTACTCCACCATTGAAAAGAAGGCACTTGCCCTGATACTAGCCATACAGTACTTCGAGGTACAGTGATCCCTCACTACTTTGTGCTTCAGGTTCTGTGGCTTCAGTGAATCAGGGGTTTTTCAAAAATATTAATCAAAAAATGCTGCAAAACAAGGCCAATTGTGCAAAAAAAAAAACCCCAAACATCAAAAACACAAAAAAACCAACACCCCCCCCCCCCCCCCAACAAAACTACTTGAGGTGTGCATCTGAGTGTGTGCAAACGCATTGGTGTACGTGCGCACGCGTGTCTGTATGTGTGTGTATTTATATTTTATTTACATCTTATGCTGTATTTTTGAATGTTTAATTGTTATTGTAAGTATATATAGCATTGAATATGTATTTATTGATATTATATACGCATATACACATATGCCAGTCAGGGGGGGGGGTCGATCCTACAGAAATCAGCGGGGTTCCCATTAACCGCGGAAAGTGAGGGATCCCTGTATACCTATCCTTGTCCAATGAACCCATACTAGTGTATACCGACCATAACCCACTGACGTTTCTACACAAAATGAAGGGCGAGAACAGAAGGTTGCTCGCGTAGAGTATAGTACTCCAGGTGTATGATCTGGCTATACCACTCATAAAGGGAGCCAATAACACATGTGCAGATGCACTCTCCCATTAGAAGAGGCGCCAACGCCTCCAAAACTTTCATCAATGAAGATTTGTTTCATTTATTAATTTATTATTTATATTTATCTGTCATAAAAAAAAAAACTGTCTACATTAGTTTATATTCACACATAATATATAATTATCTTCCATTTCAACATTATCTTCCTGAAAGTTGTCAGGACTTCCAACTTTTCTTTTAGAGAGGGTAGGGTGAAGCAGTGGACAGATATTGCAGTGGTTGTGAAGTCGCTGTGACACGCGCGCCAGTTGTAATGTCCGTCCGCTATGAAATACAGTACATGTTCACTGTGGTGCAGAAATGGGCATAAAAGAGAAGAGGGCTCTTCACTTCCTCAATCCTTATGCAACGGGCCTCATTGAACTCCAGACAACTAAGACACTACGAGTCGTTGCTGACCTTTGTGCATTTATCTATATAGATGGCTACATTGACAGACTTTTTCTCCTTTGGATTATTCTAGCTATCCACTTGCCCAGTTCGTCACACAGGGAAACCATAAACACTGGAAACAGATAAGGAATGCTTGTACATTGGAGAAAGTCTATTTCAGGAAGCTGCGAGATTGGCTGGTGGGTGAGAGAAACCCAGTGGGATGCTCATTCTGAACCTCTCGAATCACATTTATGAGCCTCCAAACCGATTCCTCATACATTCTTGTCTTCATATCTCCAGTTGTGTCAAAACAGACTAGTTCATCTTGGTCAAGATAGACTCATCAGTGAAGTGCATGACTGTAACAAATGTCCCTACCTTTTTTTTTTTTAATTATTAACTTTGAGTAAGAAATAGGGAGGCTGTTGAGGGACTGAGTGTTTATGGCCTCTTTGGTCAGTTATGGCATTCTGTGGTATGATATTTTAAGAAGCAAGAAATTTTTTTTTTAAATCAATTGTATACTTTAAGTCTCTTTTGTGCTAAATCATTGCGTTGTGGTGGTCTAGTGGTATAGGGCACTGGATCGCTGATCCAAAGGTTGGGGGTTCGAGTCCCACTCTCCATAAGGTTGTCACTGTCCCCCCCAGTGCGGCTAACTGGGTTATCAAAGGCGGGCCATGTCTCTCACTGTCTATGGTGAGAGGCATGTAAAAGAACCATTGCTGACTTTCGTAAAGAGTAGCTGCAAAGTCGTCAGCGTGTTTCTGTCCCTTGCTAAAAGGGTTGTGACAGGAAGGGCATCCGACGTAAAAACCTCTGCCAAATCAAACGTGCGAATCAGATGATTCGCTGTGGCGCCTCCCGAGTAAAAGGCAAAAAGCCGAAAGGAAGACAGACATTGCGTTCAATTTTTTTTTGCTTTACATTTTATTTTAAATTACTTAAATTAATTCATTTATTTAAGTAACTAATTAATTAATTAAAGAAATTAAAATATTTAAAAACATTTTTTAAATTTTAAAAATGAAAAAATAATTAATTAAATTTTAAATTGCTTTATATCATTGTATATTTCTTTGTAATAAGTTGTTGATATACACCAAACTGATCATGAAATATGGCTTGCATCGTTGTCCAGTGTCTTTGCGTGTCCACCACAGAAAAGGCGAGCATGTTGCTGACTCGATGATCTAGCCGTCATGTATCAGTGACTTGTCATACAATAAATTTTTATTATTATTATTAAAGATAATTTAACTTTTAGGCACTCAACTCTCAACTTTTAGGCACTGCCGAATGCTTTATATTGTTTACATAGCGCATGACTGATCACATCAAGTTCTTGCACATGTCCCACAACATTCAATATAAAGCATGTGACATTCCTAAACTATTTAAATAATTGTATTCATTTAGAAAAGAGAAAGAATACCTCAGGGTGGTAACAACTCCAGTTAGCATTTGGAGGGAAAAATGGCGTACTCATGCTCGAAATCATAGCGATGCTAGCCAATCAAGATCACTTACCGGTGTGGAAAAGTGTAGAGAGGTCATCGCCAATCCGAGTCTGTCTACCTTAATTATTTTATCGTTACTTCAGAATTTTTTAACAACTCCAGTTAGCATTTGGAGGGAAAAATGGCGTACTCGTGCTCGAAATCATAGCGATGCTAACCAATCAAGATCACTTACCGGTGTGGAAAAGTGTCGAGAGGTCATCGCCAATCCGAGTCTGTCTACCTTAATTATTTTATCGTTACTTCAGAATTTTTTACACTGGAAATCTTGTCAAAACATTGTTAATGTTATTTAATATTTAATAACTGTATATACACAAATCTGCTACAACATTTTAGAGTGCTGGCAGGTGAAATGAATCACATGTGTCTTGTTACAAAAGCTCCTATCAAGGAGGGGGAGGTGAACAGTCATGAAGTTGATGTGCTGGAATCAGGAACCATGAGCAAGTGCTTGGATTGTATTTTGATAGATAAGTTTATGATTGGGTCAAATTGTATCCAAAACAGCAGACCTTTTGAGATGTTCCTGATATGTGGTGATAAGTGCCTACCAACGGTGGACCAAGGAATGAATCAGTGAACTGGCAAGAGTGTCATGAGTGCCCAAGGCTCATTAATGCACATGAGGAGTGAAGGCTAGCATGTCTGGTCTGATCCCACAGAAGGGAACGAACTATTGGAACCGTTGATGTTGGATATTGGATTTGGAAGAAAGGAGTAAGAACGTGCAGCGTACTGCAGTTTTCTGTGTATGTGGCTGCTGAATCACAAATCAGTCAGGTGTTAACGTTATGGCTAATCAGTGTAAATTTATAAGACCTTCTATGAGATATATATATACATATATATAATATATATATACGTAAAAATGTCATCGACAAACGTTTTCCTGTAATGATTGCATTAGTACAGTTTATCTATTGATTTGAATTTAAAGCTTTTAACTGTTGTATTTAAAAACGGTCGTGATTGAAAGATTTTTTAAGAGGCTGTTCTTTTGCTCAGCAACACACAACCGTTTGCATAACTCGGCATGATGCAGACTGAGCCGCTTCCCATCCGGCAGTGCTTGCATTGGCTCGTGCTCTAGCAGGTTAATGAGTGAAGCAGCGAGTGTTGAGGGCTGACCAAAATCGCCTGCAGTTGTGGATCATTGATATTTTAAAGCTCCATCTGTTGCCTCCTGCTGTGGGAAATGCCGCTATAAGGCGGAGGATTTGGCTAATGCAATACACACTGCTGTTAGTGCTGATGAAATGATAATTTTTTTTGCTTTGACAAATAATTTTTGCCATCAGCTGTATTGCTCATCTTCTGAAATTGTTGTGTATCTGGCTTGGAACAATCATCTGCTTGAGACACGTATTATTATTATTATTATTATTATTATTATTATTATTATTATTATTTTGTACTTCATCGAAATGCATAAAAAGCAAACTAAGACTATTTTTAATAGAAGCAGGTCAGTCAGTCGGAATTCTGCTAGCGGAGCATAAGTTCTGTCTAGGTAACGCCACTGTAATACTTAAAGATTCAGTTTATGCTAAAATATTCTTGATCTTTTTCTTCCTGTACTTCAAGTGTACCGATGAACTGATTTAAAATTCTTCAATATGACATTAACCGAGTGATGATGCCTTCTTTTTCTCTCTTGTTTTTGTAATACCACTGCAGTTGCGCATGTTTGCATGTCTGGAAGATTTTCTCAAGAATAAAATGGCAAAGAGAGAATTCCAGAGTCAGGGATCTGTATATACGGAATCTGCAAGTACGTATTACGTAACGAATTCCAGTAGGTCCGCGCTGCCCCGAAACGAGTCATCATTTTTAGAAATAGCAGCATGTGGTGCTATAGCTTTGCTCAAGTGTTATGTAATGGAATGTGTAAAGGCGTAAGAGCATGCATTAATATTTATTGCTCATATCGCTCTCTACAAACCAGAGACAGAGATGGGGTTATAGTGTGGTAATGAAAAGATGGGCAATCAGATGAAATGAAAGATAAAAGTCAGCACAGGCCAGTGGATGTGATTTCGGAGAGCTGCACACAGAGAATGGACAATAAGAGGCTAAAGTGCCAGGCAGCAACACTAGGAAAGGGGGATTAAACATGTACCTCAGGTACTTGCCAGACTAGGGAAGATGTCTGTGGTGAGGTAAGAGCCGAGTCTTAAGAGGATCAGCAATCCGAAAAAGTCAGTGGTCAGCTTTCATTCTTATTAGCAGGTCAGTATGCTGACCGGATGACACCAGGAAAAGTGAAGAAAGCTCTCTTCCTGGCTTCACAAACCTGTGCACTTTGTTTTCCACGCACACACACACATACACACACACACACACACACACACACACACACACACACACACACATGCAACACATTAGCCAGCAAGGAAAGAGAAGGCCAAGTGGAGGAAGTGCTTCGTCATGGCCCTGGTGAACTTGCGTGTCTGCTCTCAATGCTGGAAGGGGTAAAAATGAGGGGCGACAGGAAAAAACAAAGCCGTGATATCGTCAATGAGGCACGCAGCAGGAATTCACTCGGGTCTCTGCCAGAACATCAGCATACAAAGTGTGTTATGGAGATCACTATTTTACGTCATGTGATGGCATAGTTCCAGTCAAGGGCTTGGTATTTCTTACTGTGGTTTATGGGTGGAGGAATGGGGTAGTTTAATAAAGGTTTGTAGCAGATCAGCTTTGTGAGTAAATCAGATGAAATATTTTTCATGGTGTGGATGTATGGTGGTGTGCTTCATACGGCAGCGTAATTTTCAGAGCAGGGTTTCTACCAGAACAAGGTATTTTAACTGTCCAACATATAGAGACCACCTGTAGCCTCATGAAGCGTGGCAGCACGTACAGGGTGAGAGAGAGGAGGATGATCCACTTGAGTGATTTCCCATTCAGAAGACATTCATGGATTTGGTGAGTTTGTGTGTGTGTGCGTGTGCGTGTGTGTGCGTGTGTGTGTGTGTGTGTGTGTGTGTGTGTGTGTGTGTGTGTGTGTGTGTGTGTGTGTGTTGGGCAGTTGCTTGCACACAGAAATGTAAATAAATATTTGTATAAATCTCCGTGCTCTGATGCATGATGACTGAGAGAGAGAGAGAGAGAGAGGGGTTTTTATAAAATGGTGGGTAGCAAATGACAAGTCTACTAATCCTTACTGTTTCGACTGTGTTGGGGACATTTACCTGGTCCCCATGAGGGAAATTTTTTTGTCAATGCAATAAAAGCACAAACATTTAATTTTTTGAATGGGCAAGTGGTAGCCTGGTGGTAAAGGGCACTGGATCGCTGATCCTAAGGTTGGGGGTTTGAGTCCCACTCTCCACAAGGTTGTCACTGACCCCCCCCCCCCAGTGCAGCTAACTGGGTTATTAAAGGCGGGCCATGTCTCTCACTGTCTATGGTGAGAGGTTCATTAAAAGAACCATTGCTGACTTTCGTAAAGAGTAGCTGCAAAGCCGTCAGCGTGTTTCTGTCCCTTGCTAAAGAGTTGTGTCAGGAAGGGCATCCGACGTAAAAACCTACGCCAAATCACACATGCGAGTCAGATGATTCCCTGAGAAAGGGGAAAAAGCTGAAAGGAAAGGAAGATTTAATTTTTAATCTCTTTTGAGTTTAAGATATTAAATAACATTGTAATTAGATGTATTGATTATCATTTCAAATCCATGGAAAGTTTCATTGTTAGTGTGTGTGTGTGTGTATGTGTGTGTGTGTGTGTGTGTGTGTGTGTGTGTGCCCTGTTCATCCAATGCTCTGTTTGCCATTCAGTGTAAATTTGCTGTTTAATGGTGGAATCATTTCCTGCCATCCACTGCAGAATTAAACACCCCAGTGACTTTTGCAGCACGACTGTAAATCAAATACAGATTAGCATTTCATCAGTGCATGCACAGCTTCTTAGAGCATCTCTGTGTGAACCTGCATAGGAATACCGGTCTGTCCCTGCACATCTTTCACAACTGGGTTTTATAAACATTCATATGGTTAACATTGTGGTATATATTATTAATTTGACAGAGTGCCCCCTGGAATTAGTTACTAATATGAGCTATACAAAGAATAATACCCTTCTATAAGGTTCCTTAAGGTACTCTGCAACCCCCCCACCCCACACACACACACACACACACACACACACACACAGTTTGAGGACATCACGCCCCTTGTGTGTGTGTTGACAGGTAATTTTCCCAAGAATCATCTCCTGCCCCACAATGCTACTGGGATGAAGTGCTTAAGCAAATGAAAGCATACATTAATAGAAATAATGAAATATTTATACTGGCAGCATGGTGGCGTAGTGGTTAGTACGTTCCCCTCACAGTAAGGTGGTCCTGGGTTCGACTCCTGGACTCGTGCGTTTCTGTGTTGAGTTTGCATGTTCTCGTTGTGCTTGCGTGGGTTTTGTCCGGATACTCCAGTTTCCTCCCACAGTCTAAAAAAATGCAAAGTAGCAGGGAGTAAAATAAACGGCGAACGATCGTTTTGGTTACGTGTCGGTTATTGTTGCTCAGATTCCCGGGAACGAACTTCCGTTCTCCAGTGAATGGGACCTCCAAAATAATTCAAGAAAATTCACATGCTGTTCTCATTTCTATTGTTGGTGGTTTGTTGTAACAGTCAGCGTACAGCTGTAGTCCCTCTCTATATGACAGGTTCTCTAACTTATGTTAAATATTGTTTTAAAAGGAAACCAAACACATGCACAGTTTAACACAAGTTTATTGAACAGACTAAGTCCATATAAACCAATCATTATTTGTCTTTAATTTGTTATTCCTCACAAATAGAACCGATTTTCCACACATCCAAATATGGTAACCAGAAAGTCGGTTGCTATTACCTGGACCTACCCTGGAAAGAGTCGCGGCACTGAAACGTTCCTGTAGTAGTACCATGCATAGCCTGTAATTGTGCATGGATATCTGCATATGGTAAGATCGTTTTTAGCCCTGGAGGCAACAAGAAAGCAGAATCAGTAAATAATGTGATGTATCAAACGAATCGCCATTCCTTGCATGCCATACAAAGTGGAGAAGCAGCTTCCTGCATTTTGGTTGAAATGAACCACAGGCCACAGTTTAAATACATATCGGAAATCTGATATTGTTGAATTAAAACATCATATGCACGTCATTAAACATCAGGGGGACACTTTTTAGTTTTACTTTAGATCAGAACTCAGTCGTTTTCTTCATTTAAGGATTCATGTTGTAGTGACTTCTTTCTTCAGTTTCTTCAGTTCAGGGTTCTTTGTTTGTTTGTTTTTGAAAGTTTAATTTTCACACTGCTGCTGTGTCTCAGTTCACGTTGGTATAATTATAATGTCGTACACTGTCATGGGTGCATTGTCTGGTAAAGTCTGTTGGGCATTTTTACACCTGAGCCTAGTGGATCATCAGGCTGGCACTTATAGTCCTGATTTCTGTAGCGTGAAGCAACCAGGAGTTTAACTCCTCCTAGATGGGACGCTAGTCTATCATAGGTTACCGTCCCAGTGTGTGTGTGTGTGTGTGTATATATATATATATATATATATATTTTTTTTTTTTTTTTTTTTTTTGTTTTGTTTTTTTTGTTACTGGTACCCATTTATACTGCTGGGTGAATAGAGGCACACTTGTGGTTGAGACCTTGCCCAGGGGTCTTAGCACAGTGGGGGTCTAACTGGGATTTGAACACACAACCTCCCGATCATAAGTGCAGCACCCTAGCCACTACGCCACTACACCACCGAGTGCATTAGTCAGCTCTTAATGACCTCAAAATTTAGTGATAATCATACTGAACATCTGAACTAGGGAAATTGTCAAATCCTTTAAGAGCTGGCTGATCACTGAAAAAAAAAAACATTTAAAGGCAACCGTGAAATCTGTATTGCAAAATGATTTAGTCCAAAAGGTATTTGTCGGATTTTTAATTCAATTTCCCTATTTGACAGTACCTCACTTTGACAAGCGAGCTTTCCATTTTTTATTTATTTATTTTTGGTCATGATGATGAGTTGCATTTCATGGCAAGAGTCGATGCAATGATGGTGGGGTAATCATACACAGTGATACCTCCTCTAACGAGTGTACCTTATAACAATTTCTCCATGATACCAGCTTTGAACCCAACAAAAATCTGCTTCATCCAACAAGCAAAAATTCACTTTACGAGCTCCTGCGCGCGACCATAGTGTTTACTGCACTTCATATCGTTTGTTCAGTGCTTTTTCCCGAGACCAATGGGCAACAATGATCGTGCCACTGCCAAGTACTGTAGTGGATGTGCAATTAAGCATGTTCCCCAGTGTCATAAGCCCACCCACCCCCACACCATCCGGCATCAAACCACGCCCCACTATTTGAGAAACACTGGCCTTGTAGGAGCTTACCACAAGCCTTTCCTCGCTGGCATTCATAGGGTGCACACGCACAAAATCTCCTCCTCTGTTACACGCCACCTCCTGCCTGCCTACCTGACATCTTCGCTGCAGTCGATGATCAGAATTGTTAGATGACTTATTGTTTATTCTTGTTTTATTATTATTTATTATTAATGTTCATGTTTTATCATTTTGAAATATTTATTGTTTTTAAACGTTTCTTTCTTTTTCTTTCTTCCTTTCCGCTTTTCCCCTTTTCCCAGGAGTTGCCACAGCGAATCATCCAATTCGCACATTTGATTTGGCATAGGTTTTTACGTCAGATGCCCTTCCTGACACAACCCTTTATAGCAAGGGACAGAAACACGCTGACTGCTTTGCAGCTACTCTTTACGAAAGTCAGCAATGGTTCTTTTACATGCCTCTCACTATAGACAGTGAGAGACATGGCCCGCCTTTGATAACCCAGTTAGCTGCACCGGGGGGACAGTGACAACCTTGTGGAGAGTGGGACTCGAACCCCCAACCTTAGGATCAGCGATCCTGCGCCCTATCCACTAGACCACCACAGCTCTATTGTTTTTTAAATGTTTATCTTTAATATATTAGGTATATATAAATATACATATTTGTGGCAGGTTATGAATTTGGGAGGGGTTGGAATGGATTAATTGTTTGTTTGTTTTTGTCATTTCTTACGGGTATAATTGTTTCGTCTAATGAACTTTTCAGCTTATGAGCTTGCCCTCGGAACGGATTAAATTCGTTAGCTGAGGTATCACTGTACTATGAATGATCTCGATCTCGTTGGTCTCAAAAAATGAGTGGGAGGGCCAAGTCATGACAGTGACCACTCAGGATGAAAAGTGTGCAACTTTGCACTCAACATTACTCCAAGTGCACTACATGCTGTCATGCATCAGTGTGAATGCACAGAAGCACTCGAAATACACAGTATCAGCATATCATTAGCTTGTGAAACAGCTTCCAGTCAGCGCAAGCATTTTATTGTATGTTTACGTAATCAATGTCAAATTGTTGTGGAATTTAAAGCTAAAGGGACAACAGTAGGCGAACCACCTGAGACAATGTGCCCGTTTGCTGTGAAATCCCAAAAATGACCTCTTCTTCTTGATGCCGACTTTGTCCTGTCCAGACAGCAAATTGTGCATGGGACAAGATGTTCTGAAATGTTGAAAAGTGGCGCAATTAGCATCCATTGGTGTCTAGTTGTTCTAGAAATGTTTCTTTTTTTTTCCTCCAGGTAGTTGTGCCGGAGTGACTTCCATTGCAATTGACTGTGTAAAAGCAGATATTACTTCACATTGCTTTTGAAAATTTCTGTGTTGATTAGATAATCATCCAGTGAGTTTTCGTTATGGCGAGTTCTGCAGTAGCAGGTGTATTTCGTATTTATCCTGGAAATTTGTGAGCCTCCTGTCAGATAAAAGCAAGTTTAAAAGCAGGTCTGAAATATCCTGGTACAGATTTGAAAATTTGTGATGCATCAGTTTCAACATGAACCTCTGAGAAACCAGCCAGAAAACGGCCCCAAAGCATCACTGATTCTCCAACGTATTACATGTTATGGTATTAGATGTATTTTCTTGAGTGCACTTTTGTGGGTTTCATCTCACCACGACTCTTGAAGTTTACTATAGTTTATTAATGCTTGGCTATGTTCATGTCCTGCACTGGGTAAAATGCTCTCGGGAAGGATTTTTCTTGCAGCATAAAGAAGCCTGTTGTTATGAAACTCTTGTTTTATGCTTGGTTTTGAAACTTGCCAACTTGGAAGAATCAATAAAGCTGTGAACTCTGGGCTTCTTTTTCCTCCTTCGCCATCCTGAGTCATCTTCATAAGGTCATCCGTACATTGTGATGTTCTTTTAGTATCTTTGTTGCAAATGCAGCTTAGCGTCTCCGAGCCTGTTAAACATTGGTGTTTTATTTGGAGGTACAATTGTGACCAGTTGTGCATAGAGGTTTATATACAAGATATAAGTGACAGTGAGGTATAGATAGAGGAATGCTAGTTGAGCTTTTCTGTGAAATAAAGAATTATTTTTAATTAAAAAGTCACATTTTTACTCTATTTTGACATATATTATGTGCTCTCTCTGTGTGTGTGTGTGTGTGTGATTTTTATTTATTTTTTTATTTTTTTATTTTTTATTAACCGCTTAATCCTACTTTGGGTCACAGTAGGCATCCATCTCAGCCAACTCTGGACGAGGGCAGAGTACACCCTGGACAGCTTGCTAGGCTATTGCAGGGCAATGACTGGCCTTTGATAACCCAGTTAGCTGCACTCATGGGGCAGTAGTTACAACCATTGACAGTGGGACTTGAACCCCTGATCTTGGGGTTGGTAATCTACCATCTTACCACCGGGCAACCACTGCCCATATGTATGTGTGTGTGTGTGTGTGTGTGTGTGTGCGTGTGTGTATTAATTTAAGTCATGTCTCCCCTGTGACTGATGAGTCTCAATTGAACCACCCATGTCTAAAGTTCAGCCTTGAAGAATCTGTATTTTTTTCATCTGTATTTTTTCCATTTGTGAAGCGTTGTTATTTCGTTGAAATCCAAGCCTTGTTTTTGTTTCTTTGCTGCTCGTTTCCTCTCATGCTCATTATTTTAATGTATAGTTATGGATGATCTCTTCCTAAATTTTCCTGCCTGTGTTTTGAGCAATGGTACAAATAAGGACTGCATTTGCTTTATTACCCTTAATAAAGAAGCTCCTCAGTTCGTACCCTTGTACCCTGCCTCACTTTAGCACTTGTTACACTAATAAAATGTTGTCTTGCTGCTCTATCTTCCAATGTAGTCATTAATCACATAATTTCAATCCATATACAGGGATCCCTCACTTTCCGCAGTTAATTGGGACCGAGATCCCAATACAACCACTGAATTCCGCGAATTAGGATCACCCCCCCCCCCACCCCCCGACTGACATACACGTGCTATAAATGCTTATAATAACAATTAAACATAAAAAATAATGCATGAGATGTAAATAAAATATAAATAGACACATACACAGACAGACGCACGCGCGCATGCATGGATGCAGATATGCGTGCACGCACTCAGATGCTCACCTCACAAAAATGTAACTAGTTTTGATGGGAGGTTTTGGGTTGTTTTTTGTTTTGTGGTTGTTTAGGGGGTTTTTGGGGTTTTTTTTTTTTTTTTTTTTTTTTTGCATAATTGGCCTTGTTTTTGTGGCATTTTCCTTAACTTTTTTAACCTATTCTGCATTAAGTTCTTTATTTTTTAATTCGATGAATATTAAAAAAAAAAAAAAGGGATGCACTGAAATGCATGAATTGAAGCACTAAGTAGTGAGGGATCCCTGTCATAATGCAACTTGTGATACAAGGCAAACTTTAATTATTAATTATTTTGGTTTTTTTGGATTTAAATCTCATCACGGTCACAAAATCCTATTCAGTCGGGGTATAACGAAAATCTTGGTTCTTGATTCAATTCACTATACTGGCATCATAATCAAATTCTATTTCAAACAAATAGAAACATGATTCCCGAAAACACGCTTTTTTATTATTTCTCCAGCATGACTGGTGCAAAACAAAGTACTTTTTTCCATTTACATAGACATAACTCATGTCGAGCTCATAGTGTCGTGGTTAGTGGGCTGGACTGATGATCAGGAGGTTGTGAGTGTGAATCCCAATTTAACCACACCATGCTGAGACCCATGGGAAATGTCTAAACCAGAAGTGTGCTGGGAAGGTAACCTGCAGTGCTCTAGCATCCCCATCAAGGAGGGGTTGAAATTCTAGCTGCCTTCCACTATAAAAGCCTGGAATAAGTTCAGGGTGTAGGCTCAGGTGTAAAAGCCCATCAGGCTTTACCGTAGACTTAACTCAATTGAATATGGCAAAAGAGTTTAATATTCTCAGATATACTACAAATTTACCATATCCTGAATTCTCTGACCTGAGGTTAAAACATCATCAGCTGTGTCACACATCTTTTGTCACCCCTACTAACCCACAAAACACTATTACCCACCACGTTTTACAAAAATAAAGTGATCACAGGACAGGTTATATTCTATATACAAACAGAACCTAATGACGGATATATTTCCAAAGATTTACAGGGATGACTTGAGGTGAGCAATTAAATAATGATGTGATTTATAATGGATGATGTCTACGGGTAATTGATCATCAGGGGCAATGGTTCCGGTCATAGTATTTGACGAGCAAAGTTAGGCTGATGTCTCTCAGGTTTCTCAACATGTGCATGAGAAAATAAGTAATGTTCAAAAGCAAGTTCCTCAGAGAACGATAGGAAGGGATAGTATGAGCAATTTAAGGAAATTGGAGGAATTTTGGTGTAAATGGCAAGGGCACAAGCCAAAGCTGAACACATTTCAGAAAGAACTGTTGTTCATCTGTAGCTGATATAACTATTCGGACTCGGGGTTACTTCAGTAGAGCTTTGTCAAGCTGTACAATTCAAAGTGATGCTCACAGACATCAGTTAGAACTCCTGTAGAGCGCAGTTGACTTTTCTGGACTTCTTGTTGACTGCATCTGGGCCCATTTCACTGTGGACATATGTATTGTGGTCAGATGATTCATGCCATTTTATTTGTTTTTGTTTTTTTTCATATTTTTCTGTTGTGGGGTAATGTGGGCATCCTAAGCGGTGAGAACCAGACGTCCCTCTCCCCAGCCACGTCCTCCAGCTCTTCCGGGCTGATGCGGAGGCATTCCCATACCAGCTGAGAGACATAGTCCTTCCAGTGTGTTCTTGGTCAACCCCGGGGTCTTTTTCTGGTTGAACATGCCCTAAACATCAGACTAATATTTATTTATTTTTAAGAAGACATGAATGTTGTGTGCAACATTTATTACAAAGGAAGCCCATATATATTTTAACACTGTCTACCTGAAGTCCTGACCTGACCGGGAGAGAATATACGATGAATTTTGAAACACAAAATGTGAAATCAGTGACCACATACTGCTGAGTACTTTCGGAAATGTTTGCAGGAAGGCCAGAATGAGATTCGGAATGGTTCGTCTTCAGATCCTGAATATCTTTTCAGTGTTGTGAGAAGGAATTGCAACATTGCAAAGTGGTCAGTGCTTTACTGTCTATGTTTTTTTTTTTTTTTTTTTTTTTAATTATTACTGTTACATCCCTGCAGCTAAATCAGATTGTGGATTTTTGTTTGTGTTAATCGGGTGTTATATCACTGCTCCAAAGGTTGGGGGTTCAAGCCCCACTCTCAATGGGTGGTTACTGTCTCCCCAGTAAAGCTCACTGGGTTATCAAAGACCAGCCATGTCTCTCACTGTCGATGCTGAGAGGTTCATGTAAAAGAACCATTGCTGACTTTAGTCAAGAGTAGCCGCTTAGCCGTCGACGTGTTTGATTTTAATTAATAGACTATTTATTCCTTGCTTTGTGGGTCCGGTGGCGTAGTGGTTAGGGTGCTGTGCTCATGATCGGAAGGTTGTGAGTTCAAATCCTACTTAGACCCCCACTGTGCTAAGACCCCTGGGCAAGGTCTTAACCACAAGTGTGCCTCTGTTCACCCAGCAGTATAAATGGATACCAGTAAAAATATACTGGGAAGGTAACCTGCGATGGATTAGCGTCCCATCCAGGAGGAACTGTACTCCTAGTCGCTTCACGCTACAGAAACCGGGGATAAGCACCGGCCTGATGAGCCACTATGGCTCGGGTGTAAAAAGCTCAACAGACTTTACTGTAAAAAGCTCAACGTTACTGTTTTTTACTTGTGATGAATGTTTGAATCTCTCTCTCTCTCTCATCTTATTAAATATATGTACATGGTTTAGATAATTTGATCCTCATGAATAGGGTCGAATCAACTTGGCTAGGCTAATAATATTCACATACCTGATACCCAGGTCATCTTCATCCGCTTAATCCTGGGTCAGTTCGCTGGACAGCAGCCTAAGCAATAAGGTCCAGACATCCCTCTCCCGAGCCACTTCCTCCAGCTCTTCCGGGTGGACACTGGGGTGTTCCAAGACCAGCCAAGAGACATAATCCCTCCAGCATGTTCTAGGTCGACCCCGGGGTCTCTTCCTTGTTGGACATGCCCGAAACGCCACACCAGGGAGGCATTCGGGAAGCATTCTAAGGAGATGCCCGAGACACCTCAACTGGCTCCTCAATTCGAAAGAGCAGCGGTTCTACTCTGAGCTCTCCCTGAATGGCTGAGCTTCCTACCTCATCTCTAAGGGAGAGCCCCGCCACACGGCGAATGAAGCTCATTTCAGTCGCCTGTATCCATAGTCTTGTATTTTTTAGTTTCCCCACAAAGCTCTTGACAATAGGTGAGGTGGAACATACATAGAACATGCATAGAAAATAGGTAGCACGACTTGTAAATTGAGAGCTTTGCCTTGCGGCTCAGCTCCTTCTTCACCACAACGGACTGGTACAGGCTCGGCTTTACAACAGAGGCTGCAGCGATCCACATATCGATCATCTGCTCCATCCTTTCCTCACTCATGAACAAGACCCCATGATACTTGAACTCCTCCACTTAGGGCAGGGCCTCATTCCAGACCTGAAAGGGTGCATTACA